>CP099430.1:0-698977 GCA_024114885.1 Septoria linicola | reverse complement strand
CCTAACCCTAACCCTAACCCTAACCCTAACCCTAACCCTAACCCTAACCCTAACCCTAACCCTAACCCTAACCCTAACCCTAACCCTAACCCTAACCCTAACCCTAACCCTAACCCTAACCCTAACCCTAACCCTAACCCTAACCCTAACCCTGATCGAGTTAGGGTCTCGCGAGCGATAGCGCTTAGTACTACTACTAGGAGTTCGGAGACTAGGTATGTTAGTAGTAGTAGTAGTAGCGTTCGAGTTCAAGACTAAGCGTTCTCGGTACTAAAAAGTGTTAGTAGAAGAGAGAAGAGGAGGCCGACGACGTAGACGGTAATAGAAGAATAATAGTAATATATTAGTAGACAGAGGAAGATAGAAATACTTATAGTATATAGATAGTAGTAGCGGATAGTAGCGGGGTAGCGTGTTAAGTATCGTGTTACGATAGCGAGTAATATAGGGACTCGCGCGTAAAGTATCGTATTACGACTACGAGTAACGTAGGGACTCGCGAGTAAAGTGTTATGTCTAGACCGGTCTATAAGCAAGTAATATAAGTAAAGATATCTTTACTTACTTCCTTACTATTTAGTACTCTTACTACTTACTTATTAAGTAAGTAAGACAATCTCTACTTACCCGTACTAGCCTTACTTACTTAGTAACGCTAGCTATAAGCGGTAGTATATTACGATATCGAATAAATACTAGTCTATCGTAACCGTATAAGTATAGTATACTATTACTATTATTGCCGTAGGTGTTATTAGCTACGTAATATGCCTTAATAGCGTACTAGTTAGCGTTATAAAACCGCTATTAGTCTATGACTTTAGAGTAACTAAATATTGTATAGTTTTACTATACAACTATCGTCTACGTAGTTATAATACGTCGCTAGTAACGCTAAATTGTCGCTTAGGCTCGTTACTTATTACTAGATAGGTATATATATCTAACGCTATTTATACTAGGCTTGGCCCTTATCGTCTCTTTTTAATCTAGTAAGGTATTAGTAACTAGCTTATATTAAGTTTAACTACCTTGTTCCGCTACTTACTATAGTACTATATATACTCGTCTATAGCCGTGTTATTAACGCTATCGTAATCGCTGTCGTTATTAATTATAAGCGAGTAGATAACGTAGCGAGCGGCTATACTAGGAGCGCGTAGACCGACTATCGACGTAGGAGGCCTTCTATACTTGTCTTTATATATATTCTATAGCCGTTAGATAGTAGCTATAGTCCTTACGATCTAATCTTTATCGTTACTAGCCTATCGTTATTATATCTCTAGTTTCTTAATAAACCGCTATATTATATTCGGATAGAGCACTACTATAGCTACGTAAATAGGCGTTTCGTCTATCTTAGTAAAGTAATCGTTATACTTAGTCTAACTAAGCTTAATACTAACGTAGAAGTGCTATTATATAGTAAGTAGATTAGATAACGTTAGGCTATAAGGTCGTTAGGCTATAAGGTCTATAAGTTACTTACTATCTATTTACTTACTTACTTACCTCGCTTACTTACTTGCTATAAGGCTTGTAGATAAGTAAATCCTACTTACTTAGCGACTAGACTAGTAGTATTACGAGTAAACAAGGTTTAGAGACAATGTCTATATAATTAGTAGTAGTAGGTACGAGATAATCCCTTCGTAAATTAGTATCTTATTATAATCCTTCCGATCGTCTCGGCTTCGAGAATAGACTCGAGAGCTGTACTTCCTCTCGCGTACCTTCTCCCTCTTTTAGAGCTCTTATACTAAGTACGCTCGAGCTCCTAATCGTCCTCTACTATATCCTACTCGTCTACCTAGTCGAGCTCCTCTTCTAAGGCATTTCGTAATACTTGTAAGATACGCTCTAATATACTATATACCTCTATTCTCCTTAGTAGGTAGTAGTAGCGCTAGCGAGACTATAGTATAGGTAATAGGAAGAGTTTATAAGCTCGTCTATAGCGAAGGCGTAGCGTAGAGCTCTTTACTACTATTACCGAGTAGAGCCTCTTTCTAGTCCTATACGTCCTCGAATAGGACCTCGAATATAGTCTCTCTATACTCTAGTAGTACGTCCGTAATCGTATTAGATTCGCTCTTAACTACTAGACTATACCGCCTCTATAGTTTCTATACAAACTCGCTTATAAAGTAAGTATATTACGTACCTACTAGTATAAGCGAGTTACGATAGGACTAGGAGGGAAGGTCGTCGTTACTATTTACGAGTAACTTATACGATATTAGTAGTATATCCTCTACGAAAGAGATTACTTTTAGCGATTTATAATTCTTCTCGCGATTATAGTACTTGTTTATAACTATCCCCTAGCTGTTTTAGAGAAAGTTAATAATCGCTCTAGGTCTAGAATTCGTCTCTATCTAATCGACATATATACTATCGTTGAGTTTAATATAGTTGTCTTATAGATATTAGAGTAGCTACTACGCGTCTAGGATATAATAGTCTACGTTATCGTTTAGCTAGGGCTCGTAAGTATCTTTATCGTATTTAGTCCTATATTAAGGTAGATAGATATTAATAACTACGAAGCCCTCCTTATAAATAGTCTCGACGTCGGTCTTTATAATAGTAGTCTTTGATTATATTAGCGGTCTACGTGCTTCGTATAGTATAGTTCGAAGACGCTACTTACTAACTACGTATAGTAGAGCTCTATCCTACTAGTACGCAGGTTAGGCGATATAAGTACTTCTAGTAGGTCGTATAGCACGATTAATAACGCCTATACTATACTATAATTAGGTCTACTTCGATTAGTATTAAACTCCTTTCCTAGTAAAGTATTAACCGACGTCGTAAGGACTTAGTTCTCGAACTCCTTTATAAGCCGCTCTTAGTAGACGAACTATAGAGTCCTCTCGTACTCCTCCTATAGTATCTTCGATTACTAACCGCGTCTTCTAGGATATATCCTCTCGCTATAGAGAGAGCTCTTTTATCTATTAGAGATATCGTAAGGAGGAAGACATACCTAGAAGCGGCTCTACTATCTACGTATACGTTTAATATCGTCTATACTAGATATCGTAGCGACCGTCTATTCTAGTCTATTAAGAGGCTCGCCTATAAGAGTACGAGCTACTAGAGTCGCGGATCGAGTAATCGACTCTAAGTTATAGCCTCCTTCTAGATATATAGCGATCTTACTATTAGCTAGCGGTATAAGTATATACGTTATATACGTATATCCTACTAAAGTAACCTTATAGCTACTAAGTATATCGCTCTCGGTAGCGCTAAACGCGGCTACGATAAGAACGAGGTCAGGGTCGAACTCTATCGTAATCGGTATAACGATTTACTAGAATACGTAAAGGTAGTCCGCGTCGCCTATTCCCTACTAAGACTATAGAATGTTCACGTTCTTTCCTAGTCCTATACCTTCGCTATAGTAAAGGTAGTCGCTATATACTACTCTATTATTACGATAACTATACTCGGGATAGAAAGGACCTCTCTAGTATATATAGAGCGAGATATAGAGCACGTTAGGATTATCGTAGTTCGCCTACTAGATACTATTACTATAATATACGTCCTCGTCTAGGATTAAAACTTTTTAGTAAGAGTTGCCGAATTCTCTCTAGTACGCCTTAGTAGTAATACTTATCTTATCGTCGAAGTAGAACCTCTTAGTATCTATACGTTTAGTATAATAACTAGGCGGTCTAATAACGGTAAAGATGTTCTTTACCTTACCTAGAATAATCGTATAGTAGGCCTTAATTATACTACTAGCCGATAGCGTAGTATAATATAGTATACTATTCGATAAGTAGATAGAATTATTCCTATATAAGGGATATTAAAGCTTATCCTTCTACGCGTTAGAGCCTATAATACTAAGAGACTAGACCTAGTTCTAGTAATTTCGTGAATATACTAGATATACTTCGTCTCGTATAACTATCCTCGTATCGATACGGCCTATATAATAACCGTTAGCTAGACTAGAATCCCTATCCCGCTAGGCTAGTCCTACGTTAACGAATACTTCGAAGATAGTATAGATATAGTAGAGATCTTCTAGAGGTAGATTATTATCTAAAGGCTTAGCTTCGATATGAAATCGTATACGAACGTCGTAAACTAGACCGGTCTAAAGTATACTATAGAGTAAGTTCTTGAACTTAGTAGGTCTTAGTCTATCGTAGTAGGCGACTAGTTAGTAATTAAGAGATTACGACTCGCGCCGTATACCTTTTCTCTTTAGTAAAGATATATCTACGTAGTAGGCTCTTAGTAACAAGCTAGCTCCCTTATAAGTACTAATTACTTACTTACTAGTAATATTACTAGCGTTTTATATAAGGAGCGAGAGATACGTCTCTATCGAGAGTATTATATCGCTATCGGACATCGACACGTCTTATATATTATCTTGTTCTATCTAGGATATAGCTAGTAATAATCTCCTACGACTACTTTATACTAATCTCTAGTAGTAGAGGTAGTAAAGGCTACTATAGATTCTAGCTAATCTAGTTAAACGTTCGAGGTATCGATACTATAGATAGTAGTCCTATAGCTGTACGCTATTATTATAATATCGCTAAATAGTAAGGACTAGAGTAGAGAGGAGGTCGTAGAAGCGACGCGAGAAGGAGTGAGCTCGAATCGCGTAACTAACTACGTCTTTTATAAGTAGCGTAACCTAGTGTCTTTTAAGATCGCTTATTAGTAAACTTTAGACGAAGTCCTTAACTTGTAAGCACGCTTAATAGTAGGTAAAGACAAGTAGATAGATATGAAGTCGCGAGTAGGGAAGTAGGTTAAGTAATTAATTCGTAGAAAGAGTTTAGCTAAGGCGCTAAGCCGTTCGTAGAGATAACTCGGATTAATAGGACCTCTCCCGATCTGTTTATTTATATCTGTCTCTCGTAACTAGGACCGAGGTATCTAGATATAGCTACTAGCTATATTAGAGGTATCGTCCTCTCTCTACTAGTATTCTATATTAGTACTATTATCTAGCTCTAATATTTTAGTTAAGTCCTATTAGAGGTAGTAAAGAGACAATATAGGTAGTAGACGAATAACGACTATTTACTATAGAGATTAAGGATATTAGAAAATATAGAATACGTCGAATAGACTCGCGGAATAAACGTTATTTTAATAAGATATCGAAGGTTTTCTCGCTCGAGCCTTATAGATCGATCCTATAGCCCTAGATGTTTTCCTATACGATAGAGGAGGTACGAGAGTATAGAAAGTTATCGAACAGGTCACTAAATTAACGTAGTCTTACTACGCTATCGAGGATAAAAGGAATCGTAATAGAGGAGTCGATAAGGCTACGACGGTCGATCCTATAGCCCTAGATGTTTTCCTATACGGTTTAGGAGGTATAAGAGTATAGAAAGTCATCGAACAAGTTACTAAATTAACGTAGTCTTACTATACTATCGAGGATAGAACGAATCGTAATAGAGGAGTCGATAGGGCTACGACGGTCGATCCTATAGCCTAGGATGTTTTCCTATATAGTTTAGAAGGTACGAGAGTATAGAAAGTTATCGAACAAGTTACTAAATTAACGTAGTCTTACTACGCTATCGAGGATAGAACGAATCGTAACGGAGAAGTCGATAAGGCTACGACGGTCGATTCTATAGCCTAGGATGTTTTCCTATACGATAGAGAAGGTATAGGAGTAGAGAAAGTTATCGAACAAGTTACTAAATTAACGTAGTCTTACTACGCTATTAAGAGTAAAACGAAGAGAAGGTATTAAAAGGAGAGAGAATCGTCGAACAAGTTACTATATCTACGTAGTTTAGTATCGGTATTTAGTCTATCGAAGCCGAGCCTAGTCCGGCTCTAATACCTATTAGATATAATATATTAAAGCCTGTCTACAAATTAGCTAGTCGTAGGTATATTAAAGTACCCGCTATAACCTAATCGAGACGAAGTCCTACTAACGACCCGGATCTATAGAGACGAGCTAGCCGTCCTATAACGCCTACTACTCGATCTACTACGTAGCGACGTCGACGTATTTGTCTTTACCTTTATACGTAGGACCTATATTACTAATAAAGACGCCTTATATAGAGAACTTCTAGTCCTTCTATATAATATCTACGAAGTAGCGCTACGCCTACGTACCTAACTCGGTAACCTAAAGAGATACGTCTAATTCGGTATTAGCGTCGAAGAGATAGAGGTACTAGCCGCCCCCTTATACGCTAGTAACCTTGACGAGCGCTATCGCCTATATATAATTTACTATATTGTCCTACTACGGCTAGTCGTCGATTTTCTCTATACTAGGCTACGCCTAATTAGCCTAATCGAATAGAGTAAGCTATACTATAGAGTCCTACCCGAGGTGTTTTTTACTAGAGGAATACCGGATTTAATCGACGTAGTCCTACTCTTAGACGTTATCTTCGTAGCTCTACTACTCGCGCTTCTACTTCGTAGACTTCTACGTAATAACTTAGAGATAAATATAAGCGGAGTTACCTATCGCGCTATAAGCTTCGATCGCGTCCTATTAGATAGTCTAGAGCTAAGCGGTTATATTAGAATTAGCGTAGGTCGCGCTCGTAGGATAGAGTATAGTCGATATAATTGTTATAGAATCTATAAAGCTACTACTATAAGCTATAAATCTAAGAAGAGTAAGGAACTTCTAGGAGAACGAATAACTTATATAGTAGATAAGGAGGTCGTCTAGTGCCCGTAACCGAGTAATAGTTACTCGAGAGAGGTAGTAGAGCTTCGTAACGAGTTAGTACTATAGGTATTCTAGAGAGCGTAGAAATCGAGAAGTAGAGCTATAACGTACTAAGTAGGAGTAAGGGTATAGGTAAGAGAGAGAGAGATCTAGAAGGGGATAGCTATTAGTATAGAAGAGCTATATAGAGGTCGATAAGAGAGAGGGTAGAAGAGTAGGTAGAGAGTATAAGAGACATAGGACTTATACCTAGCGTATAGACTACGAATTAATCGCGAGCGTATATATATAACGCTATATAAGGTAAGTATAAGAGGTGAGCGTAAGAGTGTCACTACGATTATATATAGCTAATACGCGCACGCCTTACTAACGCGATATAGGTAGCGTACAGACTACGAATTAATCGCGAGCGTATATATATAACGCTATATAAGGTAAGTATAAGTATAAGGAGTAAGCGTAAGAGTGTTACTACGATTACGTATAGCGGACACGCGTACGCCTTACTAACGCGATATAGGTAGCGACGGAAGCTCTAGGACGTTAATTAGAGTATAGTATACGTAGATAAGATAGCTTATTTCTTCCGACTTCGACTTCGACTTCTAACCTCTAGTACTACTACGACTATAGACACGAACTCTACTCTTTCTACTATACTAACTATACTACTAGCTCTAGGAATTAGATCTACTCTTATAAGACGCTATATACGATTCCCTCGCTACTAGTACCTACTAACTATTATAGTAGAGCCTATACCTACCCTCTCCTCGTCCGTCGACGATAGCTCCGACTCTAGCGGCCCTACTATAATACGCTATCTACTATAAGTAAGTTCCTCTCGCGATAGAATATAACTACTACGAAGGAGAAGTCTACTATAGTACGCCGTATCGAGATAGCGGCGCTACTATCTATAAATAAGGCTATAGAAAGTAGTATATACTACTATTTCGAGAAGACTAGTATAAGACTAGTAAAGCTCTAGGAGTAAGAAGGCTATTATAGGTTAGTAAGAAATTCAAGATTTATAGAGATTAGAAGCTAGGTTACGCGATCTAGGAGAGGATAAAGTATACTAAGATAGCGTTTCTAGTATAGACGCTCGTAGCCTTACAAGATAACGCTAACGCTACTAACGAGGACCGAATCGTCTAAATAGGCTACTATTAGTATATAGAGAAGGGTTTCTATAGCCTCTACGAGGCGATCGTATAGGTAGATTACTTGAAATTAAGCGCGGTAGAGGCTACTAAGTACTAGAAGCTCGTTACTAAAGCGCTAGGTATAGAAGACGAGTTCGATCCCTAACTACTTAGTATAGTATACTCGGAGTTATAGTAAAGGTAGGTACTAGGAGGATACGCTCCTCTACGACGAGAGGTAAGATCTAACTATACTATCGGAGGGAAGTAGTAGATAGTACTAACTCCTACGTAGCGTAGTAGGGCGATTATATAGAGTATAACGGAGGACTTACTATATACTTTTTCGAGACTAAAACGAATTATATAACTAGGTTACTAATAGATAAGTATACTAGTAGGAGCCGAAGATTCAAGAGGCCCTCTCTCTACCTAATCTAATCTACCTTCCTATCCCCGACGTAGCTTCTCGTATAGCGCTCGACACTAACCCTCGATAGTAACCTACGCGAATATTGCCCTATAACACGTCTTCTTAGCGTATATCGACCGAAATACTATAAAGAGCCCGTAGGCAAGTATATACGAGGAGAGATAACGAGAGATAATATAGAGTAAGCGACTAAAGAAGCGTCGGTTATTAGGACACGACGTTAGAATATAGATACTTCGGACCGAGGATCCGAATCGATAAACGTTACTCTCTATATACGGAACCTAAGTCGTATATACTCTAATCTATAACATAGTACTTCGACGATAGTATAGAATTATCGACGGTAAGTATATAAGTATAGAAGTTGAATCTTGAATCTTGTTCTTTAATAACCTAACGTATTTAAGAAGCGAGTATACTAGTATACTACTTTTATAAAGTAAATAACTTCTATTATTGATTTCTTAGGCTATAGGTATTAGAACTATACTAGAGTTAGATCGATAAAATCCCTATAAGTTACTTGATTTAATAGACAAGCTCTTAAGTTAGAACCTCGAATACTATACCTACTATAGGTTAGTCTAGCCCTTAGCTGCTTCTTAATCTCTCTAACTAACTATATTGTATATTAAGCTTGTAATTAAGCTGTGTCTCTTACAGCTAATTTATTAGTGTTAATACTAAGAGTAAGCTTAATCTTCTTCCTTAGTACTCTATAGGACTAGAGTTCTATAATAATTGTCTTTATATTATCGTGTTTAGCGTAGGGTAATAACATAGCTACCTACGACCTTTAGAACCCTCTTAATAGCCTATTAACTGTATTAAGGATTGGACCTAGTAAGCTTCCTTAGTATCTAATTACCTTGTCCTTAATCTAGCCTATATAGGTATTAACCTACTAAGGGTTATAAAGTATAACTACTAAGCTCTATAATAAAGTAAATAGCGGAGGAGGTAGTATTCTTTAACGTAGTATTAGCTTAGATAGTACTACCTATAGGTTTAATAGTACTAAGCCGAAGGCTCTAAATAATACCCTAATAGTAATAGGTATAAATAAAGCCTTATAGGTAGGCCGGAGTATTAGTAGGAAGTCTTCTTTAATTAGGTAGTAGTAACTAACTATACTAAGGCTTAGGATACGCTTCGAATAGGCCTACTTTAATAGTCTAAGGTAGCTAATATTAAGAGGTAGTAATAGGTAAGAGGAATATAGTAGTATATAGAGTATAACTATACCTTCTTCCTTATAGAATAACTTAAACTCTAGCGTTATATAGCGGTAATAACCGTCTAGAATACGTAGTCGCTTCTAACTACTAGTCCTCTATCTAGTATAATTATTATAGTATTTAATCTAAGCGACTCCGTAATTAAAGGAAGTCTAACCCTTTAGACTAACTCTAAGTTTCTAGGTAGTAGAACTAGGCTCTATTTATTTCCTTACTAGAGGAGATAACGTATAGAGGGACTAACTACTCTACTACGGTAGTATATATAAGGATAGTCTACTATTATATAGAATTAGAGACTAAGGCCTAAGGTCGTTATCTACGCTCTGTCGTAGTAACTACTCTTGTATTCTAGTAGTGTCTACGCTAGAAGCCGCTTTTATCGAAGTTATAAAGATTACTCTCTAGAATAACCTTAGGGTCCTTATTCTTTACTCTTCGATACGATAGCCTTTATAATAGCTGTGTTTCTAGGCCTAGATAGTATTAGATAAAGTTATAGGCCTATCGCTATCTAACCTCTTTTCTATAGCGTTCTCTAAGGATTAAAGAAGCCTATATACGGAGAACAGCCTATATTAGCGAATAACTACGTAAATCTAGGTCTAATATTCTCCGATAAACTACCTCTTCTTCGATTAGAGCTAAGGCTCTATTTATAGATAGTGTTATAGCTTATAGAGGCGTTCCTTTAAGCCTTCGATTAACTATTATATAGCTGACTCTATAGGTAATTATAGCGCTTCGTACGCTTATAAAGCGACCTAATTACTAATTACGAATAGTACTTAGAATATACTCTTTATATAGAGGTACTATCGCGTAAAAGAGTAGAAGAATAGACGCGTTTAGTAGTAGTAGTAGATACGAGATAGAAGTAGTAGACTAGCCTATCTAGTATACTCGCTTATTAAATACGTAAGATTTAGATTTAGTTTAATTACTAAATTAAATCGTAAGATTTACTCTAAATACTTAATAATCATCTATATACGTAGTAGTAATAACTTACTCTATAGCGCTATCTACTATAATCTCGGTAATACCTAACTTCTACTAACTTTTAGTATATTTAGACTAAGTTATAGTAGTACTGTCGAGCTACGAGCGTGTTAATAGAATAGTACGCCTAGCGCTACTTATTATACGCTCCGACTTAGCGCTTATTAGTAATACGGATAGTATATTCATAGCTATCGATAAGAGTATAGGCTAAGCTTAGCGCTAAGGAGATCGGCACTACTATTCGAGTACTATCTAGCGCTTACTATAAACTACTAGTAGTTTGCCTATAGAATCTTAACTATTTATAATCTTTAGAGGCTAAAGTATATAAATTTATTTAACGATAGAATAGATTAAATCCCCTAAATAGCTATTTAGTATTTAACTCCTATATATACGCGATAAGACTATATAATACGAAGGAGTTATAGTAGAGAAACCTAACTACGAAGAGGGAAGTAAAGCGAAAGGAGTAGTATAGAGAAGCTACTATTCGAAAAGGTAACTTAGTAAGGCGGTATAGGTAAGACTACGACTACGGCTTCGAGAGCGATATATAGAGCTCGATAGCGTATATCTCCTTCCTACTCGAGAGGAGCTCCTAGCCTTATTACCCTATAACGCTTCTATCTAGACGTCTTCTAGCTAGGGACGAGGGTTATAGAGCGTACGACCGAGATATTCGTCGTCTACTTCGAGACCTTACTAGACTACGAGCCTATATACGTTAGATAGTCCTAAGTCCTCCTAGTCGCCTTCTCCCTTCTAGCTTTCTATCTTAAACTACTTATATAGCTACTAGTACCGTAGTCCGTACTACGCGAGTATTAACTACTCTATCTAGGCCGTAGAAGATCTATCTTTATCGTAAGAGACCTTCTATACGAGCGCGAAAGCTAGGTACTCGTCGTCGTCGGCGTCTAATAGGCGTATACTATAGAGGTACTAGGTAACCTCTAGACTAGGTATAGTATAAGATCGGAAATCCTAATACTAAAGGAGGTACTTAGTAATAGTAGCGTTCCGAGTAGGGTTATTCTTATCGAGCTAGCTCTATAGGTTCGGTAGCTCGTAGTAGTAGAGGTCCTCTCGAAGGATAGCGTCTAGTACGTCTAATACCTATACTTACTCGAGTAGCTACTTATACTATATCCTCGTATAGGCCTATCGTACTCGTACTTACCCGAAGCGGTCTCTTTTACCTAGGTAGGCTACGTCCTAGATATACTAGAACTCTTACTCGTAGTTAGGCTATAGGCTAAGTAGTTAGGTAGAGTCGAGTTATAACGTCTATTAATCTAACGCCTAATCGCCGAGGTCGTAGAGCGTAATAGCCTATATAGGTAGCTCGGTACGACTAGCGACGCTACGAGCGTCTTCTTACTACTTGACTAGAAATATCTACGTCCTATTATAGTATCGTTTAGTAGTAAGAACTAGATAGAAGCGGAGGATACCGATTTCGTCGCGAGCCGTCGCGTAGTAGTAGGCGCGTATACTAACTATAGAGAAGAAGGTAGTTAAGTTAATAGAGAGGATCTCTAAGAGACGATGTCGGAGACGGTATAGACGCGAGGACGAGCGCGGAAGTTCTATATATAGTATATAGAGAGCTATAATACTAATATCGAGTAATCGTAGACGTTCTCTTTCGCTATAAGGCTTGGCGCTAATTCTAGAACTATCTTTTCTAGCTAGATAGGGACGTAGGTACCTATATCCTAATATAGTACTACTAGTAGCGACGCCGACCCTATACGGCTCGAGTCTAGAGATCCTCTACGATTGCCTCTATAGAAACCGATCGCGAAGGTAGGACCTTAAGATACGAGATATCGTATATAGTAGGCGTTCCTCTAGCTCGATACGCTTCTATACGATCTCGTATACCTCCTAGCGAAAGTCTAGGCGTATAGAGTAGAGTCCTTTCTAGTAGTAGTAGCGTTCTAGACTACCTAGGGTAGCGCTTCTCTCGCCTAGGCCTACCTAGTCTACTCTTCTAATAGATATAGTAGGAGGTAACTAATACTAGAGCGCGAGAGGCGATAGGGCTACTACTATCGATCCTATAGCTCTCGATGTTTTCCTATATAACTCCGAGGACGCGAAAGCGTAGAAAGGTATCGAAAAAGTTACTAGATTAATATAGTCTTAAAACGATATTAGGAGCGGTTACTTTATAGCGACTCTCTTAGGTCTATCTCTACGATAGCCGCTAGCGACTACGTACGAGATAGGAGCTAGAGGTTCGTATAGAGCTTCTAATCTATCTATTCTAGGATAGAGGATTCGCCTATACTAGGAGTTTAGGAGAGTAGTCCTAGGGTATAAGAGAGAGGACCTCTATAGGTACGAGGGATACTATCGGCTAGGTATAATACTATCGAGGAGCTTATAGAACTTTCTCGAGAAGTGCTCGTCGTATCTAGATATAGTATAGACTACTATCCTCTAGGCTATACTAGTAGGTAGAGCGGTATACGAGAGATAGTATAGAATAGTAGAGGTAAGATAGAGAGAAATTCTAGAGGAGACGATATAGTACTCGGCCGGATAAGATAGAGAGACTAGGAGCGAGGTAGGTAAAGTATAGAGCGATAGGATATAGCGCGAATACGTTTAGACGCCGAATCCTAGAGGCGGTTAACTAAGGATCGTACTTCCGACTCGAGAGGTTACTTACGTCGCGAGGGCTCTATAGTAGAGAGGAGCGCTTCTATAGCCTCGAGGATCTTCTAGTCGTATAGGTCTAGGGGTAGTAGCTGTCTAGTAGCTAGAGCGCGATAGTAGCGGCCGACGTAGTCTATAATTATATTCTAGTATTCTCGTAGTTATAGTTAGTACGGGATTATAAGACGACGCCTAGAGCGGTACTTACTTTTAGCGACCTAGAGCTACTATAAGCTATACGAGCTACTACGGTCGGTAGTAGAAAAGGTTACAAGGTAACGTTAGTAGGGACTACTATAATAATAGAGACATATAACGTAGTGTTTCTTTAATACCGACTCTCTTCTACGTTACGTACGAGAGAGGACGTAGTAGAGGTAATAGCTAATCCGTATATGATTTCTAGACCGTTAGGAGGTAGTAAGAGATAATAGCGATCGATTACGTACTCGAGTATAGTCTCTTATATAAATAGTACGTCTACGTCCGAGATAGGCTCGTAGATACTATACTAGTACGCTAGTTCGCCTAGAAATATCGTAAACGACTAGTAGGGATAGTTAGTACGTAGGCGAAAGGAGAGGAGTATAGTAGTATATAGAAGATCGTATACTTCTATAAGGAGCGGAGGTAGCGATAAGGATACTTACTCTAGTATAAAGATAAGAGCGTATTAAGAGTAGGCCGAATAGCGCGATACGATTATCGCGCTCGACTATCTTATAGTATATTATATACGACTTCGAGATAGCTTATAGGCCTTCGTAACTACTAGTTAGAGGTATATTAGAGGTATAGGACGTAAGGAGAGTATACTATTAAAGATGACGGCGGCTAGAGTATAGCGCGCCTAATATAGATATATATATAAGGCCGAGATATAGCCTAGCTCGAAGCGAGACGGAGAGAGTACTAGTCGAGAAAGGGTTAGTAGGCGATCGACTCGACGAGAGAGGATCTATCTATAATACTTAGATCCTTACGGTACCGTCGTCGTCTCTCGATCTACGACGGTACGATAGTATATACGATTAGGATCTCGAAGAGGAAGGAAAAGCGAGGTAGAATAGAGATATAACGTAGGCGAGAAGCGAAGAGGTAGGATAGTATTACGCTCTATCTAGTTCGTCCGTTATAGATAGGAGCCTTAGCTCGACTCTCGTATACGCTACTCGCGAGGGACAGTAATTAGATATAGTATCTACGATATCTATATACTAATAGTACGAGTATCCTTATCGAGTACTATATACTATTTAACTATATAGGTATTAAACTAGTTAGATACGTTAGTAGGAGGATACGTAACGTAGAGTTACTACTCTATAATCGACGCTATACGCTACTATAGGCTAGTAAGTCCGTACTCGTTATAGAGAAACAAGAGTACTAAGATAATAGCGTATAGCTCCTTAATAACCTAGAGATAGTCGGGTCTCTCTATAGGATAACTAGGCGAGAGAGGGTAGATAGAAGACTACTCTAGATATAGAGTATATAAAGGAGTATAGTACTACTAGTATACTCCTATAGGCTTATTAAACTTTTATAGGCTTCTATATACTTTACCTACGAGCCTTGTTAACTATAGGTTATAGAGGCCGTATCGCTCCTAATAGTTATAGGCCGAGGTAGGCTCGAAGTTATTCTATATCTAGTAAATTAGGTATAGAATATAGTTCTACTAGTAAAATATATCGCGAAACGCCTAAGCGTTAATCTAGGAAAGACTATAGTCGACGCGTACGATCTAGGAGTACGATCGCGACTAGTACTTCTAATATTTAAAGATAGTAATAGCCTATAAAGAAGGGCTGTAGTCGCGATCGGAGTAGGAGAGCGATCGTTTTCGTTTAGTAACGCGAGACGATAAAGATAACTAGCCGAGAGAGGAAGATAGAATAGGTAGAGAGGACGAGTACGATGTCGTAGAAAACGATAGTCCTAAGTAGGACGATAGGAGATCGAAGAGACGAGGCGCGTAGTAGAATACTAGAGTAGAGTAAGGAAGGTTAGGAGTAGAGAGCGACGTATAGGGTACCTTCGGCGAAGGACTACTACTCGTAGACTCGGGCACCGAGTACGAGCGCGTAATAAGTTTAGACCTCCTACTACTACGAGGGTACTCGTAGAGATTATATTTAATCTCTCTATTTTTATAATAGACGTAGTCGTCTCTACTATCGAGTACCCGATCGAGGATAACGCGTCGATAGCGAGGCTAGATAAAATAGGACCGTATATCCTAGTCTATATAGGTCTTAGTCGTAGTAATAGATCCTATAGAGGTATATTTATATAAGATAATAGCCTCGCTAGGTAGACTATTCTAACCCGCGCGACCGGACTCTTAGCTATAGCCGAGGAGGTTATCGTAATAGTACTCTACGTAAATAACGGCGGCGATATTACTAGCGTTAAGGCCGAGGCGTATAATATTAGTATATACTAAGAATCGCGTCGTACTCGAGAGGAAGTTCGAGAGTACTACTACTTATTTAGTAGAGGTATAGTCTATATCTCGTTAGTAGTAGTCGATCGAGAGTAGAGTAGCGATATAGCGTACGACGTCTTTAGTTCTACTATAGATAAGGATTTAGTAATAAGGATACTTCTACTATATCGCCTCGAAGGTTACGACTAGAGTACCGTCGAGGTAACCGAGGGCGTAGTCTTATATAGAGTACCGAATATTCTAGTAGATAGTCGGTATCCGTTTAATAAGTACTTAGTCGTAAGGAAGATAGAGGTAGTAGAAGAGAGGATCTTCGTAATCGGGAAGTAGAGTAGTAGTAAGATAGACGAGTTAGATCTCCGACCTAGTAAAGATATAGAGCTAGAGAAAGGCGGAGCGCTATTTCGGGGTCGACTCTAGAATAACGTAATACTCGTCTATTACGACGCGATCGAGGCTACTACTCGTAGTAGCTTACTAGACAAAGTTATAGAACGGAGCGGACGTAGTAGTCTCTACGTACACGAGGACGATATAGGCCGAGAGAGCTATAGAGGTGTCGAGAGGCCTCGTCTAGTATATAGTAGCGATACCTATAGCGCGATAGCGAGCGACCTAGTCCTAGATAAGAGATAGTAGTAGGCTAATTACGACGGTAATTAGTACTCTAAGTAGGGTCGCTAGTAGTATATAGAGTAGGCTCTTACTAAAGCTAGTAGGCTATACGAATACTAGGTACCTTGTCTTTTAGAGGATAAGGTCGAGCGCCTCTTTCTAGCCTAGGCGAAACGTCGTACGAGGTCCTACGAGGCTCTAAAGATATTTCTCTAGAGGTACGCTCTTAAGCTAGAACTAGCGTATAGTATTATATAGACGATTAGCCTCGTAGGCAGGTCCTACTAGGTAGAGCTAGCTAGGGTCCTTAAGAGGTAATCCGAGGAAGTTATACTACTCTAAGCTCTAGTAGAGCTAGTCGTTCCGATTAGTATAAGACCCGATTAAGAAAAAGATATTATCTACGCTATAGTTATTCTCTACTATACTAACGGTATATCCGGATTAGAGTACGGTACCTTTACGCTATAGAGAGGTAGCCGAGTCGGGAAATATCTTATAGACGTCAAGTATATTCGTAAAGAGGGTATAGAGGACGGCGTAGAGCTACTACTACTATACTAGGCTATATAGGAACGAGAACGAGAGATAGCGATATATTTCTAGACGTAGCTAGTCGGTATCGAAGAAACTATCGACGTTCGTCTAATAGACAACTTCCTTCTATACGTAAAGGAGAGAGTCGAGTCGAGAGAACTATCCGTACTTAAGAGTATACTCTAGTACTACGATCGAGAGCGGGCACGAAGCCGTAATAGGTTCTAGCTCTTCCCTCTTACCTTCCTTATCCTCGTCCTACTCTTTATCTTCGTCGTCTAAAGTAGAATCTATCTCCTTAGGAGATCGATCGAGGAAGGTAGTTATCTAGTAGGCGAGTCGACTAAGCCGGAAGTCGAGTACGAGCTACTATACGAATAGGCCTAGGATATAATCTTTCTCATACGCCTATACGAGTAGGTAAATAAAGAGCCGGACGTAGTTCTATTATAGTACGAAGATACGACCGAGCTTTATAGGTAGATATCGTCTAATAGCGCGGCCTATAAGGATCTTAGAATACCGAGTAAATAGTAGTACGTAGCCCTAGTCGATATATATATTATAGAGCGCTGTAGTAGTATTTTTATATATAAGACTAAAGAGTTCTAGCCCTCGCGCCGGTCCCTTAGCGAGGAGATAGTATACTACTAAGAGCTTTTCTTTAAAGATAGTATAGAGACGATAGTATTCGACGACGGCTAGCTAGTAGTAGACCTCGTCTAACTCTTCTAGGCTGCTAAGGAGAGTTTACGCTACCTCGGGATTACGTACGACGTGTTAGAAGATAAATATAGTAGCGGCTTTCTTTTATAACTACGCTTCGTTCGCTATAGCGTAGATATAGCTAAACCCTAGGGTAGTATTCTTTAATTTATCGCGAAGGTCCGTTATATAGAGAGGAAGGAGTTCGGCTTCGGTCGCGTATATTAGGCAGTATAGGAGGGCCTTATACTCCTCTATTAGCTAGCTAGAAACGACCTATAAGGTACCGATATCGAGGCGATTACTATCGAGCGATAGGGATTAACTATCGAGGCTCTAGGTAATATATAGTAGTATACGAGTTTCGTTCTAGATCTTACGACTATAGTTTAATATAGAGACGATACGCGTAAAGAGACGCTATTCGTAGCTATATTTATCTAGGACGTTTATATAGAAATTCTTCTATATACGCTATTATAGGTAGAATACGATAGACTCTAGTCTCTCGAGAGTAGTAGTAGGATCGATAGCTACGACGGCGATATAGTAGAGCCTCTAGGTGTCGAGTAGTAAGAAGTATTTAGCGATAGCGATAATAGTAGCGAGGTAAGAGGTAAACGTAAGAGAGCTAGCGTAGGAGAGGTCTTTCGTATCTAACTCTAGAACGGCGAGTCTATTTAAGAGAAGGCTAACGTAGAGATAGTCGCCTAGCTCCTATTCGAAGAGACCGAGGAAGAACTCGACTATATCCTACTAGGTAATTTCGTCTCGTATAGGCCTACTATCTAGCCTAGAGCCCTCGGATCTATCTTCTACGACTACGATCAAGCGTTCGAGGGTCTAACGAGAAGCGACTAGTAGTTCGTATAAGAGTCGTTAGTCGGTAGGCTACTAGGACGTACGAGCGATAGTATAAAACAGTTTCTAAATAACTATAGCGTATTTACAGATAGTCTAGTAACGATAGTTAGCGTAGAACAGGTAGCTATCGTCTCGTCCGCCGAAGTCGGCTTTATTAAGTACTTCTAGGACAGGCTAGCTAATAATATTATCGGCTACGTAGTCGAGCGCTCGCGTAATAAGACTAGAGAGTAGTCGAGCGATTACCGTAAGCGCGCGTTCTCTACTATCGTACGCGATTACGTACTCGAAGGAGTATTAAAGAGACTACTATAATTAGGTAGTATCGAGCCTAGCGAGGTATTTTAGCTAGCTAGTATAATAGAGCTAGCGATCGAGTATCGAGCGATAGGTCGGTCTCTAGATAGGTAGATTCTAGTAATAAGTAGCGAGCCTCTACTAGAGAGTAGTATAGTCCGCCTATACGGTATCGATACTCTTCTATAGTACTAGAAACTATAATAGCGTTAGTTAACTACCGCTAGCTAGGTCGACTCCTACGTCGGTTAAGCGATCGACTAGGTAGTAGGACGGCTATAAGGGGCCGGTCCTCGACTTTATAAAGAAATTCTATAGATAGACGCTCTCGGTCTAGGTCGCGTCCGGATCTAGACTAATATACTTTTACAGTATACTACCTTTACTATAGCTACTAGTATAGTCGTGTACGACGTTAGTATATTTCTTTATATACTTTTAATCGCCTATATATAATAGATAGAGCCGATAGGAGTATCCTTTAAACGCTAGTACGAGGTATAGGTTCGGTCGTCTAGGATATTCGAGTTAGAAGAGGTCTTAGAGAGTCTATACTAATAGAGTAACCGTCTAGATCTAGTTATAGAGAGCTTGTCTAGTAGTTTATAGTATCTTATAGGTCTTCTCGAGGTAAGAGTCTAGCTATTAGAGAGAGATAGCGCGATAACACTTTTTATAGATAAGTACGTAGAGAGACGCGTTATAGGTAATAAAGTCTATAAACGTATAGGACAGACGATATAGAGAGGAGAACTTAGGAGGTATAGTAGTAATAGGTAGTAGTAGAGCGAGCGGTCGAGGCGTAATAATACGCTTAGCTAGAGATAGTAATTCTTCTAAGGAGTAGGAGCGTATAATACGATAGAAGCTAGGGTAGATTAGAGAGTATAAAGGAGATCTAGGAACATAGTAGGAGATACGGTTCGTAAGTAGTCGAGGCTTTTATATAGTAGGATACTTACTTCGTAGAGGTAGGATAGGACGTCTATATATTTCTATATAACGAGGGCCGAGAGAGATATAATTATAGGTATAGGTATAGGTATACGAGAGGAGATTGCCTATAGCGAGACGAAATATAACGTTAAAGCTAATTCGGAGCTCTAGCGAGAAATCTACTCCTATATAATAGCGTTACCTAGAGTAAATAATAGGCGAGCGACGAGCTAAGGTAAGGATTATAGAGTATATATAGCGAGCGTAGAAAGCTTTAATATCTATAGACCTAACGAAAAGAGAGCCTTCTCTATATAGAAGTCTTTTATACTAACGATAGAGCCCTAAGCCGGAGAAGTCGAGGATAGATCGAGTCTCTAAGCTAATAGAAATCCTCCGCTTCGAGTTAATAGAACGTAGTAAGTACTTAAGAACGAGTAATAGAATCGAAGTAATAGAGCTACGTAGAAGGTAGTATATCGTAGAGGAGGCTCTTTATCGCGTCCTATTTACGCTTAAAGAGAGCTTATACTCTATCCTAGCCTATAGGAGGCTCTTCTACTATAATAATAGTAGCGAGGATAATACTAATTAAGAGTAGAAGGTAGCTTCGAGGTACTAGCTAGCGAGGACTACTACTAGAGCTAGATAACGTAGCGGAACGATCCTATTAGGCGATATTACGTAAAGCGGTTTAATACGCCTATAGGACTACTACGATAAATAGTTTACTATAGATAGACAGCTCTCGAGAACGGAAGGTAGTAAAGATTAGGTCTAGTTTAGAGAGTAGCGTACGCGTAGCTCTAGAGAAGGACGACTACGTCGAGATATTAGAGTAGGAGCGAGTCGAGAGAGCTCTCTCTTCTACGTAGAAGACTAGACTTTAGTTACTAGAAAGTAGTAGTAGAGCTTTCTAGAGAGCTTTATAGAAGAGGGTACTTAGGCGCCTAAGGCGACTACTACCGTCGTATAGAGACTTAGAGACGAGTGTAGAGGCGCTCGTAGACGTAGTAGAATATCTATCGAGAGGAATAGGTAGTAAGAGAACGCGAGAGGCCGACTAGAGGATAGAAGCGTTATCGAGAGGTCCGCTTTCTATTTCCGTCTCGTACTACTTCTCGAATAGAGCGCTACGAGTAGTAGTCTACGAGAACTAGGAAAGAGTTTTAGTATCTAAACTACCTATCGAAGGTAGGTACCTATCCGAATAAAGAGTTATAGAGGATAGTAGCGTATTATCTTCTCCTATATTAGAAAGCTATAGAGACGGTTTAGGAGTAGTAGTAGGGAAGGGAGAGAGATCGTAGTCGAGCGTACTATCGAGAGGCGTCGGTATACGAGTCGTAAATAGTGCTCGCGAGAGTTCGTATATAGTAGATAGGTAGGTTACTACGGTACGTAGCGATCTAGATAGTCTAGGCGTAGTACTAGATATTACCGTAGTAGATAGCGACGAGAGCTAGCGAAGAGGAGCCTAGGGTAGTATACTCGTCGCTTAAGAGAGGACTCGTAATAGTAGAGTAGATACGATCGGAGCGTAGAGTTTATAACGCTAGTTCTAGCGACGGAGAACTCGCGCTAGTATATATACCTTAGGTATAGTATAATACTCGTATAGGATTAAGTACGACTCGTCTAGAGCGTCCTTCTAACGAATAGTATACGACTCTACCGTCTCCTCCTAGATAGAGACGAGAGAGGAGTTAAAAAAGATCTTCTTATCTTCCTACGTATCTATAAAAACCTGCTTCTATATAGGCTTCTATAAGATAAGGACTTTATCTTTATAGGAGTCTAATACGTTCTCTTATTTCTAAACTCGCGGAATATTACGACGAGGTATATTAATATAGAGGTAGGTAGCGAGTAGTAGTACGATATATAGTAGAAGGTAGGCGAAGCGCTAGATCGTAAGTAGAAGGATAGTACGAGGGAACGAGGTAGGTATATATAGTTTAACTATAGGAGCGTAGGTCGATAGCGAGTACGAGAAGAAAGTAGGTATTATCGGTCGAGACGCTAACGATACGTATAATACTATAAGATACTCCTAGTAAACGCTACGAGATATAGATACGCCGAGACGCCTAGTATTTAATACTATATCGTAATTCTATTAAGGTTTAGTAGGAGAGTTATACGATATATACGTAGAGTATCTTATTTCCTTAACTACGCGAATAGGGATACGTAACGGTATAGATATAGAGCACGAGCGACGGTAATAGGACTACGAGTTAAAACACTAGAAGGAGTCGAGAACGGACATCGGCTATTACTTACGCGTAGGGAGAGGTTCTCTTAGATAGACGTGCGATCGATATAAAGGTAAGCTAGTATACTAGCTAGAACTAGTAGGTGTCGACGTATAGCGTACCCTTACTAGTTAAAGACTAGTAATATCGGTATAGGAAGCTATAGAGGTATCGTAAGCTTACCTAATAGCCTTACGCTTATTATCTAATAGACCTCTAACGCTTAGACTACTCTAGAGTACTCGGTAGCTAAGCCTAGCCTCGCTCTATAGACCGCGACTCTTATAATCTCTACGACTTCTCGATTAGGCACGGTATTAATACTACTACGAAAACACGACTAGATACTACGGATTCTATAATCTCTTACCCTCGGTATAGGCGATAGAACACGTTCGTATAGAGTATAATCGCTTACGCTAATACTAACTATTTCGAATATCTCCTAGTCGCGACACGATATAAGCGATTCGATATCGAGGTATATAGTCGCGTAATACGACCTATCTACCGACCCCTATAGTAGCGGTAAACGAGGAGTAGAGGTAGCGAGAAGTAGTAGAGGCGGCGAGGAGCGACGAGAGAATATATTACTCTAATCTTCTATATTTATATCTTCGGCCTACTCCTAGATTTATATAGAGAGTAGCGAGGCTTCTCTAATCCTAGTAGTACTATATAAGAAACGAGTAGTAACTCGTAAGGTATATAGGATAGTAATTTCTCTCTTCTTTCTAATAAGGCTAGTTAGTATAGTAGTAATATATAGGCTATAGTCGTTATAGGCGATCTATGCTTATATCGTAGGTACGATTCCTATACTAGTTAGTATTACTTCTATAATACTTGTCTTCTACGATAAGCGTTATAGAAGTAATAAACGATTTTTACTAGTACTCCTCGAGTTTTAGTAGATAGTTTAGAAGGTTCTCTTTTAGCGATTCCGGTTACTTAGGTCGATCGTATCTAGGTCGATAACTACGATCTTAGCCTCCTCGAACAATAGAGGTAATATCGCGAGCGTAGCTACGAACGTGTTTAATAAGTATCCTAATTAGAAAGGTATCCTAATTAATTTACTAGGTAGATTAACTTTAATACTAGATTTCTTATACTAGAGGAGTTAGAATAACTATAAAGTTAAAGTAATTTAGTCCTAAGAAGTTACTCTATCTAATAGACAACCCCTAAAGTCATAGCCTTAGATTCTATACTTACTATAGGTTAGTTAGGCTCTAAGCTGTTTCTTAATCTAATTAACTTACTCTATTACCTAATAAGCCTAGAACTAAACTATGTCTCTAGTAGCTAATTTATAAGTATTAAGTCTAAAAGTAAGCTCGATTTTCTTCCTTAGTACCCTATAAGACTAGAATTCTTTAATTATAGTCGTAGGGTTATTATATAGAGCCTCTAGTAATGTTGTTAAGGCTCGTGTCCTTTAGAACACTTTCGAGAGCTTGTCTACTACGCTTAGGATAGAGGTTAATAAGCTATTCTAATAGCTTGTAACCCTAGCCTTGATCTTACTAGTTTACCTCTTAATCTGCCTAGGATACTAAAGGGTATTCTATATATCTAATAAACAAGGTAGTAGTAGTGTTCGTGTTTTATAATAGAGTATCGGCTTAGGCAATATAGCCGGTATATCTAGAGGTAGTAAGCCTAAGCCTCTAAAGGCACCTCTAATCGTATAAGGGGTAAATATAGCCTTATACGTAGGCCTTAACTCTAGAAGGAAGTCTTCCTTAATTAGGTAGTAGTATCTAACTATACTAAGCCTAGGGATTCTAGCTAAATATGCCTTTTTTAATAGACTAAAACAGCTAACGTCTAGTAGCTATAATAGGTAACTTAGATAGGATAGTATATAGAGGGTAATAAAGCCTTATTAGTTATAGAGTAACTTAAACTCTAGTATCGTATAGCTGTTATAGCTATCTAGAATTAGTAGCCTCTTCTTACTAATAGTCCTATACTTAGTATAGTTATCGAAGTACTAAATCTACTAGAATAAATAATCGAAGGAAGTCTAGCCTTTTAGATAAACTTCTAGCTTCTATGTTAGGAGAAGATAGTAGAACTAGGCCCGGTTTATTTCCTTACTAGAGAAGATAATATATAGAGGTACTAACTAGCCTTCTACGTAGATATAGGCGATAACTATCTACTACTACGTAGAATTAGAAACTAAGGCTTTAGGTCGTTACCTACGCTTAGTAGTAGTAATACCGATAGTATTCTAATAGTATCTAAGCTAGGATCTACTCTTATTAAAGGTATAAATGTCGTGCTAGGTAATTCTATAGCTAGTTATTAGGTTCTAAACGAGTAGAAACTACTCTAAGAGAACCTCTATATCCTTATTTAGAGCTCTCTAGTTTAACTACCTCTATAATAATCGAGTTTCTAAGCCTAGATAACGCTAGACAAAGTAATAAGCCTATCTTAGGCGAACCTCTTATATATTCTATACCTTTGTTATTAAGGAGGCCTAGCTTTAGAAGATAGCCTATATAGGCGAGGAACTACGTAAATCTAGGTCGAGAATCTTCTAATAAACTACCTCCTCTTCTATTAGAGGAAGGGCTCTATTCGTAAGAGGTATACTAGCCTTTAGTAGCGTACTATAGAGTCTCGTATAGAAGGTAGAATCAGGCATATCGTACGCCTCTATAGCGCGTCGTATACTTGAAAAACGACTAAATAGGTATTTACGGACAGCTTACTAAAGAACCTCTTCGTTAGGAGGGGCTATCGCGTAAGATAGTAGATACGAGACGAAGTTAATTAGAATACCTATAGGATAAGGATACTAATTAGACACGTGAGATTAGTAGTCGCGTAAACCTATTTTATATAGATAGGAGTAGTCTAGAGGTCGAGTTTAGGTTTTAGGAGTACGTCGAGAGAGTAAGGCTACCTACGAGCGAGTAAGGAAATCGAGTAGTAGACGCGTTCGTACTACGCTAAGCCTTAATATACACGTATAGGAGAGGAAACAAGATATAGAGGTTTAGACGAGTAAGGAGGTAAATAGACGTATCCCTCCTAGACGACCTCTCGATTACGATATAGGCCTACGTATAGTTAGAGGCTCTATAATATGTTCTCTACTCCTAACGAGATTCGTCGTTAGTCGTGCCCTATAGTAAGGCTCTACGCTCTCTACTATATTACCTACCTACTAGACAGGTATAAGTAAGGTAGTTATATTATCGTAAACGTACTAGTTAAGTACGTAGAAGCTTCCTTACTAGTATATCTCCTTACTATTCGTTAATTAGTATATAGCCCTCACGTATATAAAAAGGATCTTTCTTTCTACTTACGATATAGTCTTCTATCCTCTACTCTATATACGTCTTCCCTTCTTAGAACTTCGTTATATATTAACTAAAGCCTTTAACTACTTCTCTTCCTAGTAGCTATCTCCTAACGTTAAAGTTTACGATATAGTATCTACCTTATACGAGAGAGTCCGTTAGACTCCTAGTAACTATAGTAGCTAGCTTAAGTAGTACGGTCTAGTACGTAATAGTAAGTATCTCGACCCGTATTAGAACTTTAATCGCTAGTTCCGAGAGACGCGAGATAACTACGCGCGTTTCGAGATTAGTAAGCTCGACGTATATCGTAACTTTAAAGAGTAGGTTAATATATAAGTAGGGGAGATAGTTATAGAGCTAGGGAGTAGTACTACTCTTCTCTCGTAACTAATCGCTAAGGGCACTCGCGCTCTAGACAAACTTATTATTATTAATCGCGAGCTTATAAGTCTCGTAGTAGTAGAAGAGTACTTCCGACGCCGCTTCCTAAATAGTCTCTAGCCGACATTTATATAGATAGACTTCTCGATAGTCGTAGGCTAATTAGAGATCTTATAGTATTTTAATAGTAGGAAAGTAGCCGTAGTAGTCGCGTCGTACGTAGTTAGCTACTTCGAAGACTACTCGGTACCCGACCTAATTAGATTCGCGCTCTATCTCGGCTATCGTTTCGTCTTCGACTATATCTATAAGGATCTCTACGCTTAGATAGGCTCCGACACTATATAAGCTATCCGCCTTTACTACGCGATAAGACCTAGTCCTCTCCTCTAGTAGATTAATACGAGTACCTCGATCGATGTCGAAGCGATCTACGAGTATATAGATAGTGCCGAGTATAATAAGACGGTGTGGTAGGTAGTAGAACTAATTAGTCGGTCAGGCGTAACGCTTATATAGTAAGGCTAAAAGTATATACTAGACCTAGTAGTCGTAGTAGACCGCGCTACTAAGCTTCGTACGGAATTACCTACCGATCTCCTCTATAAGTAAACGCGTGTCTAGATATAGTAGAATATCGACGCCGATTTCAAGACACTATAGGAGCGAAATAATATTAATCCTAGTATAGGTAGACGTTTTCGAGAGGACCGATAGTAGGTCAAGGTAGAATATATTAAGATAGAGTATATCTTCGAGGTTCGATAAGGATCGTATAAGGGTCGAAGCGTATAGGGACCGGTAGCGGATTTCTAAGAGGGTACGAGGTACTAGAAAAGCGTTTTCCTTAGTAGCTAAGAGTAAACAGAGGTGTCCTATACTTAGAGTAATAATAAATATAACGATAGCGACAGTAGAGGATCCGATAACTCTATAAGGAGGATACTAACATATATAATAATTAATCTAGAGTAGTAGTAGATATAGCGACTATACGAGGTATAGTAGAGGACTTAGTTATAATATTTTACTATAGAACCTACGACTAGGTCGACTCTATAAGAGCTTACGAGCGAGCGATAGAACTAACCCTATTAATCTCTACTCTCGTATATTACTTTCTCTCTAGTATATCTAAACTAGATCGTTTTAGTAAGGGGCACGCGATCTCTTTAATATCCTTTTTAGAGGTCGGACCTAGTACTTATATACGAATTCGAGCGATTAGGAGCGATATATCGCGTAGGTATAGTAATTTTATAGAGCTTTAGAGTATAGTAGCTAGACTCTATCGCCCTTACAGAACCAAATCTATAAAGCTAACTGTAATCGAATAGAGTAAAGCCTCTTCTCGTAAGCGAAACCGTAAGTAAGACTATCGATATCCGCTATAGTACGTTCTATCTAGTATATACCGAAGAGCGATCTATTACGTACGAGCGTAAAGCTACTACTTCTTTATAGTCCTACTTCGTATAGAGTACCTCGAATACGTAGCGACATTCGTACTCGGTAGGCTATTTAGAGCTTAAGGCGACTTAGGGTAGTATTCGAATAGGATAGGAGAGGGTAGAGGTATTATTAGTACGTTAATACTGTCGAGAAGAGTATCTTCTATAGTACGCGTCCGAGGACGATCGGGTAGGCAAATAGATATAGTAGCTAGCGGAATCGATAGCGTAGAAGATAGCGATAAGAATAGTATAAAAAGATTCGTAGGAATATGTTTAATAGATAGAGTAGTATAGCGTAGAGAGGAGAGTAATAGTTTATATAGTAACCCTTTATAGTTAATCTAAACCGCGCCCGATTATACTTAGACTATCTACGAGGATTACCTAGTCCGGATATCTAATTAGCTTACGAGTTATAGGTAGGAGGATACGAGCCCGCGTGTCTACTTACGAACAAGCGTAAAAGGTAAATTCTAGTAAAGAGAGTCGGAAAGTAGAGAGGAAGAGCGCGTAGGATAGAGATATATCCTTTACTCCTCTATCTACGAACCTAGTCTAGCGCTCGTCTATCGAGTATCGTTAGCCTATCGACCCTTATCGTCCTTAACGACGTACGAAGCTTTAAAGCCTACGTGAAGTTATAAGAGTAACCTCGTTTACTTTCGTAAGCTAACGTTCAAACGCGACTATATCTTAGTTATAGTAGTAGGAGGGAAGCTATAAATTCGAACGATACCGAACGTAGACCTAATAATAGCTTACTTAGAAATAACGTAAAGTAATAATCTAATTAATATATAGTCTCCTCGACTACTCTTAATTAGACGTAAGGAGTATAGTACTATAAAGTATATATACCTATCTATATCTACTATTAATAACGAGTACTACTAATAGTATAGGCGAATCTATAGTCGACTAGAACAGTTAAGAAACATAGTAGCGTATAGTAGCCGCTATTATCGTAGTAGGCGTCAAGGTTAGTATAAGGGGCTCGTCTCGTCCTACTTAGTTTTACTTATTACGTAATAGATCGACTATAAGTAGGTCGCTATCTATTTCGGCACGACCGATAGTAAGAGCTCGACCTAAATCACGCTCGTACTAAGGACTCGGATAAGCTTAGAGGCAGATATAATCGAGAACCGCTTCTATAAGATTAAGAAGGAGGCTATAGTACTTAAAGAGAAGCTCGAGACTAGCGAGCGTAGCTAGTCGATACTCGTCTATAAATCTACTACTATTAGTACTCTAAAGAAGACCCTAAGAGACACTCTAAAGAAGGATCCTCTCTCTAATAGGTCGACCTACTAATACCTATTAGGCCCTAAACTTATACTAAAACTTAATAGCTATTACGAACGCCTATATCTCTAAGACGCTAACTCCTAAGAACTATAAGAGTACTATTAAGTAGGAGGCTATCGAATTAGATCTCGTTAATACTCTAAGCGACTTAGACGATAGCTTAGGTAGTTTTAGATACTATACGGGCGCCTTTAATAGCGACGACCTAAGTGATTTTAGGAATTAAGAGATAGGCCTACGATACGAGGCTTAACTAGCTAGTACTAATAGGCTTGAAGTAGTAGAGACTTAGAGTCCGGCGTAGATTACGCTAAAGCTTTACTTAGGCTTAATATAGAATAATATAACTTGAAAGTGCTCCTCTCTACGATCCTATAGGTCTGTCCTTGTCTTATATTATCTTCGTAATTAATCTATAGACGTATAGCTATAGGTATAATCGGAACGCTAGAGCTACTTAGATTTAAGCCGATATAATCTAAGATATAGCTACTTAAGCTTAGGTAGTATAACTATTTCTAAGGAGTCTATTAAAGTCCTACTATATAGGAGCGTAGTATAAGTAAGCGTAGAGCTTCTAAAGCTACGAGAGCTTAAATTAGGACCCTCGCTAGTATACCTATAAGATACTTAATATACTTCGCTAGAGCCGCTAATTATACTCGACTTCCTATATAGAGAGAGATAAAGTTATATAAACTTAAGAGCGCGTAGTATAGAGTAAGGACACGTAGTAAAAAGGAAAGACGCGTAGTATAGAGTAAGATATATCCTAAGGATATAGTCAAAGGCGTTAAAGGTAATCGAAGAGAGGTAGAGTAGTTAAGGGTAGAGTAGAACGTATAGTATAAAGTAGGAAAGAGCGTATAGTATAGAGTAAGGACACGTAGTATAGAGTAAGAGCGCGTAGTACGAAGTAAGAGGATATAGTCGAAGGCGTTTAGAGCGATCGAGGAGAGGTAGAATAGTTAAGAGTAGAGTAGAACGCGTAGTATAAAGTAGGAAAGGGCGCGTAGAGGAGAGATAGAATAGAGAAGGTAGAGTAGAACGTATAGTATAAAGTAGGAAAGGGTAGGTAGAGGAGAGGTATAATAGTTTAGAGTAGAGTAGAACGTAGAGGGCAAGGTAGGAGAAAGCGCGTAGAGGAGAGATAGAATAGAATAGAGTAGAGTAGAACGCGTAGGGTAAAGTAGGAAAAAGCGCGTAGAGAAGAGGTAGAATAGAATAGAGTAGAGTAGAACGCGTAGAGTAAAGTAGGAAAGAGCGCGTAGAGAAGAGGTAGAATAATTTAGGGTATAGTAGAACGCGGAGAGTAAGGTAGGAAAGAGCGCGTAGAGGAGAGGTATAATAGTTTAGAGTAGAGTAGAACGTAGAGGGCAAGGTAGAGGAAAGCGCGTAGAGGAGAGGTAGAATAGAATAGGGTAGAGTAGAACACGTAGAGTAAAGTAGGAAAAAGCGCGTAGAAGAGAGGTAGAATAGAATAGGATAGAGTAGAACGCGTAGAGTAAAGTAGGAAAGAGCGCGTAGAGAAGAGGTAGAATAATTTAGAGTATAGTAGAACGTAGAGAGTAAGGTAGGAAAGAGCGCGTAGAGGAGAGGTATAATAGTTTAGAGTAGAGTAGAACGTAGAGGGTAAGGTAGAGGAAAGCGCGTAGAGGAGAGGTAGAATAGAATAGGGTAGAGTAGAACGCGTAGAGTAAAGTAGGAAAAAGCGTATAGAGAAGAGGTAGAATAGAATAGAGTAGAGTAGAACGCGTAGGGTAAAGTAGGAAAGGGCGCGTAGAGAAGAGGTAGAATAATTTAGGGTATAGTAGAACGTAGAGAGTAAGGTAGGAAAGGGCGCGTAGAGGAGAGGTATAATAGTTTAGAGTAGAGTAGAACGTAGAGAGTAAGGTAGGAAAGAGCGCGTAGAGGAGAGGTAGAATAATTTAGGGTAGAGTAGAACGCGAAGAGCAAGGTAGGTAAGAGCGCGTAGAGGAGAGGTATAATAGTTTAAAGTAGAGTAGAACGTAGAGAGTAAGGTAGGAAAGAGCGTATAGAGGAGAGATAGAATAATTTAGGGTAGAGTAGAACGCGAAGAGTAAGGTAGGAAAGAGCGCGTAGAGGAGAGGTATAATAGTTTAGAGTAGAGTAGAATATAGAGGGCAAGGTAGAAAAGAGCGCGTAGAGAAGAGGTAGAATAATTTAGGGTAGAGTAGAACGCGAAGAGTAAGGTAGGAAAGAGCGCGTAGAGGAGAGGTATAATAGTTTAGGGTAGAGTAGAACGTAGAGAGTAAGGTAGGAAAGAGCGCGTAGAGGAGAGGTAGAATAGAGAAGGTAAAGTAGAATACTCGATTAGGAAGTACTTTAGTTAGAGTTTAAGGCTAACTATTATACCTCGAGGAAGAGCTTTAGGGTATAGTAGCTAGTATTAGCGTTAAAGAAGAGAGAGGCCGTTCCTAAGGAGATCTCTAAGGATATAGTAGAAGAATAGCGGCTAGCGAATAATAATTAGATTTAAGAAGGTGTTTTTAGTAGTTATCGTTAGAAAAGGTAACTATTTAATAGGCCTCTAATTGAAAGTTTAATAGACTTTAATAGAAAAACTAGCTAGTTTTAAGTAATTCTAAGTAAGGTCTATAGGTAGTTAGGTATCTAGTTAGATACTAAGGAAGAGAGGATTAGTAAGGTAAAGGCCTACCTATATACCGTACTTAGTAGTTTTAGTATAAAAGCAAGGTAGTAGCTCGTTTCTAAGATAGGAATGTTTACTCTACTTGATTAATTTAATGTCCTACGGTCCTAGTATAGGCTCTTAGTCTTAGGACTACTATTTTAAGCTCGTTACTACTAGTTAATTAACGTATTATAAGACTATTACTCTCTAAACAGGTCTTGTCTAATAGCGACCGCTCTTATGCCTATCTAGAGGGTTAGTATTAGGGTAGTTATTATCTATTACTAGTTAAACTTCTAGTACTACTAGCTCTACGAGCTTTTCGATCGAAATAGAAGGCTTTATAATTTTTATACTATACTCTATTAAGTAAAGGCTAATAGCCTTAATACTAGCTTACGTTAGTACTAATCGAATAGATACTAGTAAGACGTATATAGACCTATAGAGTATACTATTATTTCTAGCGTTATCGTATATAAGAGCGATTAGTTAGTCTCTAAGGCTAAACCTTTATAATATATTAAAGAGTATCTTCGAAAGTCGCTCTCTAGTATATCTACTAGTAACGTAGAGAAAGTCTAATATTACTTTATACTAAACCTATTTAGCGTCGATCTAGTAGGTATAGATAGTAAGGAATAAAGCTTTTATACTACTAGACTACTAGCTATCGACTACGATAGTAACCTTAGAGGTTCTAGCTAGTATAGCCTTAAGGTCTTCCTTAGACCTATCTTAGACCTCTCGAAGGAGAGCCTTAATTATCTTACTAGAGTAGAAAGGTATTTCGAGACTAGGGTTAAGATATATATATATATAGTAGACTATAGGATTCTCGAAGAAATTAAGTAGTAGGCTATATACTACGATTATTTATATAGATACTATAGAGAAGTTATTAATACTTAGATCTAGGTCGCTAAGATAACTCTTATAATTTTAAGCCTAATTATATAAGCTTAATAATATAGTTCGTAAACGTAGTTAGTAGGAACTTATAATATAGTCTTTATACTACTAGATATACTCTAGCTATATTCCTTTTCTCTTAAATACCTATACGTACTCCTTAGTATAAAGATAAGAATTAAGACTACTTATACTAATATAGAGGCCTAGATAGGCTAAAGAGGTCTCGTAACCTTAGTAGACTACTTTTAGTAAGGTATCCTCGATATTAATCCTCTAGTCGAACTACTTCTAGACAAAGAAGGAATAGATACTCTTCTATTTAATAGGTATAGTCTTTTATATTCTAAACTTATACTTATAGCGACCTTATACCTCCTACTATCGTCGTATATACTAGTCTTTAAAGTCTGTTTTATACTCTTTCTACTATAGATATACCCTATTTACTTAAGTCTAGTCTAGAGAAGACGCTAGTATATTAATTAGAATTTTAGAGATAGTAGGTAGTCTACTAGAGCTCTACTATAATACTATAGGTTATTATATAGAGCGTACTATTAGACTAGATCCGAATTATAAAGAGTCTCTAAAAATACTATCTTAATATCGTTATCTTAGTCGAGTACTAGACCTAAGTCCTCTAGTAGCTAGCGATAGATTTCGCTATAAAGGTAGCGTATTTATAGATAGTAGTATTAAAACTAGAAGAGTTAAAGAAGATAAAGGTAGACTAAATTATAAAAGTAAGAAAGAGAGGAGCTCTAGACTATCTATAAAACACGCTATAACTTTACTCTAGTATAACCTCTATAGTAGTTCTTATCTATAGAGAAGCCTAAATTATACTAATTAGATATAGTAAAGCCTCTTGTCCGCTAACGATAGACTAGTTAAGAACTCGGTACTAATCTCTAGATTTAGTACGCTAGGATCTATTAGATCTATAATAATAGACGAAAAGCTAATACTAGCCTACTCGCTCTTAAATCTAGCTTAAACTAGACTCTCGACTATAGCTTCGAGTAAAGTCTCTTTCTTATTAAGTATATATTGTTTATTAAATATACTATAGGTAAGCTTCGCGTTTTGTCTCTACTATATAGATATAGTAGATATAGAGAATCTATAGGTATTCTAATTATAGTTAGTAGGAATTAGCTATCTAAGATACTCGATAAGGATTAAGAAGTAATTAATAAAGAAGGGCTTCTAGCTAAGAATATTATATAGTATAGCCTAGTATTCTAGCTAAAAGATATCGTAAGGTATAAGTAAAACGCTATTAGTAATATATAACTATAGTTAATTAGTATATAGTCGGTAAATATAGTCGGCGCTTAAGATAGCTAGTAGATATACCTTAACTTAGGCTTCTAGTACTAATATCTAAAGTAAGACAGCTAGACCTCGAAGCTATAGTATCGTAAAAGGAGATCTCTACGTTATATTAGTAGATAGGAGTTTCTAATAGATAGAAAGACTTACGCTATCGCTATATACTTATATAGCTATAAGTTTATCTAGCGCCTTAATCTTAGACTAGAACTCGCTAATTGCCTTATACTAGTACTAATAAGTCGCTCTACTATAGTTAGTAGAGCCTAGCGTACTAGTAGATAGCTTAATAGCGCGCTTAGCCTAAATATCCTCCTCTTAAGATAAGCTTAGTAGGTTATCGATAACGACGTTTATAGAGTTCCTCTTTAACTTAGAAGGATCTAATAGTACCTAAACCTATATACTACTATCTTTCTTTTCGAATTCTTCTAATATATCCTCTTTTCTCTTAATCTCTCTATATAGCGAGGTTTAGAATTTATAAGAAGTAAGGAAATCTAGAGTCTAAGAGCTAACTAAGTAGGAGTAACGTTAAGGTAGGTCCGCTCCTAGATACTTTAATATAGCTTTCTAGATAATATTAGTTATTAGTATATATAGTCGGTACTTTACTATTAGATTATATCTTAGTATAGGCTAATATATCTACTAAGTCTACCTATTCTAGGTCTTTATAGTATATCTACTAAATAGAAGAAAGATTACTTTAAAAAGAGAGATATAGGCTAATTATATAAGACTAATAGTAGATTATAGAGACCTAGCTTTTATTCTAGAGAGGATATCTTAACTTCTTAAGAAGTACTTACTTGTTTATACTTACCTTCTATACTATATAAAACCTTATATATTAGCTAGAGATATTAGAATTTTAGCTATTATATTAAGAACTATCCTATCTATCCTAAGACTAGATTTAAAACTCTTTTAACTACTTAATAAGCTAATAGGCTTAATAAATTACTAAAATAGTATAAATCCTAAGAATCCTATAGTATATATTAATAGAATAAATATTTAGTTTTAAGATCTTTTAAAGCCTAGTAACGAGATTCTACTATTAAGTCTATTATAGAGAAAGTTTCTCTTTAGATTTAGAAGATTCTACTAATCTTTTAAATAGCCTTTTTCTATTAGTCTAGAAGAGAGAGAGAGTATTCCTACTTTATATTTATATATTTTATACTATCTAGTATTTATAGTAGAAATATTCTCTTCTCTAGTATTATAGATAATATATTATTAATAGAATAGGCCTAAATTTAATACTACTTAGAACTAATAGCTTATTTTTTAATTATTCTATACTAATCTAGTTATATAGATCTAGTAAACTAATATCGACTATAACTATTCTCTAGTTCTATACTTCTAGGATTAATTAAGATAAGATTTATAGTCGGTAGTCGTAGTTAGTAGTAGTTTTCCTAGTATAGTACCTTCCTATTTAGGTATAGACGAAGGATCTAGTAAGTTTCTTAGTATCTCTTTAGACTCGAGTTTCTATAGGTTATAGCGTCTTAGTAAGTTCTAGTATCTTTCTAACTACTTACTTCTTCTTTCTTTACTTTCTTTCTCCTATCTCTAGTCTTTTCTATATTTCTTATACTATTCTTCGATTATAACGCTCTATATAAGAGCGATAATCAAGTATCGATCTCTTTAAGCTCTTCTTAGCGTTTACGATCGTATAGTCTACTAAAAGTAGCTATTCTAGAGAGTACTACTTAGAAGCCTATTAAGCCTTAGAAGAAGATTATTATAATAAAAACGAACACTTATTAGAAGCGTATACCTTATAATAGTAGATAGAAACGTCGTATTATTAAGTTAGGTACTATTACGCTTTATTAGATTAAGAAATTATAGAGTATAATAGATCTATATATCTAATACCTTCTATTCTAGTAGCTTGTCTACGAGATCGTTCTTACTTTTAGTAGTAGGCTACGCTATTAATTAGTAGCCTTAGAATGCCTCTAAGAGGTAGTTAAAGCGTTCCTTACTACTAAATTTAAGATATCTAATCTTCTAGCTATTTATATAAAGTAGGTTATACTATAGGCTAAGGATCTATAGCTATACTATCGTATTCGTATAAGATTTACTAGCTAGGACGGTAGTATAGTTTAGTAGAAGCGTAAGTCTACTAACTATTAGTAAGGTAAAGGCCTACCTATATACTATGCTTAGTAGTTTTAGTATAAAAGTAAGGTAGTAGCTCGTTTCTAAGATAGTAATGTTTATTCTACTTAATTAATTTAATGTCCTACGGTCCTAGTATAAGGCTCTTAGTCCTAGGGCTACTATTTTGAGCTCGTTACTACCGTTTAATTAACGTATTATAAGACTATTACTATCCGAACAGGTCTTGTTCTATAGCGACTACTCTTATACCTGCCTAGGGGGTTAGTGTTAGAGTAGTTATTATCTATTAATAGAGCCGAAGGTAGGGCTATCTCTTCTCTCGTATACCGGGACTAGAAGTATAGAGGGTAGATAGTAGCCTTAAAGCGAGAACTAATATACTATAAATATTAATAAGAGGCCTAAAAGAAGCCTACGTAAGAGGCGACTTAAAGGGCTATAATAATATAGAAGCCCCTAGAATATAGATATCGCTCTAACCTAGAAAAGTTATAAACCTCTAGTACTCCTTAGTATAGATCTATTCGGCAATTATCGTATAGATAGTAAGGCGACTTACTATATTAGAGATTTACTTAGGGTCTCCATACCTATAATAGTCTTCGATTAGACCCTAGTTTAGCGTAAAAACGCTCTCGTTCGGATAGCGTAGAGGCTATAGGATAGGCTAGACTCGTCTAGGTAATCTCGTATCCCCTAGTATATAGATCGCTTAGAATGAGCCCTAGTACGGCGTTAGACGCTAATCGTTTAGCTAAGGACACTAATTACGTCTAAGGCCTTAGACCCGGTATATAGTATAGGCTAACGTAATATTATACTACTATAGTTACTTAGCGAATTACCTAAATAAGCGAGATAGACGCGCCTAGCTATAAACGGTCGAACTATACGACACGACATGCCTTGCTTATTAGGTATAATTAATATAGCTCTGGTATTATAAAGAAAAGTATAACGTTTACCTTTCGACAGCTAATAAAAATTTTAGACTCTTGTTTTTTTAGTTATCGTTTTAAACGATAACTATATTTTATTTAAAAACCTAATTAAGGAGAGTATAACATACTCTTAGAACACCTTCGAACGAGCTCTATAAGTGAATTAGTATCTACTAGCCAGCCTGAAATACTAGAGAGTAGCTTATCTAACCTACTTAATAAATAAATTCGAAGATCTCTAGTAAAGCTACTATCTACTTTTACTTTATTCTCTCTACTAGACAACGACATGTCTATAGAAGTAGAGGACTAAGGAGGTACTAATCTCAACCCTAATACTAATATCTTTCGAGGACCGAACTTAGGAGGTAGACTGTCTATAGCGTAGTTCTAGCTACTTATAGAGACTATCTAAGTAACCTAAAGCTAGAAGGTAATTATCGCTTAGGTTCCGCTACTACCTAGCTCGGACTAGAATCCCTTCTTTAATAGAGAGAACGTAACCGAGTATATTAAGCGTTTTAAAGTACTATATAGGAACTACGCTATCTTACTTATTAATAATAATAAACAGCTTTACGAGAAATTACTTACTTAGGTTACGGTTGTCTAACGTAGACGATACTAGCGCCTTAATAGTTTCTACGACCGAGACTATACTAAGTTTAAAGAGTCGATTATTAAAAAATACCGAAAGTATAATAATATATATATACTCGGAAACTACTACTATATAGAAAACCTTTATAAGGTTAACTATAGCGAGGATAATAATCTCTTAGAGTACTTAAGGCAGTTTATACTCTACTCTAATACTATACCTACTTCGTATATAGACGAGCGTTCTCGTACTCTTCTATTTATACGAGGCCTTCTATTTCGTTTTAGTAAGAGACTCTAGGCCTATCTTAGGTTAGATTTTAATAATAGTAACTTAGATTATAGTAAGCTCTTAAAGATAGCCTAGCGTTAGATTAATAGTAATAAGGACTTTAAAATAGAAGTATATAACGAAGGTAGTAGAGACATCTAGTAGTTATACGAAATAGTAAAGAAGTCCGCCTTAAGGCTAAACTCTAAGTTTAAGGCTAGAGAAACGGTAGTCTATAAAGGCTATAAACTAGTAAGCGTCGATAATATTACTACTAGTATATAAGACCTCGTAATTACTACGATCCGTTAACTCGAAGAAGGAGGCTCGTAGCTACTACGCCTATCGATAGGATAGTAGGCGAAGTCTTACGATTACGACTATCTATATATTCTAAAGCCTATTTATAGCTAGGAGATTTCGATTAACTTAGCTACGATAGATAACGGGTTAATAATTAAGGCCTACGTAGCGATCGCTCTAAAGATTTTAGGTTATTAGATATATAGGCTCGAAGGCTATATAGCTACAAACTACGAGTACCTATAGTAGTTCGAGACTAAGGGCTTAATATATAGAGATCTAAAGACTAGTATTATATACTATAGGACGCCTTACCTAGGTATAGAAAAGATATAGTATTACTAGGACAAGGAACTATTAAAGCTATTCGTATTAATAGGAGTATTAGAGTAGCGCTATAGGAAGATCGATCTTGAAAATATAGATCGTTTATTAACGCTAAGAGCGAGCTAGTAGAGGATAGCGAATAAGGTAGCTAGTATTAACGGTCCTATTAATATTAGTTAAGTCGCTTCTATTATATAGGAGGATTAGGACGATCTAATCGGCGCCTATATAGCTAGAGATAGCGTAAAGACAAAGCGGAACCTAAACCCTTCTCGTCTAGTTAGAGAATAGCTAATAGGAGTATAGAAGCGGATTACGACCTAGGCTATAGCTATAAGAACCTACGCTTATTATTACTCTCGTATTAAAGAGGTTAAAGATGAAAACTAGCCGGCTCCTTATCTTATAGATATAGAGGAGTTAGAGGATTCTTAAACTTAGAGACGTAAGGACGATAAGATCGAGGATAAGTAGATATACGACTACCTAAATAGTCTACTAGTTCTAGTCGCTCCTACGTATACTTAGAAGCGTAAGAAGGCTAAGGAGCCTCTAAAGACCAAGTATATAGATAACTACCTTCGAGCTACGTACGCTAATAATAACGCTAATATCTTCTAGATAGACAAAATACTCGAATCTAAGGTCTAGTTAAGCTTAGTAGAGATTATTCTCTATAGCGAGCGAGCGTCGTATTCCTTATAAGGTCGTGTTCTAAACGATATAGATCTACGTAAGAAGCTTAATAAGCTCTATATAAAGAAGCGTACGAATAGAGGTAGTAGAGCTAAGATTAGCGTATATTCCTTACTATCTAAAGCCTTTAGTAAGTAGGTAGAGGAGGAGCTAACGAAAGCTGTTTTAGTAACTAATATTAAGGCCTTCTAGGTCACCGCTATAGCGATTAATATAGTCAAGCCTAGGCCTACTTCTAAGCTTTATAAGTAGACTAATAATATCCTTCTATTATTTAATAATATCTATTAGATTGTTCTAAGTATCTACGTGCCTATAAAGTACGGTTCTCGAATAATAGCTTATAAGTCTTTAATCGACGAGAAGGCTAAGTTAATAATTATACTAATCGAATATATTCGAAAGCTTTAAGTCGGTATAACCCTTCTCGGTAATATTACTATAGGAGGAGTCGGAGGCAAGGTTACTTTTATTAGGTACTACCTAGAGGTGTTAATCGATACCTTTAGCGTAAGAGTTACGATACTATTTCTAGTCTTACTAGCGAACGGCTCGATCTTACTTAGCTAGCTATAGGCGCGATAGGTACGCCTAGCTTCTAAGAACTACGATAATAGCTTATAGAAAGGCTTAATTAGTACTCTAGACAGCTATATTATTATATTTACTAGCTTTAATAGCTGTAGTAATATACGAACTATAGAATAGGTCCTAGGAAAAGCTAGAGTACTAAGGAACTAGCTCTAGTCGACGGCACGAGTATAGTAGGGGCTCTAATACGTATATCGCGTTAAGATTCGATAGAAGTCGGTATCTAAACTCTAACTTTTAGTAATTACTAGCTAAAGGATATAGGGTATACTATCGAGGACTCTAGATCTTATAATAGCGAGGAGTAGAGAGAGAGATTATAAGCTTTTTAAGCTTCTACTACTCTTTCCGTATAAGGTTTAGTAGTTAGAGGTAAAAACTCTACTTAGGGGGGTTAGCTAGCGGAACGTTCTATAGTTACCTTTTTAAACGATAATTACGTTATACCTCCTATACTATACTTTAAACTATACTAGTAGTATAGATAGATAAGCGATTAGTACTAGTATTCGTTTACGGTTACTAATAGCTCTAAACTCCTAGAGAATCAAGTCTTTAACTACCTTACGTAGTAGTTATCGTATATAAAGGTAATCTACTTTAGAGACTATTTTATAGTAGACTTGATTAGACAAAGCACCTCTCTACGATAGTAGCTCGAACTATTAAGACAGGTTAATTATAGCTAGACTTAAATATAGTATAACTATCTCGTAGTAGTAGCTATTAAAGGTAACGTCGCTAAATTTAGCTAAAATAGCCGACTTAAGAAGCTTTTACTAGCTACTAGCGAAGCTAAGCTAGCTTATACTAGCGAGCGAGACTTATACTAGGGTATTAGGTATAGTTTTAAAGATACTATACTAGTGTCTTAATCGAGCTAGGGTTCGAATTATAGAGGCGAATACTTAATAATTACCTATAGGAAGATTAGAGAGGCGGAGCTAGCTGTCTAAGAACCTAGACCCTATAACAAGGTTATTTCTAATAAAGTAGACGACGAGCTTAGCGAAGAGACGTACGTTATCTTAGCCGCTATTAATATAGTAGCGGAGAGAGCTCGTAATAAAGAAGCTACGAGGTAGCGGAAGCTAGATAATTATATTAGCGCCTATACTCTTTATAAGCGAGTTACTAATAAGATAAAACCGGTAAATACCGATATTACTATAACTAACAGCTCGAACCCTAGTAGATTAAAGAACTAGCGACGGACTTATATTAAGAAGGAAGTAGCTATATTACCTAGTACTAGACCTTATAATAGTAAGTATCTAACTAAGAGATTCTCGGCGATCGAGCCTAGATTATAGCTTACGCTCGAACGGCTTATAAAGTTTAAACCTAGTATAGAACTACTACTAAAGGAGCTAGATTTGTTATACTATATACTAAGGAACTAAGAAGCTACCTTTACGTAGGACTTTATATATTTAGGCTGAATTAATCCTAATATTACTCCGTTATAGAAGATTCGGATAGTTCCTTACGAGCTATAGTAGTATCTACGCTTTAAGCTAAACCTATCTCTATAGCACGTCGTAGAAGATATACTAAGATAACGAATCTAAGCTAGAACTCTTAAGCTATACTATAGTGCCTATCGAAATCTATACTTCCTTATTAGTAAGAAGATAGAGATAGGTAAGCTAAAGAAGTATTAGTTAATTAACGTAGCTTAGAAGTTTAATCAAGTTACTATAAGAGATTCGAACTTACTACCCGACGCTAAGAGTTTCTCTAAGGACTTTACTAGTTACGCGTTAGCCTCGTTAGTTAATATCTTCTCTAGATATAACTAAATTCCTCTTAATAAATTATATAGAGACCTTATAGGCTTTAACTTACCGCTAGGCCTATTACGGTAGACTACGTTACTATAAGGAGCTACGAATTCTATTACCTAGTTCGTTCGTATTATTAATTAAGTGCTTATAGAGTATGTCTCGTATAAAGTATAGCCGTTCCTTAATAATATCGGTATTAAAGAGCCTAAGACGAAGTACGATAGTAAAGAGGTTAAACCTGGCCTCTACCGTTACGTTATTAAACATATTATAGCTATAGACGACGTTCTCTATAATATAGAACGAGCTAATATAACCGTAGCTTTTAATAAGCTGTAGCTTTATTATAAACAGTTAGTAATCGTCGGTTACCTTACTAGTATCGATAGTCGCTATCTAGACTTCGTAAGAGTAGCGAAGATTAAGAAATAGCCGACGCTAGAGAATTAGAAGAAGGTCTAAATCTTCCTCGGCGTAGTTACGTACTACTACGTCTAGGTTAAAGGTTTTACGATTATTCTTACTCCGCTATTTAAGCTCTTATAGAAGGATACTAAGTTTTAATAGACTACCGAACACTAACTAGCTAAAGACGTCGTCTTAAAGGTACTAGTTTCAGCCCTAGCCCTAGTTACTCTTAACTTTAGAGAAGGAGTAGGACTTATTATCGTAGGTATAGATTCGAGTAGCAAAGGTTAGGGATATACGCTTTTCTAATATAATCGAGACAAGCTACTTCTCTACTATCTAGTTCGATATAAGTCCGGCCTATTTAACCTAGTAGAGGTTAAGTACGATACTAGAAAGCGTAAATGCCTTAGTATACTAAAGGTATTAAAGAAGCTAAAACTATAGCTATTCGGAGTATACTTCTAACTAGAGATTAATACAAATACCCTCGTTTACTAGCTTAATAAAGCTACCTCTAATTTGCCGAATATAGTAATAACGCGCTAGCTAGTATAGATCTACCTCTTCGACTTTAACGTTATATATATTCCTAGTAAGAAGTATATAGCTCCGGATTCGTTATTAAGGAAGCCTATTACGCCTAAAGATATAGAGGCTATAGAACTAGAAGAAGACGTAGATCTAATAATTAACGAGTAATTCTTCGATACCTTTTACGTTAATACTTTCTCTATATAGGTAATTTAGAGCGAGCTACCTATAATTAATAGGATCTACTCTTAGGAGTTAATAAATATCGCTTTCGTGCTTATATAGATATAAAGACCTAAGGGAGTTTCTAATAACGAGTATAAGTAGTTAAGGAAGAAGTGTCAGCTATTTTATATTAAGAACAATTAGCTCTAGCGCTAAGAGTAAGTAGCTAGACCTCTATAGCGAGTTGTCGATAAACCTAAAGCACGAGCTCGTATTATTAAGGCATACTATTATAAGAACGGTTATCGTAGTACTAAATAGACGTATAATCTTATCTAGAAACGATAGTAGTAGGCTAGGGTTTAGGCTCAAATCTCGCTCGCTATATAGTAATATACTATTTATAGTCTTTAGTATAGGAGACAGGTATCTAGAGAACTATAGATCCCGCTCTAAGTTATAGTCAGCTAGTAGTAGTATATCGACGGCTTATATATCTCGAAGAACTATTCGTTAATAGTTATACGCGAATCTCTATCGCGCTAGCTAGAAGTACGTATATTCTAGTACCTAGTAAAGAGTATCTCCTTAGTATAGATAGTAAGGTTTATATAGGAAGAGATCTTTTACTAGTAGGGTGCTACTATAGAAGTTATCCTCGATAACTATAAGACTAATCTTAGTAACGTAGAGAAGCTACTACTATCGTATAGTATTAAACGTATTAATATTTCGCTATACTATCCTTAGTCTAACGCTATCGTTAAAGTCGGCTATAAGACAATATTAGACGCTTATTTAAAGCTCTCTAATAGTAGCCTTTATACGATTCGTAACTATATTCTAGCGGTTCTATAGGTAGAGAGAATAATAATAGTCTCTACTACTAGCCTAATACTATTAGAGGTAATAATTAGGCGTAACGTAGTACTACTAATCGAGCTAGAACACTATACCTTCCGGATTATAGACTAGGGCAAGGTTAAGACTAGAGTAGAGCTTCTTACGATTCGAGCTTAAGCTCTAGAAGCTATAGAAACGACTATAGAAGAAGGACGACTACGTTAATAGCGTCTCCGAGAATAGAACAAGGCGTACTTCGATAAACATCGCTATATAGACCTTACTATACTAAAGGAAGAAGATCTCGTATTAGTATACCGCTCTAAGTTAAAAACTAGCTTCTTCTATAAGCTTACGTTTAGGTAGGAAGGCCTTTTTAGAGTATCTAAAGTATTATAGAGAGGTATATCGTATAAGCTTAAGGAACTAGATAGCTTAAAACGAGAGTATATCTATAAGAGGATAGACCTTAAGAAATATACCTTTCTATAAGAGAACCTAAAGCTAGTTCCGGATTAGGTTAAACTAGAAGAAGTACCGCTACTAATAGAGAAGGTTATAGAACTAGGACTTCTACCTAGGTATAAGTATCTATAGATCTTTATTAGTAAGCTATTAGTAATAACTTAAGAAGAAAGAGAGAGTTATATACGCTAGCTACTAACGGAGCTTAAAGAAGAAGTAGAAGACTTAATAAGCTAAAGGCTAAAGCTAGCCTAGTAGAGCTAAAGAAGTAGAAATTCGATAGGCGATACTTAATTAGAGGTATAAGCTAAGATCTAGCTACTAAAGCCTAGCCTCTACTATAAAAGAGCTAATCTTCCTAAGTCTATACTATCCTAAGCGCTTCTTTTATTCCTAGAGCTCTAATCTAATCTTCCTAAGCGCTTCTTTTAATCCTAAAGCTACTATTAAGCTCTAATTAGAGCTTCCTAAGCTTATAATTTACTAGACTAGTATAAATCTAGCTAAATCTTAGCTGTCCTAAGTACTTCTTTTGTTCCTAGAGCTACTATCGAGCTCTAATCTAAGCTTCCTAAGCTCCTCTTTTACTAGATTAGTAAGAATCTAGCTAATCCTAGCTGTCCTAACGCTATTTTCTATAGCTAAGATAAGTATCTATATAGCTAGTTACTCCCTTAAGCTTAACTTTTAAGTATAGACTTTATATCTACTAGCTAACCTACTATCCTACTCCTCTTTCTAAGTCTCGAGCCTACTATCGCTATAAAAGTTAGCTATCCTAAGCTACTTTCTACTACTAGGTCTTAAAAATCTAAGCTAGATCTATACTCTCGAAGCTCTTTTCTACTAGCGATTTCTAAGGTTAGTACTACGATCTGTCTTCCTAGAGCCCTTTTCTATTACTAGTTAGCGAAGTAAGATAATAATTTTCTGTCCTAAAGGTCTTTTTACTACTAATTTTTGCCTAACTAAAGGAATCGCTAAAGATATTAGTTTCTAGTAGAGAATTCTTGAAGTTTAAGATTTTTCAGCCTATATAAAGGTAGAGAAGCTTAAATCTTTAGTAACGACAGCTCTAATAGCTCCTTTCTAGCTATTAATTATAGCGCTAGCGGTCTCTTACGATATAGAAAGCGTGATCTAGTAAGTCGACTAAGTATACGAAAAATAAGGCTCTTTTAAGTTAGTAGAGGTAACGACGATAGTATCTAAGTCTTAGTCCTTGTTAGCGATAGTAAGGCGTATACTATAGTAGTTAGTAGTAGCGTTAGTAGTATACGATAGCTATAGAAGCGTTAAAGTAAAGTAAACTTTTAGTTGTCTTTTTAAACGATAACTAAAACCTTACGTAACTAAGCCTCGCGTATAGACCCCTAATCCTAATAGTAGTTACGCTACTACGATAAGGTATATAATTAGACTACTTTTACGCTCTAAACGATCTCTTCTTCCTTATTAACTATTAATTAGTTACTATAGAGCCTTACTTCTATTAAGTTCGATTCTTATCTTTCGTTACTACCTAGTAACGCTATATAGCTGTTTATATACGTAAGTAGTAACTAATATAATAGAAAACTCTATAACCGGTCACGCGCCCGACTCTCCTCGCTATTTAAGTTACTTATTACTAGTTACGCGCTTTATATCGCCCTAAGCTACTAATACGACTAATTAAAGACGTTCTCTTTCTCTATTATATATAAAGAACAAGACTTCCCCTTTCCGGCGTTCTTTAACGCCTAAGCTATTAAGACCGGCGTTTTCGCCTTCTACCTCGCTCGTTCGAAGTCCTATATAAGAACTACTTAGATAAGAGTCCTTAAAGAAACGATAAAAGATAGCTTCTTTAAGTTCTATATAAGGTATAGCGCTCGCTCGTACTAATCGCGAAGGCTCTCTCGTTAGTTTCTAGGCCTTAAGTAGACCTCTTACTAGTATAACGAACCTTGATAATACTACCGAAGCTATTCTATCGCTAGAGACACTATAAGACTAAGAGGAGAGCGTCGACTTAGTACTTAAGTAAGTCGAGGAAGTAAACGACGAGATAAAGATCGGCGTGTTTAACTTCTTTAAACGCCTCTCTACTAAGATTTTACTAAAGTACCTTAACGCGTAGAGCGTAAAGCGTAATAATATAAAGAAGATATACTAAGAAGGCCGAGACTTAGTAAAGGAGAGAAACTTAATCTAGTAGTAGCTACGTATAGAGTTTAAGTACGAGTAGAACTTCCTCTTCCTTAACTAAGTCTTATACGATAAAGAGATACTTAGAAACCTTCGTTAATAGTTAAATAAGTATAAAGGCGTCTTCGAAGAGAGCGAGCCTAAAGACTAGGTTTTCTTAGCGTAGTAAAAGCAAGATCGTTTCTATTAGTAGGTAGCGAATATGTTCTCTCGTAGCTAGTATTTTCAGCTATAGAGAAGTAAGAAGACTCCTAGCTCGTAGAGCTTAGGCTTTATTAATATAAACTTAGATAGGAGACGCTACTAGAATAAGTTTAAGAAGGAGCTCTCGTAGGTCGACGTGTTTAGCTATAAGATAAGAGAAGCGCGCCTAAAGGTAGGCTATAGACTTGATTAGTACAGATTTATAGTTAAGCTTACTAAAGGAGAGACCTTTAAAGAACCGACCTACGTATTCCTAGTAGTAGAGAAACAGCCTTTAATATCCTATAGACTATTACCTCCTTCTAGAAACCTAAGACCTAATAGATAACCCTCTTCCTCTACGCCTAAGAGCCTATCTTTATCTAGTCCTACTTAGAACTCTAGTTAAGAAGAAGAAGGAGAAGGTAATTTACTTACGACCCTAGAGCCTCGCCTTAGAGATTCTATATCGCCTAGCACTATATAGAGGCTAAAAGCTTAGTTAGAGAAGTTAACGCTAAGCTCTACGAAGAAGCCTATGTCTGTCCTTCGTAAGAGTAGGAGGCTTACTAGAATTCGTACTAGAGAAACTATTATTACCTCGATCGAGACTTCTCCTATACTAAGCGCTTTAGGCGATAGCGATCCTATATAAGACTAAGTATTACCTACGACGGAGCCGCTACTAGGTCCGTAACGCCTATCGCTAATCGTACTAGAAGATAATAGCGGAATTAAGCTAGAGAGCGACTTAGAGCCTAATCTACGTTACTAGGCTTATATAAAGGATAGTATTACCTCTAAAGTCTACTACTATATAATCGTTAGTAGAGCCTTTAAAGAAGTCGATAATGTCTAGGAGAAGAAGAAAGTAGCTAAGAGCTACGCTTTAATTAATATTCTTCTGTACCTTAGCTAGCCTCTTTATAAAGAATATATAACTAAGATAGGTGATACTATAGGTTTAAAGCTACTAAAGACGGCTAACGTAACGTATACTCTCTACTAGCGTATTGTTTAGATAGGTAGTATAGCTAATCTCTAAGCCCTTATCGCCTAGAATACTTAAAACCAGACGTAGTTTAAGCTAGAAGCGAATACTTTCTTCTCTAAGCTAGTAGGACGCTCTCGTCGTAGTAAGAAAGGTACTAATACTTAGGAACTAGAGGACGACATTAACGCTCTAATACGTAAGGTAGGTAGAAGCTATCTCGGACCCTTTTAGTTCGTAGTAACCGAAGTAGACTTGAAGGTTACTTCTAACGTCCGTTAGAGGGCTTAGGCGCTCTTAGACTACGATAGTAATAAGGGTACCTAGACCGATTATAGCTTCCTCTTTTATTCTCTTTCTACTAGAGGCCTATTTTAGATCCTAGACTCTTTACTCGAAGCTATACGGTATAAGTTTATAGTATATCGATAGTATAACATAGCTATTAGTTAGTATAGTTAGTCTCGCGGCATATAGTACTCGCTATCCTAATAGCTTCTTCGCTAATATCCTTTACTATAGCTATACTAGCTAGTTACTACTCCGTATATAACCGTTAAGTACGTAGCCTACCTATCTACTACCTTTTATATCTTCGACGATAAGGTAGGTTCTAACTACCCTAACGGCTTCTAGTATATCGCCTTGAACGAGAATATACTACTTAAGAAGAAGAGGCTTAATTAGGTTTAATTTACGATCTCTCTAGACGATACTAGCGATAGAGGACGACTTTTACTAACCTCGGACACGATCGGTAACGGGCTCTTTAACTCTAAGGAGGCAAAGTAGCTAGTAAGGCGTATTATCGCTAATAAGTAAAGCTATAGTATAGGTTTTATCGAAACTATACCTCTAGTAATTACTAATAAAATGAAAGCTAATCTTAAGCTTAGCTAGAAGAACCTTTATACTAAAGTAGGCTCGCTAGTTATTTCGTACCCCTACTTCTCTTAGTAGTATACTCGTACTAACGAAGAGTATCGTATAATTCCGATAGTGTTTCTAGCCTACTCTAATAGTCGAACGTTAGATAAGCTACCTAATAGTAACTACGTTAACGTTCCTACGATCTATAGCGTATATCTCTACTACGAGTAGATACCCTTTATAGCTTCTAGCACTATATACTCTACGCGAGTAATAAAACCCTTCGCTACTAAGGTACTTCTAACTAGCCTAGGCTCGATTTCCGATATCTTAGTAGGCCGAGTTCTATAGGCAGATTAGGTAGTAAGTATAGAGATAAAGAAGCTCTTTAGTATAAGTAAGGAGGAGTTTAAGGTCTATATAGCTAAATAGTAGACTACGGCTAAAGCTTAATTCGATACTACCTACGCTATAGCTATAGATATTAAGAAGTATATATTTAGCGAAGCTAGCTTTATAAGCGTAGATAGTAACTTAGAAGTATTAGTATCGAAGAAGAGAGAGGCCGTTCCTAAGGAGATCTCTAAGGATATAGTAGAAGAGTAGCGTCTAGCGAATAATAATCGGATCTAAGAAGGTGTTTTTAGTAGTTATCGTTAAAAAAGACAACTATTTGATAGGCCTCTAATTGAAAGTTTAATAGACTTTAATAGAAAAACTAGCTAGTTTTAAGTAATTCTAAGTAAGATCTATAGGTAGTTAGGTGTCTAGTTAGACACTAAGGAAGGGAGGATTAGTAAGGTAAAGGCCTACCTACATGCCGTACTTAGTAGTTTTAGTACAAAAGCAAGGTAGTAGCTTGTTTCTAAGATAGCAATATTTACTCTACTTGATTAATTTAATGTCCTACGGTCCTAGTATAAGGCTCTTAGTCCTAGGGCTACTATTTTAAGCTCGTTACTACTATTTAATTAACGTATTATAAGACTATTACTATCTAAACAGGTCTTGTTCTATAGCGACTACTCTTATACCTGCCTAGGGGGTTAGTATTAGAGTAGTTATTATCTATTACTATAAATACTAACTATATTTCTAACCTATTATCTTAGTAGATATATAGCGAGTTCTTCTAGGGAATAGAGAGGTCGTTAGTACCTTAGGCTTTAGACTCTAGATTCTAGCCCTATACTAGAACCTTATAATTTCGAATTTATAACTATAACTCTAAATAAATATAACGTTATTAAAGTCTTATCGCGTTCTCGTATAGTATAGATCTTCTAGTCGACTACGACTTTATTAATCGTCTCGTATAAGAAGCTACTATACTTATACCTAAATAATACGCTCTCGCTAATTAAGTATCGCGTACTCCTACTCTATTAACGTAGCTTTAAATAGAGAGAGAGATAGCGATTAGCCTTAAGGCTAGGCTAATAATTTAATTACTATTAGCTTACCTATTATATTTACTACTATAGAAGAGGAGTCTAATATTCTACTAGAAAATAATAGTTAAGACGCGCCTAGAGAGGAGGATACTAGCGCTACTACGACTTAATAAGATAATAATAGTTAAGACACGCCTAGAGAGGAGAATAATAGCGCTACTACGACTTAATAAGATAATAATAGTTAAGACGCGCCTAGAGAGAAGGATAATAGCGCTCCTACGCCTTAATAATAACTATAACCTAATACTATAAATAGGTCTACTACTAGTAGGAAGAGCTCTAGTAGAAAGTAGCCTACTATCTAAAAAGTACCTTATAACTAAGAACTAGAAAAGAGGAGAAGAGGAGGTCTAAAACTTACTATAAAGAAGAAATCCTATATCTTAAAAGCGTAGTTAGATACTTAGAACGCAGTACGAGCTAGTAGGCTTACTAAAAAGGCTCTAATAGATATAGGAGGAAGGAAGCTCTACTATTATAAGCTAGGTAGTAAGTTAAAATATAGTTAGTAAACGTAGTTAGTACGCTAACCTACTATAGCTTTAGCTCTATAGAAGATTTAGAAGTTTTAGAGAACTAGGGATCTACTTATTAGTAAGCTTCCTTTCTAGCGACTAGTAAGAGAGGTCGCTCTTAACTTTTAGTAGGATCTACGCTTTTAGGCTAGTATACTAGAAGCGTTATAAAAGGTAGTAGAGCTCTATTTAATAAAGGTTTTTAAGAGTATATATCCTTCTATATTACTATTTAGTAGCTTATACTAACTTATATAGGTACTGACTTCTACGCTATCTATATAAAGCGAGTTACGATCTAGTAGAAGGATATAAAGCTCGTTAAGTAAATCCTTAATATATAGAGCGTTATATATAATAAGAGTTATTTAAACTAGTATAGTACTACGTATTATATTTAGTATAAGGAATAGCGTTTAGGCTACTTCGAGATACCTAGCTACGTAGTAGAAGCGTAGTATTAAATTATATTATAACTATAGCGAACGATATAAGATTATCTTCTACTTTTATACTATAAAACCTTCGTTTCCTCTTATCTCTATAGTTAGTATATATAGTCGACGCCTATTATTATTTTTATATACTTAGAGACTCGAACTATATAGATTATTAAAAGTAGAAGGCGTGTTATATACTATATAATATTAAGGAGGGTATAGCGTAGTAAAGAAGAATAGGGGATTAATCTTAAACTAACTTATATATATAGTATAGTAGTAATATACTAGGAACTAAATACAAAGTTAATTAAGTTAGTTATCTAAGAAGAGAAGAAAGAGAAGTAAGATATACCTCTTACTAAGCCTTAGGTAGATGCCTTAGGTATCTAGAACTATACTTAGAAGTCTATATCTAGACTAACTATCTAGGATACATTCTTAACACTCCTACTTATACTATATAGTCAGATCTTTTAATAGATCATCTATAGTACTTAAATACTAGGCCTAATCTTAATTAGTTATTAAGTACTTGCTTTTTAGACTAATAACTAGATAGTACTAACTATTAATCTAATAAACTTTCTATACTACTATCTCCTATAAAAAGATAAAAGAAATACCTTCTATAAGATCTTCTTTCTCTCTTATATAGGAGTAGATTGTTTAGGATATAGACTATCTAGTAAGTTACTCCTATCCTTTCTTATAGCTAATTCTAATAGCTCTCTAGATTCCTTATAGCCTAGTCCCCTACTTAGTTATATTCTATATAGCTTCTTAGTTCTCTAATAGCCTTTAGAGTATACTATTCTTAGCTATAGAGATCTTATATTAAGCTAGAGAGTAGAGTAACTATATACTAGTAGAGGAGATAATAGCTACTATAGAGGAGGTCTTTCATATTAACTAGTACTTAGCCTCAGAGGGTGTCTAGTTTAGCTAGGTGCTATATAGTAATATTATAGTTAGTAATAGGTCTAATATTAGTAAGAGCATTTAGGACTTTATAAAGTCTAACTAAGAAGGAGTTAAGTAACTAAAATCTTTCTTTTAGACTCCTCTTAGTTTAACTCTAAGGCTTAGAGTTATCTTTTATATATCTCTTATATAAGGTAGAGCTACCTTATAAACTCCTAAAACTATAGTCTATTCTTTAGCTTAGTAAGACTATCTACTACTATCTCTTTTATATTTATATATTTAATAGAGATAAGTCTGTTCTACTAGAGCTTTCTTATAGTATTATATAAGATATTAATATATTTAGACTTATTATAAACATATAAGTCCTTAACTAGAGTAAGAGTAGCTTAGTTATTACCTTTTAGCTAAATTAGCCTAATTCTAGTAATAGTTTCCTAGTTACTAAGGATCCTTAGTTAGTAAGAATATTCTCCTACTAACTCTAGGTATCTAAGCTCTCTTAAAAGAGTACTAAGGAACTATAACTGTTTTATATATACTCCTATAGCTATATATTTAGCTTCTATTATAGATATAGCTATAGATTTCTACTTCTTACTTATCTAGGAGATTAGTATATTATAAAGGAAGAAGATATATCTAAGGATTAAGACTCTATTAGTCTTGTCTATTATATAGTTAGAGTCTATATATCTAGTAAGATAGCCTTAACTATTCCTTAAGTATCTTAGACTAAGGTCTAGGTTTGATCTTAGATATCTAGTTAGCTTCTTTAGAGCCTTTATATATCCTACTATTAGATTACTAATATAGGAGCTTAATCTTCTAAGGGTAAATAAAATATCTAGTCTTATAATAGTTATAAGCTATATCTATGTTCTAATAATAGATTAGTACTCCTATTTATTATACCTTTTATTATTTAGTCTAGTAGGCTTTAGACTTTTATAGCTATCTATTAGTAAAAGAGTTAGTAATATAGTTTCTTAGCCTATTCCTATCTTAGCTAGGTTCTCTTAGATATAATACTTCTAGTTAAGTTTTAGCTAGCTTTACTATCTGTTTCTTATTAGTCTTATTCTAAGAATCTTATCTAGCTCTCTAAGATCTTTAATCTTAAAGACCTTACTAAGTTAGTCTTTAAACTAGAGGACATCCTCTAGTCTCTCTATAGTAATAGGTATGTTATTAATATAGATTAGGATTATTAGGTCTTTCCTTTTCTTATAGATTAGAAGATATAGGTCTACTTCTAATTATCTGAATCCTATTCCTTTTAGCTTTAACATATATAGCTAATTCTAGTCTCTTATAGCTTACTTTAGCCTATAGAGATTCCTTAGAACTTATAAGACTATACTAGTTAGTAGGTTAATACCTAGTAGTAGGATTATATAGATGTCCTTATATAGGATACTCTCTATAAATATATTATTTACATCTACTTAGTATAGAACTAGGTCCTTCTTATAGACTATAGCTATAAATCCTTTTAGAGTATCCTACCTAACTATAGAGGTAAAAGTTTCTATATAGTCTACTCTATACTTTTAGGAGAACTCTCTTATAACTAGTCTTGCCTTAAACTTTTTAATAGCTCTACTAAGCTTTCTCTTAATATTAAAGACCTATCTTAAAGTAACTAAGTTAGCCTCTTTTAGTAGGACTACTATAGTCTAGGTATTATTACTTATAAGTATATCTAGCTCCTTCTAAATAGCTTCTTACTAGAGATAACCCTACTTAGGATTACTTACTACTTCCTTATAGTTCCTTAGGATTAGAACCTCCTATTTATATATTCCTACTTCTTTAGTAGCTAAGAATATAATCTCTTTAACTTCTTCTAAGAATTCTAGGTCCTATAGGATACCTAGGTTAATAGAGCTTATAGCTAAGAAGAAAGCCTAATACTCTAGGAGTATTTCTTTATCTAGCTAACTATTCTAATCTAGCTTAAGCCTAATTAGCTTTAGCTTCTAGTTAAATCTATTAAGTTCTTAGGATACTTTCCTCTTTCTAAGAGTTTACTTTAGAGCTATCTACTCCTAATCTATCTTTATAGTTTCTTAGGTAGAATTCTTAGATTCTTTCTTAACTTTCTCTTAGTCTAGGAATTTTCTATACTCTCCTATATCTTCTAGTAGAGGTAGAAGTTATATAAAGAGTTTCTTTCCTTCCTAAACCTATACTAATAGCTAAGAGGGAGGAGGTTTCTACTAGCTTAGACTAGGAGTACCTAGGGTACTCCTACTAGCTTATAGAGTAGCCTAACTAATAGTTCTTAGCCTTCTAATAGGTCTTCTTTCTAGAGCTAAACTAGAGAGATTCTTAATCTTAATATTTAAGTCTAATTCTCTACCTAGCTTATCTTTAAAGAAGATTATATTAGTATACTACTTAATAGCCTTTATATCTAGCTCCTAGAACTTCTATACCTTTACTATATTATTATAGTATCTAATAAACATAGTATCCTTTCCTCTATTTATTAGTTTATTACTCCTTACCTACTAAGGCTATACTCTTGTATTTATATATACTATAGCTCTATATCTCTATACTTTAAGGTAGGAGACTATTAGTTTAATCCTATTAAAAGCTTTATTAGGTAAGAGCTTAAATCTTTTAATATTAGATCTATTTAGGAGCTTGTTCCTTATATATACCTATACTTTAAGAGTTTCTAGCTAAAACTTAATAGGTATCTTACTTTCTTTAAATATTACTCTAATAGAGGCCTCTAATATTTAGATAGACCTCTTAACTACTCTATTCTAGAGTAAATTATAGGCCTTAGTTAGCTTAAGAGTAATTCTAAAGTCCTTCTCCTACTATTTAATTAAAGTAGTAATCTCTCTAGTATTATTAGCCCTTATAGACTTAAGGAGTACTACTAACTACCTTTCTACCTTAATCCTCTAGTTCTAAAGAGTAGTTAGTATATCTAATCTAGCTTTAAGTAGAAATACCTATTTCTTTCTTAAGAAATTATTAATAATCTTAAGCTATTATATAAAACCTTTTACTAATAATAGTAATAGTCTACAAATATCTACTAATATAAGGGCTAATCTTTTAGGTCTTCTCTTAATAGACTTACCTAGGTATTTCTTTATCTTACCTATTATATAGATCCTATACTTATACTCTTCCTAGTTAGGGATTAGAATTCTTTCCTTTAGGTTAGTAACTTTATAAAGGTTTAAGAGTAACCCTCTTCTAAAGTATATAAATCTTCTATACTATAGCTCCTACTATTTTAGATCCTTCTCTAATAGGGTAGTATAGATATTATTAACCTCTATAGGATTATATAGTAAGTAATATAACTTTTCCTATAAGAGAGGTAATATCTTACTAATAAATAGAATACCTCTAACTAGCTTAGTCTTTATAACTATTTAGCTATCTAGGGAGGTAAGAGTGAAATTAGGCTTCTAAACTCTAAATTACTTACTAAACTAATCCTATAATATAAGATTTACTCTAAGATTAGGAACAAATAGTACTCTATTAAGTAGAACTTCTCCTTCTAAGATTCCCTTTATCTATACTAGTCTAGAGTAGGTTATATAAAGGTATTCTCCTCCTACCTTAATCTATACTTTCTTCCTTAGTAGCTTTACTAATCTAAAGAAGGATAGTTAGTTAGTTATATAGGATAAGGTATAGGAATCTAAGAGCTATTCTTAGAGTAATAACTTGCCTTTAGCCTTAATTATAGAATAAGCTAACTTATCTTAGTTATTATCTTCTAATAGGGAATTATTATTACTTCTAGAACTAGAGTAAGTTCTAGAATCAGAACTAGAACTAGACTCCTAGGCTAAAAATCCTTTCTTTAGAAGCTTTCTAGACTTTTCTATCCTCTAAAGCTACTTACCTATTCTCTAGATAACCTTCTTTAGCTTATTATATAATAATAACTTATAGATAGCTTTCTTAATATGTCTAGTATTCCTTAGTAAAGAGGATCTTCTAACTCTTCCTCTAAGGAATAATCTCTAAGGGTCCTTCTAGTTCTTAGTACTATTTCTTTACTAGGATAGTTTCTTAGTAGTAGAGAGGTTAGGACAATCTTTTAACTAGTGCTTCCCTTTCTTATAGAGCTAGTATATTAGTAGAGACTTTCCTTAGTAGGGCTACCTAGAATAGAATATAGCTAGACCTATATCTATCTTGTCTAGATTGTCTCTTACCTCTTAGGACTTAAGTAGAAGAAGAATAGTATCTATATCTAAGGATAGTTAGGTTATAATAGTATCCTTAGCTACTTAGTATAATATAGGTAGGAACTATAGGAGACATTTTAGCCTTTTCTCTTAGCTCTAGTAGTAAGCTTCCTAAGGATTAATCTTAGTAATCCTCTTACCTAGGCCTCTAAGGTATCTCTATACTTCCCTAATTATCTTATTAGGTAATATTCTAAATATAATAAACTACTTAATTAGACCTATAGTATAGGACTTTAGGACTCTATTATACTTATTCTAGAGAATTACCTATATCTTAGCTACTAGTATAGTAGTATACTATATCTCTAGCTCTATCTTATTATCTTTACTAATACTATATCTAATACTAAACCTATATACTATATTGTCTTTTAAGAAGTATTAATTCTAAGTAACATATATCTAGAGACTAGTATCCTACTAAACTATATATAGGTTCTCTCTAATAATTAGTTAGCTAATTGCCTAGAACTAGTCCTTCTCTTCTAGCTTGTCTGTCTATAGCTTAAACTATCTCTTCTAGTTAGTTCTATCTAGGATTAGAATCCTTTAGCTCTTCTTATCCTCTTAGTCTATTATAGAAATAGGTAAATAGAATAAATAATTAGTAGAATACTTTAGACTAGCTAAGGATTCTAGAGAAGAGTAATTTCTTATAGTAAGGAGACTAGCTCTAAGGGATAGGGATTCCTTATATTTAGGAAATTACTAAGACTTAGATCTTTCTCTCTTAGTAGAGTTTCTATTACTAGGTAGTAGGAAGGCTAAGTAGCCTCTTCTAACTCTAGTAATACTAGGTACAATAGTAGATAACTAGGCAGGTATTAATAAAGTAGAAATACACTACTATCTTATAGAGATCTTTACTAACTTATATACTACTAGGTATAAACTAGCTTCGTTAGTAATATAGTTAGAGAAACTTCTAGGCTCTAAATGTTTTCTATAAACTATAAGGGATATAAGTAACCTATACTAATATAGGTTACTCCTATTTAGTATATAAACCTAGGCTTATAACCTATTAAAAGTGGAGGGCGTGTTATATACTATATAATATTAAGAAGGGTATAGCGTAGTAAAGAAGAATAGAGGATTAATCTTAAACTAACTTATATATATAGTATAGTAGTAATATACTAGGAACTAAATACAAAGTTAATTAAGTTAGTTATCTAAGAAGAGAAGAAAGAGAAGTAAGATATACCTCTTGCTAAGCCTTAGGTAGATACCTTAGGTATCTAGAACTATGCTTAGAAGTCTATATCTAGACTAACTATCTAGGATATATTCTTAATATAGATTTTAGTATACCTATACCTTTACTACTATAGGTACCTACGTAGATATACGCTCTAACCTATATTTTCTAGTTATAGGTACTATCTATTAAGCTATAGTAGGTACCCTCTCTAACCTATATCGATTACTAAGAAGATAGGTTTAGACCTAACCCTACCTATACTAACCTATTCCGACGTCTATTAATTAGTACTTCTAGGTAGTAGCTAACGAAAGTAACCTTACCTCTAACTCCTCCTATAGTAATATTACTAAGAGAGGTTATACTAACTTAAAGCTTTCGAATATATTCGAGTAGTATAATTATCGACTTAGCTCTCTTATCGATTAAAGACTTATAAGCTATTATTCGAGGTCTATACTTTATAGGCACGTCGATACTTAGAACTACTTAATAGATATTATTAAATAATAGAAGAATATTATTAGTCTACTTATAAAGCTTAGAAGTAGGCTTAGGTTTTACTATATTAATCGCTATAGTAGTAGCTCGGAAGATATTAACTTTAGTTACTAAAGTAGCTTTACTTAGCTCCTCTACTACCTACTCGCTAAAGGCTTTAGATAGTAAGGAATATATACTAATTTTAGCTCTACTACCTCTACTCGTACGCTTCTTTATATAGAGCTTATTAAGCTTCTTACGTAGATCTATATCGTTTAGAAAACGACTCTATAAGGAATATAAAGCTTATTCCCTATAGAGAATAATCTCTACTAAGCTTAACTAAACCTTAGATTCGAGTAGTTTATCTATCTAGAAGACGTTAGCGTTATTATTAGCGTACGTAGCTCGAAGGTAGTTATCTATACGCTTAGTCTTTAGAGGCTCCTTCGCCTTCTTTCGCTTTTAAGTATATATAGAGGCGACTAGAACTAGTAGACTATTTAGATAGTCGTATATTTACTTATCTTCGACCTTATAGTTATCTCGCTCTTAAGTTTAAGAGTTCTCTAGTTCTTCTATATCTATAAGGTAAGGAGCTAGCTAGGTTTTATTCTTAACTTCTTTAATACGAGAGTACTAATAAGTATAGATTCTTATAGCTATAGCCTAAGTTATAATCTACTTCTATACTCCTATTAGCTATCCTCTAACTAGACGAGAAGGGTTTAGATTCTACTTTGTCTTTATACTATCTCTAGCTATATAGGCGCCGATTAGATCGTTATAATTATCTTAAGTAATAGAAGCGACTTAGCTAATATTAATAGAAGCGTCGTAGCTAGCGACCTTGTTTACTACTCTCTACTAGCTCGCTCTTACTATCGATAAACTAGTTATATTTTTAACGTTAATCTTTCTATAGCGCTACTCTAATACTTCTATTAGTATAAATAGCTTTAGTAATTCCTTATCCTAATAGTACTATATCTTTTCTATACCTAGACGAGGCGTTCTATAGTATATAATACTAGTCTTTAGATCTCTATATATTAAGCTCTTAGTCTCGAACTACTATAGGTACTCGTAGTTTGTAGCTATATAGCCTTCGAGCCTATATATCTAATAACCTAAAATCTTTAGAGCGATCGCTACGTAGGTCTTAATTATTAACCTATTATCTATCGTAGCCGAGTTAATTAAAATCTCCTAGCTATAAGTAGGCCTTAGAATATATAGATAGTCGTAAGCGTAAGACTTCGCCTACTATCCTATCGACGAGTATAGTAGCTATAGACCTCCTTCTTCGAGTCGACGAATCGTAGTAATTACGAAGTCTTATATACTAGTAGTAATATTATCGACGCTTACTAGTTTATAGCCTTTATAGACTACTATTTCTCTAGCCTTAAACTTAGAGTTTAGTCTTAGAGTAGACTTCTTTACTACTTCGTATAACTACTAGATATCTCTACCGCCTTCGTTATATACTTCTAATTTAAAGTTCTTATTACTATTAATCTAACGCTAGGCTATCTTTAAGAGCTTACTATAATCTAAGTTACTATTATTAAGGTCTAACCTAAGATAGGCCTAGAGCCTCTTACTAAAGTAGAATAGTAGGCCTTATACGAATAGAAGAGTACGAGAACGCTCGTCTATATACGAAGTAGGTATAGTATTAGAGTAGAGTATAAACTGCCTTAAGTACTCTAAGAGATTATTATCTTCGCTATAGTTAACCTTATAAAGGTTTTCTATATAGTAGCGGTTTCTAAGTATATATATATTATTATACTTCTAGTACTCTTTAATAATCGACTCTTTAAATTTAGCGTAGTCTCGATCGTAGAAACTATTAAGGCGCTAGTATCGTCTATATTAGATAACTATAACCTAAGTAAGTAACTTCTTATAAAGCTACTTATTATTATTAATAAGTAGAATAGCGTAGTTCCTATATAGTACTTTAAAACGCTTAATATACTTAGTTACGTTCTCTCTATTAAAGAAGGGATTCTAGTCTAAGCTAGGTAGTAGCGGAACCTAAGCGATAATTACCTTCTAGCTTTAGGTTACTTAGATAGTCTCTATAAGTAGCTAGAACTACGCTATAGACAGTCTACCTTCTAAGTTCGATCCTTAAAAGATATTAGTATTAGAGTTAAGGTTAGTACCTTCTTAGTCCTCCGCTTCGGTAGATATGTCGTTATCTAGTAGAGGGAATAAAGTAAAAGTAGATAGTAGCTTTACTAGAGATCTTCGAATTTACTTATTAAGCTAGTTAGATAAGCTACTATCTAGTGTTTTAGGCTAGCTAGTAGACGCTAATTCACTTATAGAGCTTGTTCGAAGGTGTTCTAAGAGTATATTATACTCTCCTTAATTAGGTTTTTAAATAAAATATAGTTATTAGTTAAAACGATAACTAAAAAAAATAAGAGTCTAAATTTTATTAGCTATCTAAAAGGTAGATTATTAAACTTTTTTATAATACTAGAGCTATATTAATTATACCTAATAAGCGAAGGCATGTCGTGTCGTATAGTTCGACTATTTATAGCTAGGCGCGTCCGTCTTACTTATTTAAGTAATTCGCTATATAACTATAGTAGTATAATATTACGTTAGCCTATACTATATACTAGGTCTAGGGCCTTAGACGTAATTAGTGTCCTTAGCTAAACGATTAGCGTCTAACGCCGTACTAGGGCTTATTCTAAGCGATCTATATACTAGAGGATACGAGATTACCTTTAGTAACTTATTCGATAACTTTCTCTACTCCTATACCTCTTCTATTATATAGGAAAACATCCTAGGCTATAAGATCGACTATTATAGCCTTATCGACTCCTCTATTACGATTCGTTCTATCCTCGATAGCGTAGTAAGACTACGTTAATTTAGTAACTTGTTCGATAACTTTCTCTACTCTTATATCTTCTCTATCGTATAGGAAAATATCCTAGGCTATAGGATCGACCGTCGTAGCTCTATTAACTCCTCTATTACGATTCCTTTCGTCCTTAATAGCGTAGTAAGACTATATTAATTCGGTAACCTATTCGATAACTTTCTATACTCTCGTACCTTCTCTATCGTATAGGAAAATATCTAGGGCTATAGGATCGATCTATAAGGCTCGAGCGAGAAAACCTTTAATATCTTATTAAAACGATGTTTATTCTACGAGTCTATTCGACGCGTTCTATGTTTTCTAATACTCTTAATCTATAAGGAGAATAGTCGTTATTCGTCTACTATCTATATTATCCTTTTACTATCTCCGATAGGACTTAACTAAAATATTAGAGCTAGATAATAGTACTTATATAGAGTACTAGTAGAGAGGAGGCGATACCTCTAATATAGCTAGTAACTATATCTAGATACCTCGGTCCTAGTTACGAGAGATAGATATAAATAAATAGATTAGAAGAGGTCCTATTAATCCGAGTTATCTCTATAAACAGCTTAGCGCCTTAGCTAAACTCTTTCTACGAATTAATTACTTAACCTACTTCTCTACTCGCGACTTTATATCTATCTACTCGTCTTTACCTACTATTAAGCGTACTTACGAGTTAAGGACTTTATCTAAAGTTTACTAATAAGCGATCTTAAAAGATACTAGGTTACGCTACTTATAAAAGATATAGTTAGTCGCGCGATTCGAGCTTACTCCTTCTCGCGTCGCTTCTACGACCTTACCTCCGCTCTAGTTCTTACTATTTAGCGATATTACGATAATAGCGTACAGCTATAGGACTACTATCTACGATATAGATACCTCGAACGTTTAACTAGATTAGCTAGAATCTATAGTAGCCTTTACTACCTCTACTACTAGAGACTAGTATAAAGTAGTCGTAGGAGATTATTACTAGCTATATCTAGATAGAACAAGATAATATATAAGACGTGTCGATATCCGATAGCGATATAATACCCTCGATAGAGACGTATCTCTCGCTCCTTATATAAAGCGCTAGTAATATTACTAGTAAGTAAGTAATTAGTATTTATAAGAGAGCTAGCTTGTTACTAAAAGCCTACTACGTAGATATATCTTTACTAAAGAGAAAAGATATATAGCGCGAGTCGTAATCTCTCGATTACTAACTAGTCGCCTACTATAATAGACTAAGACCTACTAAGTTCAAGAACTTACCTTATAGTATACTTTAGACCGGTCTAGTTTACGACGTTCGTATACGATTTTATATCGAAGCTAAGCCTTTAGATAATAATCTATATCTAGAAGATCTCTACTATATCTATACTATATTCGAAGTATTCGTTAACGTAGGACTAGCCTAGTAGGATAGGGATTTAGGTCTAGCTAATAGTTATTATATAGGCTATATCGATACGAGGATAGTTATACGAGACGAAGTATATCTAGTATATTTACGAAATCACTAGAACTAGGTCTAGTCTCTCGGTGTTATAGGCTCTAATATATAGAAGGATAAGCTTTAATATCCCCTATACGAGGATAATTCTATCTACTTATCGAATAGTATACTATATTATACTACGCTATTAGCTAGTAGTATAATTAAGGCCTACTATACGATTATTCTAGGTAAGGTAAAGAACGTCTTTACTATTATTAGACTACCTAGTTATTATACCGAACGTATAGATACTAAGAGGTTCTACTTCGACGATAAGGTAAGTATTACTACTAAGGCGTACTAGAGAGAATTTAGCGACTCTTACTAAAAAGTTTTAATTCTAGATAGGGACGTATATTATAGTAATAGTATCTAGTAGGCGAACTACGATAATTCTAACGTGCTCTATATCTCGCTCTACGTATACTAGAGAGGTCCTTTCTATCCTAAGTATAGTTATCGTAATAATAGAGTAGTATATAGCGACTATCTTTACTATAGCGAAGATATAGGACTAGGAAAGAATATAAACATTCTATAGTCTTAGTAAGGAATAGGCGACGTAGACTACCTTTACGTATTCTAGTAAATCGTTATACTAATTACGATAGAGTTCGACTCTAACCTTGTTCTTATCGTAGCTATATTTAGCGCTACTAAGAGCGATATACTTAGTAGCTATAAGGTTACTCTAGTAGGATATACGTATATAACGTATATACTTATACTACTAGCTAATAGTAAGATCGCTATATATCTAGAAGGAGGCTATAACTTAGAGTCGATTACTCGATCTACGACTCTAGTAGCTCGTACTCTTATAGGTAAGCCTCCTAATAGACTAGAATAGATAGTCGCTACGATATCTAGTATAGACGATATTAAACGTATACGTAGATAGTAGAGCCGCTTCTAGGTATATCTTTATCTCTACGATATCTCTAATAGATAAAAGGGCCCTCTCTATAGCGAGAGGATATATTATAGAGGACGCGGTTAGTAATCGAAGATACTATAGGAGAGGTACGAGAGGACTCTATAGTTCGTCTACTAAGAGTAGCTTATAAAGGAGTTCGAGGACTAAGTTCTTACGACGTTAGTTAATACTTTACTAGGAAAGGAGTTTAATACTAATCGAAGTAGACCTAATTATAGCCTAGTATAGGCGTTATTAATCGTACTATACGACCTACTAGAAGTACTTATATCGCCTAACCTATATACTAGTAGGATAGAGCTCTACTATACGTAGTTAGTAAGTAGCGCCTTCGAACTATACTATACGAAGTACGTAGACCGCTAACGTAATTAAAGACCGCTATTATAAAGACCGACGTCGAGACTACTTATAAGAAGGGCTTTATAGTTATCGATATCTATCTACCTTAATTTAAGACTAAATACGATAAAGATACTTACGAGCTCTAGCTAAACGATAATATAGACTATCGTGTCCTAGACGCGTAGTAGCTACTCTAATATCTATAGAATAACTATATTAAACTTAACGATAGTATATATATCGATCGGATAGAGACGAATCCTAGACCTAGAGCGATTATTAACTTTCTCTAAAATAGCTAGAGGATAGTTATAAACAAGTACTACGATCGCGAGGAGGATTATAAATCGCTAAAAGTAATCTCTTTCGTAGAGGATATACTACTAATATCGTATAAGTTACTCGTAAATAGTAACGACGACCTTCCTCTCTAGTCCTATCGTAACTCGCTCGTACTAGTAGGTAAGTAATACACTTACTTTACGAGCGAGTTTATATAGAACTATAGAGGCGGTATAGTCTAGTAGTTAAGAGCGAATCTAATACGATTACGGACGTACTACTAGAGTATAGAGAGACTATATTCGAGGTCCTATTCGAGAACGTATAGGACTAGAAAGAGGCTCTACTTAGTAATAGTAGTAAAAGGCTCTATACTACGCCTTCGCTATAGACGAGCCTATAAACTCTTCCTATTACCTATACTATAGTCTCGCTAGCGCTACTACTACCTACTAAGGAGAATAGAGGTAGGAGTTCGCGATAGTCGCTATAGAGGTATACGGTATATTAGAGCGTATCTCGCGAGTACTACGAAATGCTCTAGAAGAGGAGCTCGACTAGGTAGACGAGTAGGATATAGTAGAGAACGATTAGGAGCTCGAGCGTACTTAGTATAATAGCTCTAAAAGAGAGAGAAGGTATATAAGAGGAAGTATAGCTCTCGAGTCTATTCTCGAAGCTAAGATAATCGGAAGGATTATAATAAGATACCGATCTACGAAGAGATTATCTCGTACCTACTACTACTAATTATATAGATATTATCTCTAAACCTTATTTACTCGTAATACTACTAGACTAGTCGCTAAGTAAGTAGGATTTACTTATTTACAAGCCTTATAGTAAGTAAGTAAGTAAGGCAAGTAAGTAAGTAAATAGATAGTAAGCGACTTATAGACCTTATAGCCTAACGTTATCTAACCTACTTACTATATAATAGTACTTCTACGCTAGTATTAAGCTTAGTTAGACTAAGTATAACAATTACTTTACTAAGATAGACGAGACGCCTATTTACGGAGCGGTAGTAGTACTCTATCTGAATATAAAATAGTAGTTTATTAAGAAACTAGATATATAATAACGATAGGCTAGTAACGATAAAGATTAGATCGTAAGGACTATAGCTACTATCTAATAGCTATAGAATATATATAAAGACAAGTATAGGAGGCCTCCTACGTCGATAGTTAGTCTACGCGCTCCTAGTATAGCTACTCGCTACGTTATCTACTCGCTTATAATTAATAACGATAGCGATAGCGATAGCGTTAATAATACAGCTATAGACGAGTATATATAGTACTATAGTAAGTAGTAGAAGAAGGTAGTTGAACTTAAGATAAGCTAGTTACTAATACCTTACTAGATTAAAAAGAGACGATAAGAGCTAAGCCTAGTATAAATAGCGTTAGATATATATACCTATCTAGTAATAAGTAACGAGCCTAAGCGATAATTTAGCGTTACTAGCGACGTATTATAACTACGTAGACGATAGTTATATAGTAAAACTATACGATATTTAGTTACTCTAAAGTTATAGACTAATAGCGGTTTTATAACGCTAACTAGTACGCTATTAAGGCGTATTACGTAGCTAATAACACCTATAGTAATAATAGTAATAGTATACTATACTTATATAGTTACGATAGACTAGTATTTATTCGATATCGTAATATACTACTACTTATAGCTAGCGTTACTAAGTAAGTAAGGCTAGTACAAGTAAGTAGAGATTGTATTACTTACTTAATAAGTAAGTAGCGAGAGAACTAAATAGTAAGTAAGTAAGTAAAGATATCTTTACTTATATTACTTACTTATAGACTAGTCTAGATATAATACTTTACTCGCGAGTCCCTATATTACTCGTAGTCGTAATACGATACTTTATACGCGAGTCTCTATATTACTCGCTATCGTAATACGACACTTAACGCGCTATCCTACTACTACCTACTACTACTATCTATATACTATAAGTATTTCTATCTTCCTCTATCTACTAATATATTACTATTATCCTTCTATTACTATCTACGTCGTTAGCCTTCTCTTCTCTCTTCTACTAATACTCTTTAGTACTAAGAACGCTTAGTCTCGAACTCGAACGCTATTACTACTACTACTAATATACCTAGTCTCTAAACTCCTAGTAGTAGTACTAAGCGCTATCGCTTATAAGACCCCGACTTGATTAGCGCGACTAGTAATAATAGTAATACTATCCTTATTAGCGACTCTAACGACGACGTATACTCGCCTACTACGCTCTCTATAATACTAGTATCGAAGAAGAGTAAGAAGGAGAAGATCCTATAGATTCCTACTAGTATAGAGCTCGATAGTCGTCTTATATATTCTATATATATACTCTTAGCGCTTACGACTAATCTTATCGTTCTAGGTCTACGTTATAAACGCGTACTTTATAACTCGCTCTCGCTACCTAGATACTACTATCGAAGTTCGTATCGTTAAGGTTAATACGTATATATTCTACTATAAGATAGTAGCTAGCCTATACGAGTACTACGTCGTCTACGAATACGACGAGCTCCTACCTAGACTTAACCTATATAGACTAGTTATATTTCAAGGTATACTATAGCTATACTCTAATTACGATACTAGTACGTATATCCCTTCTTACTCCTTAGAGAATAGATAATACTACTAGTAATATATTAAATTAACTACTAATAGATAATAACTATCCTAATACTAACCTTCTAGGTAGGTATAAGAGTAGCTATTATAGAATAAGATCTATTTAGAGAGTAATAGTCTTGTAATACGTATATTAACTAGTAGTAACGAGCTTAAACTAGTAGTCCTAGGACTAAGAGCCTATACTAGGACTATAGGATATTAAATTAATTAAGTAGAGTAAATATTCCTATCTTAGAAACGAACTACTATCTTACTTTTATACTAAAGCTACTAAGTATAGTATATAGGTAGGTCTTTACCTTACTACTACTTTACTACTTAGCTTTCTTCGTTATATAACTCTACTTTATTATTAATATAAGTACTAGTATAAATACTATAATATTACTCTAAGCTATAGGATCTCGACTACTATAGTATTAGTAAATATTAAGATTCTCTTTAAGATTACCTAGTAAGCTATTTATTTTTTAAATTCTACTAATTCTTTATCTATAATTCGTAGCTTATTCTAGTAGTACGATAACGTTATATATATTTATAGAGTTATAGATAGACGTACGAGAATTTAATATAAGTCGTAGACTCTATAGAGTATTAGAGAAGAAAAAGTATATTACTTCTAAGCTTCTACGTTCTAGATAGAAATTACTCCTAGGAATTAAGTATCTCTAATTAATATATAGAATCGATAGTAGTATAAAGTCTCTAGTATATCTACTCTATACTTATTAAGGATAGTACTATCTAGTAAAGATAGCGCCTATATATCTTTAGTTAGCTATCTATAACGATTATATCTTACTATACTAGAGCGAGAGTAGGTCTACTATTAGCTACTCTAATTTTATATACTTATAAGTAGAAAGACGAGGAGTAGAAAGACTTATAGCGCCTTTATTAATACTCTCTAGCCGAGAGACTATAAATAGTAGTAGAAAGAACTAACTTATACTTTATACTAGCGCTTACCTAACTAGGCTATATTAGGTACCTATAAAAGATATAAGGGTTAGGCTAAGAGAGCTTAAGGTTATCGAATAGGAGTATATAGCCGCTATATATATACGAGAAAAGTAACTAGACGGATTCGCTTTAATACGCGCTAAAGTTCCTACTAGCTACTTACTCTTTATAGTGCGCCTTTAGTTAGACTTTAGAGAACTACTAGTCCTCGATCGCGTTAACTCCGAAGCCTACCGTCGCTATAATCTCGAGAGGGTATAGTAGACGCCGAGACTTTAGTAGTAACAGCCTGGTCCTACTAAACGACATAGGAAATACTACTAAAGAAGATATATCGTAGACATGCGGGAGTAATATAAAGAAGAGAACGGAGCGCGCAAAATGCCGACCGCTTGTGCAGGTGCTGATGCCGCGACCATCGTGGCCTTTTTACTAGTCGCGGAGGAAGTTGAGCATGCGCTGTTACTATTTGGCAGCGATCAACCAGATAGAGTTGCTCCTGTAGCTCGGCGGGCCGGCCGGCAAAAGGAAGGAAGGTGGACAAGCTGGCTGCCCTTCAAAAATGGAAGGCGGGTACAATTCTGGTCGATTTTCAGCCTGCTTTCTACGTTGCTCCTTCCGTGACGGAGATGCGTAGGAAGGCAGGCAAGTAAAAAGTTGGTCGATTATCAGCCGGATTTCTACTTGCAAAGCGTACGTTCCTTCTGCGCTGGCAGCCTCACACACACAACCTGCAGCACGCACCCCGCATAGCATCTACCACAGACAACGAAAAATGATGTTTCTGAGAAAGTATGTGGCATAGCATCTAACCAGATTTCAATCTGAAGTTGCATGACTTTGCATACTACTGCTGTCCTCTCATTCCCGCTTCTGCCTTTGTCAACGACTTTTGCGCCTCAATGTCCGCTTCATGCACGCTGTCCACTAAACCATCGACCTCATCAGCGAGCCCCTCAAGAGCGTGACGCCGTCGTTGAAGCGATCTCACTCTCCCGGCATCGGCTGCAGCCTGTAACACCTCTTTCGAGACGAACACTGATGCGCATCCATGACGGTTCTGTGCAGTGGCAATGGTCCAGTCCAGACTCTTCGTGACATGTCGCAGTGCTCCCACCGTGGCTCCGAGTATCAGACGCGGTGCTTCGAGGTCACGGATGAAGTCTCTCAACTGTTGGAAGTATTGAGGTAGAAGGTGCACCTCATCAGGACTTCTGATGTTCGGGAATGCTGGCGCCTCCGGGGCAGTGGCTGTTTGCGCTCGATGCTCACTGTCTGCCGGAGTGACTGCTCTGACAGCGGCGAGCACGAGCTTGGCGCCGATGGAATCGTCAATCATGTGTGGTGACGGTGCGCGCGCCATCGTGAAAAGACCACGCAATATCAAGGTAGTCGTGCCACTACTTTGATCATTCGGATGCGCGAGATGTCCAACGTGGGTGAGAGGTAGTTCGTGCTGTAGCTGAGGAACGGAGGCCAGGAAGGCTAACAATGCATTCGTCGCTGTGCCGAGCTCCTCCATTGCCTGACCAAGACCGTCTAAGCTGTAACAGGCACTCTCCCGAAAACAACATGCCAAGCTCCAGCGCACAGCAGGTTCATCGACGGCGGCATTGCCGTGGTGTCTGATGGGGATGAGTAGGTTGGGCGCAGCCAAAGATGACTCGGGAATGAGCTCATAGTCATGGTAGGCGAGTTGACCGGCGGCGACGTGACCCGGATTGACGACGTGCCAGTTGGGAGGAGCGAGAAGCCGAAGGACGATATGCAGCGCTGGGAGAGGAAGCTGGGTTAGAAAGAGTCAGTCGCACGTTCGGCCGGCAGTGAGTACGCAAAGCGGGTGCGTACCTCGCGTCCTGCAGCAATAGCTTCAAATGCAGCATCGGCATCTGCTGCGGTGAGGGCAATCGGCACAGCAGCAGGCATGGTGTCACTGTGTGTGATGTGGCGAGCTTCATCGCCCGCGTCGTCGGATAGATGAAGGGTGGATGCGTGGTCGTCGATGTACACCTCATCGGAATTGGTGGTCATCCATGTCGGGGTAGGTGGTATTGATGACCGTTCGTCCTGAGGCAGGCACTCGTCATCATGCGCTGTGTTGCGAAGCGACGAGGGAACGCTGGTCTGCCTTTGCCTCCCGAACAGGCTCGACCAGCCGTCATCACTCAAGCGCTGAGTGTTGATGCCACGGCCAACCTCACAGGAATCGCTGAATCGCCTACGCCGCAGTGGTGTGTCCGAAAACGTCACGGGGCGACGTTGAAGACGCGTCACTTTTGCTCTCTGCTGCCGTTGTGGAGTAGCGTTCACATGCTCGCAAGCGCTATTGCGCGTTGACTGTAGTCCGGTCCGAGAGTCGTGCAATGCCTCCTCCCATGCGCTCCATGTCTCGTCGCGCTGCTCCGAGTCATGATCAGCGCTGTCACGGTGTCCGTCCAATTGATGATCAGCGCTCTCAATGTTGCCCTCCGAATGCGCAGCCGCGCTAGAGCGCGTGGAACAACTCGTGCGCCTTGTCATCTCGATGCTCTCCTCATACTCTTCACTCCTCTGCGGATCACCCAATTCAGTTCCAGTGAGGTCGACAGCATTGCTTGTTGAATTTGAGCACAAGCCCAGCTTTGCAATGGCGGACTTGATGTCATCAGGCTTCCATTGCACAGGATTGTTATGATTGTTGTACCGAGACGCGTTGTGTGCTATCCTTGCATGCCTCACATCGCGCTGCGCGATCAGTGCCTCTACAAGATCATCCCACTCGATGGCATGTTTCTGCGCCTGGGCCAGCGCGGTCGGAAAGCCAATGCTTTGGACAGCATCCCCAAATAGTCCAAACAGCTGCGGCAGTGAAAGCTTCTAGCGACCACTTGCCAGCTTGTTGATCTTTGGACCGACTTTCACGTTGGTCCGCTGCAGTTCAATGTGCCTCTTTACTATCGCGAGCGTGTCCGCACTCAGGTATTCTTCGACACGGGCGTGCGGTGGAAGTTGGCGAAACAGGCGAGCGTAGTTGTGCAAACATTGTGAGGTATCGCAGTCCGTTTCAAAATTGGCAATGGATTCCTGCAGTGCATCTGCTCGCGTGCGAACACTGTATGGCGGCGCTCGTTGCCGGACCATAGTAACTGACTGACACGGACGCGACGCGACGCGACGGTCTACGAGAATCATCAGCGCGAGGTCGAATCGAAAGTCTAAGTTAGGTTGATGGCGAGTGCCGACTTCGTTCCTTCTCCAGACGTACAATCCAGGCCCGAAATCGACCACATTCCAACTCCATGGCAGGTGCCAGCTGCACTTCGTTGAACCCGTGTCAGCACGTGAAGCATTGAACTTTCCTTGGGCAGCCTCGTCTCATCTCTCGGGAATTTTAGCCGAAGTCGGAGTCGGGCTCTGTCTTCACGGCGGCTGATGAACGATTATTGCGGGAGCACGCCAAAGCTTGCGATGGAGCGGACAAAGCAAGAGAGGATTGAGCTAAAGATACTACTCGACAGTGCATTTCCCTTCTTTGTGCTTCAAGGCTCCACGTCTGGTACCATACTTTGTGAGAGTCATCGTCGGCATTTTGAAGATGTGCGACCTCGCTTGCCGGTGTGTAGTTCAGCTGAACGTCAATGTGCCAGTGTGTGGGTTTGGACAGCAATATTGCAAACGCGACACCAGTTCGTGAACGTCTACAAAATCCTAGCGTACATGGAAGAAACGCCGCGACCTCGACTGGCTCTGCATCTGCACATCAGATGTCAAGCGAGGCAAGCCCTGGCCGTAGAGCCTCCCGCTTGACCCGAAACGTACAGACCAGGCTCGCCAAGCTATGATCACCCCCCCCAGACCAGGCTGGTTTTAGATCACTTCCAAAAAGTACAGCACGCGACCGCTCCCCCTAACAACACACAGTTTGATACCAAAGCAGAGGGCTGTAGTGAAAGGATGTTCCCCTCACACTGCTTGTCTTGACCCACAACGGCACTGAATGGTCTGCAAATCGTCGCTTCCATGTCACTACACACGATGCCGAGAAGGTAGTTCATGAGACTACCAGTTGACTTGGATCCGTGGAGTAGGATCATTATGAACAAAGTCGCGCAGCCGTCTCGAGAGGAGTGTGTGTCACTAAACCTCGGATACGCGAGAGAGCTAGCGAGTGTGGAGGAGGAGTATGAGACACAACCATCATTTCATGACAATGATACGCCTGAGCGCGTGAAGCACAGGCTGTGTAACAGACGATGCAGGGCGAAGCGGAGCACGATACAGATGAAACACCACCAGCGCTGCCGTCGCCATTCTTTTGACAGCGGCTCTGTGTCTTTGGACGTGTCCAGTAACAACAGTGCGAACACAGCTCATCCTCCACCATCGCCTTCCGCTAATAGCACTGCCGATTCGCCGCCCGATTAGTACACCAAAGATCAACTCCCGCATCAGTCTATCAGCTCTGACATCAAGCTTCGAAATGGCAGCTATCGAGTCTATGCGTTGGGCAGCTTTGAGCCAGAACAAAAGGCATTCCGGGCGCATCCTCCCTACGAAGGACTCTTGCCGAGCAGTGCCACAATGTGGCCAAGGAATGAAAAGAGAAGAAGCAGGCAAGGCGCAGCTCTATTTGCATGGTACACGGCACTCTCAGGAACTGCACAGACAACATCTTGGGACTGATTCGCTGTGCGAAAGCAAGAGCATGAAAGTGTTGTCTGCAACAATCAGTCACCGGATGCAGGCAAGTTGCACAATCTCGATCAGCCCTGCATGACGATATGGCGTACATGATGCACATGGAGAAAGCGGGTGGGGTAGAGCTTTCGCCGTCTGCTTCACTCTTGTTCTCTGAGTCCTGAAGCGGATGATCCAGAAAGCACTATCGATGGGCCACTAAGGCGTCACAGCGCACAACAGTCGCGCATCGCGATGGCTTTGCGTGTCTAGGAAAGTCACCATGACGCGAAGATCAGTTCAGCTGCTGGAAGAAGTGAGACTTTGCAAGGAGGAGAGCAGATAACAACAAGTGCTCGTTGGCGACGTCCTTACATCAGGTCGTCTCAATCAGCTGCTGAGTCTCATCGGTTGACGCAGGGCGCGGGTGAGAGAGGGAGCAAACGGCAATGATGAAGAGGCAGTGGTTGAGGACCACTGGCTCCAGGGCCAGAATTCACGAATGTGCAGAAGACGCTACTGACACCGGGTGGCGATTCGAACGCAGCACCACCTCGAGGTGCCGAAATCATATGGCAAGATGGCTGCGAGGCTCGCTTCAACCACCTACACGAATCGGCGCTCCAACGCCCGAGGGACGGGATCGTCCGCAGAAGCAGAAGGAGAAGAGCAACATCATTGGCAGGTCCGATGCTGATTACGATAGAGAAGCTACTGCACCTCTCAAACATCTGTCGGGGGTCAATCTATGCGAAGATACGACGTGGGCGTTACGGCACCTGAGCCATCATGAGCATTGAGAAAGGCGAGCTCGACGACTACCATCGACGTATCGCCGACAAATGCCGCAGCTGCTCGTCAAAACAACGCAGAGCGCGAAAGCGGTCTAGAAGATAACGGGACCAATACTGCTCGTCTGCTCGGTTCAGCGACAGCTGGCGCCTCGCCCAACATTGGATCACGCTCCTCCATTGACCCAATCAGCCGGCGCCTCGCCCAATATTCGATCACCCTCCCCCACCGATGCAACGATCATTGTTGAATCGTCATGTGCTCGTCAGACCAAGGCAGGAAACGAACCCATCGACAGGTGCATGCCTGACGATTTCGAGACGCCGCGGTAGTCAACAATGCCATTTCCTATGAAATCCTCCGAAACTACGTAGGACCCTCATCATTTACTTTTCCTGGTTAGTCCGTGGCATCCACAACAAGATGCGGATATGGTCGTCTCGCGTGTTACTATCGCCATCCAGTCGGTCTTCGTCGCTATGGCTTTCGGCGGGCTTTGGAGTCCGAGTCTTGATCATGCTTATTCGAGGTGATGCTGGCCATGTCGTGGTCGTTGTTCGACACCTCCGAAAGATCATTGAGGCCGATAACGGTATAGTGACTGGCGATGGAGCAGCATGGTGGGAGCACGTATAATAGAGCGCTCGGTGGAATGTCTTGTTTTCGAAAGCGATTACGTGTTCCGCCGAGGTCGATTAAAGAGAGCGCCCGTTATTTTCACATTTCAATCGATAATGGAGACAGATGAGCAGGTATTTTACATATGCGAGCAACTCTTGTGCTCAGGATCTGCGGTATTGCGTGAGTCCGTCTCAGACGACCATCAAAGGTATCCGCGACTGAAAAGAGACGTCTATCTGGCCATCGTACTAGGATGGGCGCTAGAAGTCAACAAGCCTCGTCACGACCGCGTCGGCAAATGCTCGCCAGTTGGCAGTGTCATGACATGAAATCGTGTAAGCCCAGACATTCTACAACCCATCCCGGCGAAATGCGCACCGGACCCTGATCTAGCTCGGGAAAATCGCTGCTCATCTCTGTACAAATGATGTCATGAAGTCTTCGATCGCTCAGGCCCAGCTCAGCGATTTCATGTGGACGGCGCTGCCAGCGGTCCCAGTTGGCGTTGAGAGCGATTTGATGGCGCGTATCCCATGCTGTCGGACGTAGCGCACCACTGGCTGTCGACTTGTGATATTTGGATGTCGACTTGGAATTTTTAGATGTCGACTTGGCTGTCGACTCGAGATGGTCGGATGTCGGCTTCTGATGATTCAGAATGTACGCCAGCGACAGCTTTGAACGCGATTCAGACATGGCTTGACCACGGGCCGCGACGACGACCGTCTGTCTGACTGGAGTTAGCTCGGTCGGTCCGTCCCATAGTGCCATCCAACTCACTAGTGTGGCCTGGATTTAGAGACCAGATGATGGTTGTTTGATGATGGAGAGAGCGGGGAGACGGCTCAGGTGTTGCGAAGAGGACGAAAGAGCGGTGAGAAGGTCGAAGGTCGGTCGATGGATGACATGACGGTTCATGCCAGGGCTCACGCTTGCTGGAGTCGCGAGAAGAGTATGTTACACTGCCATGTCCAAGCGTTGTCGAAGTGGGCCATCCTGCCCAAATGCCGGGAATCACGAATTCTTAGTAGTCGCCGCCATCAGCGGAGAAGAGCACGACGGGAAGAGAATTGGAGGCAAACGATATGCGCCAAGAAAGGCTGCAACAGGACTTCCTTTGAGTTGACAGCAGTAACAGGAAGTGAAGTCTCGCTAGCCTACGGCTGCCTGCTTTTGAGTTCCGGAGCGATGTGCGGGGCGAACCGCGTTAGAAACCTTGGTGTCGGTCAGGGCTGTTGTTTGATGAACAGGCATGCATGCATGCATGCATGTTCGTCTCCGCAAAGGAGCATGAAATTGTCAGATATCGGTGGCATCTTTGACCGTAGGCGACGGGATCTTGGCGGCCACCAAACTCCACGGGTCTAGGGCGTCCTAAGATTGTATGGACTTTGAGAGATTGTGGCTGTTCTGCTGACTTTATCATATCTATGGCAGCAGGAGCTTTCAGCTTGTATGCTCGCAGAAGTAGTTTGTGCCTGGACATCGCGCAAGACGGATCCACTTGCCGATTGGCACAACTCCAAGAGCGTACGCACTAATGTAAATGGCAAGCAAGGTATTATCTTAGTAGCCCATACAGGCATGGAGACCGACCAGGACGATCACGAAGCTGGCTTTGAAGAGGTTAGCGCCCAAACAGACAGCTCAGAAATCGACGGAGCCAAGATGAGCTCCTAGCTCTAACGCGTTCCACACACCTGTATCCTGGTTGTTCTGATACTTCTGCTCGGTCAACACAACGAGATCGGGCACTGTTTGGACGCTTCTGCAACCGCTGACGTGGACCGGGCTCTAGTGGAGATAGCACCAAGCTCGTGAATGCTTACTGAAATTGGGTGCGTGACGACTTCGAAGACAACGTGGTCCTTCACAAGAACAAGTGCACAACGAGTACCAGGATAGCGATTCGCATGCCGCTAGCGATGCTCGAGCGCGAAAAATGGATCAAGAGACAGCTGCCACTTTCGGTCCCGCATGGACTTTGTCTTCGAGTTGGCGACCAAGATTTGTCGTCTGCTGCCGGAAGCTCGGCCTCGATCACGAGCAGTCCATTCCCACAGTATACATTTCTGAGTTCTGCGAGCCGCGCACCACTCAACGCCCGCGGGCTGAAAGTTTGAGGATCCATGCGAGGTTTTGCAAGTTGTACTGGCAGTAAGCCTCCGTATTGCCCACAGCTCCGGATCAGGACTACGTGCCTCTGGCAGGTTCCAAAAGACCATCGGGTGATCCCTCAATTGCTAGAACAAGATGATTCTATCGTATCCATATGCCGACTGAGGTCGACGCCTGTTTTACCATGGTGACAGTATCCAGATAGGGTTCAACTCGGATCCGACAATGGCGTTTGTGAAAACACTGGGCCATTTCGTTGCATCGGAGGAGGATAAAAGCTGCACGACTGGCACGTACAAATACTTCCATATGGACGAGGACAATCGGGAAGATCTCGAACTGTCTGGGCGATTGCTGAAACGTGGGACTGGGCTATGGATGTCAACCTGCTCCCTCCCTACAGCACTCAGCACTTGGAAACTAGCAGTATTTCTCATCCAGCATCACAATTGCCACGCAGAAAGCCTTCAACAAGCAGGTCCATGCAGGGCCTCGATCATTTGACACACGAGGACATTGGCATTAACAAGATTAAGCAGCTGTACCAAAGATGCGCGCATAAGTGCTGCAGATGACAGTCTACGAATGGAGACATTCGCACCATTTGCGCTGCCTGTGCAATGAACTGGCAAAGAGGAGGGATGTGCACTGCTATGGCTTGTGTCTGAACGCCAATAAGGCTGTAGAGGGCGCCTGGGGTGCTTTGCAAGTCCTTTGTCGATGAACTTCTCGACCCGAATGGTTGCCCCAAGTGGCAAGCACTGGGTGGGAATGCCCGTCTCTCTCATCTTCGTGCTGGTAGTGTCAACTCCAGATCGATTGCAGACTGTCTGGCGCCATCACACACCCTATTAGTCTAAGCATACTTAGACTCGGTACAAAGATTGCAGCTCGTATCGGACCATTTCGCTTCTACATATCGAGGCACTCTCTGCTCTCGACTACTCCCCGCCTCCTGTACTGCTTGGACGATGTCTCTCCACGTACACCAGCCTTTCGATCTATGCTTCATAGAAGATAGCGCGTTATGGGAAGTCCTCGCGCAAAGTGTCTTTAGAGCATCAAGAACGATGGAGCATTCATGATCTTTGTCGAGAGAGGTATGGGCCACCATATGCGAATTTGATCGCTGCGATTCTCCACAACTCATGGTCTTCCGAGCATGTAGGAAGCAGAACAGCGCATGCCGTCACTCGATTGCATAATCAGTATCACCAAGAACGAAAGGCAGACCAAGCGTGTTCTATGATGGTTCAGCAAGATCTCCCACGTCAGCATGTAGGCAACGATCAGGACCAAACGTCACGTCCGGCAAGTACATATTCAGCTGCACAAAGTTGCCAACAATTGAAAATCGCAGACCAGGACAACGATGGTAAGAGCAACGAGCAGCATGCGCAGCACCGAATGGTTCCCAACCAACGTCCCGGGCCCCTCAGCGCGAGGCCTAGCAATCGCTGCATGCCGGCAGTGGATCTTGAGGCCAAGATCTTCAGAGCACTTTCGCTGCCGCTGATCTCATGCCGAGCAGCTCGCACCGAACTTGAAATGCGCAGAGAGGCTATCAGAGATCTGCAAAGCCATTAGTATGTCTACGACTACGACAACGACTTCCGGACCTCGGTGGTGCAATCTCAACGCGCAGCAGCAGCAGTTTGGAAGCTCTACAAATGGTCTCGCCTCTCCTGCCGACTACACTAAGCAGCCGCTATGTGTCTGCCTTGGCACCATATACCGGTTGAGAGAACTGCGCGTGGTACAAGAGTCTGCCGCGCAAGTGGACTACGAAGTGAGAGTTCGCGCAAGTCATGGTAGAACAGTCTCCACTACAGATGACAACCACATCGCCAGCTTAACCTGCAAGAGGCAATTACGAGTATCCACTCTCACCAGCAGTATCGTCAGGCAACAGCTTCGCCAAGGTGATTAGGAAGGACGACATTCGAATACGGCACGGAGGAAGCGAATCGCCCATTCGCCACTTGGCTGTTCCTGTGCTCCAGTAGAATCACATCGTATTGGCCTTCGCTTACTTCTTACCATCTCTTCTACACATTCGCTTGTCTACGATGCTTTTCTACGGTGCAAGATACACAGCATTATGTAGGGATTATATCGACCAGCGTCATTCCAGATATTGCCTCGACGCACTTTGTCAAGATGCTCCTGTATAGTACTGAACGCCAATGGAGGACTCATTACCTTGCCGCACCCCTCCTCCCAATGAGCTATTACGCTCGGCCTGTAGGTGGTTTAGTCGTGGTGATTTAGCGCCTAGGTCAAGCTCTGAGCATGACCGAGCGCCTAATCGTGGACTGCAGACCAGAACCTCCTCTTACTACACATCTGAAAACGATTGACCATACTCGTCTCCAAATGCGGAGACCTACCTCCAACATGATTTGGCCGGCCACAATCTTCATCTCCCTCTGCCATATTTCCCGACCTCGCACCCTGACTTATCGTCCTCGCTAGCAGCAATCGAGATCGGGCTTTGGACTCCACATCTCATGCCTTGGACACACTCGTGGATAGAGCTGGCTAACACATCGACAGTCGAACAGACAGCGTCGCTAGCGTGACTGTCTGTGGCTACCTCAGCTTCGAGCCTAGAGCATAGTCAAAGTAGTTTCGCTTGGGGCCACGAACGAAGTTATAGTCGTGCTTGCGACTCTACACAGGCTGCAATAATCACAAGCTGTACCTTAGAGAGCATACTGTGTCGCTCCTCTAGACTATAGGCTGGTATTGTTTTCACTCGAGGGTGATAAGTAGAGAAGGGAGGATGCGAAGGGTAGCACTTGATCAAATCTTGATATACGTGGCGATTATAAGGCTAGGGGTAGTAACTTTCTAGGATAGAGGGAAAAGAGATATATTGAAATGTTCACTTTGGCTCGAATAGAGAACAAGGAGGCCGTGGATTCCTAGAGCTGGGAATGCACAAGCTGGACCCTTCTCGTCGACAGAGTTACTCGTCAGGTTCTCTCCTAGATTGTACCTTGAGAAAAATTCTTACGGTCAGAGTGTAACCAGCAGCACTTCGCCCGTATCTTTGAGCTCAGCTAAATAAGGCTAATGCACGACTTTGTAGACCGCCATTGCAGCCTCGAAAGCTGAGGCGTGGCCTGCCCGAACACTCACGGCACCTCCAAATTCCAGCCTATAGCATCGATCGTCGATATCCGTCGTCGGCTTATAGTAGTAATGAGTCCGACGGGCCGTAGGACAACATATCGATAGGAAGACCTGTATTGGAGGGTCTATGGGCTTCATGTACTCTATGCTCCTCGTCGTCGTTAGTCGGTAGTGGACCTACATGAGAGTACACGGGTTTTGATATACCTCCTCGCCACGTACATGGCAACACATATAGCGCAAAGCCTCGGGCAAGAATAGTAGTGGCATCCAGTTAGTATAGCGCGCTAGGAACATTCAACATGCCATACGAGAGCTTTCAAGCCTCGAGGTGCGCTAGAATGTGACCGCTACTCTACAGTCGTCGCCCTAGTCGACACTACCATCCTCGTACAGCGCGGCGGCGTCCTAGAAGAAGTTGAGTGCAACGTCTACCGTTGAGGCATTATCTGCGAAGACACAAACATAGGCCGCCACACGCCGGCTGGACTTCAGTTAAGGCAGGAGTATCGAAACCAGCTTTCGACCATAAGACCTGGCAAGAGTAGGACCTACCTACCTTTCCTTCCCTTCGATTTTCGAGCCGGCTTGATTTCAGTCAAGGCAGGAGTAATCGAAACCAGCTTTCGACCATAAAACTTAGCAGGAGTAGGGCCCTGCCTTTCCTTCCCTCCGATTTTCGAGCCGGCTTGATTTCAGTCAAGGTAGGAGCAATATCAGCTTTCAAAGAAGGGATCAGTTGCTCCCTAGGGCAACGCCGTTGTCTTAGAGATAGCTTGTCACACGACTGCGCAGTTGCGTTTGTTAGTAGGTAGACCATTTCCTTGACTTGTTAGAACTGATTCTCGTCACAGACCGACAGAGAGACACACACACACACACACACACACACACACACAAGCATGGCGGCACCAGAATACGGACGGTCCGAGTTCACGACCGGAGTGAACAACTTCGTGTCGTCGATCAAACGACAGGCTTCGCACGAAGCCCGTCTTGAGCTCGCGAAGCGGCTGCTACGCGATGTCGGTGCCTGGAGCCAACAGAGTTGGCAGATATTCTGCGCTTGGAAGTTTCTGGAGGGCAACGATGCCATTGCGGCAGCAGGTCTTGTGCGCGGTTGGGGTCTTATGGACCAGCTGAAGGCTTGCGTGGCGTCGTGCGAAAGCAGAGCCCGCAAGGAGAGAGCCGCGAAGGCTACGATGAGAGAGAGCTGGCCGTCCTGGAGTGGCCATTTTTTGGACCTGACTCCGCAGCACTTCTCGATCGACCTGCTGCAAAAGCTTGCTCGCTTGAGCAGAGAAACGCCTGGCGAGGAGAGAGCCATCTTGAGGAAGGTGATGGAGGTGGCGAGAGATAGACTGCAGAAGACTCGCAGCCAGAGAGAAGAGGTCGTCGTGCGCGACGTGAATCATGTCCTGGAGCTGGTGAAAGAGGCGTCGCCGCCGCCGCCTTCCCCTGAGGATCAGGAATCGCAGCATGGCCGTGGAGGTCAGCAGAGAGATCTGCAAGACCTTGGTCCTCGGACGTCCTCCCCCCTCTTCCAGCTTGACCCACCAGACGATTCCGAGGACGATCTGGCGCGCGATCGCGTCCTCTCGCCGCAGGTCACTGGCGGTGCCTCTCCTCGAAGAGGTGACACAGTCTCTCCTCCTCCTGCCAAGAGGCATCGTGGTCGTAGCAGACAGGACCTCCCTCTCTCTGCCGAGGAGGAAAAGGTCTTCCTGCGCTTGATGAAGCGCAAGCTTGAGCACGAATACCGCCCGCGCCAAGTTCTTGGCGATGAGAGGATGGCCGATTGGATCCCTGTCGCGGAGGCGATGATCGCTGAGGAGGAGGGAGAGAAGGAGGAGTAGTTGTGTTTCGGGAGGTATCACATTTTTGGACGCGAAAAACCTCGTCCACGTTTGCTGGAGTTCGTGAACAACCAAGCAATTTTCAAGGCATACTGGGTGCGCTGCCCATCAAGAAGGCATATTTTACCTCCAACATCATGCTCGTACCTTGAGCGTCGACAGCCTCCAAAAGTTATTCAGGCTTGTTAGATGCACGGTGCGGAGGCAGGAGTACCAGGAAAAGCAAACGAATCCTGGGAAGCTAAAGTGAGCATGGGCGAACACAACAATGTCACATTCGCCGACACCAAAGTCCTTCTTTGATCATGGTCGTCCTCCAAGGACATTTTAATCAGACCAAACGCAATACTCAGCAGCAGCATGGAACAGCAAACCACATCTCAAATCCAGTCATATCACGCCTTGCGGTACACGGGATCTCTCCGAACGAAGCACCTCCGTGAAGCTTTCTCTTGGCTTTACTCCTCTTCGATTCATGTGTACCACGATTCCATAATGTCTCATCGATCGAGAGACCTGCCAATGTTCCGTCAGATGGATCTACCAGTGAGATACCCGAACTTCGGTCTTCGGGAGCAGCATAGCCATCTTGGTCCAAAGGATTATCGATCTGGATCCGGAGTCCCTCTGTCACACGCTCTTTTATTGCGGCACGGAATTACCATCTCTCGCAAACAGAATAGAGACCTCGATGTCTCCCGGAAGGTGATCCTACTACCCACCAATCGTGTCGTCTCAAGCCTTGATCCATACACTTTCTGTCCGATCGACTAGAGGACGCATCTGCCTCGCTCTGCTTCCTCCACGAGACCATTTGCAATCGTTTCTCCGCTGGTCACTCACGCCTCAGGATCACAGCCATCTTTCTCCCCCCGTCTTTGACTGGTGGTCAACCATGCGCCGCGGATGGAATGCTTGTCCTTCCGAGGCGATACTGAGTGTCTGCCTTTGACTTCATCCATGAGCCAAGGCTTCCTATCATCGCAAATCGCACGCCACCGGGTTGAAGAAGCTCTGGGAGTGGCATTATCGTCGCGATAGTACTACTGGCCCCGACTCGCGCTTCCGCTCTCTCAAAGAAGCCACTGGAAGCATTCTTTCGATTTGGGTCATGGTCGATCGGGATTCAAGCTGTCGGTGTGTGTGTCGCAGTGTTAACAGCCCATCTCAAGCTCCTCCACTACTCAGCCAGCGCCAGTCATGCTGTGGGCCTAGCTGCAAAGGCAGGCTGTTGGTGTGTGTGCCTCAGCCAGTGTCCCGGACCACTGTTACTGTCCGTCACATCCTCGTCAAGCTAGTATACTCCTTCGCGACCAGAACGTGCTTGGTTCACCGGTAGAGGCAGTCTTGCTCTACTACTCTTGGGCAAGAGGCTGTTGGTGTTGGTGTGTGTGCCCGTGTGCACCAACAGCCTCACTCACTTCCCTGGTTGATCTTTCCATCTGACGCAAGCCACTCGTCCTGATAGCATAGCAGCTCGACGAGCCTCTCATCCGCCAAACGTTCAGCAGTCGCCTCTCCGTCAGTGTGATCGGCACGGCTATGCAAGTCAGAGAACAATAACAACGGCCGATCATCACCAAAAGCCGGACCTCAGAACAGGGAGAAGCAAGCAAGTGCAGACGGCCGAGGTGGTCAGCGTGTAGCACAGCAAGAGCAAGTGACGGTCAGTAATAAGTACCACCTGACACTCACTGCACTCATTGCCTTGACACACAGCACAACACAACACAGCACAGTACAGCAGGAGATGAATGCAGCACCACACGTCACAGCACAGCATAGCACAGCACAGCATAGCACAAGCAGCTCCACCACAACAATGCCGGCCACTAGATTCCGAGACCATTCCACCATGATTCTACCCCGCAATTGTCGCACCACCACCGGCGCAACTGCCACTGCCACGGCCATCAAGGCCCCGCACAACAAAGCCGAAATTGACAGCGCGTCGTGGGAATCAATGTTCACTCGATCAGCCTCTACTTCCACGTCACCCAGATCCAGTAAAGTCCACCATCACTTGATCGCCCGTTTACACGCTCTCCAAACCTACTACGCGACGCTCGTCAGTGCCCGCAGCCTACTGCAGCAGCGTGGGCTCGCCGCGAAGGAGCACAACTGGACGGCGCATGAAATGGCCGAGGGCGTTGCTTTGAGGGCGTTACAGGAGGTGAAGATGAAGATTCGGGCATTGACCGACAGTAAGTGTCATGATGAAGATGATGATTGCGATGATGGTATCAGCGCGGGACAGAAGGAAGGAAACGACCTGAGTCTTGAAAGATGGGCAGAGCAGTGCATCTTTGCTTGGAACAGCAAAGAATAAAGAGAGTTTTGGAAACGGGAAAGGGTCGATTGGGAGCTTTCGCAAAGTTCGACAATGGAAGTGTGGTCGAGGTTACAGATATTGCTCGTAACGTAGCTGCACCCTATCACAGACAGAGACAAGGCACAGGGCATTTCGTCCCGAAAGAAGACTGTTGTCGGGTTCATGCGTGGCATCCATCTCTCTCACTCAGTCCTTCAAGGGCCTGAGAGCAAAACATATGAGCAGCACGACTCCGACGACAAAGGGCCCCTCTTCTCAAGATTGCTGCTACGACGTGTAGTCGGAGAAGAGAGAGAGTCACAGCGACAGGGACAGTGACTACATACTACCATATGGAGACTTCTGTTTGTGGATGTCTGTATGCGAGAGACAGTCCGCCAGAACACACGACTGCCACAGACGCCAGTCGCGCGGTGTTGCCGCCACGCACAGACCATCATGTTGCTGGCGCTAAGAAGAGACGAAGTGGCCTAGTCAGATGCGTCCACTGACTGCAGCATCGTAGGATTCCAGAAGGGTGGATCCATCGTATATGCGCCATGGATCTGACTACGAACAACTGCTGCACTTGGCCGTTTTGATGCTTCTAGCTAATACTGTAAGCGCCAGACGAAGGGAGACAGAAACTCGCCCTACCGTGACCTTAGACTGTTCTAGCATCAATGACTACTTGGTCAGCTAGAATGGAGATCTTGCATGCTGCTGCCATGCTTTGCGAAATGTGCTAGAGGCCAAGTGCACGTAGCGTGCTTTTGTTATACGCCGTACTGTCTGTCCTACCAAGCTAGCGAATAAGCAAGCGAACACACAAGCAGGCCTTCACTACGTTCTTGGAGTCCTCCTCCTCTGAGCAGTAGCAGCGAGCATTCTCTGCGCGTACGGACATCTACTATTCGAGTCAAGCTAAAGAAAAGGCGTCTCTATCGGCTTATGCGTGCCACTAGACCAAAGGCTAGGAGGTTCTACAAACCCTCTAGACTTACCGCGAGCTAGAGTCAACTAGACTTGACACACTTGGCCCACCTACTAATCTTATCACCTATCGCATGCGTATCAAAGAGGGCACCCTAATCTACAAAGTAAAAGCGAGAATAATAGCTCGCGATAAGGAGTAGTAGTACTATAAATTCGCTACTATAGGCTTAGGATTAGGTATGTTTAAGAGAACCGATTAAGCGAATAGAAGGTCTAGCTAAGTACGAACGTTATTACCTTTCCTCGTCCTCGTCCTCCTTATAAGATACGACGTTACTAATCTCTTACTATACGTAGGCTAATTAGTAGAATCTCGAAGTAGAATAAGAAAATATAAGGTAAGCTCTATTAGGAGTCTATACTAAGCTAGCGAGACTAGAACTAGCGAGATAGAGAGTAAAGTCTAGTTCTAGTTATAGCGATACCGAGATAAGTACTACCTATACTAATAGATACGGATATATATATTAAGATTAAAGCTAAATAATCTAGTAGTACTATCCTTTACTATATACCTTCTAGTACTCGCTATCTAGGCTATCTTTAGAGTAGATAGACTAGTTAGCTCTAATATAGACGAGTATCTTTAATAACCTAGAGTCGACTAGAATAACGTTACTACGTAGATAATACTAAAAGTAACGCGTAGTAGCGAGATACTAAACTAGATTAGTAGTAGTAGTAGTAGTATAGTAGCTCTAGATAGTTATAAAGATAAAGATAACGAGAGTAGATCTAGATAGAGTAAGAGAGAGATAATAATAGAATATATAAGACGTAGATATTTCCTAACTTCTTAAGAGTAGTATTAATAACTTTGTTAACGAGTCGTTCGTCCGGCGCTATAGCGCTAGCCGGTAGCGATAGCGAGGACTCTAATATAGCGATTATAGAACTTAAGGCTAATTATTACCGATTCTAAGAAGTAGCTAGACCTTAGCTACTAACGCGATCCTTTTAGTACGACGTTAGTCGACTTATCTTATCGAGCTATATCGCCTAGCTTAAAGTAAGCCTAGTAGAAGCGAGGAACACCTAGAGTAGCTAGGTTAGCTCTATCGAAGTATAAGTCTAGCTATCGACGATACTTAGTATAATCGGAAACGGTTTCTTTTCTAGCTAGCTAGTTATATATAGCTCTCTCTAATATTATAGACGTACTTTAGTATTAGCCTAGCCTTCTTATCGTTCTTAGTAGTCGTTATATTAAGGAGATTCTTAGCTAATAGCGTCTACTTACTCTCGCGAGTTAAATAGTAAGGCCTAGTACTAGTAGCTTACGTAATAGCGCTTAGAATAGTCGCTAAGTAAGTAGGATTTACTTATTTATAAGCCTTCTAGTAAGTAAGTAAGTAAGTAGAGAGCCTAGCTATTACGTAAGCAAGGTAAGTAAGTAAGTAAATAGATAGTAAGTAACTTATAAGCCTTATAGTATATTATCCTTCTTCGAGTAAAAGTAGTAGAATTATAGTAATTATTTCGTACGATAGCGTTAGAGCGTTTATTATACTATTCTCTACTATTTAATAGTATTAAGATATACGCTATAGGTATATAGGATAGTATAGCTAGGCTATTATAAGTATCTAGTCTACTACGCGCGTATTAATAGTAAGGGTATTAGTTATACTAGATCGTAATAATAAGATATAGGAATCGTTAAAGAAGTAGCTAAAGCTATATAGATTAATTAGCTTAGCTAACTTAACCGAGCTCGCTTATATACGCTTAATATTAAATCTAATAGCTTTAGACTCTAGATTCCTTATAATCTACTATTGTAATTATAGTATTATTACTAGTATATTAAATAATATTACTAAAATATATTAGATAGATATTCTAAGTAGTATAAAATAGAGCTTAGATAGTTAGTAAAATTTCTATATAAAAATATCTCTAGATTTATATAGTCCTAGCTCTAAGATTTTAAGCTCGTATTTCTATTATATTTTAATATTAATAGACTATTACTTTCTAGTATACTAAGAATCTACCTCTAATATTATAGATATACGACTATATAGCCTTAAAATAATATAGATAACTAAACTAGCTATAGCGATTTTAATAGGAAAAAGTATATACTCTAAAACGTATATTCTATAGTATAGTTAGTATTAGAAATAGGTTTAGTTTAGTCTTAAGGTTATAAGTTATTAGCTTACGAGGATATAGATATACTAACTAAGAGCGACAATCTTATATTTAAATACTAGCGTATTTATAATAACGCTATTATAGAGCTTAGTATAGATACGGAATTAGTATTAGACCTATCTTTAGTAATTAGGACAGACCTAGAGTCTATACTATTAGAACTAGCTACGTAGGTAGATAATAACGCGTCTTTATAAACTTTATAGCCTATACTCTTTTAGCGCCTTATAAAGCGTAAACACGATAATAATACCGAATTACTTAACTAACTAGACTTCTAACGATTATCTATATACTTATAGCTACTAGACGATACTTAGATAACTTTATAGGTCTTTACGTATAGCTAGCGGCTATAGAATACGTAGAAGAAGGTAGTTTAGGTATATAAGATCTACTATTTTTAAAGAGCGTAGTTACGTAGTAAATAGGCTAGTATCTATAACGTAGATAAATTAACTCTATTATTAGTAGGAGTATACTTAAGATAAATATATAGTATATATAAGAAAGGTAAAAAGCTAGAAATATCTTCTAGTAAGTAGTATAAGCTAATAGATAGGTACGTTACGCCTTAGAGTATTAATAATAATATAGCTATTAAATTCGATATAGACGACTTCCTTACGTTACTATATATATAGCTAATTATAGATAATATTGCCTTCTATAAGTACGATTTACTAGCCTTTAGAGCGCTCCTATCCTACCTCTAACCTCGTTACTACCGATTTATTCCTTTATACTAAACTACGAGCTCTAAGATAGTATTAGTATTCGACAAACAACTCGGCTATATTATAGAGGAGTTAGTAGCCGCTATTACGAGAATTAGCTTCTTATTCGACCTATAGACGTCTAAAAACAAACTAGTATTGCTTAGTATTATTATATACTTTATCTCTATAGAAGGTTAACTAAGGATAATATTACTAGATCTACTAAGGTAGAAGGGCCGTTATACTAGCTATAACATTATAGAGACTATAGTAGAGGTAATAGTATACTATAACCTATACGATAAAGTTAGTTACTTTATCTCTAATAACGCTAGTAATAACCCTAAGGTAATTAAGTACCTTACGTAGGAATACGGCTTCGATAAATACTAGAATTAGCTACGCTATATAGGCTATATATTTAACCTCGTTAGATAGGCTACGCTAACTAGTAAAGATCTAGAAGTACTTAAATCTAAAGCTATTAATATAGCTACTAATATACTAACGTTTAAGGATATAATACTACTATATTAGCGTCGCTATAGACTAATTAGTAAGCTTTATAATACGCTCTATTATCTTGATCGTTTACTATAGGTATAGAAGGAGGTAGAACGACTATAGCTTACCGAGGTAGCTCTATTTAAGATAGAGAGCGACAAGGATATATATCGTCTATTACACGACGTATATACGCGCTAGTACTCGTTCGACGATAGCTCTAAGCGTATATTAAAGCTTAGAGCCGCTATTAATAAGTACTACGAACAAGAGGTAGATAAGTAGTATATAGCTATATAGAAATAGACTAAGAAATACTCTAATAGGCACTATATAAAGCTAGAGCCTTCTATCGTCTATAATTAATTAATAGACGACGATTAGTATATAATTAAGTAGTATCGCGAGATCCTCTAGCTATTAAAGATAGTAATAAAGATACTATAGGGTACTAGCGGCGGCAAGTTTAGTACTATTTAGTAAGTACTACTAGTAATAGAGGTACTAATAAGTTACTTTAAAGCGCTTATTATCTAGTATCTAATCGATAATAACCTCTAACTACCGAAGCGTAAATAGCGTATCGATAGCGAATAATAATACTAACTACGTACCGAAGCTAATATACGAAACGACCTATCTAACTAACTTACTATATAATAATACTTCCGTACTAGTATTAAGCTTAGTTAGACTAAGTATAACGATTACTTTACTAAGATTAATAAAACGCCTATTTACGTAGCTACCGTAGTACTCTATCTAAATATAAAGTAGCGGTTTATTAAGAAGCTAGATAAGTAACAACGATAGGCTAGCGACGATATAGATTAGATAGTAAGGACCAAGGCTACTATCTAACAGCTATAGAACATATATAAGGATAAGTATAAGAGGCCTATTCGGTCGATAGGTAGTATAGGTAATCCTACTATAACGCTAGCTACGGCTACGGCTACGCGCTATATTATCTACTCGCTTATAATTAATAACGATAGCGATAGCGACAACGATACGATAGTAGACGAGTATACGTAGTACTATAATAAGAAGCGAAAGAAGGCGATTAAGCTTAATATAAGCTAATTACTAATACCTTACTAGATTAACAAACAACGATAATAGCTAAGCTTAGTATAGTTAGCCTTAGATATATACGCCTGTCCGGTAATAAGTAATAAGCCTAAGCGACAATTTAGTATTACTAGCGACGTATTATAACTACGTAGACGACAGTTATATAGTAAAATAGTGCGATATTTAGTTACTCTAAAGTCATAGATAAATAGCGGTTTTATAATACTAACTAGTACGCTATTTAGGCGTATTACGTAGCTAATAACACCTACGGCAATAATAGTAATAGTAGATAGCACTAATACGGTTAAGATAGACTAGTATTTACTACTATTCGATATCGTAATATACTACCGCTTATAGCTAGCGTTACCGAGTAAGTAAGCCTTATATAAGTAAGTAGAGAGCGTCTTATTTACTTAATAAGTAAGTAGCGAGAGTACTAAATAGTAAGTAAGTAAGTAAAGTTATATCTACTTACGTTACTTACTTATAGACTAGTCTAGGCTTAATATACTTAGCCTACCTACTAATCTTATTACCTATCGTATACGTATTAAAGAGAGTACTCTAATCTACTAGGTAAAAGCGAGAATAATAGCTTACGATAAAGAGTAGTAGTACTATAAATTTACTATTATAGGCTTAGGATTAGGTATATTTAAGAGAACCGATTAAGCGAATAGAAGATCTAGCTAAGTACGAACGTTATTACCTTTCCTTATCCTTATCTTCCTTATAAGATACGACGTTATTAATCTCTTACTATATATAGGCTAATTAGTAAGATCTCGAAATAGAACGAGAAAGTATAAAGTAAGCTCTATTAAGAGTCTATACTAAGCTAGCGAGACTAGAACTAGTAGGATAGAGAGTAAAGTCTAGTTCTAGTTATAGTAGTACTAAGATAAGTACTATCTATACTAATAGATACGAATATATATATTAAGATTAAAACTAAATAATCTAGTAGTACTATCTTTTACTATATACCTTCTAGTACTTACTATCTAGGCTATCTTTAGAGTAGATAGACTAGTTAGCTCTAATATAGACGAGTATCTTTAATAACCTAGAGTCGACTAGAATAACGTTACTATATAGATAACGCTAAAAGTAACGCGTAGTAGTAGGATACTAAACTAGATTAGTAGTAGTAGTATAGCGGCTCTAGATAGTTATAAAGATAAAGATAACGAGAGTAGGTCTAGATAGAGTAAGAGAGAGATAACGATAGAATATATAGGACGTAGATATTTCCTAACTTCTTAAGAGTAGCGTTAATAACTTCGTTAACGAGTCGTTCGTCTAGCGCTATAGCGCTAGCTAGTAGCGATAGCGAGGACTCTAATATAGCGATTATAGAACTTAAGGCTAATATTACTAATTCTAAGAAGTAGCTAGACCTTAGCCGCTAATACGATCTTTTTAGCGCGACGTTAGTCGACTTATCTTATCGAGCGATATCGCCTAGCTTAAAGTAAGCCTAGTAGAAGCGAAGAATACCTAGAGTAGCTAGGTTAGCTCTATCGAAGTATAAGTCTAGCTATCGACGATACTTAGTATAATCGGAATCGGTTTCTCTTCTAGCTAGCCGGTTATATACGGCTCTCTCTAATATTATAGACGTACTTTAGTATTAGCCTAGCCTTCTTATCGTTCTTAGTAGTCGTTGTATTAAGGAGATTCTTAGACGATAGCGTCTACTTGCTCTCGCGAGTTGAATAGTAAGGCCTAGCACTGGCAGCTTACGTGATAGCGCTATTCTAGAACTACCCTGACAAGGAAGTCTTGCCACTTTCTACTACCTGTCCCTGCTCAGTGCGAGCTAAGCTCGTGTTCCACTCCTTCGACGTCTCGGATACCTGTTTGACGTGGTGCTGGCCGTGTCGTGGCCGGTAGCCCAAAGTCTCCAGCAAGTCATACAGACCGATCATATTGCACATCTTCTGCTCCTCGAATGTGCGGATGATGTGATGCTGGCCGTGTCATGGTCGTCCCAAATCTCTAACAAGTCATCTGAGTCGCTCATGTCGTGGTGGTCGGTGATAGAGCTCTCCGGCTCGCAGACATAGCCGTGGTCAGCTATGGCTGTCGAAGTCCCTAAGGCACCGCTTGCAGCGTGCTCTTGAGCGAGTTGCTTATCTCGATCATGGTCAGGCACTCAAAGCAGCGGGCGGCGTCGGGATTCGTAATCTCAATGTCTCGTAGCTTCAATTGTAGCGCGCGGTGATCCTTCCGCACCGCTGCGACCTCTTTCTTCAGCGCATTCTACGCTCTGTTGGCCTCGTCCTTGGCCTGCTTGTGTTTCGTCTTCTACTTATCCACCTCAAAGCTGAGCTTCTCAACAAAGGATATGTTGCTCACTCAAGCCTGCTTCTTCAGCTCTTCGTCTTCGCTCGCAGCAGTGTCGACATCACGTCGTCCAGGACGCTGTGTGACACATTGTCATTCGGAAGTCGGAACTCGGCAGTCAAGAGGCTGGCTGCGGCACACAATGCATTGCATGATTCGCTGGCCAATCGAATCGGATGAAAGATTTTCCGGAAAGCATCTGGCGTCCGTGCTATACTGTACTGTGCTGTGCTGTGTGCTGTGTGTTGTACTGCATACCATGTGCTGCATACCATTAGTACGGCAGCAGGTGATCTGCAGCTGAGGACTGCCGAATGTCACGGAAACAGATGCACAAGCGCTGCATTCCTGTCAAAGGATGCACTGTAGACGCGGGCCAAGGTACAACCGGGGTTAAGCATCGCCCTGATGATACACACAACAAGTCGACAGACCCAGCGGAGGGATTGGGACGGGGACCTGTATCGGCTGAGGATGGACCTGACATCTTGATTCCACTGCCCGTTGCCTTTGTCGCGATCGAAGGTGTCGCTGCTTCGGTATGTATCGCTGGCTGCTGCCTATTCATACCTGGAGAGGTAGTGCTGTAGGCTTTGCACTTGCACTTTGCACTTCCATTTTGCACTTCCATTTACACTATGCACTTGCACTGGAAGCGACATTTCGCACCTGCTCACCGCGACTACGCATCAACACACACCTTGGCGCTCCCATCCTATTTTCTCCCTCTTCCTCGCTCTCTTCTTCTTCTTCTTCCTTTCTCTCCCCTACACACCACCATGCAGCGAGCGCTCGCTGCAGATCTGGACTGGACTGGAGCTGGACTGGACTGGACTGGACTGAACTGGACTAGATCCCTGGACTGGACTGGATTGGAATCATGGCGACGGCATCCTGCTGTCGCCACTCCAGGTGAGTCTTCCTGTTCACGACTCGAGCTGACAAGCCCATGGGCATTACAACAACAGCAGACAAACAGCAGATCCTCAGACGACGAATTCGACTCGTAGCCTATCCAGTAATGTCGCTCAGCACTACCATTGGCACCTACTCCTGAGCATCTCCCTCGGCTCTCCCGCGACATCAGCCCCAATCTCGACGTCGAGCACTTATTCATAGCATACGCGTAAAGTCCACGGCGCTGGACCACACCTCTCTTACCAATCTGCTAAGTCTTCACTCCCCCTTCAGCTCGCGTCTTGGGCTGACAATATCAGATGCTTTTATCCACGACAGCAGCCAAGCGGTATCTGACCGCCGGCCCGGACCTTACTCTTCTGAGTGTCATCATGCGTCCGAAGTTCAGGTGTGTCTCCTACGCCCAATGAGAAGCTGATATCCGACTTCGTAGAGCAGCACTCTCCCAGTCAAAACCTTGCCTCGGCCACCTCTTCGAGATTCGTATCACCTTGCGCGCCGCTCCACCACCAAGTCGCTATCGGCACAACAACCTAATGCTCCGACATCCCACGCGTCCGCTACGACACTTCGTCATCGAGCGCTTGCTACCCAAGACAGCATTCATGCTTTCTCTTTTCGAGCCAGCCGCTACAACAATTCTTTGCAATCGCTACCGCTGGCCGATGGATCGAGTACAACCAAGACTGTTCCCAATAGCGGTTGAGTAGCAGTCTCGATACCAGCTCCTCTCCCATCCAGGCTGATCATATCACAGTGGCTGCAATCGGCAGCAGAGAGTCCTGGACACCCACACGCCTCTCGTACCCGTCGTAGCAGCAAGCGCTCGTCACAAGTGTTCAATCGATCCACCTTCTCCGATCAGCCGACTCTCTACCCATCCAGGGCCACACAAGTTTCGTTCGGCTCCAGCATCATCGACATTGTCCTTGACGACGACAAGTTTCAACATCTCCCTACAACATGGTGGCATCGCAGTCCACGACGCCAACGAACATCGGCCACTTTTTATGATGCATCAGCATCACACTCACCACTTCAACAATTGCCGGTCACATCTTCAGCATCACGGTTCACGAAAATGAGACCACCTAGTTACTGATTCACTTTGACGACAAGTGTGTACCACTGCGCAGCATATGAATGCCACAGATCACAACGCCGACGACCCTTTACAGCATATTGGTATTGCCGTTCACACGAGAGACAAACATCAACCACCTTCTAGGGGTCTGATACCGAAGATCACCTACATCTGTAGCCTAGGGCCTTGATGCACCTACATGTATTGCCCGTGTACGACCATTCCTCGGCGCTTCAACCCACGCAGCAAGCTTACTGTCATTTAGAAACCCAAGGATCGCCGCGATGTTCTTGAAGGACAACAACGACACTGCGCAGCGCGTTTACCAGAGTCCACTCACCATCGGCGTCGATCAGGGTCAGTCTTTCTCGTCGCTCAACAGTTGTACCAACGTGGTGCTGACCATGAACCAGGCCCAAGCTCTCATGCAAGAACCAACGATAAACATGCCGCCCTGCGCCACCACATCCCGGCACCACTCATTCTCGACAAAGTGCAACATGTCATGCGCTCCTCGACATCCGACAACCAAGATCGAAGGACGTGATCAAGACTATGAGGGTTCTGTTCACCTCTGCCCCTCTCCAAGCCATGCAGCACGATCTGACACGTCCAAGACTAGGGACAGAAGCAACCATACGCGAAGAAACAAGGCTGAAGGGTTTGTCTCCTCCCGTACATGGCCATCCTGTGTAGCCCAGACTGACACATCCTCCTCCAGCAAATGTGTAGATGGAAGCAAGGATTGATCGGCGACACTCGTTGGCGCTACATAGCTACTTCTGGCCACGCATCGGAAACGACAAAAGCTCCGCGATCGACACCGGCTACGACACTACGAGGGACCACTGGACCGACGACGGCACCACCACCGACCACTGGACCTGGCTCTGGAGTCTCAGTCCCAGTCTCAGTCCCAGTCTCACCTTTCTTCTCGTCGAGTTGCCTGGTGTGACATGGTGTTGTGATGACATGGTGATGCTGTAACGTGGTGACGTACTGATTGTGTGAATGTCATGACATTGTAGTTGTAATGTTGTAGGCGGGCCCGATGAGTGGGCGGACGCCTCAGATCGCAAGTATACTCATCTCTTCCTTTTTCCTTTACTCCTCTCTACTCTTCTCCCTCTTCTCTTGGATCGCTTCTCACCTCACTGCCTCTATCATTTTTGTTCAACCTAGATTCACTTGACGGCAGGGACAGCTTCTACTCGTGACAGCGCCACCCGTTGTCCGTCTTCTCACTGGCGCAGCAGCAGTAGTCAGGCTGGGCATGGCCATCCTGCTCGTCGCGCATAATGGCTGACTGGCAGCTCTTCCGGAGGTCGCTTCGCTCTGCTTTGTGCACGGCACTCCACCGCCGTCGTGCCATGTGCCCTCTTCCTCAATCCAAACCGGATCCATGCACATCCCACGCCGGACCTTGCCCAGGCTACGGCGTGCACCATCCGCAATAGACGCCGTATCCAATTATCGTGACAAGACCAACACAGAGCTTTACGACGACCCAAAGGATCTTGCTGGAGCATTGAAGCGCAAGGCGAACCAAGCTGATACGGTGCATGATGAAGACCAGATAGCTCCAGGTGATCAATCGCCGCGCATACCTTCGGTCATTCCTGCAACCAATTATTGAGATCGTGACGACGATGACGACGATGATGATCCTGACGGACGCCAATCCCGTGTCGCGATACCCAACCTGCGACCTGAAACTCGCGCAGCAACTGAGCTTGGTATTCGCCTTCAGCAGCGTCAACAACATGTCAATGTGCCAACCCACAACTACGATGACGATGTCTCCGAACCTGATGGGCCCTACCCAGCTGGTATACCTGCAGATGAAGCCAATCCTGATCCTGATGCAGGCGGTCCGATCGAGCCAGATGAGCATCCTGCTATGAGTTGGCCTCCGCTGATTGGAGAGAAGCCATTGTCTGAGTATGATCGATTAAACCCGCTTCTTGCTATGGCATTTCAAACCAGCAACAGGATCAGTAGTGCACGACGAGGCCAGCGACGCTGCTGTCTACAGCTTCCTGGTCGACTGCTAGGCCTTCCATTCAGTCCGCATTGACTCTGCGCCACCAAATCTCCATGAATGAAGGGAGCAATGGCAGTCACTGCCGCGTTCTGGACAGATGAGTGATGCAGAAGATGCTCAGGCGCTAGTGACGTTGAACACCACTGTCGCTGAACGCGTGGTGGTGTGGTACAGGGCGGTGCGATCGACACAGCGGGTCGAGTATGTAGTGTCGGACTACTAAGTCGTCGGGTGGACTTGCTGACCCTTAATAGCCTGATCGTCTCGTGGCTACCAGTCGAAAGCCTTGTGTGGCGATACGGTCTGCAACGTCTGATTTCGGCCGATGGCGTGCTAGATGCCAGACCTTTTAATCCACCGGTGGAACATGCTAGAAGGTTCGGGAAGCAGAGTATGCAGAGTGTGTAGTAGTGTTACTACTACTTGGGAATGTCTTGTTAGGGAGCGACATCGGATAGTAAGAGGAAGTTTAGCGTTGCCCGCCGAATCGAATCTAAGCCGCTAGGCGTGATAGTCAACAACAGTGTTTAAGAGAGCAAAAACGTCTTTACACGTCTATAGAGAGATCTGTAGATTGCGACGTGTGTCTGAAATCTAGCAAGCTATATATTAGTCGCTATTAAAGCCTAAGTCAAGACTAGTATAGTACTATTACTAAGTGTCTATAATGTCGAGACTTATACTCTTTACCGCTACTACTATCTCTCTCCTACGTATAGAGCTCGAGCACGACTTATCGCTTACCCCTACGCTATAATTACTACGCTAGCATTATTAGATAAGCGGGTCTCTTATAGAGTCTTAATATCTAGGATAGTTAGGCGTTTCTAAAATTTAAGGCTATAGGCCGATATCGATACGACGAGGATTAGATAAGATTATAGCGCTAACTATTCTAATAGTCGTTAATTAGGTAAAGCTAGTTCTTCTATAGTTCTATAGCTAGGTATAGTGTTCTATTAATAAGAGTAAGTATAATACGAAGTTCTTAGAGAAGTATCTTAATAGATATTTACTTTTCCTTCTATATACTATCTTGACGCTATTAGCTCTATACCTACCTACTACTAGTAATTTGTATCTATCTACTCGGCTAGGCGCTATAATATCTTAAGATATCTCGCTACGGTTTAATATCTCCTCTCGCGAAACGGACGCGACCCTTATCGTTCTCGTAAATAGATCTATAGTAGCGGATATAGTCTCTATTCTACGTATATACGAGTACTTCCTCGATCTTACTAGCTAAGGTTATACTATATCGCCTACGATAACCTAGTATGCCTAGTATACCCTAGTTACTACTCTTTCTTCTTCTTCCTCTTCTTCTTCTTCTCTACTATTACTAGCGCTATTAAGCTTACTACTACTATATCTCTGAAACTATACGGTCTATATTACTCTAACTTAGTCGTATTACTAGTCCCGCTACCTCTTCCTACTACTAGACGTCGGAATAGGTTAGTACGGGTAGGGTTAGGTCTAAACCTATATTCTTAGTAATCGATATAGGTTAGAGAGGTAACCTACTAAAGCTTAATAGGTAGTACCTATAACTAGAAAATATAGGTTAGAGCGTATACCTACGTAGGTACCTATAGGAGTATAGGTATAAGTATACTAAAATCTACGTATTTTAAGTATCTAAGTACGTAAAAAGGACGATAGGCGCCGACTATATATGCCGACTATAGAGATAAGAGGAAACAAAGGTTTTATAGTATAAAAGTAGAAAGTAATCTTATATCGTTCGCTATAGTTATAATATAATTTAATACTACGCTTCTACTACGTAGCTAGGTATCTCGAAGTAGCCTAAACGCTATTCCTTACGCTAAATATAATACGTAGTACTATACTACTTTAAATAACCCTTATTATCTATAACGCTCTATATACGAAGTATTCTCTAAACGAGCTATATATCCTTCTACTAGATCGTAACTCGCTTTATATAGATAGCGTAGAGGTTAGTACCTATACAAGTTAGTATAAGCTACTAAATAGTAATATAGAAGGATATATACTCTTAAAAACCTTCGTTAAATAGAGCTCTACTATCTCTTATAACGCTTCTAGTATAGTAGCCTAAAAGCGTAGATCCTACTTAAAGCCGTAGGCGACCTCTCTTACTAGTCGCTAGAAGGGAAGCTTGCTAATAAGTAGATCTCTAGTCCTCTAAAATATCTAAATCTCTTATAGAGCTAAAACTATAGTAGATTAGCGTACCGACTACGTTTACTAACTACGTTTTAACTTACTACCTAGCTTATAGCGATAAGGCTTCCTTACTCTTCTTACTACTAGAGCCTTCTTAGAAAGCCTACTAGCTCGCGCCGCGTTCTAAGTATTTAACTATACTTTTAGGATATAGGATTTCTTCTTTATAGTAAGTTTTAGACCGGCTCTTCTCTTCTTCTTCGTTACTATCTTACGAGGCGCTTTTTACGTAATAGGCCGCTTTCTACTAAGGCCCTTCCTACTAGTAGTAGGCCTCTTTTTAGTAGGAGGCTTATTATTCTCCTCTTTAGGCGCGTCTTTATTATCCTCCTCTTTAGGCGCGTATTTATTATTGTCCTCTTTAGGCGCGTCTTTATTATTACTATCTTATATATTAATAAGAATTAGATTATTAGCCTATCCTTAAGGCTAGTCGCTAGCTCTCTCTATTTAAAGTTACGCTAATAGAGTAGGAGAACGCGATACTTAATTAGTAAGAGCGCGTTATTTAGGCGTAAGTATAGCGGCGTCTTATACGAGACGATTAAGAAAGTCGTAGTTAATTAGAAGCACTATATCGCGTAAGAACGCGATAGAATATTAATAATATTATGTTTATTTAGAGTTATAGTCGTAAGGTTGAAATTATAAGGTTTTAGTATAGAGCTAGAATTTAGAGTCTAAAGCCTAAGGTACTAACGACCTCTCTATTCTCTAGAGGAACTCGCTATATATCTACTAAGATAATAGGTTAGAAATATAGTCGGTATCTATAGTCGGTAGACTTACGCTCCTACTAAACTATACTACCGTCCTAGCTAGTAAACCTTATACGAATACGATAGTATAGCTATAGATCCTTAGCCTATAGTATAACCTACTTTATATAGATAGCTAGGAGATTAGATATCTTAAATTTAGTAGTAAGGAACGCTTTAGCTACCTCTTAGAGGTATTCTAAGGCTACTAATTAATAGCGTAGCCTACTACTAAAAGTAAGAACGATCTCGTAGACAAGCCGCTAGAATAGGAGGCGTTAGATATATAGTTCTATTATACTCTATAATTTCTTAATCTAACGAAGCGTAATAGTGCCTAACTTAAGGATACGACGTTTCTACCTACTATTACGAGGTATACGCTTCCGACGAGTGTTCGTTTTTACTATAATAACCTTCTTCTAAGGCTTAATAGGCTTCTAAGTAGTACTCTCTAGAATAGCTACTTTTAGTAGACTATACGATCGTGAACGCTAAGGAGAGCTTAAAGGGATCGATACTTGATTATCGCTCCTATATAGAGCGTCGTAATCGAAGAATAGTATAAGAAATAAAGGAAAGGGTAGAGATAGGAGGAAGGAAGTAAAGAAAGAAGAAGTAGGTAGTTAGAAAGATACTAAAACTTACTAAGACGCTATAAGCTATAGAACCTCGGGTCTAAAGAGATACTAAGAAACTTACTAGATCCTACGTCTATACCTAAATAGGAAAGTACTATACTAGGAAAACTACTACCGACTACGATTATCGACTATAAATCTTATCTTGATTAATTCTAGAAGCGTAGAACTAGAGGATAGTTATAGTCGATATTAGTTTACTAGATCTATATAATTAGATATTAGTATAGAATAATATAAAATAAGCTATTAGTTCTAAGTTATACTAAACTAAGGCCTATTCTATTAATAATAAATTATCTATAATACTAGAGAAGAGAATATTTTTACTATATATACTAGATAGTATAAAATATATAAATATAAAGTAGTAATACTCTCTCTCTTTTCTAAGACTAATTAAAAAGGCTAGTTCTAAAAGATTAGTAGAATCTTCTAAATCTAAAGAAAAACTTTCTCTATAATAGACTTAATAGTAGTATCTCGTTATTAGGCTTTAAAATATCTTAAAACTAAATATTTATTCTATTAATATATACTATAGGATTCTTAGGATTTATACTATTTTAGTAATCTATTAAGCCTATTAACTTATTAAGTAGCTTAAAGAGTTTTAAACCTAGTCTATAGATCGATAGGATAGTTCTTAATATAATAGCTAAAATTATAATATCTCTAGCTAATATATAAGGTTATATATAGTAGAAAAGGTAAGTATAAATAAGTAAGTACTTCTTAAGAAGTTAAGATATCCTTTTTAGAATAAAAGCTCTTTAAGCTAGGTCTCTATAATTTTACTATTAGTCTTATATAATTAGCCTATACCTCTCTTTTTAAAGTAATCTTTCTTCTATCTAGTAGATATACTATAGAGACCTAGGATAGGCGGACTTAGTAGATATATTAGCCTATACTAAGATATAATCTAATAGTAAAGTGCCGACTATATATACCGACAACTAATATTATCTAAAAAGCTATATTAAAGTATCTAGAGGCGACCTGCCTTAACGTTACTCCTACTTAGTTAGCTCTTAGACTCTAGATTTCCCTACTTCCTATAAATTCTAAACCTTGCTTTCTAACTACCTATACTTATAACTAAATTCGTCGTATATTACTATCGCTTGTCTAACCTACCTAATTCTACTACTATTTAGTAGGTAACCGTTATAGCTATCGAACGCGATACTTTTAATACTAATTGTCCTAGAAATAGTACGTTAGAAGCGTAAGGTAGAGTCTCTTTCTAAACTCGAGGCGAAACGCGTAAGACTTACTACGATAAGAAAGGATATTAAAGACTGCTCGATTAATCTAAATATACTACGCGACCGCGCACGTACTTAAGCTATAGACGAAGATAGGGCTAAAGTAGACTAAAAACGTAAAGTAAAGAATTAAGCTTTTAGTCGTTTTAAGGTAAAGTAAATAGCTATACTACTAGGGTAGGACAGCCTCGATAAGGACGCGTAGAAGACGTATATTAATTAATAGAAACTAGTCTATAAGGCAAGCTTTACTAAACAATAGTAAGTCTCTATTATACTATTATATATATAGTCGGTAAACGTAGTCGGCGTATATAGTCGGCGCTAATATTATATAGAGAGAGGAAGGCTCTTAAGAAGGTAGAGGAAAAGAAATCTTCTAAAGACCTCGCTTAGGAAGATAAAGAAGGTTAGTATATCGAGCTCTACCTTCTATATAGAGAGATTAAGAGAAAAGAGAGTATATTAGAAGAATTCGAAAAGGAAGATAGTAGTATATAGGTTTAGGTACTATTAGATCCTTCTAAGTTAAAGAGAAACTCTATAAACGTTATTATCGACAACCTACTAAGCTTGTCTTAAGAGGAGGACATTTAGGCTAAGTACGCTATTAAGCTATCTACTAGTGCGCTAGGCTCTACTAACTATAGTAGAGCGACTTATTAATACTAGTACAAGGCAATCGGCGAGTTCTAGTCTAAGATTAAGGCGCTAGATAAACTTATAGCTATATAAGTATATAGCGATAGCGTAAGTCTTCCTATCTATTAGAAACTCCTATCTACTAATATAATATAGAGCTCCTCTTTTACGATACTACGGCTTCAAGGTCTAGCTATCTTACTTTAGATATTAGTGCTAGAAGCCTAAGTTAAGGTATATCTACTAGCTATCTTAAGCGCCGACTATATTTGCCGACTATATACTAATTAACTATAGTCGTATATTACTAATAGCGTTTTGCCTATACTCTACGATATCTTTTAGATAGAATACTAGGCTATACTACGTAATGTTCTTAGCTAGAAGCCCTCCTTCGTTAATTACTTCTTAATCCTTATCGAGTATCTTAGATAGCTAATTCCTACTAACTACGATTAGAATACCTACGGATTCTCTATACCTACTATATCTATATAGTAGAGACAAAACGCGAAGCTTACCTATAGTATATTTAATAAACAATATATACTTAATAAGGAAGAGACTTTGCTCGAAGCTATAGTCGAGAGTCTAGTTTAAGCTAGATTTAAGAGCGAGTAGGCTAGTATTAGCTTTTCGTCTATTATTATAGATCTAATAGATCCTAGCGTACTTAATCTAGAGATTAGTACTAAGTTCTTAACTAGTCTATCGTTAGCGGACAAGAGGCTTCACCGCGTCTAATTAGTATAATTTAGGCTTCTCTATAAGTAAGAACTACTATAGACGTCGTACTAGGGTAAAGTTATAGCGTGTTTTATAGATAGTCTAGGGCTCCTCTCTTTCTTACTTTTGTAATTTAGTCTACCTTTATCTTCTTTAACTCTTCTAGTTTTAATACTACTACCTATAAACACGCCGCCTTTATAGCGAAATCTATCGCTAGCTACTAGAGGACTTAGGTCTAGTACTCGACTAAGACAACGATATTAAGACAGCGTTTTTAGAGACTCTTTATAATTCGAATCTAGTCCGATAGTACCCTCTACGCTACGATATATAGTATTAGAGCGGAGCTCTAGTAGACTACCTACTACTCCTAAAATTCTAATTAATATACCTACGTCTTCTCTAGACTAGACTTAAGTAAATAGGGTATATCTATAGTAGAAAGAGTATAAAACGGACTTTAGAGACTAGTATATACGACGATAATAGGAGGTATAAGGTTACTATAAGTATAAGTTTAGGATATAAAAGACTATACCTATTAAATAGAAGAGTACCTGTTCCTTCTAGGTCTAGAAGTTTTTCGACTAGAGGATTAATATCGAGGATACCTTACTAAAAGTAGTCTACTAAGGTTACGAGACCTCTTTAGCCTATCTAGGCCTCCGTATTAGTATAAGTAGTCTTAGTTCTTACCTTTGAACTAAGGAGTACGTATAGGTATTTAAGAGAAAGGGGATACTACTAGAGTATATCTAGTAGTATAAAGACTATTATATAAGTTCCTACCGACTACGTTTGCCGACTACGTTATTAAGCTTATATAGTTAGGCTCGAAATCGTAAGGGTTACCTCGGCGACCTAGACCTAAGTATTAATAACTTCCCTATAGTATCTACGTAAATAATCGTAGTATATAGCCTACTACTTAATTTCTTCGAGAATCCTATAGTCCGCTATATATATATATACCTTAACCTCGGTCTCGAAATACCTTTCCGCTCTAGTAAGACGATTAAGGCTCTTCTTCGAGAGGTCTAAGAGAGGTCTAAGGAAGATCTAAAGGCTATACTAGCTAGAACCTCTAAGGTTACTATCGTAGTCGATAGCTAGTAGTCTAGTAGTATAAAAGCTTTATTCCTTACTATCCGTACCTACTAGATCGACGCTAAATAGGTATAGTATAAGACGATATTAGACTTTCCCTACGTTACTAGTAGATATACTAGAGAGCGACTTTCGAAATTACTCTTTAATATATTATAAAGATTTAGCCTCGGAGACCGACTAATCGCTCTTATATACGATAACGCTAGAAATAATAGTATACTCTATAGGTCTATATACGTCTTACTAGTATCTATTCGATTAGTACTAACGTAAGCTAGTATTAAGGCTATCGGCCTTTACTTAATAGAGTATAGTATAAAAATCGTAAAGCCTTCTATTTCGATCGAAGAGCTTATAGAGCTAGTAGTACTAGATATTTAACTAGACGAGGTAAATCTCTTCCCTAATATTAAGGCTATTAAGCCTACTACGCTAGCTACGATTCTAGAACGGTTTCTATGTTTTACTTACGTAATATAGCTTACTATAAAGGCCTTTTTTATATAACTATAAATAATACTAATTAACGATCTATAAGAGTTTTAGGACGATAAGAAAGATTAACGAGCTCTAGAAAGGTTTTAAAAGACTAATATAGTAGCTTCTCTTAAAGGACTACCTAAACTTTTATTTAAGGTATATCGTAGTTATAGTCGACGATCGTAGTCGGCAAGTATAGTCGGCGCTTATTAATTGTCCTAGGTCTATAGGTTTATAGTATAGGTAAACTCTAGTTCTTAGCGTTTCGAGAGCTTTATAGATCTCTAAAGGAAGCGTCTAAAGAATCTATATCCCTATCCGAAGGCTTACGTATACTAGTAAAAGTATTCTATAACGAGACTACTACGAGTAATATAAGACGTAAGGACTCGTTAGAGCTCGACTACGATAATACTATCTCGCTTTAGTCGACTACGCGACTTTATCGATAAATTTATTAAGCGTTAGTCGCTACTAACACTTATACTATCTAATACCGACTAGTAACGGTTAGAATACCTTACGTCTCTAACTATGCCCTTCGCTTAGGCTACTACCTACGTCGGTACGATAAAGAGCCCTAGCCTCTATCTAGTCCTTAGCTACTATAACTCTCTTTTCGATATTCTAGATAAAGTAGATAAGAAACTCAAGTATAAGAAAGAGGCTTAGAAGGTCTTACTCTATAAGGTACTAGACAAAGTATATACTAAGCTCTTTTAATATTACTAACGGACCTAGTAACGGTTCGAGGACTACTACGGTATAGTAGTACTACTATACTCTACGATTAAGAGTATGTTCTAGAAGCGAGGCGCTTTCGATAACGATAGTTCGGAAGATCTCTACTAGAGCAAATTACGCGTAGAGTAGTTAAAGTATTATAAAGCTTTATCTAGTACTATATAAGCTTCGAAATAGTAGCCTCAAGGTATATAAAGCTTCTTAACCTTCTTCGCTATAGAGATCGATAGCGACGATAATAAAGCTTAACTAGTACTAGACGTAGCCTCCTTAGTCGAGCCTAATAACGAACTAGAGCGCTATCGGAAAGTAGACTTCTTATATATAGAAGGAATAGATCCTATAGATATATAGCTAGCTCTTACTAATATATTCTCTACTATATCGAAAATAGCCTAGGATATTCTATATATTCTAGTAGTAGGTACTAGATACGAACGAGATTTTAGTATTATACGTTATTAGAACCGCTATAATCGGATATATAATCTAGATACCTTTACGTATATTATACTATTACGATATCGATATCGCGATTATAAGTATAATATAAGAGTAGTACTTACTATAGAATCATCTACTCTTTATTCTAATTTAGAACTTACTCGTAATTAGATAGAGGTAGTCGAGGAGTAGAACAAGGAGGTTGAAAACGAAATCAAGGCTCTTTTAAAGTTTAATAGTATTAGCGATAATAAAGAGGTTACAAAGGTAGATAAATTATAGCGTCGAAGTACGCGAAAGCGTAATACGCTCTATAGAGAAGCTTTAAGAGCTAGAACGTAGCTACCGACTACGTCTACTAACTATATATATTATAAACTCAAGTCGACGTTAGATTAGCCTATCCGTTCTACTTATTACTATTATCCCTCTCTCTATCTTTACTACTCTATTATATACTTCCTTTTATAGTCGATACTAACTAGAATAATTCTTCTTCGTAGTTATACTTAAAACCTATATTATACCTATTTTTTGTTCGCCTAACCTATCTAAGTATAGAGTAGGTATTTATACTATACCTATTACTATCTTCTATAGGTAGGCTAAGACCTAGCCTAACCTATATACTAACCCGTTTCGGCCTACCTATTCCGACGTCTACCTACTACTTATATAGTCCGAGCGCGTAGACGTAGAATAAATAAGCTATACTATCGATGCCTCGTATAGATTAGCTATCGGTCTCGAACCTATAGTAGTATAAGGCAAGGTACGGTACCTAAAGCCGTAGATAGAAATGTTACGTATTACGAGAGAAAGGTAATAGTATAGATATAGCTTAAAGAGTATTACGTAGTATTTATTCCTATATTTTCGTAGGTCGAATATATAATATAGCCTATTACTATATATAGTATTAATTAATAATACTTTTATAAGAGCGAAGCTTAAAGTATAGCGCTCCTTTATAGTATATCTAATAGCTCTCCTACTTCTCTACTAGTATAAGTAGTAACTCCTCCGAAGTAAGCTAGCGGCTCGCTAGTCGGCTATAAAGACTTACGAACAGTAGTTTATACTATAGTAATAGCCTCTCTAGCCTTAGTAACGTCTTCGAGAGTAATACTCTAGTTACTAGGACCCTTGTTATTACGGGCTTAGCTAGCTAGGCTTGGTCAGCTAGGCTTAGCGCTAGCTAGCACTATATAGCGCAATTCGTAGACAGATAGTAGAATCAGACTCTTTATATACTAACTTTTAATATAGACCTAAGGTCCCTCTTAAATTAGTAGCTCGAGTGCTCTACGACATACTCTTATTTAAAAGGACAATTCGTACTGTTAACTAAAGTAAAATAGACGACGAGACCGGACGAACGAGACCTAGAAATCGCCCTATATATACTTCTATAATAACCGAGCCAATTATAGACGTAGCCTATAGGCGCGTTATTAACCTATACTACCGCTATACGCAAGCGACGAGTCTTATAACACGTCCGCTCTCGCGAGCAGTATTCGTAAACTCCGCTCTCTTAGTAGCCTACTACGCGACTACTAAAGTAGGCTTTATTTATATCGACTAGCGTACCTATAATTATAGAGTAGCTCTTGACCTAGGATAGTAGGATAGACTTTCCTCCTACGTATTATAGTAAGTATAGCTACTACCTTTATTAATACTATAGGACTTCTTCCTTTAACCTAACTAGAACCAAGATAGCACTACTTACGTCCGTTAGACGCTACTACAGACGACGAGAAAGCAAGACGAACTATCTAAGTAGACGCTAAGAATCCGTATATCTAATTTACCTATCCTAGCGAGTAGACTCCCTAATCTTAACCTATATACCTTAACGATAGTATTCTCCTTTAGATAGTTCCTTTCCTCTTAGCTAAACTACCCTATCGTACGCTATAGGCTAACCCTTTAGTAAGTAGTAATAGACATTACTAACTATTACGGGCTACCGGCGGAGTACCTCGTAGTAACTCCTTTAGATTAGAGAGGCGAGATAATACTAGGCTTTCCTAATAATTAGGTAATTAACCGATTAGACGTTATAAGAGTAGCTAGAGAGCTCCTTACGGTGTATCGAGAACAAGACTTGTAGACATACCTCGTTCTATACTATAAAGTAATACTAGACGAGTAGCTTAAGAATTCTACGACAACTTCTCTACTCTCTACGATAGACACCCTATCGCCCCTACGAGACAATACTACTTTAGTAGTAATTCCCTAAGCCGCTTTCCGACCCTGTCTAATTAGATAGTTCACGGCCTTAAGAAGAGAGTAAGCGTCTACGAGACGATAGTATCGACGAGCCTACTAATAATAGGAGACAGATAGCGGTCTGAACCTAGATAGCGATATAGGCTTAGATAATATTAAGTTGTCCGTATCTCTTTATAGCGACGCTAAGATAGTAATTAGATCTTCCTTACGACGTTAGAATACTAATTTGTAGGACGGTCCTACTTTCTCTAAACTAGATACTAAGGTTAAGGGAGAGCCTTAACCGGACATACTAAGCGATCTAGTATTAGCTACGGATACTATAACAAACATATCCGTACTAGTATTAGATCCTATTAGCTCTTCCGGAGTATCGGATCTATTAGAGGCTTCTAGCCTTATAGCTACGATACCGGAGCACTTACCGCTATAGCTAGGTAGGTAGTCTCCCCTATACCTAGATAAGCCGGAGCTAGAGCTAGAGCTAGAGTATCTCCTCTAGCTAGACATAAATAGGAGAAACTATATAATTAATTAATAGTAGCGTACTAACTACTCTTTAGAGTAACGTTTAGATAATTAGTAGCGACGATTTAACTTAGAAGACGCCGATCTAGTTCCGCCTTATTCGCTACGTAGAGAGCCGTCGCTAGCTATAGACTATAACTAGTAGCTAGCGGAGTAACCTATACCTACTAAACCCTAGCGACTAACCTAGCTAGAGCGACCGGCTTAACCTTAGCGAGCTGTCCCTTCTATAGACATACTTACGGAATTCAGATTAATAATAGAAGAGTAATTAGTTAGAACGGAGTAGCTAATAGCGTATATATAAGAATATTAGACTTAGCGCTTAGATAGCCTCTAGGTACAGATATAGAATCGGTAGGACTAGCTCTAACAAGTATAGGTCGCTCTATAGAACGCTTTAGAACGATAGTTACTACTAGCCCTAGTTTATCCTATAGGACAGTATCTAGCTACTCTAAATCTATAACCGTAGCCCTAGATAGGTCAGCTAGCTATAGCGGGCGCGTTGCCTCTAGACGAGGAAACTAGTACCTAGCGCTTACGTCGTAGGCGTGACGAGCGGTTAGTACGCGCGGGTTTACTTTCCTAAAATAGTAGACGAGAGCTCTACTATAATAGTGCCTACCCTCGAGCAACTACCGCTAACCTAGTAGGCGATCTATCCGACTTAGACTCGTCGGATTCGATATACGGAGCGCGGTCGAGTAGATACGATAGGAGTAGAAACAGAGACGCCTATAACCGGCGTAATAGACGTAGACTCTCTCCTAGTAACTTATCGAGCGATATAGAAGAGGGTAATAGACGCCGCGAACCTAGCCGTAACCGCCGTAGTAACCGCTACGGACGCGGAAGCTCTAGCCGAGAGAGGCGCGACTATTACGACGCTATCTAGCTAGTAGGTTCTCGATAAACCTTTTCGGATTTCAGGTAGCTATACTTCAGGCCTAATAATATAGGCTTCTTCTACCTAGACGTACCTAAAGACGACTATAGCTAGGGAGATTTAGTAGACAAAGGTAACAAGGTATACTATCGTTCTATATATCTGTTTCTAGTATTAGTATAGGACTACGCTCTAGTTAATAGTATCGATACTATCGTAGATAACCTTAATAAATACTTTAGAGGAGTAGCGATCTAGTAGTTTATATACGAACTTAATAGCGAGGATAAGACGCGGATTCGAGCTAAAGGTCGTAGTATAAGACGCTAGGAAAAGGTACTAATCGACCGATTCTCTCTACTAATAACGGAGGCCTAGGACTTACTCTCGGCCGAGTCTTACTCTCTAGATTCGGTAAGACGAGGTCGCCGTCTAGCGGACTATATTTAGTTAGTAGTTCGATAGGCTATAGAAGCCTAGATACCTAATCTTCTAGGATAACTAACCTAGGCTTAGTTAAGGATAGACCCGCTACTCTAGTAAGCTATACTAAAGCCTACTGCCTAGACTACTATATATTACTTCGTATTAGTTATAAACGAGAAGTTTAAGAGATAGAAGCGCCTTTATAAGCTATAGGACCCGTAGCGCGAGCGCTTAGACAGACAGAATACTAGTAAGTATAGAAACAACGATAGGTTATAACGATATAACTTCCGTAACGGCCGCGATTTAGATCGCGATAGCCGTTCGGGACGCTATCTAAATAATCGTCGGCTATACGAAAAGTATACTCCTAACTAATATATATAGCGTAGAAGCGGAGGAGATAGGACGCCGATAATCTAGGATTACCTAAAGCGGTTAGATTCTTATAAGAAGAATAGGTATACTAAACGATATAACGATCGCCGCCGCGACAACGCTAAACCCTACTAGAACGAGAGACGCCTATAGAGTCTATAAGTCGACGAAGGTACTAATCTACCTAGGAATAAAGGTCGAGGTAATCGTGACTCTAGTAGGCGAGGACGAGATCGCTATATAGGTAATTACTATAACGCTATTAGGGAAGACAGCTCACGCTCTCTATCTCGGCGTCTAGGCAATTACTACGCGAATATAGATAGTAGTTCCGAATCTAGCCGCTCTTATAGCTTAAGTTACTACGACTACTACTGAGAAGGAAACGATGCCTAGGTGTATTTTACTAGCCTATCGTATAGTATAGATATTACTATATACGCAGATTCTACTACCTAGCTATTTATACTAGCTACGATAAAGAAGACGTACACCTATACGAACTATAATAGGTATTTTCCTAGCTATAGTCAGCTCTAGACATATAGGCGTACGGCTTATCTACGCGAGCCTATACTAGATACTACGTTATATACCTTTACTATACTAGTAGAGGACATACCGGTAATTAAGTTATCGGCGGGTACCGTCGAACGTAGAGGTTTTGCCTTTAGACGATACTACTATATACGTATCCCGGTATAGTTAACTAAGAGCGGCGAGATATATCTCGTATACCTAGATATAGGAGCCACGCTATTATTAATAGACGATAACTTCCTTAGAGAATTAATTCCGAACATTACCCGCTATCGTACTTTATTACGTATTAGTAGCGTAGGCGTAGAGGTAGTAGACTATAGTAAATATATCTATCTAGACATTTAGTACCCGGCTAGACTTAAAGGGAAGTAGGTACTTACGTATTCTAGACGTGAGGTCTATATTATAAAGAACCTCTCGCCGAAGCTACTCCTAGCTATAGACTTTATTGTTCCTAAACGAGTCGTAATCGATCCGATAGTCTACCTTATAACCTTTAGATCTTACTAGAACGCCTTAGTTCCGCTAATTACTAACAGACGTAGTAGAGAGCCTTTTAATACAGCTATAACTACCGAGGCAAACACTTTTATATTACTAGCCTAGAAGGTTACTAAAGTCCTAGTCTAGTATAGAATAGAGCCGCCTCGTAGCCGCGATTTCAGATTTAACGCTACTCCGTAGGTAGCTAGACACCTAGAGGTTACGGTTTACTTAGTAGTAGTTAACGCCGACATCTCCTTCGTCCTACTACGTAACGACTTAGACGTAGACGCGCTCCTACCTCTAGGCACGCGTTTAGGAAACCTAATAGAGTACGATTTCGAAGGCGCGTATCTAGTAGATACCGAGGATATAGCTATTATAGTACTACTAGATTTTTATAGATAGGGCTCTCGAGCCTATAAGACCTATAGTATCTAGTCTTTCGAAGTATCTATTATCTAGCTAATAAATTTAGTAATTCCTCTACCGATAGTAGGAACAACTATCCTCTTACTAGTAGGCGTAGGAAAATTAATAGTTATAACTAGTATAGTACCTCTAGACATCCCTAATCCTAGATACGAGATAGTCCTAGATAATAGTATAACCGTTTATACTAGAGACCGAGATAACGACGTCTCCGCTCTAATAGATATAGTAGTAAAACATAAGACGCTCTTCTAGGACAAGGGAACTATAGTAAAGGTTCTACTAGACGAATATATATCTATTAATATCCTCCTAGGGCATGAGTATAATAGTATACTAACTATAATTTATCCCCTTTATAAGCCTAATAGGCAGGTTATAGACAAGGCCTTCGAACCTTTTTATAGACAAGGGAAGATATTATTTGTCTATAAACCGACCTAGTTCGAGTTTCCGGTATTCGTAGTTTAGAAGACGGTAATAATAGACGGTAAGCTATATCGTAAGAGCCGCGTAGTAGTAGATATACGAGGATTAAATAAGATTTTAGTCAAGGATTCCTACTCTTTACTACGATAAGAGGATATCGTGAAATCACTTAGAGGTAGCCGATATATATCGATAATAGACGCTATTTCGTTCTTCTACTAATAGGCAGTCGCCGAACTAGATAGATATAAGTTTACTATTAATAGCTATAGGGGCTAGGAACAAATAAACGTCGCTATTATAGGCTACTAAGAGAGCGTCTAATACGTCTAGAGATAGCTAGACAGGATACTAAAACCTTTCGCCTATTACGTACGTATATATATCGACGATATCGTTATCTTCTTACGTACTTACGAAGAGTACCTATAGTATCTAAACTAGGTATTCGTTATACTCCGAGACGTAAACGTTAGTATATCGCTCTAGAAATCCTTCTTAGCGTACTCTTCTACTAAGCTACTCGGATAACGAGTAAGCGGTATAAGGTATACGACGTACGAGGAAAAGGTTTAGGCGATCCTAGACCTACTATTCTCTAAGACGCTAAAGGATTTAGAATTCTTTATCGGCCTAACTAGTTAGTAAAGATACTATATCCTATACTACTCTACTATTATCGCGCTATTTAAGAAGCGTAAGGCCCGTCTAGTTAGCCTCGCCTTATCTAATAGAGGCAATACTAGGAAACGCTATGTAAAAAAGGCGATAGCTTAGGACGAGATAACGAATAGACAGCTCGTCTAGCGTTCTTTTGAGACGCTAAAGGAATTATATCGTATAGCTACTTTCCTCTATTATACCGACCTAGATAGACCGCTTTATATTAACCTAGACTCTAGTAAGAAGGGTAGAGCCGCAATCCTATATATAGTAGAAGGAGATCTAGAGCCGGTCCTCAAGAATAGTAAAGTAGCTCGTTTCCTAGCTACTAAGGTACAGGTAGTTATATACCTTAGTAAAGCCTATATAGACGTGGAATCAAGGTATCTAGCTATAGAGCTCGAACTAGTAGGACTTCTCTAGGTAGCGAGGAAAGCGAGATATATTCTTTAGGTATATAGGAGACTAGTTTATATATTCACGGATTATATAGTAGCTATAGGTATCGCGAACGCCGGGTCGCTAACGACTATAACCTTAGTAGACAAACTAAACCTCTACTTAGTAAGGGTCGGATAGTACCTCTCCTAGTTCCTATAGATTAAAATCTTATATAGACTAGGGCGTATTTATAGTATCCTAGACGCTCTTAGTAGGCTAATATAGGACCTAAAAGATAGTAAGGATCCTATAGTAGACACCTTAGATCCCCTTAGATACGATAACCTAGATACGGCTAGAGACGCTATAGATAGTTTATGCCTCTATACGAACTATAGTAACTAGTAGCTAGATAATAATAGTAGCTTTTGTTTCTATACTATAATAGTAGACGAGTATACTAGCCGTATATTTACTTCGCTAGAGGCTCTAGTTTTCTATTCCGTTTTAGTAGAAATAATATAAGAGTTTAAGGATAAACTAATATAGGGGTATAAAGACGATTCGTATTAGGTAGACAGACTCCGACAGCTTACTAAAGCCGAGGATCGTCGTCTAGCGGAACAAGAGAGAGACAGACTAGCGACACTAGACAGCGAGCCGCTAGAGCCTATCGAGGATAAGCTAGAAGCGGCGCTATCTAGACTCTAGTTCTTCCTTAGATAGAGGTTAATCTACTTCAAGGATTCGGAGGATAGCCGCGAACGGTTATATATCCCAAAATCGTACTATAAGAAAGTGTTTACGATAGCCTACGACAGACATTATTACTCTAGTTTCTATAGGACCTATACTCGTATTTATACTAGCTTCTATATTAGACGACTCTTGAAGGAACTACGTAGGTATATTAAGTTCTACCTAGATTATTTGACGTACTAGATATTATAGTATAGACTATTCGGCGAGCTCTATCCGATCGCTAGCAAGCCGGTTCCGTACTATATAGTGACCGTAGACTAGGTCTATAGAATACCGACTACGATAGAAGGTTTCGACGGCTTCCTAACTTATACGTATAAGTATAGTAAGAAAATTATACTTACCTTAGTAAAATCAACCTAGACGGTAGAGGATTATAGCCGTTCCTAGCTAGAAGCGTATATTAGACACGAGAGAAACTTACTAGCTATCTTGATTAGAGATAGGGACTCTATCTAGTTATCCTAATTTATAAAGGTAGTCTTTAAGAAACTCGGTACGAGATTCTTAGCTATAACGGTATACTACTCGTAGTCGGACGGTTAGTTAGAGAGAACTAACTAGACTATAGAAATTGCTCTCTAATTCTTTACTTCCTCTTTCCTAGACAGCTAGTAGATAGAGGCTCTACTATATATATAGGCTGAATTAAATAACGTAAAGAACGCCTCTTTAGGTAAAGTGCTAAACGTAGTTATTCAAGGGTTCTATAATAACCTAGACGCGGTAAACTCGTTAGTAGAGCTACCGATAGTAGACTATATTAACCTATAGTAGGAGGCTAGGGATAAAGTAGCCGATTCTCTCGCCTAGGTAGTAGCTACGATAAAGGCCCGATACGACGCCGTGTATATACTAGTACACTTCCTTCCTAGCTAGAGAGTCCTACTCAAGCTATATAGAGGGTATCGACTACCCGGCTAGACGAATAGGAAGTTTTCTAGCTAGAGGTAAGGGCCTTTTAAGATCGTCTAGAGAGTTAAGAGACTAGCGTATAAGCTCGAACTCCTTCTAACGATAAGGATATATCTAGTAGTTTCGGTCGCGTAACTTAAGCCTTATCCTAATAGTAACGATCTATACGATAGAATACTACTAGAGCCCGGCCTAGTATAGATAGAGAATAATAACGACCCGAGTAATCCGTATTACGAAATCGAGTAGCTCTTAGATAGACGTACCTCGTAGGGAAGAACGTAGTACTTAGTAAAATAGCTAGACTAGAATTATAGCTATAATATCTAGTATAATATTAACGATCTTCGAGACGCCCTCGACTTAGTATAAGCCTACGACGAAGTATATCCCTCTCGTAAGACAGAGCGTAATATACGCCTAAGGATAACACGATAGAGTAACGCTGTAGGTAGAACTATCTACTAACGCGAGAGTAAAAGTAAAGCGCTATCTAGGAACGAAGGTAAAGGGCCGGCTACCGCTAGACAAATAGTAACGAACCTACGTATAGACACTACTACACCTTAACCGTAGAGGTTAGAGCTGCGACGGCGGTAAACAATACTAATTAACAATACGCTAGTATTTCGGACATAGTTACCGGTCTTAATAGGTAGCTATTTATTACTATTATCTCGCTAGTAGTTTCTTACCTTACTTATATTATCGCGATAACAGATATTCGCCTTATATTGTTACCTATAGAAAGCACCCGCCTATAGCCTACTCGTACGGTCTACTAATATAGAGAAATTTGTACTCGACTATGTTTTTCAACCTTCTATAACACACCTACTTTCTACTAACCTACTACTTACCGCGAGACATACTCCGAACCTAGTTAAAACCGACATAGATAGACACCTATACTACCTACCTTAGTTCGAGGTTTCACTACTCCGCCTTCCTTAATAGGTAGAGACGATACTAGTAAGCGCTAAGGCGCCCCGCCTACGATAGTAAAGAAGAGCAAGCGTAGACTCTCGAAGTATTAGAACCCTTTTACGAATAGGGCATCTACTACTATAGACGACGAATTGCTAGCTATAGACGCCTAAGAGTACTCTTCCGAGATTATCGAACTAGATAATGTTAACGAAGAAGTATTAGCTATAAAGGCTTTAGCCTAGATAGCCGAAGTTAACGAGGACATAGAGGTAATAAGGAACTAGCTTATTTCAGACTAGGGAGTAGAGAATAGCGTGGAATTCAACGCTACCTACTAAATATAGGCCGATAACGGTTAGGTAGAGCCGCCGAAGCTAGCCTAATAGTTTTCTAAGTTACTAGAGGTCTCTTTCGTAGCGCTAGATATCTATAAGAGCGCTAATTTTCTCTACTACGCCGCTTAGCGGTAGCTACTATTAAAGATACGTCCGTCACCTATACCGAAGCGCGTAAGGTCTCTACTATATATACGCGAACTTAATAGCCTAATCCTCGACGATATAGACTATTTTAAGGTAGGCGAGTAGGACGCGGACTTCTAGCTATATCGCTTAGTATAATCTAAGAGGACGGGAGAAAAGAGCTAGATCGAGGAACGTCTATATAATACTACTAGCGATTTCGAGGAGTAGCTACGCCTACCTATAGACTCTAAAGAGCGCTAAGCAAAGGTTACTAGATTAGCCGAACATTTCCTAGTACCCTAGGCTAACCGCCTATACGATACGGAACTAGAGCACTAGACGTAGTTAATAGACGACGAGTATAGAGCTATTCTAGACAGACCGATTCCTCTAGAGCTACTAAACGGCCTCTACTACTTAGTACCTATCTCGGACGTTAAGAAGGATCTTCGGCTTCTATATTTAGATAGCGCCTAGTTATAATACCTAGCCGACGCCTCGCTAGTCTAGGATAACTTAGCGCTACTATCTACCGATTTATAGTCTAGCGAGCGATACTTCCTACGAGTTAAGAGACGCCGTAATAGAGACGACTACTAAGAACCGACCCTAGAGGGTATATTCGAGGCCTTAGGGAAATAATCGCTAGTCCGCTTCTATAGACAACCTCCGTTAACCTACTAACTATAGCTAGATAATAATAATACGAGTAATACTTACTACCTATAGAAATGTCTACTCTACGTAGAAGATAGCCGAAGCGGTAGGCGACACTTTCTTAGAATCTGTATCGAACGCCGAGATAGCTATAGCGGTAGCTAGTAAGTACCTATTAGACTTAGAATACGATCTCTACGACATAGGTTACTTACTAGGTCTAATTCCGTTACTAATATTCCGCTCTATAGACGTAGGCGAAGACGTAGCCGGCTTGATTAAATCGCGCTCGGTACGCGTACTAGCGGACGAGGGCACCTAGTAGGCAGTAAACTACTTCGGCCTAACTCGTTTAAGGACGTATAATGTGGAGCTATTATACGTAGTACTAGCCGAGACACGCCTAGTTCTATATACGAGTACCCTACTATACGAGTAGGAGGTACGTAATAGAGGCGAAGACTTACGTAGTAACGCTCTAGACGTCGCCGACATGTAATACCTATCTATATAAGCCTAACTTTATAACTACCTCGGCTAGACGTATACTCGACGTACCGGCTAGGTCAACCCTTTCTAGTCCGAATTTCTAACCTTCTTAGATATCGAGCGAGATACTATCGACGTACTACCGGTACTAGCCTCTATCCCGGTAGTAGTTCTCCCTAAGGAGTATCTATAGTCACCTCGACTAGGTTATAAGCGCACGCGTCTATACGCTAGCGATTCTAACGGGGAGACTAAGGGACGTAGTAAGCGCTAGCTACTTTATAAGGCGTAGATCCCGCTAGTGTCGTCGCGTAAGCTAACCTATAAGCTAACCTATAAGCTCGTTAGCGACCTATTTAGCTAGACGTACGCTTAATCGGACAGTTAGCCGTCGCGTAAGCTAACCTACAAGCTAGCCTACAAGCTCGTTAGTAACCTATTTAGCTAGGCGCGCGCTTAATCGAACAATTTAGACGACGAGCCGTCGCGTAAGCTAACCTACAATTAGCCGTCGCGTAAGCTAATCTACAAGCTAACCTACAAGCTCGTTAGTAACCTATTTAACCGTTAGCCGTTAACCTTCGATAGTAAAGTAATAGTGTAGGAGACGCGACGGCTCTTCGGACGCTCCTATATAGTACACGATAGATAGGGCAAGCTAGTACTCGCTATCGCTAGTAGACGTATTATTCTTATAGGCGACCTTTTCCTAACCCTCCTTAGTAAACTTTAGGACGCAAACCCTAGTACTATACTAGACGAGAACGCTATTTCTAGTATCTACCTTATAGAAGCGCTAGGCTATAATAATAAGTCCTAATACTACCTTTTAGGAAACGTCGACTATATTGACCTATCTAAGTAGAGCCTCTAGGAACGTGCTATCCTACTATACGCTTAGGTAACGGTTCCTAATCCGGCTAGCGTACTAGCCTACGTCGACTATAAGCTACGACAGCTCTATAAGTCTACTCTAACTCTAGCGCTAGCTTACTAGTTATAGACTTATAACCTGATCTTCGTAGCTAGCTAGAACGCTATTCGCTCTACTAAAGACTACCTAATAAAGAAGGCGAACTTTAATAATATAAAGTTTGACTACGATTACTATTCCTTACTAGACACCCTTAGTCTTTCTCTCGCTAGCCTTAGGCGTCGGTACGAAATACTACTAGAAGACTAGCGTAACGACTCGCGTCTTTATATCGACCTATCCTTACGCGTAGTTATCGAGTCTATAGGTATCTAGCTATAGGTAACCTACTAGTATAAGAAGGCCGCTAGGAACGGTATAGACTTTACTACTACGGAGGTTAGCGCTACGGACGTTCTACTAGAGTAGCTAGCGATATCGGACGATAAGGAAATCCCTAGACTAGCGCGGACAAGAGGTATAAAGATATAGTTAAAGCGTATTAGATAATCAAAGCGTATCGAAGCGCTATAAAGTATCCCGGACATTAATAATATACTACCTAAGCGTAAGGACCCCTCTACCCCGACTAAGCTACTAGGTAACAAGAAGCGTCGTATAGACGAGAGCAAACTATTAGAGGACTACGCTATAGAGGTAGTAGACTACGATACTATACTAGACACTTCTAGTATTATAGTAGAGACGCCTAAGATACCTTCGTTACTCTCTACTAGCGTAATTACGGACCTCTTCCGTAAGCGTTAAATATAATCGACTACCTATATAGGCACTAGCTCTATAACCCGGAAGTATAGATACGAGACAAATATAACGAGAATCAATTATAACGAGGTCGCTGCCCTTCTTCTCTAAGGGAGAGAGGTACTATTACGGGCTTAGCTAGCTAGGCTTGGTTAGCTAGGCTTGGCGCTAGCTAGCACTATATAGCGCAATTCGTAGACAGATAGTAGAATTAGACTCTTTGTATACTAACTTTTGATATAGACCTAAGGTCCCTCTTACTTATCGTACTCTAGTTATACCTCTAGTAGTTCCTTAGCCTTAGTAATCTTACTATAGGAACATAGCCTTAGTGTCTTATAAAATATTATACTCCTATCTTATATATACTTAGTATTCTTATTATAACTCTAATCTACTTCTAGCTTAGCGAATTATTCGTGCCTTTTTAAGAGTTATACTCGTCGCGATACGACCTCTTCTCCTTCTTTATAAGTCTGTCTAGTACTAAAGTAGCTATCGCGATCTATAAAGGCGCCGGTATATTAATCGAAGGTAGAATTAAGAAGAGTTTTATTTATATTTCTTTTTTAGAATCTATATAGATCGTTTTCATAGTCAAGATAGTGCAAGGGCCCTTTATTAGTAAGTCGTGAACCTTTTAGACATCGACCTATAAGTACTAGAATCATTTATACACGCTCGTGATTCAGGCAAGGGCTACTCCGCCTCCGCCGTCGCTTGGTAGTAACATTGTGAGTGATAGTGAGTTCGTCAGCCAGCCTCGTCGCTTCTAGTCCTACTTATAGACCCGAACCTTGGAGACGTAGTCTGTGCAGCCACGTTCGTACTCGCAATCAGGCAATCTCTCTGGTCCGGCGTCCTGTCTCGAGCATTGTGATAAGCTGCTGCACCTTTGCGGAAGTTGTCTTTCAGCCCACCTATCGGAGGGTCTACGCTCTCGCTGCGTTAGTCCTCGTCCAAGTGCTTGATCGTCCCGTCTTCTTTCGCCCGCTCCCAGTCTCGCTCCAGATCCACCTGCAACACTTTGCGTTGACGGCGAGCTATGTCTGACGACAGTACCTTTGTCTAGCTGCCGACCAGAGCGCCCTGCTTGTTCCACCTATTTACAAGACTAGTACGGCGAACCGGAAAGCATGGACAAGGCCCGCAGTAGGATTCATGACTTCGGTGGTCTCCTGTCCCCCAGCTTGTTTACTAACTTGGATCCCGTCAACATGCTAGTCGAGACCTTGCCCAATCATGTACTCTCGAGGAAACATGAAACCTCGATCGTTTCGCAAGTCGATGTCCGGATAGCGTTAATACTCTTCCTGCAGCTTAGCTAAAAGACCGTCCATGATAGGAACAGAGGCAGCTAGTGTCTAGACAAGTGTCCGACTATGCTCCCATGCATTGATCGTAGAAGTACGAAGGAGGGCAGAGTTCGGCTGGTCAGCGATCCAGTGCGATAGGGTTCTGAGAGCCTCGGACGTTGGTAAGTGAACTGGACTTGTGAAAAGATGCCACGGAGAAGGTCTCTCGCTAAGCCGAGGGGTCGCATCGATGAAGATATCAAAGTCGCTCTCGATCTCCTGATACATGATCCATTAAGGATAGTGTTGCGCGCGCAGCTGAAAGTATAGGGTCAAGATAGAGCCCAAGACCTGGCAGCGTACTTGCTGACCGTCAGATTGCTTGGTTGGAGTGTGGTCTACACGGAATGAGGTACTGCATGTCAGGGAAGTGGCAGGCAAGGAGATCTCCTCGCAATTCAAGGGAATTTCGTGTCGTCCATGGCACACAGATTGTGTTGTCAAGAGATCAGGTCAAGTTGCGAATCCAGAGTTGCAGACTGGCGATGCTTTTGCCAAGTGAGAGGAAGACCTGGTCCGCTGCATCGTACTGAGTGACGGCCCCAAATGGCGAAGGTGTCCACCAACTGTTGACATAGTAGGTTCAGCAAAGGCGAGTGAGAAACACATATATGATGGTAGGAATCGGATAGGTCCAAATGACATTGAATGTGCAACGAACGACAGCGCGAACGACAGCCACGAGCGGCAGCGACGAACCACTGAGCAACGGCGGCAATCCAGGCCCGGGTCGGCGTCTGCTGATACGAATGATGTTGCTGAAGGGGCCTATCTTCCGTCACGTACTGTGCTACTTCCGCTGACAGTGGCGCTGGCTGCATGGGACGAGGCAGTGCAAATGCGGCTCGCGCTGAAGCGGATGATGATGGTCGTCAATCAAGGCTTTCAACTTCCTAGGCCTTGCTGCTGCCGCTGCTGCTACTGACACCTGTGTCGATTAGGTTAGGAACGACGTGAATGGAGCTGTGTGTGTTGGGTTAGCCATGCGCAAATCGCGCCGAAAGCCGCCTTGACTACGTCTAAAGGCCTCGTACACCGCGTCCTCCTCACGCTCCCTACGCCAAGCTCGACAATGTCGACTAGCCCAACCGCGCCTTTACCGATCAAAGCTGCGAGGAGTCGATCCGTCGCGCGGCGGGAAAATGGAATCTTGACCGAAACGCCTTCAAATACGCCGTTTGCCTGAGACGGAGATAAGATACTAACATTAGGTCGTCGTCTCAGGTACCGGTAATAGATTCACACTTGAGTACGAGAGCTGTTGAGGCCATTCTGTAGTCCGCATCGTAGTCGACGACAGAGGATGCTGGCTCGCCCTATCTGCATTACGCACAGAATTCGAATAATCGGACACCTATGTTAATGAAGGTCCCTGTCGCGTACACGCAAAAATCTGACCTCGTTGACTCGGAACTACGTAGCGGCGCGCACGTGATAGCCTCCGCGTCTTGGCAAGTAACAACACCTTTACGGTGCTAATTATAGTATAATACCTATAATAATACTTACTTTAATTAATTATATTATAGTATATAGTACGCGCTTTATAATATAATTAGCTTATATTTATCTCGTAGATCTATTTTAGAGACGTGCCCTATAGGCGAGCGCCTTTAAAGGAAGTAAAGGTAAGAATCTCTATTAATCCTACTATTATTTTATTATAGAGTAAGACTATTATATTATAACTAAAATAAGCGCGTAACTAGATAGATAGGTATATATTATAAGATTATTATTATTATTAGATATAGGTAATATAACTATATCTTCTACTCGAGTTTATTTCTTTCTTTAAATACTACTACTACTACTACTATTACTACTATTACTAAGTACCTATAATAACTCTTAAATTAATTATATATTAGTAAGGTAAAGGCCTACCTATATACTATACTTAGTAGCTTTAGTATAAAAGCAAGGTAGTAGCTCGTTTCTAAGATAGTAATATTTACTCTACTTAATTAATTTAATATCCTATAGTCCTAGTATAGGCTCTTAGTCTTAGGACTACTAGTTTAAGCTCGTTACTACTAGTTAATATACGTATTATAAGACTATTACTCTCTAAATAGGTCTTATTCTATAATAGCTACTCTTATACCTACCTAGAGAGTTAGTATTAGGATAGTTATTATCTATTAATAGAGCCGAAGATAGAGCTATCTCTTCTCTCTTATACTAGTACTAGAAGCGTAGAGGGTAGATAGTAGCCTTAAAGCGAGAACTAATATACTATAAATATTAATAAGAGGCTTAAAGGAGCCTATAGAAGAGGCGCCTTAAAGAGCTATAATAATATAGAAGCCTCTAGAATATAGATATCGCTCTAACTCGGAAAAGTTATAAACCTCTAGTATCTCTTAGTATAGATCTATTTAGTAATTATTATATAGATAGTAAGACGACTTACTATATTAGAGATTTACTTAGAGTCTCTATACCTATAATAGTCTTCGATTAGACTCTAGTTTAGCGTAAAAACGCTCTCGTTTAGATAGCGTAGAGGCTATAGGATAGGCTAGACTCGTCTAGGTAATCTCGTATTCTCTAGTATATAGAACGCTTAGAATAAGCTCTAGTATAGCGTTAGACGCTAATCGTTTAGCTAAGGGCACTAATTACGTCTAAGGCCCTAGACCTAGTATATAGTATAGGCTAATATAATATTATACTACTATAGTTATATAGTAGATTACCTAAATAAGTAAGATAGACGCGCCTTACTATAAATAGTCGAACTATACGACACGATATACCTTCGCTTATTAGGTATAATTAATATAGCTCTAGTATTATAAAGAAAAGTTTAACGTTTACCTTCTAATAGCTAATAAAATTTTAGACTCTTGTTTTTTAGTTATCGTTTTAAACGATAACTATATTTTGTTTAAAACCCTAATTAAGAAGAGTATAATATACTCTTAGAACCTATTCGAATAAGCTCTATAAGTAAATTAGTATCTACTAGCTAGCCTATAATACTAGATAGTAGCTTATCTAACTAGCTTAATAAGTAAATTCGAAGATCTCTAGTAAAGCTACTACCTACTTTTACTTTATTCTCTCTACTAGATAACGATATGCCTATAGAAGTAGAGGACTAAGGAGGTACTAACCTTGACCCTAATACTAATATCTTTTAAGAACTAAACTTAGAAGATAGACTATCTATAGCGTAGTTCTAGTTACTTATAGAGACTATCTATATAACCTAGAGCTAGTAGGTAATTATCGCTTAGGTTCTACTACTACCTAGCTCGGACTAGAATCTCTTCTTTAATAGAGAAAACGTAACTAAGTATATTAAGCGTTTTAAAGTACTATATAGTAACTATAGTATTCTACTTATTAATAATAATAAATAGCTTTATAAGAAGTTACTTACTTAGGTTACGGTTATCTAACGTAGACGATACTAGCGCCTTAATAGTTTCTATAATCGAAACTACGCTAAGTTTAAGGAGTTAATTATTAAGGAATACTAAAAGTACGATAATATATATATACTTAGAAACTACTACTATATAGAGAACCTTTAAAAGGTCGACTATAGCGAGGATAATAATCTCTTAGAGTACTTAAGGTAGTTTATACTCTACTCTAATACTATACCTACTTCGTATATAGACGAGCGTTCTCGTACTCTTCTATTCGTATAAGGCCTACTATTTCGTTTTAGTAAGAGACTCTAGGCCTATCTTAGGTTAGACCTTAATAATAGTAACTTAGATTATAGTAAGCTCTTAAAGATAGCCTAGCGTTAGATTAATAGTAATAAGGACTTTAAATTAGAAGTATATAACGAAGGTAGTAGAGATATCTAGTAGTTATACGAAGTAGTAAAGAAGTCTGCTCTAAAGCTAAACTCTAAGTTTAAGGCTAGAGAAACGGTAGTCTATAAAGGCCGTAAACCGGTAAGCGTCGATAATATTACTACTAGTATATAAGACCTTATAATTACTACGATTCGTCGACTCGAAGAAAGAGGCCTATAGCTACTACGCTTGTCGATAGGATAGTAGGCGAAGTCTTACGCTTACGACTATCTATATATTCTAAGGCCTACTTATAGCTAGGAGATTTCGATTAACTTAGCTACGATAGATAATAGGTTGATAATTAAGGCCTATATAGCGATCGCTCTAAAGATTTAAGATTATTAGATATATAGGCTCGAAGGCTATATAGCTACAAACTACGAGTACCTATAGTAGTTCGAGACTAAGAGCTTAATATATAGAGATCTAAAGACCGGTATTATATACTATAGAACGTCTCGCCTAGGTATAGAAAAGATATAGTACTATTAGGATAAGGAACTACTAAAGCTATTCGTATTAATAGGAGTATTAGAGTAGCGCTATAGAAAGATTAATCTTGAAAATATAGATCGTTTATTAACGCTAAGAGCGAGCTAGTAGAGGATAGCGAATAAGGTAGCTAGTATCGATAGTCCTATTAATATTAGCTAAGTCGCTTCTATTACCTAGGAGGATTAGGACGACCTAATTAGCGCCTACGTAGCTAGAGATAGCGTAAAGATAAAGCGGAACTTAAATCCTTCTCGTCTAGTTAGAGGATAGCTAATAAGAGTATAGAAGCAGATTACGACCTAGGCTATAGCTATAAGAACCTACGCTTATCGTTACCCTCGTATTAAAGAGATTAAAGATAAAAACTAGCTAGCTCCTTACCTTATAGATATAGAGGAGTTAGAGGATTCTTAAAGCTAGAGATATAATAACGATAAGATCGAGAATAAGTAGATATACGACTACCTAAATAGTCTACTAGTCCTAGTCGCTCCTACGTATACTTAGGGGTAGAAGAAGGCTAAGGAGCCTCTAAAGACCAAGCGTATAGATAACTACCTTCGAGCTACGTACGCTAATAATAACGCTAACGTCTTCTAGATAGATAAAATACTCGAATCTAAGGTCTAGTTAAGCTTAGTAGAGATTATTCTCTATAGCGAGCGAGCGTCGTATTCCTTATAGAGTCGTATTCTAAACGATACGGATCTACGTAAGAAGCTTAATAAGCTCTATATAAAGAAGCGTACGAATAGAGGTAGTAGAGCTAAGATTAGCGTATATTCCTTATTATCTAAAGCCTTCTACGATATAGTAGAGGAGCTAATAAAAGCTGTTTTAGCGACTAATATTAAAGCCTTCCGAGCTACTACTATAGCGATTAATATAGTAAAACCTAGGCCCGCTTCTAAGCTTTATAAGCGGACTAATAATATCCTTCTATTATTTAATAATGTCTATTAGATTGTTCTAAGTATCTACGTGCCTATAAAGTACGGCCCTCGAATAATAGCTTATAAGTCTTTAATCGACAAGGAGGCTAAGTTAATAATTATACTAATCGAACATATTTAGAAGCTTTAAGTTAGTATAACCCCTCTTAGTAATATTACTATAGGAGGAGTCGGAGGCAAGGTTACTTTTATTAGGTACTACCTAGAGGTATTAATCGATACCTTTAGCGTAAGAGTTACTATACTATTTCTAGTCTTACTAGTAAACAGCTCGATCTTACTTAGCTAGCTATAGGCGTAGCGAGTACGCCTAGCTTCTAAGAACTACGATAATAGCTCTTAGAAGGGCTTAATTAGTACTCTAGACGGCTATATTATTATATTTACTAGTTTTAATAGCTATAGTAATATACGTACTATAGAACAAGTCCTAGGAAAAGCTAGAGTACTAAGAAACTAGCTCTAGTCGATAGCACGAGTTCGGTAGAGGCTCTAACACGTATATCGCGTTAAGATTTAATAGAAGTCGGTATCTAAACTCTAACTTTTAGTAATTACTAGCTAAAGAATATAGGATATACTATCGAGGACTCTAGATTATACGTTAGCGAGGAGTAGAGAGAGGGATTACAAGCTTTTCAAGCTTCTACTACCCTTTCTATATAAGGTTTAGTAGTTAGAGGTAAGAACTCTACTTAGAGGGGTTAGCTAGTAGAACGTTCTATAGTTACCTTTTTAAACGATAATTACGTTATACCTCCTATACTATACTTTAAACTATACTAGTAGTATAGATAGATAAGCGATTAGTACTAGTGTTCGTTTATAGTTACTAATAGCTCTAAACTCCTAGAGAATTAAGTCTTTAACTACCTTATATAGTAGTTATCGTATATAAAGGTAATTTACTTTAGGGACTATTTTATAGTAGACTTAATTAGACAAAGTACCTCTCTACGATAGTAGCTCGAACTATTAAGACAGGTTAATTATAGCTAGACTTAAATATAGTACGACTATCTCGTAGTAGTAGCCGTCGAAGGTAATATCGCTAAATTTAGCTAAAATAGTCGACTTAAGAAGCTTTTACTAGCTACTAGCGAAGCTAAGCTAGCTTATACTAGCGAGCGACACTTGTACTAGGGTATTAGGTATAGTTTTAAAGATACTATACTAGTATCTTAATCGAGCTAGGGTTCAAATTATAGAGACGAATACTTAATAATTACTCGTAGGAAGCTTAGAGAGGCGGAGCTAGCTATCTAAGAACCTAGACTCTACGACGAGGTTATTTCTAATAAAGTAGACGACGAGCTTAGCAAGGAGACGTACGTTATCTTAGCTACTATTAATATAGTTATAAGAGCTAGGTAAGGTTAAAGGCTAAGACCCGTCTTAGGCTCGTAGGCTTAGCGTATAGTATAACTATAGTACGCGTATATATCCGAAAGGAGGCAAGAATTAGTCTTACGATATCCTAATAGTCTTATTAGGAGGGCGCTCTATATATTACTATATACCCCTTTTTATAATTCTAATTCTTCTCCTTCCGAAAGTAGTAATCTATAGAGGCCTATAGCTCCCTAACGTAACGTAGGCACGGCGCTACTAGGGCTCGTAATAGGCGAAGTAGACGATTAAGGTAATCCTATAGATACTAACGAGGTTTAGGAGTAGGAGTCTACTAGTATAACCGAAGACAGTACGTAGGTAGAGCGTATATAGCTCGAAGCTAAGAACTAGGAACTACGTCGTCGCTTAGAGGTACGCGCTCTATAACGAGAGAACAATCGGCTCCTTATAGAGTTAGAATCTCTATCCTTAGTTACTCCTAGTACTCTCGATATTAGCGATCCTAAAGACGACGCTACTACTAGTATTATAGGTAGTATACTTCACGATAGCGCGTCGTATACGCGATATAAAGGTCCTAAAGTTAGAGAACCTCGTGCCTTTAAGAGCGAGACAGTCCGAGAGGCGAGAGAGTTTATTCGTAGTCTCGAAGTAATCTTCCTTAATAGTCTATAAGAGTTTAGTATAGAAGATTCGAAGGTCCTATATAGTATTATATAGCTCGTAGGCGAGGCGTAAGAGACCTAGTATAACGAACACTCTAAGGTAATATCTCTAGACTATACTTAGACTAAGTTCAAGCGCTTTATCTACGACGTTATTAGAGATTAGGCGAATCGTACGATCCTCGTAACGGTCAAGTATAAGAAGGCTTAATAGGGTAAGGGCTAAGGAGTACGTTAGTTCGCTATAGAGCTAGGCTACTTAGAGTCTTAACTAGGCGACTATACTAAAGCGTAGCTAGTGCGCTAGCTCCTTATAAAGTTAAAGCTAGCGCTTCGACGAGAGATTATTAAGAATTATACCGTGCCTAGTAAGCGTACTAATTTAGTTACGTTAGTAAGGCGCCTAGAGTAAGCCGATAGGGTAATTCCTATACGGTATAACTAGGGTAGAATCTAGAGCAATAGAGACTACGAGCGCGATACGTACTCGAAGCATAAGCGCGTAGAGAGCGACGCTCCTACGCGTAGGCGAGACGATAGTCTAGGAGGGAATAATACGCGCCGCTCTAGCGATAAAGGTTCTACTCGCTCTATTATAGGCTATAAGCATTTAGAGTACTATAGCTATAAGTAGAAGAGGTATATTAGTACTAATTCTGTCTACTTTAACTAAAGCGCCCGAGACGATAGTAAGAAGCCGTTAGTACGTAAGGTTACTATAGAGACGCTAAAAAAAGAGAAGGTGTTAGAGAAGGACTACGATCTCTAGATACTAAGCTTAGTAGCGATATATACCTCTCTATATAAGTCGTGAATACGACTTACCTAGAGGGCGTAGTCGAGGCGTAGGATAGGCTTAAGCTAGCTTAATTCCTCCTTAATAATACTACTAATATTAACGTAGTATCAAGATCCTTTGTCTTATAACATAGTATTATAGCTCGAACTAATACTACCTTGCCCCTAGCTACCTCGTTTACTAGAGAATTAGGGCATTATTATAGCGTATACTATATACGCGTATAGCTCGTAGACTCTATAGGAGTAGAGCGTATAGTAGGCGTAATCTTTTATACCTACGATATACTAACCTCTAATATAATCTTAGGTCGGCTATAGAGACGTACTTATCGTATACGAGTCGATAGCGGCTCGGATAAGTAGACCTATAGCGATACTTTTAAAAACGTTAAGGTTAGAGAAGCCTATAAGTTTTTTAAGGACTTAAAGTATATACTAACTATATATGCCGTAGTAATAAGCAAGATAGGCGAAGGTGAAGAGCTCGACCCTCTTCCTTCTAAGTTCTAATAGTTCTCTAATATTCTAAACCCGATAGAAGAAATAAGGAGCAAGCTAGTAGATAGCGTAGAGTATACGATTAAGCTACGTCTAGGTACCGTTCTACCCTTTAGGCCGCTATATTACTAGTCGGGCAAGGAGCTAGAGGAATTAAAGAAATACCTTACTATAGGCCTTAAGTACGATTAGATCGAGCGTAGCGTTAGCGAGGCGGGTACGCCTATCCTGTTTATACTAAAGAAAGATAGTAAACTAAGGCTATATATCGACTACTGAGGGTTGAACGAGATTACTATTAAGAATAGGCACCTACTCTCTCTAATTAGCGAGACGCTAGATAGGCTTATAGGAGCTATATAGTTTACGACTCTAGACCTTATAGATACATACTATCGGATTCGTATCAAGCCTAGCGACTACTAGAAGACTACGTTCCGTACGCGCTACGACTACTTTTAGTATAAGGTGATACTATTTAGCCTAACTAACGCTCTAGCTACGTTCTAGGCGTATATTAACCGTACTTTAGTAGGTTTGGTCGATACGTACTACGTAGTATACCTAGATAATATTCTTATCTATAGTAAGAGCCGCGTAGACTACGTGCGCGATATATACGACGTACTTACGCGTCTCCGGAAGTTCGGACTCTATACTTAAAGAGCGAAGTACAAATTCTAGTAGAAGGAAGTCGATTTCCTAGGCTTCGTAGTAACTACTAGAGGGGTTGCGATAGATCTACGTAGGATAGACGTAATCGCGGCGTAGCTAACGCCTATAACGCTCGTAGAGGTTTAATCCTTCCTTAGGTTTACTAATTTCTACTAGCGTTTTATTTTTGAATACTCTAGAGTAGTATCTCTTTTTATAGCGTTGTCTAAGGGCGCCGTAGTAGGTAAGAAGCCGGGCCTACTCAAGTAGACTACACGAGAGGAGTAGACGTTTACTAAGTTAAAAAGGCGTTTTTCTATAGTACTACTACTAAGGCACTTTAACCCTACGCTTAGGTTATAGGTCGAGAGCGACGCCTCTAATTACGTAATTACTATAATCCTTAGCTAACTCTTCGAGTCTAAATAGTACCCTATTATATTTATGTCTAGGAAGATAATTACTATAGAGTATAATTACAAGGTATACGATAAGGAGCTTCTTATAGTAGTTAAGGCTTTTAAAGCGTAGAGGCCGTACCTCGAAGGCGCTCCGTATACGATCGACGTACTAGTCGACTATACTAACCTTCGTAGGTTTATAGGCGTAAAGAAGTTAACTAGTAGGCAAGCTCGCTAGGCTACCTTCCTAGCCCTATTCGACTTCGTTATAACGTACTAGGCGGGTAAGCGAAACCTAGCCGACGCGCCGTCGAGGCGTAGCGATTACGCTAAGGAGGTAGTAGAGGTAACTAACCTTCTACCTACCCTATAGACTAAGTTATAGCTATAGGATAATTAGAGTACGAGGGACGTAGGCGGACCGCTCGTAGCTCGTATCTATACGACTTGTAAAGAATAGTATTCTTCGATAGAGAGAAGTACTAACTCTAACCTGTAGTAGTAGTTCTTAACGCCTATACGAGTAGTAGGTATAATTACTAAGGGCGAAGAGCCGTACGTAAACGTCTTAGACTTAATCCTTAGATATACTCGCGCGCTAGTATAGGCTGAGCTAAGTACAAGCGTAGTATACTCGTAAGCGATAAGTAATAGCGGCCGGTTCGAGTAATATACTATAAGAGAGAGAAACTTCTAGGTAGACGATTTACTATACGTATCTAAGGACTACGCCTTACGGACGTAGGTAATTCGTATATATTACGATAATGCCCTTATAGGCTACTTTAGTAAGGACAAGACTATCTCGCTAGTACGAAGGAAGTACTAGTAGCTAGAGATAACTAAGGATATCGTATAATATATAGAATCCTGTAGGAGTTACTAGAAGGCGAAGGCGCGTCGCTATCGACTATATAGCGAGCTGACTACGCTACCTATACTAGACCGTCTATTTCAAGAATTAACTTAGGATTTTATTATAGACCTTCTACTAAGTAAGCGAGGAGTATACGTGTATAATACGATTCTAGTTATCGTCGACCGATATATAAAGATAGTTATCTTCGTACTAACTACAAAGAGGTATACGAGTAGTAACCTTATAGGAGTCTTAATATTAGAAGTAATTAGGTATTATAGTATACCTATAGGTATTATTAGCGATAGAAGGTCTATATTCACGAGTTAGTTCTAGTCTGACTTCTACTACGAGGCGTATATAAAGCGTAAGCTAAGTATAGCGTTCTATCCGTAGACGGATAGGTAAACCGAAAGAGCGAATTAGACGCTTGAGACTTACCTACGTATCTACTACGTAGAGTAGTAAGATAACTAGGTAGACCTATTAGTACAAGCCGAGTTCGTATATAATAATAGTACGTATACGATATTGAAAATGTTACTATTTATAGTACTATATAGTTTCAATCTAGAGCTAGTAACGAGTAGGCGAGAAGCTCAGAGCGCGCTTCCTAAAAGGGAGGTACTAGCTACTAAGGAAGCTATAGAAAGATTAAAGAAGAACTATAAGACGCTAAGCAAACGCTAGCGAGAAGTAAGTAAGGCGTAGGCTAGGTACTTCAATAATAGGTATCAGGCTAAGGAATATAAGGTCGGCGACATAGTCTTACTATCGACAAAGAACCTATAATTAAAGGTTCCTTCGAAGAAATTAGTAGACAAGTTTACTAGGCCTTTTAAGGTAATTAACGTAGTAGGGAAGTAGGCGTACTACTTGGCCCTACTACTAGACGCTCTTATCTATAACGTATTTTATATATCGCTTCTAGAACCTTAGAAGAGTAGCGAGACATAGGTAGAGAGTATACTACTCGTAGACTACTAGGGTAAATAGGAAGTTAAGAAGATCCTTAGAACTCGAGTAAGGAAGAGCGTGCGCTAGTACTTAATCCGCTAGTAGGGCTAGCCTAAAGAGTACGACTAGTAGGAACCTAAAGAACATATTAGCGGCTATATAGCACTAGACGTATTCGAAGCGTAGCGCGTAAGTAGGCGCGTAGTAAGATAGAAGCGCTAAGGCGCTAATCCGCTAAGGCACTAATACGCTAAGGCACTAATACGCTAAGGCACTAATACGGCGATACTAAGTACTAAGCGCTAAACCTATATATAGGGGCAAACTTCAAATTTAAGAGAGTAAGAAAATTACTAAGGCATTTAGGATATATCGAAGCGTGAACTATATTATTTATATACGCCTACTAAGCGGGTCGTATAGTGCCTATAGGCAAGAAGCAAGTATTTAACTATAGCCTATATAGGCGCGAGCGGAGTATAAGAGGCGTAGATAGTTAGCGAGCGAAACGCTTATTTATCGTCTATAGAGAGCGCGTCGTCGCTAGCGTTTCCGCCGCCGTCGACGCTCTCTACGTCCTTATCCTTATCCTCCTCTACCTCCTCGTCGGACATAGCGTCCTCTAAGAGCTTACTCTCCTCCTAGTTACTACTCTCAAGGTAGGCTGCCTCTATAGTAGCGTCTAGGGCGTCGCTAGAGGCGCCTACTATATAGTTAGTCTACGAAGAGTATTAGTATCGTATAAGGATCGTATAGGAAAAGTAGGTATACCTCGTACTATAGCTCAAATATAGCTACTATAAAGTTAGACTAGCGCTAGGTCTCCGCTAGACCGGCGACGGACATCGCGCTAGCTAGTAGCGAGCCGAGTACGCTCGCCTTACGTAGCGTATCCTAGCCGCCGACGGCTTTACCCTTATTACTAGTAAAGACCCTCTTAGCGGTCTTAATAGAGGTGTAGAGGGCCTTTAGGCGGCGCTTTGCCTACTCTTTACGTACGCTCTTAGAGAGGGTCTCTAGCTACTCGCGGTAGTATAGTACGTAGCGCGCCTACCGCTTAAGGTTTCTATTAGTAATCCTCTTATAGGGGTAGTATTAGCGCTTATAGCGTTAATACTTGACCTTCTAACTAGGCTTTATTACCCCGTTATACGTAGGCTCGTCGTCTATACGTAGTCCGTTAGTAGGTAAAGCGTAGTTAAGGAGCATTCGAAGATCCGTACCGTCGTAGGTATACTTAATATAGTAGAGGCAGATCTCGATATCTCTATAGCCTCTAATATCGTCGATAGTACGTAGTAGGTAGTTTAGGACTACGACTCGGGTACGCTTCGGTAGTATTATACTTACGTTAGTAGTACGGTAATCGTGTAGAGACACTAGCTTACTAAGGATATAGAAAATATTATATACGTAGAAAGAAAGTCTAAGAGAGAGTTAGAAGAGTTTTTAAAGAATATGCTCGAGCCTAGCGACGTAGTCGCTATAGTAGAGATTGTGTTACTACGTAAACGTAAACATATATAGTAACTCTTTACTTCGTAGCGCGTATTTACGTAATACGCTAAAGGTCTGTAGGTATAACGCGTTAGAGACGCGACAAGCGTAGAATATATAAAGTATATTATAAAGACTAAATAGGCAGCCTAGAATATAACCTATCAAGTAAGAGTGTCGCTAAGGGCAGCTCCCTTAAGGAGAGGAGATAGTTATAAGAGCTAGGTAAGGTTAAAGGCTAAGACCCGCCTTAGGCTCGTAGGCTTAGCGTACGGTATAACTATAGTACGCGTATATATCCGAAAGGAGGCAAGAATTAGTCTTACGATATCCTAATAGTCTTGTTAGGAGGGCGCTCTATATATTACTATATACTCCTTTTTATAATAGTAGTAGAGAAAGCTCGTAATAAAGAAGCTATAGAGTAGTAGAAGCTAGATAATTATATTAGCGCCTATATTCTTTATAAGCGAGTTACTAATAAGATTAAACTAGTAAATACCGATATTACTATAACTAATAGCTCGAACTCTAGCGGATTAAAGAACTAGCGACGGACTTATATTAAGAGGGATATAGCTATACTACCTAGTACTAGACCTTATAATAGTAAGTACTTAACTAAGAGATTCTTAGCGATCGAGCCTAGATTATACCTAACGTCTAAACGGCTTATAAAGTTCAAACCTAGTATAGAACTACTACTAAAGGAGCTAGATTTATTATACTATATACTAAGGAACTAAGAAGCTGCCTTTGCGTAGGACTTTACGTATTTAGGCCGAATCAATCCTAATATTACTCTATTATAGAAGATTCGGACAGTTTCTTACGAGCTATAGTAGTATCTAGGCTTTAAGCTAAACCTATCTCTACGATATATTATAGAAGACATACTAAGATAACGAATCTAAGCTAGAACTCTTAAGCTATACTATAGTACTTATCGAAACCTATACTTCCTTATTAGTAAGAAGATAGAGGCGAGTAAGCTAAAGAAGTATTAGTTGATTAACGTAGCTTAGAAGTTTAATTAAGTTACTATAAGAGATTCGAACTTACTACCTAACGCTAAGAGTTTCTCTAAGGACTTTACCGGTTACGCGCTAGCCTCGTTAGTTAATATCTTCTCTAGATATAACTAAATCCTACTCGATAAATTATATAGAGATCTTATAGGCTTTGATTTACTACTAGGCCTATTATAGTAGACTACGTTACTATAAGGAGCTACGAATTCTGTTACCTAGTTCGTTCGTATTATTAACTAAGTACTTATAGAGTATATCTCGTATAAGGTACAGCCGTTTCTTAATAATATTAGTATTAAAGAGCCTAAGACGAAGTACGATAGTAAAGAGGTTAAACCTAGCCTCTACTATTACGTTATTAAACATATTATAGCTATAGACGACGTTCTCTATAATATAGAACGAGCTAATATAACTGTGGCTTTTAATAAGCTATAGCTCTATTACGAATAACTAGTAATCGTTAGCTACCTTACTAGTATCGATAGTCGCTATCTAGACTTCGTAAGAGTAGCGAAGATTAAGAAATAGTCGACGCTAGAGAATTAGAAGGAGGTTCGAATCTTCCTCGGCGTAGTTACGTACTACCGCGTCTAGGTTAAAGGTTTTACGATTATCCTTACTCTACTATTTAAACTCTTATAGAAAGATACCGAGTTTTAATAGACTACTAAATACTAACTAGCTAAAGACGTCGTCTTAAAGGTACTAGTTTCAGCCCTAGCCCTAGTTACTCTTAACTATAGAGAAGGAGTAGGACTTATTATCGTAGGCGTAGATTCGAGCGGCAAAGGTTAGAGATATACGCTTTCCTAATATAATCGAGACGAGCTACTTCTCTACTATCTAGTTTAGTATAAGTCTAGCCTATTTAACCTAGTAGAAGTCAAGTATAATACTAGAAAGCGCGAATACCTTAGCGTGCTAAAGGTATTAAAGAAGCTGAAACCGTAGCTATTTAGAGTATACTTCTAATTAGAGATTAATATAAATACTCTCGTTTATTAGCTTAATAAGGCTGCCTCTAATTTACTGAATATAGTAATAACGCGCTAGCTAGTATAGATCTACCTCTTCGACTTTAACGTTATATATGTTCCTAGTAAGAAGTATATAGCTCTAGATTCGTTATTAAGGAAGCCTACTACGCCTAAAGATATAGAGGCTATAGAATAGGAAGAAGACGTAGATCTAATAATTAATAAGTAATTCTTCGATACCTTTTATATTAACGCTTTCTCTATATAGATAATTTAGAGCGAGCTACCTATAATTAATAGAATCTACTCTTAAGAGTTAATAAATATCGCTTTCGTACTTATATAGATATAAAGACCTAAGAGAGTTTCTAATAACGAGTATAAGCGGTTAAGGAAGAAATGTCGGCTATTTTATATTAAGAATAACTAGCTCTAGCGGTAAGAGCGAGTAGCTAGACCTCTATAGCGAGTTATCGATAAACCTAAAGTACGAGCTTATATTATTAGGGCATACTACTATAAGAACGGTCACTATAGCGCTAAATAGACGTATAACCTTATCTAGAAACGATAGTAGTAGGATAGAGTTTAGGCTTAGATTTCGCTCGCTATGTAGTAATATACTATTTATAGTCTTTAGTATAGAAGACAGGTACCTAGAGAACTATAGATCCCGCTCTAAGTTACGGTTAGCTAGAGGTAGTATATCGATAGCTTATATGTCTTAAAGAACTGTTCGTTAATAGTTACACGCGAATCTCTATCGCGCTAGCTAGAAGTATATATATTCTAGTACCTAGCGAAGAGTATCTTCTTAGTATAGATAGTAAGGTTTATATAGGAAGAGATCTTTTACTAATAAGGTACTACTATAGAAGTTATCCTTAACAACTATAAGACTAACCTTAGTAACGTAGAGAAGCTACTACTATCGTATAGTATTAAATATATTAATATTTCGCCGTACTACTCTTAGTCTAACGCTATCGTTAAAGTCGGCTATAAGATAATATTAGACGCTTACTTAAAGCTCTCTAATAGTAGCCTTTATACGATTCGTAACTATATTCTAGTAGTTCTATAGGTAGAGAGAACGATAATAGTCTCTACTATAGGATTAATACTATTAGAGGTAATAATTAGGCGTGACGTAGTACTACTAATCGAGCTAGAACACTATACCTTCTAGATTATAGATTAGGGTAAGGTTAAGACTAGAGTAGAGCTCCTTACGATTCGAGCTTAAGCCCTAGAAGCTATAGAAACGACTATAGAAGAAGGACGACTACGTTAATAGCGTCTCTAAGAATAGAACAAGGCGTACTTCGATAAACACTACTATACGGACCTTACTATACTAAAGAAAGAAGATCTCGTATTAGTATACTACTCTAAGTTAAAAACTAGCTTCTCCTATAAGCTTACGTTTAAGTAGGAAGGCTCTTTTAGAGTTTCTAAAGTATTATAGAGTAGTATATTATATAAGCTTAAGGAACTAGATAGCTCGAAGCGTAAGTATATCTATAAGAGGATAGACCTTAAGAAATATACCTTTCTATACGAAAACCTAAAGCTAGTTCTAGATTAGGTTAAACTAGAAGAAGTACTACTACTAATAGAGAAGGTTATAGAACTAGGCCTCCTACCTAGGTATAAGTATCTATAGATCTTTATTAGTAAGCTATTAGTAATAACTTAAGAAGAAAGGGAGAGTTATATACGCTAGCTATTAATAGAGCTTAAAGAAGAAGTAGAAGACTTAGTAAGCTAAAGGCTAAAGCTAGCTTAGTAGAGCTAAAGAAGTAGAAACTCGATAAGCGATACTTGATTAGGAGTATAAGCTAAGATCTAGCTACTAAAGCCTAGCCTCTACTATAAAAAGAGCTAATCTTTCTAAGATCGTACTATCCTAAGCGCTTCTTTTTATTCCTAGAGCTACTATCGAGCTCTAATCTAACCTTCCCGAGCGCTTCTCTTAGTCCTAAAGCTACTATTAAGCTCTAATTAGAGCTTCCTAAGCTTATAATTTACTAGACTAGTATAAATCTAGCTAAATCTTAGCTATCCTAAGTACTTCTTTTATTCCTAGAGCTACTATCGAGCTCTAATCTAAGCTTCCTAAGCTCCTCTTTTACTAGATTAGTAAGAATCTAGCTAATCCTAACTATCCTAACGCTATTTTCTATAGCTAAGATAAGTATCTATATAGCTAGTTACTCCTCTAAGCTTAACTTTTAAGTATAGATTCTATATCTACTAGTTAACCTACTATCCTACTCCTTTTTCTAAGTCCTAAGCCTACTATTACTATAAAAGTTAGCTGTCCCGAGCTACTTTCTACTACTAGGTCTTAAAAATCTAAGCTAGATCTATACTCTTAAAGCTCTTTTCTACTAGCGATTTCTAAGGTTAGTACTATAATCTACCTTCCTAGAGCTCTTTTCTATCGCTAATCGAAGAAGAGAGATAAGAGTTATCTATCCTAAAGGTCCTTTTACTACTAATTTTCGCCTAACTAAAGGAATCGCTAAAAATATTAGTTTCTAATAGAGAATTCTTAAAGTTTAAGGTTTTTAGCTTATATAAAAGTAGAGAAGCTTGAATCCTTAGTAATAACGGCTCTAATAGCTCCTTTCTAGCTATTAATTATAGCGCTAGTAGTCTCTTACGATATAGAAAGCGCGATCTAGTAAGTCGACTAGGTATACGAAAAATAAGGCTCTTTTAAGTTAGTAGAGGTAACGACGATAGTATCTAAGTCTTAGTCCTCGTTAGCGATAGTAAGGTATATACTATAGTAGTTAGTAGTAGCGTTAGTAGTATACGACAGCTATAGAAGCGTTAAGGTAAAGTAAACTTTTAGTTATCTTTTTAAACGATAACTAAAACCTTACGTAACTAAGCCCTACGTATAGACCTCTAATCCTAACGGTAGTTACGTTACTACGATAAGGTATATAATCAGACTACTTTTACGCTCTAAACGATCTCTTCTTCCTTATTAACTATTAATTAGTTACTATAGAGCCTTACTTCTATTAAGTTCGATTCTTATCTTTCGTTACTACCTAGTAACGCTATATAGCTATTTATATACGTAAGTAGTAACTAATATAATAGAAAACTCTATAACTAGTTACGCGCCTAACCCTCCTCGCTATTTAAGTTACTCGTTACTAGTTACGCGCTTTATATCGCTCTAAGCTACTAATACGACTAATTAAAGACGTTCTCTTTCTCTATCGTATATAAAGAACAAGACTCCCTCTTTCTAGCGTTCTTTAACGTCTAAACGCTTATTAAGACCGGCGCTTTCGCTTTCTACCTCGCCTATTCGAAGTCTAATATAAGAACTACCTAGACAAGATTCTCTAAAAAAGAGATGAAAAATAGCTTCTTTAAGTTCTATATAAGGTATAGCGCTCGCTCGTACTAATCGCGAAGGCTCTCTCGTTAGTTTCTAGGCCTTAAGTAGACCTCTTACTAGTATAACGAACCTTAATAACGCTACCGAAGCTATCTTATCGCTAGAAACGCTATAAGAATAGAAGGAGAGTATCGACTTAGTACTTAAGTAAGTCGAGGAAGCGAACGATAGAATAAAGATTAGTATATTTAACTTCTTTAAACGCCTCTTAGCTAAGATTTTACTAAAGTACCTTAACGTATAGAGCGTAAAGCGCGATAATATAAAGAAGATACGCTAAGAAGGCCGAGACTTAGTAAAGAAGAGAAACTTAATTTAGTAGTAGCTACGTATAGAGTTTAGGCACGAGTAGAACTTCCTCTTCCTTAACTAAGTCTTATATAATAAAGAGATACTTAGGAACCTTCGTTAATAGTTAAATAAATATAAAGGCGTCTTTAAAGAAAATAAGCCTAAAGACTAGGTTTTCTTAGCGTAGTAAAAGTAGGATCGTTTCTATTAGTAGATAGCGAACATATTCTCTCGTAGCTAGTATTTTTAGCTATAGAGAAGTAAGAAGACTCCTAGCTCGTAGGGCTTAGGCTTTATTAATACGAACTTAGATAGGAGACGCTACTAGAATAAGTTCAAGGTAGAGCTCTCGTAGGTCGACGTATTTAGCTATAAGATAAGTAAAGCGCGCCTAGAGGCGGGCTATAAGCTTAATTAGTATAGATTTGTAGTCAAGCTTACTAAAGAAGAGCGTAAAGGAGAGATTTTCGAAGAACTAACTTACGTGTTCCTAATAGTAGAGAGATAGCTCTTAATATCCTATAGACTATTACCTCCTCCTAGAAATCTAAGATCTAATAGACGACTCTCCTCTTCTACGCCTAAGAGCTTATCCTTATCTAGTCCTACTCGAAACTCTAGATAAGAAAGAGAAGGTAATTTACTTACGACCCTAGAGCCTCGTCCTAGAGGTTCCGTATCGCCTAGTACTATATAGAGGCTAAAAGCTTAGTTAGAGAAGTTAACGCTAAGCTCTACGAAGAAGCTTACGCTCGTCCTTTATAAGAGTAGGAGGCTTACTAGAATTCGCGCTAGAGAAACTATTATTAACTCGATCGAAACTTCTTCTATACTAAGTACTTTAGGTAATAGCGATCCTATATAAGACTAAGTTTTATCTACGATAGAGCCGCTACCGAGTCCGTAACGCCTATCGCTAATCGTACTAGAAGATAATAGCGGAATTAAGCTAGAGAGCGACTTAGAGCCTAATCTACGTTACTAGGCTTATATAAAGAATAGTGTTACCTCTAAAGTCTACTACTATATAATCGTTAGTAGAGCTCTTAAAGAAGTCGATAATATCTAGGAGAAGAAGAAAGTAGCTAAGAGCTACGCTTTAATTAATGTTCTTCTATACCTTAGCTAGCCTCTTTATAAAGAATATATAACTAAGATAGGTAATACTATAGGTTTAAAGCTACTAAAGACGGCTAACGTAACGTATACTCTCTACTAGCGTATTGTTTAGATAGGTAGTATAGCTAATCTCTAAGCCCTTATCGCCTAGAATACTTAAAACTAGACGTAGTTTAAGCTAGAAGCGAATACTTTCTTCTCTAAGCTAGTAGGACGCTCTCGTCGTAGTAAGAAAAGTACTAATACTTAGGAACTAGAGGACGATATTAACGCTCTAATACGCGAGGTAGGTAGAAGCTATCTCGGACCCTTTTAGTTCGTAGTAACCGAAGTAGACTTAAAGGTTACTTCTAATATCTATTAGAGGGCTTAGGAGCTCTTAGACTATAATAGTAATAAGGGTACCTAGACCGATTATAGCTTCCTCTTTTATTCTCCTTCTACTAGAGGCCTATTTTAGATCCTAGACTCTTTACTCGAAGCTATACGGTATAAGTTTGTAGTATATCGATAGTATAATATAGCTATTAGTTAGTATAGTTAGTCTCGTAGTATATAGTACTCGCTATCCTAATAGCTTCTTCGCTAGTGTCCTCTACTATAGCTATACTAGCTAGTTACTACTCCGTATACGACTATTAAGTACGTAGCCTACCTATCTACTACCTTTTATATCTTCGACGATAAGGTAGGTTCTAACTACCCTAATAGCTTCTAGTATATCGCCTTAAACGAGAATATACTACTTAAGGAGAAAAGGCTTGATTAGGTTTAATTTACGATCTCTCTAGACGATACTAGCGATAGAGGACGACTTTTACTAACCTCGGACACGATTAGTAATAGGCTCTTTAACTATAAGGAGGCGAAGATACTAGCGAGGCGTATTATCGCTAATAAGTAAAGCTATAGTATAGGCTTCGTCGAGACTATACCTCTAGTAATTACTAACGAAATAAAAGCTAATCTTAAGCTTAGTTAGAAGAATCCTTATACTAATACGGGCTCGCTAGTTATTTCGTACCCCTATATCTCTTAGCGGTATACTCGTATAGGCGAAGAGTATCGTATAATTCTAATAGTGTTTCTAGCCTACTCTAATAGCTATACGTTAGATAAGCTACCTAATAGTAATTACGTTAACGTTTCTACGATCTATAGCGTATATCTCTATTACGAGCGGATACCCTTTATAGCTTCTAGTACTATATACCCTATACGAGCGATAAAACCTTTCGCTATAGAGGTACTATTAACCAGCCTAGGCTCGATTTCTAATACCTTAATAGGCCGAGTTCTATAGACGGATTAGGTAGTAAGTATAGAAATAAAGAAGCTCTTTAGTATAAGTAAGGAGGAGTTCAAGGTCTATATAGCCGAGTAGTAGACTACGGCTAAAGCTTAGTTCGATACTACCTACGCTACAGCTATAGATATTAAAGAGTAGGTGTTTAGCGAAGCTAGCTTTATAAGCGCGGATAGTAACTTAGAAGTATTAGTGTTAAAGAAGAGAGAGGCTGTTCCTAAGGAGATCTCTAAGGATATAGTAGAAGAGTAGCGGCTAGCGAATAATAATTAGATCTAAGAAGGTGTTTTTAGTAGTTATCGTTAGAAAAGGCAACTATTTAATAGGCCTCTAATTAAAAGTTTAATAGACTTTAATAGAAAAACTAGCTGGTTTTAAGTAATTCTAAGTAAGATCTATAAGTAATTAGGTGTCTAGTTAGATACTAAGGAAGAGAGGATTAGTAAGGTAAAGGCCTACCTATATACCGTACTTAGTAGTTTTAGTATAAAAGCAAGGTAGTAGCTCGTTTCTAAGATAGGAATGTTTACTCTACTTAATTAATTTAATGTCCTACGGTCCTAGTATAGGCTCTTAGTCTTAGGACTACTAGTTTAAGCTCGTTACTACTAGTTAATATACGTATTATAAGACTATTACTCTCTAAATAGGTCTTGTTCTATAATAACTACTCTTATACCTACCTAGAGGGTTAGTATTAGGGTAGTTATTATCTATTACTACTTTACTAATACTAGTAAAGCGTAGGAGATAGATACTATACGTATTAGTAGTCTATATTATCGATATATTAGGTTAAGTACTACTACTACTACTAATTGTTTTATATTCGCTAGCGATAGAAAGACGTATTATAGCTACTATATATAGGATCGAAATATTAGTAATTATATATAGTTAGCTTCTATAGTAGCGTTTAGTATATATATATATCTTAGGCCTTAAGCTCTATATATTAGTAGTAAAGATTAGCTTGTTCTATATACTTTAGCTTCTTATTTTATATCTTAAAACCTCGAGTAAACCTATAGATTATATTATAAAACATAATCGTTACTTTATAAATAAAATATACTATTCGTTATAGGTTTAGGAGCTAGCTAACTTTAGAGGTAACTATCTACTAGATCTCTATCTACTTACGCTTAGTAGCCTCCTTTAGAGCCTTATCGCTATCTACTATATCGCTAGTAGATAGGTTAGCTTTAATACTATTAAACTCTCGCTATCTACTATATCGCTAGTAGATAAGTTAGCTTTAATACTATTAAACTCTCGCTATCTACTATATCGCTAGTAGATAGGTTAGCTTTAATACTATCAAATTCTTACTATCTACTATATCGCTAGTAGATAGATTAGCTTTAATACTATTAAACTCTCGCTATCTACTCTTGTCGCTAGTAGATAGGTTAGCCTTAATACTATCGAATAGAGCCTAGTATATAGAGACCTTATAGTATCGCTTAAGTTAGGTCTCTAGGTAGCTATAAACGCTACGCTAATAGATAGAACTTTAGCTAAGATTCTATAAGAGAAGAACTTCTAGAGAAAGCTAGTAGAGAGTAGCTAATTTCTATTATAGAGTAGTAACTACGCTTTATAATAGAAAGGTAAAACTCTTTCTTCTATTTTAGGATTTACTCGAGCTACTTTTTAGTTATAAAGTAGAGTCCTTATACTATAATAGAAATTAGAGAGTTATATTACCTAATCCTCTATATATTAGTAGGTTCTAAAGATCGTCTATAAGCTCTTAGAGCTATTAACTAGCTAGACGTATAACTTCCTTAAAATACTAGTAGGTACGTTAGTTTATAAGAGTAGCTTTTAGCTCCTAATTATATCTAATATATTCTATAGCGTATTTAATATCGAGGTCCTTATTACTATCCTATCCGTCCTATTATAGCGTAGATTAAGTATTCTACTAGTATAGTAGACTCTCTTTAAGCTCGCGAATACGTTATTAAATTATAGACTTATCGAGCTAGCGACGTTTCTAACTTAATCGGTTATTATTTACGAATCGAAGCTATATAAGAGGCTAGATAGATAGTAACTATAAAGTAGCCTACTTCCTCGAGCTATAGTAGAGATATAGAAGGAGCTACTCTTACTAATAGCGTATCTAGTCTTTATCTCTTATAATAGTAGTCTTACTACTATTACTAGATATATACTTAAAGTTAAATACGCGCTCGAATATAAGATCTTCTAATCTTCGTACTCGAGATATAGTAACGTGTATAAGCGTAGTATTCTAGCGACTAGTTTCTAGATCTAAAACTAACTTCGAGATAGTTATACTCTAGGCTTTATATTCTATAATAGCGTATACTAGGCGAACGAGGAATTACGTACGATACTATACTTCTCTTTTACGATAGAAGTTACGCTATAAATAGAAGATTAGAACTATAGTATAGTCTACTACGTACTAGACGAAAGTATCGATAGATAGGCTAGTATAATCGGATATAGGTACTAATACTAATAGGTAAAAGAGGTAGTAGCTAGTAGTAGGATCCTCTCTAGTATACTATACTATATCGTATAGACGATATTAAATACTATTAATAATACCTCGCTTAGTCTAAACGTTCTCTAGTATTTTTAACTTATAGCTAACTAAAAGATTTAGCTCTAGTTCTAGACTACTAGCCTTTTTAAAGCTAGCTTTAGTAGCGATAGTATCGCTATTTATAGTATAGATCTTAAAGATAGGCTAGCGATTATCTCTCTAGTACTAGTAATTATATACGTCGGCCTCTATATTCGTACTATATATATAGATTACTATATTAAACTAGTAGATTTTAGTAAAGAAGAGATTAGCCTAGTAGGTTAGTATTTTCGTTATAGAGTAGGTAGTACTCTTTATAACGAGAAGATATACCTAGTAGTAGGTTAAAAGAGTCTTCTAATACTTATAAGATACTATATAACTATAGAGAGTACGTAGAGTAGTAGAGAATATATACTAGTCTATATACTATCTCTAATATACGCTTAGGACGATAGCTTTATTAAAGTCCTAATACTTATAATAACTAAAGATATCCTAGAGAGTTATACTATCGCGTAGTAGACTATCTAGTTTATACTACTAGATATTATAGAATAGCGCCTTGTCTTTAATAGGAGAAAGCTACTAGAAGTTACTAAAAAGTAGTATACTTAGACTACTAAAGAGTTAGTTATTACTCTTCGCTTTCTTTAATTAGAGGTCTATTATATAAAGAGTAGTAAGGCTAACTATACTCTTTTTATCGATAATTATATATCGTATATACTAGAGCCTTTATTAGAGAGCGTATAGTTAGCTAGATTTAAGAGCTTAGAATAGCTAATTACTAGATAGTAGCTTAAGAAAAGAGTATAGTATACTACTACTAATACTAAAGGATATAGCGCTAGTAGGTACGTATCGTATAATAATCTCCTAATATAAGAGATTCTATAAATATACTAAGAGTACCTAGATAATAAATAACTTACTAGTACTAGTAGGTCTATAGATATTAAGAAGGATCTACTATAGTAGATAGCTAGCTTTAGTATCTCGAAAGTAATTTATAACCCTAGGCTATTAGTAGTTTCTATTATAAAGTATAGTAGTTATAGTATAATAGAAATACTTACTACTAGTAGATTATACGCTACTCTTCTACTAAAAGATTAATAACCCTCTACGAGTACTAGCGTATACGCGATACTTAGAGATATTATCGCTTAGCGTACTTCTACTATTCGTGTTCGTCGTAGATATTTAAGCCTTATATACGCTTATTATATTTGTCTATATAGAATATCTAGTTATATTACTAGTCCTCTATCTACTTACTAAGGTTATTAGGATCCTCGAATCGTAGTACTAGGTTACGATATATAGTCTCTATAGCTAACTATACTATTACGTCTTTAAATATATCTTTCTTTTACTATAAAGGAAAGCTGAACTCGTCGAAGTTATCTACTTAAGTAGTAGGTATATAGACGTCTATATATTTAAAGTTATAGCGATTCTTATAGTTTATTATATACTTAGTATAGGTAGAAGCCTATATCGTATAATACCTATATAGTAACGTTATATACTAACGAAAGAGATAATAGAGAACGATCTTTATATAGTAGAATCTCTCGTAGTCCTTACTCTAAAGATCTACCTTATAGTAAGGTAGATACGATATAATATATAGTTTTATATAAGGTCTTAGGCTATAAGCTATTAGCGATTTCTATTATAGATAGTAGCCTACGTATTATAATAGAAATATATACTATATAACCTTTTAAGGTAAGTATTTAAAGAGTATTAGGAACTTAAATAGTAGCGTATTAGTAAACTCTAATAGGCGAGATATATACTTTTCTAGAACGGATCTTATAGTTTTATTACTATCTTTATCTAATTAAAAGATAGTTCTAATCTCTCTTTCTAGATATTAGTCGAAACTAATATCCTCCTAGCTACTTTAGTAGAGAGGAATACTAAATAGAATATAAGAAACTTCCTATATAGACTAATCTCGTTCTACGATTATATAGTTTATTAACTTAGTAGCGAATAATAGAGTAGGCTACTAGAGGTTAGCGATTTTAGTTATAATATAGGCTTCTATATTAGTAATAGAAATAGTAGACTTATATTACCCTTAGTTAAGTATAGAGCTAACTAAATAGCGATCTCTTAATATAATCTAGTACTTAGCTCGTCCTTAGTAGTATACTTAGCGACGTAGTTTAGTATAGCGTAGACTATAGTATAGAGAGAGATATTAGTATTTACGTACTAAGTAAAGGCGATAGTAGGATTATATAGGTTTATTATACTATCGTTAGAAATAGTATAGAAACTAAAGTAGTTTAGGTTACGACTCTTATCTATACGTATAGGACTAGTACTATAAAGGAAATAGAATCGATAGGACTTAGGTATATCTAGAGAAGCTTCCTTCTTATAAGCTTAATAATAGGAGTCTATATAGATATACTATTAAATACGATTAACTATATTAGAGAGGTTACTAAGGGTATTACGAAGCTTATCTATCTATATATTATAGGTTCTACGCGTACGCTACCTAGCGCGTTAATAGTCGGCTTCTAGATTAACTATAAAGATATACTTACTCTAAAGGTCTAGAAATATATTACTATTTAGTAGCTTAGTAGATTTCGGTTATAAAGCGTAGAGCTCTATTTATAATAGAAATATACTAAGCCTCTTTATTTATAAGATTACTATATACCTCGAGGATAGTATCTTAATTATACTATACGAAGCTATAGATATAGATACTATTACGGCCTTAAAACTCGTAATAGAACTAGAAGTCTTTAATACCGAACTTAGGTACTAGTATAGTATAGAAGAAAGAAGTAAATCGCTTATAGAAGTACTATATAGCGATATATAGATAGCTATATAGGTTCTTATAGTTAATCTAGTAGCGCTCCTTATCGGTACTATATTACTACTACTAGTAGTTTAGTATATATCGCTAAAGGCTATCTTATTATATATCTATAGCGCTAAATATAAAGAATAATATAGGCTTACTAAAAGCGTAGACTATACTAAGAAGCTTATAGTAGTAGCGATACTAGTATAGTTAGACTCTTTTTATATTAGACGTATATCTAATAACGCGATTAATTAGAGCCTAGGCCTATAACGGATCGTCTTATAATACTTATCTAAGTTCGTTAATACTAAGAGTAGTAGACCTACTATTATTATTATAGTTAAGTACCTATCGTACTCGGCTACTACTTAAGTTACGTATCTATAGATTAAATATAGTATAGTAGAAGCGCTTATAGTAACCGAATCTACTATCGTAATATTGTATTAGATACTAGATCTATATAAGAAACTTAACGCTATTACGCCTTAGAAGGTTATAGTCTACGAGACTATAGAGGAATAGAGTAGGGAACGCGAGAGAGAAGATCTTCTAGTACTAGCCTTACTATAAATAGTAGAGTATATTAAGACGTAGCTAATCGATCGTAGAAACGAACGCGTTAGGATTAGGATTAAGTACTAGAGTTCAAGGTTAGTATTTTATTTATAAAGTAGGCTTACTACTTTATAATAGAAAAGAGTACCTTATCGAAAGTCTATAGCTTCTATACGCTTAGGACGTATATAAGGTACTATACTTATATCGATATTACTTTTATTACCTACTTTCTCTTCTTATTACTTATTTAGAGCGACTATAGCGCTAGTATTTTAGTATAGTACTATCTAGATCTCTTCGAGAACTAAATCGTTCTATAGAAGCTAGGTAAGAAGTACTTTATCGATAGTAATATCTCGAAAGCCTAGGTAGTTAATTAGAAGATAGTTTAGCTAAGTCTATATAGTATAGTATATAAACCTATAACTAACCTAGAGGTAGTAGTATATAAGTCTATACGTAGGTCGTAGAGCTAGAGTCGAGCGATAGCCCTACGTAGTAGTTAGTAGTAGGTATAGTAGGTAGATTAGTAGCGCGCCTACTACGTAGCGGTCGCGGAGATATACGTTAGTAGCTATAGTAGGCTATATAGGCCGTAGGCCTATTAAAATTGCGTAGTAGCGACGCTAGTAGAGGATAAGTAGAGTATAGAATACTATTCTTAAATAATATACTATATTAAATAATCCCTAAGTAGTAACCTAAGTAGTTATCTCTAACCTAAGTAGTAGTAACCTAAAGGATAATAATCGATAGATAGATAGCCTCTATAGTAAGCTCGAAAATCGCTCTTATATACTATAGCGGTAGTAGCTACTATAGGCTCGCCTACTAGGTATAAGGACGCCTACTACGTTATATCCTTCTCTCTATAGAAGTCTCGCTAGAGATATTAAAAACAATAATATAAAGTATTATAGAAACAAGTTATCGTCCTTCTCTACTACCTCTCTATACTTCTATATCTCTATACCTTACTAGTCCTCGCGTCGTTCTATTAGGCCTCTAGAGGCCGAACAGAATTAGTACCTAGTTACTAGAGGCCTACTCGAAGAGCTCTTCTATATTAGTAGTAATAGAGAAGTCGGCTACTAGACGCTTTATAAAATCTATATTATTAGTATAGAAGCTAGTCTTTAGGAATATCTTAGTCTCTATAGTCTTAATATAGGCTATAAGGATACGATAGTTACTTAGTATAGCCTTATAGTAGGCCGCTAAATAGGTATTAAATATATTAGTAGAGTAGGTAATATAGCCTATAGTATCGGAGACTACTATAGAATCGTCCTAACGTTATATACTAATAAGGGCCTTACCGAGATATATAGCTAGTAGTAACTTATCTAAAGTAGAGAAATAGTAGAGGATTACTCTATAGCGGTTAGAGTAGCTAGATAGCGAGGTATACCTAGGTACTAGGCCGTAGTAAGCGTCTCGTAGCTAAGAGTACGTACTAGAAGCCTCTCTAATCTCGAGGTAGTTAGTATCTAGGTCTATCTTATAAAACTAAAGTAGGACGGTTATCTACTTATCGATCTTATTTTCCTTAGAACTATATAGTAGTATAGAGGACGATACCCTAGCTTCTCTCTACTTTACTAGTACTATAGACTATCCTCTAGTATATTTCTAGGTAGGATTTAGTAGGTTAACGTCTTCCTTCTATATATACTACTCCTTAATATCCTCTATAAAGCTCCTACTAAGTAACTCTCTATCTCCTAGTCTCTCTACCTATACCTTAAAAACTCCTTAGTAGTATAGACTCTTAACTAATTTAGTATAATTAGTATAGGTCTTATTTATAAAGGAAACTATACCTTAAACTTACGATATACTATAGCCTCTAGCTATATCTATAATACTAAGATCGATATATCGAAAACCTTTATAAGACTAATCGAACCTACTATTAGTTAGTAGGTAGGTATGCTTAGTATAGTATAGGTAGTAGACTAGGTTTATAGTATAATCTAGTTAGTAGTAGATATATATTATCTAGTATATAGGGTCCTAGTAAATTAACTACTAAATACTACTATAGAATATATTCCTATACTAACCTATATTATAAGTACTACTAATCTCACGTAGATACTAGTCGTATATAGTAAACTTCTTATTAATTAGGTCCTTAATTAGCTCTAACTAAGTAAATAAGTCGATTATAACTATACCTTCTCTAAAGTATACCTCTAGTACTAGCTTTAGTAGCTTACTCTTATCTATAATATTCTTAACTAGCTTAGTATAGGTAAAGTATCTAGGTAGGTTATTATATCTCGTTCTCTTAGCTAGTAAGTAACGTAGGGTACTTAGAGTATCGCTAGGGTAGGCTGCTTAGCGTGTCGCTATAAACTAATTTAGGTTCTCTACTTAGAGTTTAACTAAATCCTAGATATATACGTAGAGTCTAAATCTCTAAAATAGCGTCGGTTAGTCGACCTTACTATTCTTAAGGCTAAACGCCTCTCTAGTAGTATTTCGTAGATACTAGAAGTAAAGACTATACTTGTTTAGGTTAACGTCCTTTAAACTATATTCTTTAACCTTTAAGGTAATAAGCGTATCGAATACCTATACCTTTAAGCCTTAGGTATTAATAGTAGCGTAGAGTAGTCGGTTCTATCTAATATTATAGCGGTTATAGAGGTATATAGTACTACTAAGTAGAGAAGATAGGCCTAGATCGCTAACCTTACTTAGGCGCGAGTTAATACTAGAGGTTTAGTAGCTTCTAATAGGTATAAGAGTTAATATACCGCTTTCTATAGTTAAGTAGCGCTAATTTCTAGTTAGGCTCCTAGAGCTAGATAGACCTACGAGAGTAGTAGTAGCTTTCTTAGCGTCTTCTTAGATCTTAGTAGCTACTCTTATAACTCTAGGTAATACTACTACTAAAGAAGAGGCTCTATTCCTACCTAAGAGCCTATCTATAGCTAGCGAGGATATCTTAATAGGTTAGATAATCCTATCTTTAAACTATAGATTATACTTTCTTATTAACTACTTTACTTTATCGCCTATAGTATTAATCTACTAAACCTTGTCGCGTCCTTTCTTATTCTTTAGCTTAATAAAATCCGAGTCGATAAGGTAGTATTCCTTTAAGCGATTATTAGCTAGGTTAAGGAGGCGCTAAAGGATAGCTTTAGCGAGTAGATATATAGCGCTATCTATATCGAGCTTGTTCGTAGTAGCGCTACCTATATAGGCTAAGAAGTTCTTTACTATCTTTAGGTAATTTTTAAGATAGAGACGAATTATCTTACTATTTCTATATCTAATACCCTACTCTATCTCGATATAAGCGAAGGCATAGTCGATTACCTACTAATCCTTTACTCTCTACTATATAGCGTTCTTAAAACTTAGGTTTACCTATTTTAACTTCTTATCTAAAGACTTTTTATTAATCTTCTTAATTCTCTCCTAGCGTAGACGTACTATATTATATAACCTAGAGAAGATCTAGTCGTAGTAATTAATAATCTCTATCGCTATAGTATACCTCTCTACGTTATCTTTAATTATAGCTATACTAGTAATAATATCCTTAGTTCGTATAGTATTCTAGATAATATTTCTAGCTTAAATAGAGAGGCTATTTAGGCTATTTAGGTTAACGTTACCTAGTACCGATATAGTATAGGTACTAGCGCGATTACGCTTAGTAAAGCGACTCGAGGTAGTAGAAGTAGGAGGAGGTTATTAGTAGTACTAATAACTACTAATAGGTAGTAGTAGGAAGTTACGATTAAGAAGGAGATAGAGAGCGGCTAGTTACTTAAGTATCTAGTCCTATAGAGTAAATAAAGGTTCTAGAGAGTAGTAGAGTTAATAGAAAGTAAATCGCGACTAGGGTAAATAGGTAATAATAGTAAGTAATAATAGTAAGTAGTATAGAGTAGGTAAATATAAAGTAAACTAGTAAAGTAAACTAGTAAATACTTTATAAAGTAAAGTAGAAAGTAAAGTAAAACAGCTTACGAGGAAGGCGCGTATTATAAGTAAAATAAAGGAAATCGATAAAAGAAACTATATATCTCTAAGACTAGAAGCGGCGACTAGAAGCGGTATAAGAGTTATATATAACTCTTCTCTCTCTTATCCTTTCTTCTCTTCCTTAGAACGGTTAAGTAGTATCTAGATATCGTAGTCCGACTAGGCTAGTTACTCGTCTATACTATCGTCCTCGCTACTATCTAGTATACTAGAGGCTTAATACCTAGGTATACTCTTTAAAGATTCCTTATTATACGACGTAGGTAATACTATACTATTAAGGTCCTCTAAGATATAGGAAGTAGTACCTTCCTTATACCCTAAGACTCTATACGGCTCTTACTAATAGAAGGTAAGCTTATCTAATCGAGATATCTTAAGATCGTCTTAGTAGATTATAATTAACTATTCTTTAGTAAACTTAGTATAATCTATATATCTAGAATTATCGTAGTAGTCCTTAGCTTCCTCTTAGATACGCGTTTATTACTCTAAGATATTACTCTCTATATCCTATATAGCCTTAAGTACTTTAGCTTAAAGAGTAATTAGTTCCTTATACGTACGAACTAATCCCTAACCCTTAACTCTAAAGATATAGTATTCTAACTCGATAGGTAGTACTACCTCTCTACTAATTATTAGTTTAGTAAGAGTCTCGCTAGTACTACTATTATAAGTAGTACGCTCTACCTATAGTATAGATATCTTCTTAGTAGTACTATTACCCTAGGTAGTATAATAGTAGATCTTAGCTTCTAGCTATCGTAATACCTCTTCTCTAGTAATAATTAAGGATCCTCGCTTATCGATATAGACGCTATCTATATACTAGCGTTCCTCTATAGTTTAGATCTATACCTCTACTATAGGACCGGGTCGAGGTATACTATTCCTTAGATTATAGTCCTCGTACTAGTAGAAATATACTATATATTATATATATATACTATCCTACTAGTACTTCGATCTAAGTATATAGTATATAGAATCGGCGTTCCTATAGCTACTAGACTTATAGATCTCCTTAACGATTAACTTCTATATCGTACTATCTTTAATAACCTTCTATTAAGAAGCCTATCTATAGAGCTACTAGTATAGCTTCTTATTAATAACTAGGAATTTCTTAGATATCTTACTAAAGCGATAGTATTCTAATTTAGATATATAATTCGAGCGTCTCTTATAAAGTAAGATAAAAGTAATAGCCTTAGCCTAGTACTTCTACGCGCCTAGTTCGCTATTAATATCCTTCTAGAAGATAGAATCGATATTATCTCTATTAGGCCTCTAAGGCTAGATAGAAATCCTAGACGTATATACCTAGAAGAAGGCCTTATCTATAAGAGCTTCTTTATCCTCGTCTTCTATAGTATTATCTTCTAAGCTAGCTAGCCTTCTAGATAGCGTATCGAGGCTAGTATACCTCCTACCTAGAATATACTTAACTTTAAACGTAAAGAGCTAGATCTACGTAATCTACTACGTAACTATAGTATTAGTCAAGTTAGTAGCTCCTTTATTAAGCTAGTAAACGAGCGTATTAGTATCTACTTTAAGAATAAAGTATACTCTAAATAGCTAAGGTTTTAACTTAGTAAGTACTTTCTTAACTTCTAGGTATTCCTTCTTATTAGCGCTATACCTACTTTAGATAGTATTCTACGTACCGCTCTTATACCTAGCTAGTATTAGATAATAACTACTCTAATACTAATCTCCTAGGTAGGTATAAGAGCAGCTATTATAGAACAAGATCTATTTAGATAGTAATAGTCTTATAATACGTTAGTTAGATAGTAGTAACGAGCTTAAACTAATAGCTCTAGGCTTAAGAGTTTATATTAGGACCGTAGGACATTAAACTAATTAAGTAGAGTAAATATTACTATCTTAGAAACGAACTACTACCTAGCTTTTATACTAAAGCTACTAAGTATAGTATATAGGTAGGCCTTTACCTTACTAATCCTCCTTTTCTTAGTATCTAACTAGGCACCTAACTATCTATAGAGTCTACTTAGAATCGCTTGAAACTAACTAGTTTCACTATTAAAATCTATTAAACTTTTAATTAGAGGCCTATTAAATAGTTATCTTTATTAATAATAACTACTAAAAATACCTTCTTAGATCTAGTTATCGTTCGCTAGTCGCTACTCTTCTACTATATCTATAGAGATCTCCTTAGGAACGGCCTCTCTCTTCTTCGATACTAATATCTCTAAGTTACTACCTATACTTATAAAGCTAGCTTTACTAAATATATACTTCTCGATAGCTATAACCTTTATAGAAGAGGTAGTAAATTAAGCTTTAGCTATAGCCTACTACTTAGCTATATAGACCTTAAACTCCTTCTTACTTATACCGAAGATCTTCTTTAATTCTATACTTACTACCTAATCCGTCTATAGAACTCGGCCTACTAAGATATTAGAAATCGAGCCTAGGCCGCTTAGTAGTACCTTAGTAGCGAAAGGTTTTAATACTCGTATAGGATAGATAGTACCTAAAGCTATAAAGAGTATTCGCTTACGATAGAGGTATACGCTATAGACTATAGAAACGTTAATATAATTACTATTAGGTAGCTTATCTAACGCGTGACTCTTAAAATAGGCTAGAAGTACTATTAGAATTATATAATACTCTTCGTTCGTACGAGTATACTACTAAGGGATATAGGAGTACGAGATAACTAGCGAGCCTATATTAGTATAAGGATTCTTCTAACTAAGCTTAAGGTTAGCTTTTATATCGTCGGTAATTACTAGAGCTATAGTCTTAATAAAGCCTATACTATAGCTTTACTTATTAGAGATAATACGCCTCGCTAGTAACTTCGCTTCCTTATAGTTAAAGAATCTGTCGCTAATCGTATTAGAGGTTAGTAAAAGTCGTAAGGCTCTTTTCTTTAAGTAGTATATTCTTGTTTAAAGCGATATACTAGAAGCCGTTAGAGAAGTTAGAGCTAGCCTTATTATCGAAGATATAAAGAGTAGTAGATAAGTAGGTTATATATTCGATAGTCGTATACGAGGTAGTAACTAGCTAATATAGCTATAGTAAAGGATACTAGTAGAGAAGCTATTAAGATAGCGAATACTATATACTATAAGACTAACTATACTAACTAATAGCTATACTATACTATTAGTATAGTACGAATTCCTACTATATAGCTCTAAGTAAGAAGTCTAGAATCTAAAATAGGCCTCTAGTAGAGAGAGAATAAAAGAGAAAGCTATAACTAGTCTAGGAATCCTTATTACTATCGCTATCTAAGAGCTCCTAAGCCTTCTAATAGATATTAGAAGTAACCTTCAAGTCTATATTAGTTACTATAAACTAAAAGGGTCTAAGATAGCTTCTACCTATCTCGTATATTAGAGCGTTAATATCGTCCTCTAGTTCCTAAGTATTAGTATCCTTCTTACTATAACGAGTATATCCTACTAGCTTAGAGAAGAAAGTATTCGCTTCTAGCTTAAACTAAGTCTGATTTTAAATATTCTAGGTAATAAGAGCTTAGAGATTAGCTATATTACCTATCTAAGTAATACGCTAATAGAGAGTATATATTACTTTAGCTATCCTTAGTAGCTTTAAACCTATAGTATTACCTATCTTAGTTATATATTCTTTATAAAGAGGCTAGCTAAGGTATAGAGGAATATTAATTAAAGCGTAGCTCTTAGCTACCTTCTTCTTCTTCTAGATATTATCGACCTTTTTAAGGATACTACTAACGATTATATAATAGTAGACCTCGGATATAATACTATCTTTCGTATAAGCCTAGTAATATAGATTAAGCTATAAGTCGCTCTCTAGCTTAATTCTACTATTATCTTCTTTAACGACTAGCGTTAGGCGCTACGGACCTAGTAGCGGCTCTATTATAGGCGACTCTTAGCCTTATATAGGATCGTCTTTACCTAAAGAGCCTAGAATAGAAGAAGTCTCGATCGATATAATAATAGGTTCTCTAGTATAAAGTCTAGTAATTCTTCTACTTTTATAAAGAGCCTATATCGATATAGGTTTAGGCGTAGACTTCTTTATAGAGCTTAGCGTTAACTTCTCTAACTAAGCTTTTAGCCTCTATATAGTACTAGGCGATATAGAATCTCTAAGACGAGGCTCTAGAGTCGTAAGTAAGCTACCTCCTTCTTCTTCTTAACTAGGTTTAAGAGTAGAACTAGATAAGGATAGAGCCTTAGGCGTAGAGGAAGAGAGACGTCTATTAGATCTTAGATTTCTAGAAGAAGGTAATAGGCTATAGGATATTAAGAGCTATTTCTCTACTACTAGAAATATATAGGTTAGTTCTTCAAAGATCTCTCTTTTACGCTCTTCCTTAGTAAGTTAAATAGTAAATCTATATAGATTAAGCTTATAGCTCGTCTCTAGGCGTATTTTACGTATCTTATAGCTAAATACGTCGACCTATAAGAGCTCCTTCTTAAACTTATACTAGTAGCGTCTCCTATCTAAGTTCGTATTAATAAAGCCTAGGCCTTATAAACTAGAAGTCTTCTTACTTCTCTATAACTAAAAATACTAGCTACGAGAGAATATATTCGCTACTTACTAATAGAAACGATCTTACTTTTACTATACTAAGAAAGCCTAGTCTTTAGGCTTACTCTCTTTAAAGACGCCTTTATATAGTTATACTTATTTAACTATTAACGAAGGTTCCTAAGTATCTCTTTATTATATAAGACTTATTAGAGAAAGAGGAAATTCTACTCGTACCTAAGCTCTATATAGAGCTACTACTAAATTAAGTTTCTCTCTTTTACTAAGTCTCGGCCTTCTTAGCGTATTTTCTTTATATTATCGCGCTTTATACTCTACGCGTTAAGGTACTATAGTAAAATCTTAGTTAAGAGGCGTTCGAAGAAGTTAAATACGCCGACCTTTATTACGTCGCTTACTTTCTCGACTTACTTAAGTACTAAGTCGAAGCTTTCCTCTTATTCTTCTAGTGTTTCTAGTAATAGAATAGCGTTAGTAGCGTTATTAAGGTTCGTTATACTAGTAAGAGGTCTACTTAAAGGCTAGAAACTAACGAGAGAGCCTTCGCGATTAGTATAAGCGAGCGCTATATCTTATATAGAGTCTAAAGAAGCTATTTTCTATCTTTTCTTCTAAAACTCTTATCTAGGTAGTTCTTATATAGAACTTCGAATAGGCGAAGTAGTAGGCGAAAGCGCTAGTCTTAATAAGCGTTTAGGCGTTAAAGAACGCTAGAAGGAGGAAGTCTTGTTCTTTATAAGCGATAGAGAAAGAGAACGTCTTTAAATAGGCGTATTAGTAGCTTAAGACGATATAAAGCGCGTAACTAGTAATAAGTAACTTAGGTAGCGAGAAGGGTTAGGCGCGTAACTAGGTAAAGGGTTTTTTATTATATTCGTTACTACTTACCTATATAAATAGCTAGGTAGCGTTACTAGGTAGTAACGAAAGATTAAGCTAGATCTTAATAGAAGTAAGGCTCTATAGTAACTAATTAAGAGTTAATAAGAAAGAAGAGATCGTTTAGAGCGTAAAAGTAGTCTAATTATATATCTTATCGTAGTAGCGTAACTTCTATTAGGATTAGAGGCCTATATATAGAGCTTAGTTATATAAGGTTTAGTTATTATTTAAAAAGAAAACTAAAAGTTTACTTTAGCTTAACGCTTCTATAGCCGTCGTATACTACTAACGCTACTACTAACTACTATAGTATATACCTTACTATCGCTAATAAGGACTAAGACTTAGACGTCGTTATCGTTACCTCTACTAACTTAAAAAAGCTTTATTTTTCGTATACCTAGCTAGCTTACTAGATCGCGCTTTCTATATTATAAGAGATCGCTAGTACTATAATTAATAGCTAGAAAGGAGCTATTAGAGCTACTATCGCTAAAGATTCAAGCTTCTCTACCTCTAGGTAAGCTAAAAACCTTAAACTTTAAGAATTCTCTACTAAAAACTAATACTTTTAACGATTCCTTTAGTAAAGCGAAGATTAGTAGTAGAAAGGCTTTTAAGATAGAAAATCTTTATTTCGTCTTACCGATTAGTAATAGAAAGAATCCTAGAAAGGTAGATCGTACTACTAACCTTAGAAATCGCTAGTAGAAAAGAGTTTTAGAGAATATAGGTCTAGCTTAGATTTTAAGACCTAGTAGTAGAAAGTTACTTAGGATAACTAACTTTTATAGTAATAGTAGGCTTAAGGCTTAGAAAAAGGAGTAGGATAGTAGATTAGCTAGTAGATCTAAAATCTATATTCGAGAGTTAAGTTTAGAAGAGTAACTAGCTATATAGACGCTTATCTTAGCTTTAGAAAATAGCGTCGAGATAGTTAGAATTAGCTAGATTTCTACTAATCTAGTAAAAGAGAAGCTTAGGAAGTTTAGATTAGAGCTCGATATTAGTTTTAGGACTAAAAGAAGCGCTTAGGATAGTTAAGATTTAGCTAGATTTCTACTAGTCTAGTAAATTACAAGCTTAGGAAGCTCTAATTAGAGCTTAATAGTAGCTCTAGGAACAAAGATAGTACTTAGGAAGGTATAGACTTAGAAGATTAGCTCTTTTATAGTAGAGGCTAGGCTTTAGTAGCTAGATCTTAGCTTATACTACTAATTAAGTATTACCTATTAAATTTCTACTTCTTTAGCTCTACTAGGCTAGCTTTAGCCTTTAGCTTACTAAGTCTTCTACTTCTTCTTTAAGCTTCGTTAATAGCTAGCGTATATAAGTCTCTCTTTCTTATTAAGTTATTACTAATAGCTTACTAATAAAGATCTATAGATACTTATATCTAGATAGAAGGCCTAGTTCTATAACCTTCTCTATTAGTAGTAGTACTTCTTCTAGTTCGACCTAATCTAGAACTAGCTTTAGGTTCTCTTATAGAAAGGTATATTTCTTAAAGTCTATTCTCTTATAGATATACTCTCGTTTTAAGCTATCTAGTTCCTTAAGCTTATATAATATACCTTCTTATAATACTTTAGATACTCTAAAAAGGCCTTCCTATCTAAATATAAGCTTATAGAAGAAGCTAGTTTTTAACTTAGAGTAGTATACTAATACGAGATCTTCTTCCTATAGTATAGTAAGATCTAAATAGCGATATTTATCGAAGTATACCTTATTCTATTCCTAGAGACGCTATTAATATAGTCGTCCTTCTTCTATAGTTATTTCTATAGCTTCTAGAACTTGAGCTCGAATCGTAAGAAGCTCTACTCTAGTCTTAACCTTACTCTAATCTATAATCTAGAAGTTATAGTATTCTAGCTCGATTAGTAGTACTACGTTACGCTTAATTATTACTTTCGATAGCGCTAGGCCGGTAGTAGAGACTATTATCGTTCTCTCTACCTATAGTACTACTAGAATATAGTCCCTAATCGAATAAAGACTACTATTAGACAGCTTTAAGTAAGCGTCTAGTATCGTCTTATAGCCGACTTTAACGATAGCGTTAGATTAAGAGTAGTATAGCGAAATATTAATATATTTAATACTATACGATAGTAGTAGTTTTTCTACGTTACTAAGGTTAGTCTTATAGTTATTAAGGATAACTTCTATAGTAGTAATCTATTAGTAAAAGATCTCTTCCTATATAAACCTTACTATTTATACTAAGGAGATACTCTTTACTAGGTACTAGAATATACGTACTTCTAGCTAGCGCGATAGAGATTCGCGTATAACTATTAACGAATAGTTCTTCGAGATATATAAGCCGTCGATATACTACCTCTAGCCGACTATAACTTAGAGTAGGATCTATAGTTCTCTAGGTACCTATCTTCTATACTAAAGACTATAAATAGTATATTACTAAATAGCGAGCGAAATCTAAGCCTAAACTCTATCCTACTACTATCGTTTTCAGATAAGATTATACGTCTATTTAGCGCTATAGTAACTATTCTTATAATAGTATACTTTAATAATACGAGCTTACGCTTTAGGTTTATCGATAACTCGCTATAGAGGTCTAGCTACTCGTTCTTAGCGCTAGAGCTAGTTGTTCTTAATATAAAATAGCTAATACTTCTTCCTTAACTACTTATACTCGTTATTAGAAACTCTCTTAGGTCTTTATATTCGTATAAGTATAAAGGCGATATTTATTAACTCCTAAGAGTAGATTCTATTAATCGTAGGTAGCTCGCTCTAAATTACCTATATAGAGAAAGTATTAACGTAAAAGATATTAAAGAATTACTTATTAATTATTAGATCTACGTCTTCTTCCTATTCTATAATCTCTATATCTTTAGGCATAATAGGCTTTCTCGATAGCGAATCTAGAGCTATATACTTCTTACTAGGAATATATATAACGTTAAAGTCGAAGAGGTAGATCTATACTAGCTAGCGCGTTATTACTATATTTAGTAAATTAGAGGTAGCCTTATTAAGCTAGTAAACGAGAGTATTTATATTAATCTCTAGTTAGAAGTATACTCCGAATAGCTATAGTTTCAGCTTTTTTAATACCTTTAGTATACTAAGGTATTCGCGCTTTCTAGTATCGTACTTAACCTCTACTAGGTTAAATAGGCTAGACTTATATCGAACTAGATAACGAAGAAGAGACTCGTCTCTATTATATTAGGAAAGCGTATATCCTTAACCTTTACTACTCGAGTCTACCTCTATAATAATAAGTCCTACTCCTTCTCTATAGTTAAGAGTAACTAGGGCTAGGGCTGAAACTAGTACCTTTAAGACGATATCCTTAGCTAGTTAGTATTTAGTAGTCTATTAAAACTTAGTATCCTTCTATAAGAGTTTAAATAGTAGAGTAAGGATAATCGTAAAACCTTTAACCTAGATATAGTAGTACGTAACTACGCTAAGGAAGGTTCGAATATCCTTCTAATTTTCTAGGTTCAGCTATTTCTTAATCTTCGCTACTCTTACGAAGTCTAGATAGTAGCTATTAATACTAGTAAGGTAACTAACGATTACTAACTATTTATAATAGAGCTATAGCTTATTAAAAGCTACTATTATATTAGCTCGTTCTATATTATAGAGAACGTCGTCTATAGCTATAATATATTTAATAACGTAATAGTAGAGGCTAGGTTTAACCTCTTTACTATCGTACTTCGTCTTAGGCTCTTTAATACTAATATTATTAAGGAACGGCTATACCTTATACGAGACATACTCTATAAGTACTTAATTAATAATTCGAACGAACTAGGTAATAGAATTCGTAGCTCCTTATAGTAACGTTATCTACTATAATAGGCCTAGTAGTAAATTAAAGCCTATAAGGTCTCTATATAATTCGTCGAGTAGGATTTAGTTATATCTAGAGAAGATATTAACTAACGAGGCTAGCGCGTAGCTAGTAAAATCCTTAGAGAAATCCTTAGCGTTAGGTAGTAAATTTAAATCTCTTATAGTAACTTAATTAAACTTCTAAGCTACGTTAATTAACTAATACTTCTTTAGCTTACCTATCTCTATCTTCTTACTAATAAGGAAGTATAGGTTTCGATAGGTACTATAGTATAGTTTAAGAGTTCTAGCTTAGATTCGTTACCTTAATATATCTTCTACGATATATTATAGTAATAGGTTTAGCTTAAAGCCTAGATACTACTATAGCTCGTAAGGAACTATTCGAATCTTCTATAGTAGAGTAATATTAGAGTTAATTTAGCCTAAATACGTAAAGTCCTACGTAAAGGTAGCTTCTCGATTCTTTAGTATATAGTATAATAAATCTAGCTCCTTTAGTAGTAGTTCTATACTAGGTTTAAACTTCGTAAGCTATTTAGGTATAAGGCGTAATCTAGGCTCGATCGCTAAGAACCTCTTAGTTAAGTACTTACTATTATAAGATCTAGTACTAGGTAGTATAGCCGCTTCCTTCTTAATATAAGTCCGTCGCTAGTTCTTTAATCCGCTAGGGTTTAAGCTATTAGTTATAGTAATATCTATATTTACTAGTTTAATCTTATTAGTAACTCGCTTATAAAGAGTATAGATACTAATATAATTATCTAGCTTCTACTACTCTATAGCTTCCTTATTACGAGCTTTCTCTACTACTATATTAATAGTAGCCGAGATAACGTACGTCTTCTCGCTAAGCTCGTCGTCTACTTTATCGGAAATAACCTCGTTATAGAGTCTAGGTTCTTAGATAGCTAGCTCTACCTCTCTAAGCTTCCTATAGGCAATTATTAAGTATTCGCCTCTATAATTTAAACTCTAGCTCGATTAAGATACTAGTATAGTATCGTTAAAACTATACCTAATACTCTAGTATAAGTCTCGCTCGCTAGTATAAGCTAGCTCGGCTTCGCTAGTAGCTTATAGAAGCTTCTTAAGTCGATTATTTTAGCTGAATTTAGTAACGTTACCTTCGACGGCTACTACTACGAGATAGTTATACTATGTTTAGGTCTAGCTATAATTAATCTACCTTAATAGCTCGAGCTACTATCGTAGAGAGGTGCTTTATCTAATTAAGTCTACTATAAAATAATCTCTAAAGTAAATTACTTTTATATACGATAACTACTATATAAGATAGTTAAAGACTTGATTCTCTAGGAGTTTAGAGCTATTAGTAACTATAAATAAATACTAGTACTAATCGCTTATCTATCTATACTACTAGTATAGTTTGAAGTATAGTATAGGAGGTATAATATAATTATCGTTTAAAAAGGTAACTATAGAACGTTCTACTAGCTAACCTCTCTAAGTAGAGTTTTTACCTCTAACTACTAAACCTTATATAGAAAGGATAGTAGAAGCTTAAAAAGCTTATAATCCCTCTCTCTACTCCTCGCTATTATATAATCTAGAGTCCTTAGTAGGATAGCCTATAGTCCGCCTCTCCTTTAGCTAGTAATTACTAAAAGTTAGCGTTTAGATACTAACTTCTACTAAACCTAGACGTAATATACGTGTTAGAGCCTCTACTAAACTCGTGCCGTCGACTAGAGCTAGTTCCTTAGTACTCTAGCTTTTCCTAGGACCTATTCTATAGTTCGTATATTACTATAGCTATTAAAGCTAGTAAATATAATAATATAGCCGTCTAGAGTACTAATTAAGCCCTCCTACGAGCTATCGTCGTAGTTCTTTAAAGCTAGACGTACCTACTACGCCTATAGTCGGCTAAGTAATATCGGGCCGTTCGCTAGTAAGACTAGAAATAGTATAGTAACTCTTACGCTAAAGGTGTCGATTAATACCTCTAGATAGTACCTAACGAAAGTAACCTTGCCTCTAACTCCTCCTATAGTAATATTACTAATAGAGGTTATACTAACTTGAAGCTTCTAAATATATTCGATTAGTATAATTATTAACTTAGCCCTCTCGTCGATTAAAGACTTATAAGCTATTATTCGAGGTCTATACTTCGTAGGTACGTAGATACTTAGAATAATTTAATAGATATTATTAAATAATAGAAGGATATTATTAGTCCGCTTATAAAGCTTAGAAGCGGGCCTAGGCTTTACTATATCGATCGCTATAGTAGTAGCCTAGAAGGCCTTAATATCGGTCGCTAAAACAGCTTTTATTAGCTCCTCCTCTACCTACTCGCTAAAGGCCTTAGATAGTAAGGAATATATACTAATCTTAGCTCTACTAGTTCTAGTTATACGCTTCTTTATATAGAGCTTATTAAGTTTCTTATATAGATCTATATTATTTAGAATACGACCTTATAAGGAATACGACGCCTACTCGCTATAGAGAATAATCTCTACTAAGCTTAACTAGATCTTAGATTCGAGTATTTTGTCTATCTAGAAGACGTTAGCGTTATTATTAGCGTATATAGCTCGAAGGTAGTTGTCTATACGCTTAGTCTTTAGAGGCTCCTTAGCCTTCTTTCGTTTTTAAGCGTATATAGGAGTAACTAGAACTAGTAGACTATTTAGGTAGTTATATATCTACTTATCCTCGACCTTATCGTTATCTCGTCTCTAAGTTTAAGAATCCTCTAACTCTCCTATATCTATAAGGTAAGGAGCTAGCTAGTTTTTATCTTTAACCTCTTTAATACGAGAGTAACGATAAGTACGGGTTCTTATAGCTATAGCCTAAGTCGTAATCCGCTTCTATACTCCTATTAGCTATCCTCTAACTAGACGAGAAGGATTTAAGTTCTACTTTATCTTTACGCTATCTCTAGCTACGTAGGCGCTAGTTAGATCGTCCTAATCCTTCTACGTAATAGAAGCGACTTAGCTAATATTAACGAGACTGTCGTAGCTAGCTACCTTATTCGCTATCCTCTACTAGCTTACTCTTAGTATTAATAAACTACTTACGTCTTCAAGGTTAATCCTTCTATAGCGCTACTCTAATACTTCTATTAATACGAATAGCTTTAATAGTTCCTTATCCTAGTAGTACTATATCTTTTCTATACCTAGACGAGGCGTTTTATAGTATATAATACTAGTCTTTAGGTCTCTATATATTAAGCTCTTAGTCTTAAACTACTTTAGGTATTCGTAGTTTATAGCTATATAGCCTTCGAGCCTATATATCTAATAACCTAAAATCTTTAGAGCGATCGCTACGTAGGCCTCGATTATTAACCTATTATCTATCGTAGCTAAATTAATCGAAATCTCCTAGCTATAAGTAGGCCTTAGAATATATAGATAGTCGTAATCGTAAGTGCTCGCCTACTATCCTATCGACGAGCGTAGTAGCTATAGGCCTCTTTCTTCGAGTCGACGAATCGTAGTAATTATAAGATCTTATATACTAGTAGTAATATTATCGACGCTTACTAGTTTATAGCCTTTATAGACTACTATTTCTCTAGTATTAAACTTAGAGTTTAGCCTTAGAGTAGACTTCTTTACTACTTTATATAGTTATTATACGTCTCTACTACCTTCGTTATATACTTCTATTTTAAAGTCCTTATTACTATTAATCTAACGCTAGGCTATCTTTAAGAGTTTACTATAATCTAAGTTATTATTATTAAGGTCTAACCTAAGATAGGCCTAGAGCCTCTTACTAAAGCGAAATAGAAGGCCTTATACGAATAGAAGAGTACGAGAGCGCTCGTCTATATACGAAGTAGGTATAGTATTAGAGTAGAGTATAAACTACCTTAAGTACTCTAAGAGATTATTATCTTCGCTATAGTCGACCTTATAAAGGTTCTCTATATAGTAGTAGTTTCTAAGTATATATATATTGTCGTACTTTTAGTATTCTTTAATAATTAACTCCTTAAACTTAGTATAGTCTCGATCGTAGAAACTATTAAGGCGCTAGTATCGTCTACGTTAGATAACTATAACCTAAGTAAGTAACTTCTTATAAAGCTATTTATTATTATTAATAAGTAGAATAGCGTAGTTCCTATATAGTACTTTAAAACGCTTTATATACTCGGTTACGTTCTCTCTATTAAAGAAGAGATTCTAGTCCGAGCTAGGTATTAGTAGAACCTAAGCGATAATTACCTACTAGCTTTAGATTATATAGATAGTTTCTATAAGTAGCTAGAACTACGTTATAGATAGTCTACCTCCTAAGTTTAGTTCTTAAAGATATTAGTATTAGGGTTAAGGTTATTACCTCCTTAGTCCTTAGCTTCTATAGATATATCGTTATCTAGTAGAGAGAATAAAGTAAAAGTAGATAGTAGCTTTACTAGGAATCTTCGAATTTACTTATTAAGCTAATTAGATAAGCTACTATCTAGTGTTATAGGCTAGCTAGTAGATACTAATTTACTTATAGAGCTCGTTCGAATAGGTTCTAAGAGTATATTATACTCTCCTTAATTAAGTTTTTAAATAAAATATAGTTATCTATTAAGAATATATCCTAGATAGTTAGTCTAGATATAGACATTTAAGTATAGTTCTAGATACCTAAGGTATCTACCTAAGGCTTAGTAAGAGGTATATCTTGCTTCTCTTTCTTCTCTTCTTAGATAACTAACTTAATTAACTTTGTATTTAGTTCCTAGTATATTACTACTATACTATATATATAAGTTAGTTTAAGATTAATCTCCTATTCTTCTTTACTACGCTATACTCTCCTTAATATTATATAGTATATAATACGCTCTCTACTTTTAATAGGTTATAAGCTTAGGTTTATATACTAAATAGGAGTAACCTATATTAGTATAGGTTACTTATATCCCTTATAGTTTATAGAAAATATTTAAGGCCTAGAAGTTTCTCTAACTATATTACTAACGAAGCTAGTTTATACCTAGTAGTATATAAGTTAGTAAAGATCTCTATAAGATAGTAGTATGTTTCTACTCTATTAATACCTACCTAGTTCTCTACTATTATACCTAGTATTACTAGAGTTAGAAGAGGCTACCTAGCTTTCCTACTACCTAGTAGTAGAAACTCTACTAAGAGAGAAAGATCTAAGTCTTAGTAATTTCCTAAATACGAGAAATCCCTGTCCCTTAGAGCTAGTCTCTCTACTATAAGAAATTACTCTTCTCTAGAATCCTTAGCTAGTCTAAAGTATTCTACTAATTATTTATTCTATTTACCTATTTTTATAATAGACTAAGAGGACAAGAAGAGCTAAAGGATTCTAATCCTAGATAGAACTAACTAGAAGAAATAGTTTAAGCTATAGATAGATAAGCTAGAAGGAAAGGACTAGTTCTAGGTAATTAGCTAACTAATTATTAGAGAGAACCTATATATAGTTTAGTATAATACTAGTCTCTAGATATATATTACTTAGAATTAATACTTCTTAAAAGACAATATAGTATATAGGTTTAGTATTAGATATAGTATTAGTAAAGATAATAAAATAGAGCTAGAGATATAGTATATTACTATATTTATAGCTAAAATATAAGTAGTTCTCTAGAACAAGTATAATAGAGTCCTAAAGTCCTATACTATAGGTCTAAATAAGTAGTTTGTTATATATAGGATATTACCTAATAAAACTATTAGGAAAGTATAGAGATACCTTAGAGGCCTAGGTAAGAGGATTACTAAGATTAATCCTTAGGAAACTTACTACTAGAGCTAAGAGAAGAGGCTAAAATATCTCCTATAGTCTCTACCTATATTATACTAAGTAGCTAAGGATACTATTATAACTTAACTATTCTTAGATATAGATACTATTCTCCTTCTACTTAAGTCCTAAGAGGTAAGAGACAATCTAGATAAGATAGATATAGGTTTAGCTATATTCTATCCTAGGTAGCTCTACTAAGGAAAGTCTCTACTAATATACTAGCTCTATAAGAAAGAGAAGTACTAGTTAAAAGATTATCCTAACCTCTCTACTACTAAGAAACTATCCTAGTAGAGAAATAGTACTAAGAACTAGAAGGACCTTTAGAGATTATTCCTTAGAGAGAGAGTTAGAAGATCCTCTTTACTAAGGAATACTAGATATATTAAGAAAGCTATCTATAAGTTATTATTATATAATAAGCTAAAGAAGGCTATCTAGAGAATAGGTAAGTAGCTTTAGAGAATAGAAAAGTCTAGAAAGCTTCTAAAGAAAGGATTTTTAAGCCTAGGAATCTAGTTCTAGTTCTAATTCTAGAACTTAATCTAGTTCTAGAAGTAATAATAATTCCCTATTAGAAGATAATAATTAAGATAAGTTAGCCTATTCTATAATTAAGGCTAAAAGTAAGTTATTACTCTAAGAATAGCTCTTAGATTCCTATACCTTATCCTATATAACTAACTAACTATCCTTCTTTAGATTAGTAAAGCTACTAAGAAAGAAAGTATAGATTAAGGTAGGAGGAGGATACCTCTATATAACCTACTCTAGACTAGTATAGATAAAAGGAATCTTAGAAGGAGAAGTTCTACTTAATAGAGTACTATTTGTTTCTAATCTTAGAGTAAATCTTATATTATAGGATTAGTTTAGTAAGCTATAGTCAAGTAGGATACTCTAAGAGGATTTATAGCTATAGTCTATAAGAAGGACCTAGTTCTATACTAAGTAGATATAAATAATATATTTATAGAGAGTACTCTATATAAGGATATCTAGATAATCCTACTACTAGATATTAACCTACTAACTAGTATAGTCTTATAAGTTCTAAGGAGTCTCTATAGGCTAAAGTAAGCTATAAGAGACTAGAATTAGCTATATATATTAAAGCTAAAAGGAATAGGATTTAGATAGTTAGAAGTAGACCTATATCTTCTAATCTATAAGAAAAGGAAAGACCTAATAATCCTAATCTATATTAATAACATACCTATTACTATAGAGAGACTAGAAGATGTCCTCTAGTTTAAAGACTAACTTAGTAAAGTCTTTAAGATTAAAGATCTTAGAGAGCTAGACAAGATTCTTAGAATAAGACTAATAAGAAATAGATAGTAAGGCTAGCTAAAACTTAACTAGAAGTATTATATCTAAGAGAACCTAGCTAAGATAGGAATAGGCTAAGAAACTATATTACTAACTCTTTTACTAATAGATAGCTATAAAAGTCTAAAGCCTACTAGACTAAATAATAAAAGATATAATAAATAGAAGTACTAATCTATTATTAGAATATAGATATAGCTTATAACTATTATAAGACTAGACATTTCATTTACTCTTAGAAGATTAAGCTTCTATATTAGTAATCTAATAGTAGGATATATAAAGGCTCTAAAGAAGCTAATTAGGTACCTAAGATCAAACCTAGACCTTAGTCTAAGATACTTAAGGAATAGTTAAGGCTGTCTTACTAGATATATAGACTCTAACTATATAATAGATAAGACTAATAGAGTCTTAATCCTTAGATATATCTTCGTCCTTTATAGTATACTAGTCTCCTAGATAAGTAAGAAGTAGAAATCTATAGCTATATTAATAATAGAAGCTAAATATATAGCTATAAGAGTATATATAAAATAGTTATAGTTCCTTAGTACTCTCTTAAGAGAGCTTAGATATCTAGAGTTAGTAGGAGAATGTTCTTACTAACTAAGAATCTTTAGTAATTAGGAAACTATTACTAGAATTAGGCTAATTTAGCTAAAAGGTAATAACTAAGCTACTTTTACTCTTATTAAGAACTTATATATTTATAATAAGTCTAAATATATTAATATCTTATATAATACTATAAGAAAGCTCTAGTAGAATAGGCTTATCTCTATTAAATATATAGGTATAAAAGAGATAGTAGTAGATAGTCTTACTAAGCTAAAGAATAGACTATAGTTTCAGGATTTTGTAAGGTAGCTCTACCTTATATAAGAGATATATAAAAGATAACTCTAAGCCCTAGAGTTTAACTAAGAGAAGTCTAAAAGAAAGATTTTAGTTACTTGACTCCTCTTTAGTTAGACTTTATAAAGTCCTAAATACTCTTACTAATATTAGACCTATTACTAACTATAATATTACTATATAGTACCTAGCTAAAATAGATACCCTCTAAGGCTAAGTACTAGTTAATATTAAAGACCTCCTCTATAGTAGCTATTATCTCTAGTACTAGTATATAGTTACTCTACTCCCTAGCCTAATATAAGATCTCTATAGCTAAGAATAGTATACCCTAAAGGCTCTTAGAGAACTAAGAAGCTATATAGAATATAACTAAGTATAGGACTAGGCTATAGGGTATCTAGAGAGCTATTAGAATTAGCTATAAGTAAGGATAGAGACAACTTACTAGATAGTCTATATCTTAAATAATCTACTTCTATATAAGAGAGAAGGAAGATCTTATAGAAGATATTTCTTTTATCTTTTTATAGGAGATAGTAATATAGAAAGTTTTATTAGATAGATAGTTAGTACTATCTAGTTATTAGTCTAAAAAGTAAGTACTTAATAACTAATTAAGATTAGAGCTAGTACTTAAGTATTATAGATAATCTATAGAAAGATCTAACTATATAGTATAAGTAGGAGTGTTAAGAATATATCCTAGATAGTTAGTCTAGATATAGATATTTAAGTATAGTTCTAGATACCTAAGGTATCTATCTAAGGCTTAGTAAGAGGTATATCTTACTTCTCTTTCTTCTCTTCTTAGATAACTAACTTAATTAACTTTGTATTTAGTTCCTAGTATATTACTACTATACTATATATATAAGTTAGTTTAAGATTAATCCTCTATTCTTCTTTACTACGCTATATCCTCCTTAACATTATATAGTATATAACACGCTCTCTACTTTGAATAGGTTCTTTCGAAGAAGTTAGTAGATAAGTTTACTAGGCCTTTTAAGGTAATTAACGTAGTAGGGAAGTAGGCGTATCGCTTAGCTCTACTACTAGACGCTCTAATCTATAACGTATTTTATATATTACTTCTAGAACCTTAGAAGAGTAGCGAGACGTAGGTAGAGAGTATACTATTCGTAGACTACTATAGTAAATAGGAAGTTAAGAAGATTCTTAGAACTCGAGTAAGGAAGAGCGTACGCTAGTACTTAATCCGCTAGTAAGGCTAGCCTAAAGAATATAACTAGTAGGAACCTAAAGAATATATTAGTAGCTATATAGTACTAGACGTATTCGAAGCGTAGCGCGTAAGTAGGCGCGTAGTAAGATAGAAGCGCTAAAGTACTAATATAGTAATACTAAATACTAAGCGCTAAACCTATATATAGAGGCAAATCTTAAATTTAAGAGAGTAAGAGAATTACTAAGGTATTTAGGATATATAGAAGCGTAAACTATATTATTTATATATATCTACTAAGTAGGTCGTATAGTACCTATAGGTAAAGAGTAAGAATCTAACTATAGCCTATATAGGCGTAAGTAGAGTATAAGAGGCATAGGTAGAGAGCGAGCGAAACGCTTAGGCGTCGTCTATAGAAAGCGTAGTATTAGTATCGCTAGCGTTTCTACTAGCGACGCTATCCTCGTTCTTATCCTCGTCTACCTTCTTATTAGACACTATGTTCTCTAAGAGCTTACTCTTCTCCTAGTTACTACTCTTAAGATAGGCTACCTCTATAGTAGCGTCTAGAGTATCGCTAGAGACGCCTACTATATAGTTAGTCTACGAAGAGTATTAGTATTATAGAAGAGCTATATAGGAAAAGTAGATATATCTTATACTATAGCTTAAATATAGCTACTATAAAGTTAGACTAGCGCTAGGTCTCTACTAGAGCTACGACGGATATTATACTAGGCGCTAGTAGAGCGAGTATACTCGCCTTATATAGCGTATCCTAGCTACTAACTACTTTACCTTTATTACTAGTATAGATCTTCTTAGAGGCCTTGATATCGGTATAGAGGTCCTTTAGGCGACGCTTAGCCTACTCCTTATATACGCCTTCTAGGAGAGTCTCTAGCTACTAGTAGTAGTAGAGTATATAGCGCGCCTACTACTTAAGGTTACTATTAGTAATACGCTCGTAGGAGTAGTAGCTACGCTTATAGCGCTAATACTTAATCTTCTAGCTAGGCTTTATAGCTCTATTATACGTAGGTTCGTCGTCTATACGTAGTCTATTAGTAGGCGAAGCGTAGTTAAGAAGCGTTCGAAAAGCTATACCTTTATAGCTATACTTAATATAGTAGAGGTAGATATCTATATCTCTATAGCCTCTAATATCGTCGATAGTATAGAGTAGGTAGTTCACGACTACTAGTAGAGCGCGTCTCGGTAGTATAGTACTTACGTATAGGGTACGGTTATAGTACGAGTCGACTACTTTTACTAGAATATAGAAAATATTATGTATAGAAAGAAAGTCTAAGAGAGAGTTAGAAGAGTTTTTAAAGAATATACTCGAGCCTACGGATCGTAGTCGCTATAGTAGAGAATACGTTACTACGTAAACGTAATACGTATAGTAACTCTTTACTTTATAGTACGGATTTATATAATACGCTAAAGGTTCGTAGGTATAATACGTTAGAGACGCGATAGGCGCGGAATATATAAAGTATATTATAAAGACTAAATAGGGAGCCTAGAATATAACCTATTAAGTAAGAGTATCGCTAAGAGTAGCTTTCTTAAAGAGAGGAGATAGTTATAAGAGCTAGGTAAGGTTAAAGGTTAGATACGTCTTAGGCTCGTAGGCTTAGCGTATAGTATAATTATAGTATACTTATATATCCAAAAGGAGGTAAGAGTTAGTCTTACGATATCCTAATAGTCTTATTAGGAGGGCGCTCTATATATTACTATATACCTCTTTTATAATTATCTTATACTAAAAGTAGCTATAGTATATATAGAACGTAGTCTTCTAGTAGTTACTAGGCTTAATACGAATCCGATAGTATATATCTATAAGGCCTAGAGTCGTAAACTATATAGCCTCTATAAGCCTATCTAGCGTTTCGCTAATTAGAGAAAGTAGGTACCTATTCTTAAATAGTAATTTCGTTTAACCCTTAGTAGTCGATATATAGCCTTAGTTTACTATCTTTCTTTAGTATAAATAGGATAGGCGTACCTACCTTACTAACGCTATACTCGATCTAGTCGTATTTAAGACTAGTAGTAAGATAACTCTTAAGTTCCTCTAGCTCCTTACTCGACTAGTAATATAGTAGCCTAAATAGTAGAATAGTACCTAGACGTAGTTTAATTATATACTCTACGTTATCTACTAGCTTACTTCTTATCTCTTCTATTAGGTTTAGAATATTAGAGAACTATTAGAACTTAGAGAGAAGAGAGTAAACCTCTTCGCCTATCTTACTTAATACTACTACGTATACTATAGGTACCTACTTTAAGTCTTTAAGAAACTTATAGGCTTCTCTAACCTTAACGTTCTTAAAAACATCGCTATAGGTCTATTTATCTAAGCTACTATCGACTTATATACGATAAGTACGTTTCTATAGTCGATTTAAGATTATATTAGAGGTCGATATATTATAGGTATAAAAGATTACGCCTACTATACGCTCTACTTCTATAGAGTCTACGAGCTATACGCGTATATAGTATACGCTATAATAATACTCTAATTCTCTAGTAAATAAGGTAGCTAGGAGTAAGGTAGTATTAGTTCGAACTATAATACTATATTATAAGATAAAGAATCTTAATACTACGTTAATATTAGTAGTATTATTAAGAAGGAATTAGGCTAGCTTAAGCCTATCCTACGCCTCGACTATACCCTCTAGGTAAGTCGTATTTACGACTTATATAGAAAGATATATATCGCTACTAAGTTTAGTATCTAGAGATTATAGTCCTTCTCTAATACCTTCTCTTTTTTTAGCGTCTCTATAGTAACCTTATATACTAATAGCTTCTTACTATCGTCTTAGGCGCCTTAGTTAGAGTAGGTAGAATTAGTACTAATATACCTTTTCTACTTATAGCTATAGTATTCTAAATACTTATAGCCTATAATAGAGCGAGTAGAACCTTTATCGCTAAAGCGACGTAAACTATTCTCTTCTAGACTATTATCGCGCCTATATATAGGAGCGTCGCTCTCTACGCCCTTATACTTTAACTAAGTATCGCGCTCGTAGTATCTATTACTCTAGCTTCTATCCTAGTTATACTATATAGGAATTACTCTATTAGCTTACTCTAGGCGCCTTACTAACGTAACTAAATTAGCGCGCTTATTAGGCACGGTATAATTCTTAATAATCTCTTATAGAAGCGATAGCTTTAACTTTATAAGAAGCTAGCGTACTAGCTATACTTTACTATAATCGCCTAGTTAAGACTCTAAGTAGCCTAGTTCTATAGCGAACTAGCGTACCTCTTAGCTCTTACTCTATTAGGCCTTCTTATACTCGACTATTACGAGGATTATATAATTTATCTAATCCTCGATAACGTTATAGATAAAGCGCTTAAACTTAGTCTAAGTATAATCTAGAAGTATTATCTTAGAATATTCGTTATACTAGGTCTCTTATACCTCGCCTATAAGCTATATAATACTATATAGGATCTTCGAATCCTCTATAATAAACTCTTATAGACTATTAAGGAAGATTACTTTAAGGCTATAAATAAACTCTCTCGCCTCTTAGACTATCTCGCTCTAGAAGGTATAAGGTTCTCTAACTTTAGAACCTTTATATCGCGTATACGACGTACTATTATAAAGTACGCTACCTATAATACTAGCGATAGCGTCGTCTTTAAGATCGCTAATATCGAGAGTACTAGGAGTAACTAAGGATAGAGATTCTAACTCTATAAGAAGCTAATTTATTCTCTCGTTATAGAGCGTATACCTCTAGGCGACGACGTAATTCCTAGTTCTTAGCTTTAAGCTATATACGCTCTACGTACTATCTTTGATTATACTAGTAGATTCCTACTTCTAAACCTTATTAGCCTCTATAAGATTACCTTAATCGTCTACTTCGCCTATTACGAGCCTAGGTAGCGCTATATCTACGTTATATTAGAGAGCTATAGGCCTCTATAGATTACTATCTTTACAAGAAGAAGAATTAGAACTATAAAAGAGGTATATAGTAATATATAGAGCGCTCTTCTAATAAGAGTATTAGGATATCGTAAGACTAATTCTTACCTCCTTTTAGATATATACGCGTACTATAATTATACTATACGCTAAGCCTACGAGCCTTAGGCTCCTCTAGCTATTAGACCTTACCTAGCTCTTATAATATATTACTAGACTATAGATCTTTAACGTACTAGTAAGCTACGTAAGTAGATTCTTTATCTTCTACTACTATAGTAGAGTAGGTAGATAATAATAGTATAGATTATATAGAGTATAAAGGCTATAAAGAAGATATAGTTAATATAGTACTTACTAAGTTAAAGTAGAAGTAGAGCTAGAAGTAGAAGTAGAAGTATAAATAGAAGTAAGTTAGATAATAATAGTAGAGTATTTCTATAAAAAGTATTTAATCTTATTTAGAATATCTATTCTATATAGTACTTACTAGGCTATATTATACTATTAAACTACTATAGACTTTACTATACTAGACTTTACTAATAAAGTAAGAGAATAGTTCTATAAAGAACTACTAAAGCTTACTATTCTAGGAATCTACTTAAGATAGTAATACTAGAGTTAGAATTAAGTATAACTCTCTCTATACTAAAGTACGCTATAAGCTATTCTAAATAAAGCTTAAAGTATCTCTATTACTATATAAGTAGTAGTTAAATACTATAGTATATTATAGTATTATTAGAGCTACTAGATATAAGCTAAGTAGTAGTAAGGTAAAGGCCTACCTATATACTATACTTAGTAGCTTTAGTATAAAAGCAAGGTAGTAGCTCGTTTCTAAGATAGTAATATTTACTCTACTTAATTAATTTAATGTCCTACGGTCCTAGTATAAAGCTCTTAGTCCTAGGGCTACTAGTTTAAGCTCGTTACTACTAGTTAATATACGTATTATAAGACTATTACTCTCTAAATAGGTCTTGTTCTATAATAACTACTCTTATACCTGCCTAGGAGGTTAGTATTAGAGTAGTTATTATCTATTAATAGAGCCGAAGGTAGGGCTATCTCTTCTCTCTTATACTAGGACTAGAAGCGCGAAGGGTAGATAGTAGACTTAAAGCGAGAACTAATATACTATAAACATTAATAAGAGGCCTAAAGGAGCCTACGTAAGAGGCGACTTAAAGGGCTATAATAACGTAGAAGCCTCTAGAATATAGATATCGCTCTAACTCGGAAAAGTTATAAACCTCTAGTACTCCTTAGTATAGATCTATTTAGTAATTATCGTATAGATAGTAAGGCGACTTACTATATCGGAGATTTACTCGAGGTCTCTATACCTATAATAGTCTTTAATTAGACTCTAGTTTAGTATAAAAACGCTCTCGTTTAGATAGTATAGAGGCTATAGGATAGGCTAGACTATCTAGGCAATCTCGTATCTCTTAATATACGACACGACATGCCTTGCTTATTAGGTATAAACAATATAGCTCTAGTATTATAAAAAGTTTAACGATTTACCTTTAGATAGCTAATAAATTTAGACTCTTATTTTTTTTTAGTTATCGTTTTAAACGATAACTATATTTTATTTAAAAACCTAATAAAGGAGAGTACAATATACTCTTAGAACACCTTCGAACGAGCTCTATAAGTAAATTAGCGTCTACTAGCCGGCCTATAATACTAGATAGTAGCTTATCTAATTAGCTTAATAAGTAAATTCGAAGATCTCTAGTAAAGCTACTATCCGCTTTTACTTTATTCTCTCTACTAGATAATAATATATCTATAGAAGCTAAGGACTAAGGAGGTACTAACCTTAACCCTAATACTAATACTTTTTAAGGACCGAACTTAGAGAGTAGACTATCTATAGCGTAGTTCTAGCTACTTATAGAGACTATCTAAGTAACCTAAAGCTAGAAGGTAATTATCGCTTAGGTTCTACTACTACCTAGCTTAGACTAGAATCTCTTCTTTAATAGAGAGAACGTAACTAAGTATATTAAGCGTTTTAAAGTACTATATAGGAACTATACTATTCTACTTATTAATAATAATAAATAGCTTTACGAGAAGCTACTTACTTAGGTTACGGTTATCTAACGTAGACGATACTAGCGCCTTAATAGTTTCTATAATCGAAACTACGCTAAGTTTAAAGAGTCGATTATTAAAGAATACTAAAAGTACGATAATATATATCTACTTAGAAACCGCTACTATATAGAGAACCTTTATAAGGTCGACTATAGCGAGGATAATAATCTCTTAGAGTACTTAAGGTAGTTTATACTCTACTCTAATACTATACCTACTTCGTATATAGACGAGCGTTCTCGTACTCTTCTATTCGTACGAGGCCTTCTATTTCGTTTTAGTAAGAGACTCTAGGCTTATCTTAGGTTAGACCTTAATAATAGTAACTTAGATTATAGTAAGCTCTTAAAGACAGCCTAGCGTTAGATTAATAGTAATAAGGACTTTAAATTAGAAGTATATAACGAAGGTAGTAGAGACGTCTAGTAGTTATACGAAGTAGTAAAGAAGTCCGCTCTAAAGCTAAACTCTAAGTTTAAGGCTAGAGAAACAGTAGTCTATAAAGGCCGTAAACTAGTAAGCGTCGATAATATTACTACTAGTATATAAGACCTTGTAATTACTACGATTCGTCGACTCGAAGAAGGAGGCCTATAGCTACTACGCTCGTCGATAGGATAGTAGGCGAAGTCTTACGCTTACGACTATCTATATATTCTAAGGCCTACTTATAGCTAGGAGATTTCGATTAATTTAGCTATAATAGATAACGAGTTAATAATTAAGGCCTATATAGCGATCGCTCTAAAGATTTTAGGTTATTAGATATATAGGCTCGAAGGCTATATAGCCGTAAGCTACGAGTACCTATAGTAGTTCTAGACTAAGGGCTTAATATATAGAGATCTAAAGACCGGTATTATATACTATAGAACGCCTCGCCTAGGTATAGAAAAGATATAGTACTACTAGGATAAGGAACTACTAAAGCTGTTCGTATTAATAGAAGTATTAGAGTAGCGCTATAGAAAGATTAATCTTGAAAATATAGATCGTTTATTAATACTAAGAGCGAGCTAGTAGAGAATAGTAAATAAGGTAGCTAGTATCGATAGTCCTATTAATATTAGCTAAGTCGCTTCTATTACGTAGGAAGATTAGGACGATCTAATTAGCGCCTACGTAGCTAGAGATAGCGTAAAGATAAAGTAGAACCTAAATCCTTCTTATCTAGTTAGAAGATAGCTAATAGGAGTATAGAAGCGAATTACGACTTAGGCCGTAGCTATAAGAACCTATACTTATCGTTACTCTCGTATTAAAGAGGTTAAAGATAAAAACTAGCTAGCTCCTTATCTTATAGATATAGGAGAGTTAGAGGATTCTTAAACTTAGAGATATAATAACGATAAGGTCGAGGATAAGTAGATATACGACTACTTAAATAGTCTACTAGTTCTAGTCGCTCCTACGTATACTTAAAAGCGAAAGAAGGCTAAGGAGCCTCTAAAAACTAAGCGTATAGACAATTACCTTCGAGCTACATATACTAATAATAACGCTAACGTCTTCTAGATAGATAAAATACTCGAATCTAAGATCTAGTTAAGCTTAGTAGAGATTATTCTCTATAGCGAGCGAGCGTCGTATTCCTTATAGAATCGTGTTCTAAACGATATAGATCTTTATAAGAAGCTTAATAAGCTCTATATAAAGAAGCGTACGAATAGAGGTAGTAGAGCTAAGATTAGCGTATATTCCTTACTATCTAAAGCCTTCTACGATATAGTAGAGAAGCTAACGAAAGCTGTCTTAGCGACCGATATTAAGGCCTTCTAGGCTACTACTATAGTAATTAATATAGTGAAGCCTAGGCCTACTTCCGAGCTTTACGAGTAGATTAATAATATCCTTCTATTATTTAATAATATCTATTAAATTATTCTAAGTATCTATATACCTATAAAGTACGGACCTCGAATAATAGGTTATAAGTCTTTAATCGACGAGAGAGCTAAGTTAATAATTATACTAATCGAATACGTTCGGAAGCTTTAAGTTAGTATAACCTCTCTTAGTAATATTACTATAGAAGGAGTCGGAGGCAAGGTTACTTTTATTAGGTACTACCTAGAGATATTAATCGATACCTTTAGCGTAAGAGTTACTATACTATTTCTAGTCTTACTAGTAAACAGCCCGATTTTACTTAGCTAGCCTTAAGCGTAGTAGGTACGCCTAGCTTCTAAGAACTACGATAATAGCTCTTAGGAGAGCTTAATTAGTACTCTAGACGGCTATATTATTATATTTACTAGCTTTAATAGCCGTAGTAATATACGTACTATAGAACAGGTCCTAGGAAAAGCTAGAGTACTAAGAAACTAGCTCTAGTTAACGGCACGAGTTTAGTAGAGGCTCTAACACGTATATTACGTCTAGGTTTAGTAGAAGTTAGTATCTAAACGCTAACTTTAAGTAATTACTAGCTAAAAGAGAGGCGGACTATAGGCTATCCTACTAAGGACTCTAGATTATATAATAGCGAGGAGTAGAGAGAGGGATTACAAGCTTTTTAAGCTTCTACTACCTTCTCCGTATAAGGTTTAATAGTTAGAGGTGAAAACTCTACTTAGAGAGGTTAGCTAGTAGAACGTTCTATAGTTACCTTTTTAAACGATAATTACGTTATACCTCCTATACTATACTTCAAACTATACTAGTAGTATAGATAGATAAGCGATTAGTACTAGTGTTCGTTTATAGTTACTAATAGCTCTAAACTTCTAGAGAATCAAGTCTTTAACTATCTTACGTAGTAGTTATTATATATAAAGGTAATTTACTTTAGAAACTGTCTTATAGCGGACTTAATTAGACAAAGTATATCTCTACGATAGTAGCTCGAACTATTAAGACAGGTCAATTATAGCTAGACTTAAATATAGTATAACTATCTCGTAGTAGTAGCTATCGAAGGTAATATCGCTAAATTTAGCTAAAATAGTCGACTTAAGAAGCTTTTACTAGCTACTAGCGAAGCTAAGCTAGCTTATACTAGCGAACGAGACTTATACTAGGGTATTAGGTATAGTTTTCAAGATACTATACTAGTGTCTTAATCGAGCTAGAGTTTAAATTATAGAGGCGAATACTTAATAATTACTCGTAGGAAGCTTAGAGAGGCGGAGCTAGCTATCTAAGAACCTAGACTCTACGACGAGGTTATCTCTAATAAAGTAGACGACGAGCTTAGCGAGGAGACGTACGTTATCTCAGCTACTATTAATATAGCTATAGAGAAAGCTCGTAATAAAGAAGCTACAAGGTAGTAGAAGCTAGATAATTATATTAGCGCCTATACTCTTTATAAGCGAGTTACTAATAAGATCAAACTAGTAAATACGGATATTACTATAACTAATAGCTCGAACCCTAGCGGATTAAAGAACTAGCGACGGACTTATATCGAGAAGGAAGTAGCTATACTACCTAGTACTAGACCTTACGATAGTAAGTACCTAACTAAGAGGTTCTTAGCGATCGAGCCTAGATCGTAGCTTATACCTAAATAGCTTATAAAGTTCAAACCTAGTATAGAACTACTACTAAAGAAGCTAGATTTGTTATACTATATACTAAGGAATCGAGAAGCTACCTTTACGTAGAACTTTTTATATTTAGGCCGAATTAATCCTAATATTACTCTACTATAGAAGATTCAGATAGTTCCTTACGAGCTATAGTAGTATCTAGGCTTCAAGCTAAACCTATCGCTATAGTATATAGTAGAAGATATACTAAGATAACAAATCTAAGCTAGAACTCTTAAGCTATACTATAGTGCCTATCGAAATCCGTACTTCCTTATTAGTAAGAAGATAGAGGTAGGTAAGCCTAAGAAGTATTAGTTAATTAATATAGCTTAGAAGTTTAATTAAGTTACTATAAGAGATTCGAACTTACTACCTAACGCTAAGGGTTTCTCTAAGGACTTTACTAGTTACGCGCTAGCCTCGTTAGTTAGTATTTTCTCTAGATATAACTAAATCCTACTCGATAAATTATATAGAGACCTTATAGGCTTTGACTTACTACTAGGCTTATTATAGTAGATAACGTTACTATAAGGAGCTACGAATTCTATTACCTAGTTCGTTTATATTATTAATCAAGTGCTTATAAAGTATGTCTCGTATAAGGTATAGCTGTTCCTTAATAATATTAGTATTAAAGAGCCTAAGACGAAGTACGATAATAAAGAGGTTAAACCTAGCCTCTACTATTACGTTATTAAACATATTATAGCTATAGACGACGTCCTCTATAATATAGAACGAGCTAATATAACTATAGCTTTTAATAAGTTATAGCTTTATTACGAATAGTTAGTAATCGTTAGTTACCTTACTAGTATTAATAGTCGCTATCTAGACTTCGTAAGAGTAGCGAAGATTAAGAAATAGCCGACGCTAGAGAATTAGAAGAAGGTTCGAATCTTCCTCGGCGTAGTTACGTACTACCGCGTCTAGGTTAAAGGTTTTACGATTATCCTTACTCCGTTATTTAAACTCTTATAGAAGGATACTAAGTTTTAATAGACTACCGAATACTAACTAGCTAAAGATATCGTCTTAAAGATACTAGTTTCAGCCCTAGCCCTAATTACTCTTAACTATAGAGAAAGAGTAGGACTTATCGTCGTAGGCGTAGATTCGAGTAGTAAAGGTTAGAGATATACGCTTTCCTAATATAATCGAGACGAGCTACTTCTCTACTATCTAGTTCGATATAAGTCTAGCCTATTTAACCTAGTAGAGGTTAAGTATAATACTAGAAAGCGCGAATACCTTAGTATACTAAAGGTATTAAAGAAGCTAAAACTATAGCTATTTAGAGTATACTTCTAACTAGAGATTAATATAAATACTCTCGTTTACTAGCTTAATAAGGCTGTCTCTAATTTGCTAAATATAGTAATAACGCGCTAGCTAGTATAGATCTACCTCTTCGACTTTAACGTTATATATATTCCTAGTAAGAAGTATATAGCTCTAGATTCGCTATCGAGGAAGCCTATTACGCCTAAAGATATAGAGGCTATAGAATAGGAAGAAGACGTAGATCTAATAATTAACGAGTAATTCTTCGATATCTTTTACGTTAACGCTTTCTCTATATAGGTGATTTAGAGCGAGCTACCTACGATTAATAGAATCTACTCTTAGGAGTTAATAAATATCGCTTTCGTACTTATACGAATATAAAGACCTAAGAGAGTTTCTAATAATAAATATAAGCGGTTAAGGAAGAAGTGTCGGCTATTTTATATTAAGAATAACTAGCTCTAGCGCTAAGAACGAGTAGCTAGGCCTCTATAGCGAGTTATTAATAAACCTAAAGCGCGAGCTTATATTATTAAGGTATACTATTATAAGAACAGCTACTATAGCGCTAAATAGACGTATAATCTTATCTAGAAACGATAGTAGTAGGATAGAGTTTAGGCTTAAATCTCGCTTACTATTTAGTAATATACTATTTATAGTCTTTAGTATAAAAGGTAGATACCTAGAGAACTATAGATCCTACTCTAAGTTATAGTCGGCTAGAGGTAGTATATCGACGGCTTATATATCTTAAAGAACTATTCGTTAATAGTTATACGCGAATCTCTATCGCGCTAGCTAGAAGTATATATATTCTAGTATCTAGTAAAGAGTATCTCCTTAGTATAGATAGTAAGGTTTATATAGGAAGAGATCTTTTACTAGTAGAGTACTACTATAGAAGTTATCCTCGACAACTATAAGACTAACCTTAGTAACGTAGAGAAGCTACTACTATTATATAGTATTAAACGTATTAATATTTCGCCGTACTACTCTTAGTCTAACGCTATCGTTAAAGTCGGCTATAAGACGATACTAGACGCTTGTTCGAAGACGATATTAGACGCTTACTTAAAGCTCTCTAATAGTAGCCTTTATACGATTCGGGACTATATTCTAGTAGTTCTATAGGTAGAGAGAACGATAATAGTCTCTACTACTAGCTTAATACTATTAGAGGTAATAATTAAGCGTGACGTAGTACTACTAATCGAGCTAGAATACTATACCTTCTAGATTATAGATTAGAGTAAGGTTAAGACTAGAGTAGAGCTTCTTACGATTCGAGCTTAAGCTCTAGAAGCTATAGAAACGACTATAGAAGAAGGACGACTACGTTAATAGCGTCTCTAAGAATAGAACAAGGCGTACTTCGATAAATATTACTATATAGATCTTACTATACTAAAGGAAAGAGATCTTGTATTAATATACTACTTTAAGTTAAAAACTAGCTTCTCCTATAAGCTTACGTTTAGATAGAAAGGTCTTTTTAGAGTATCTAAAGTATTATAGAGAGATATATTATATAAGCTTAAGAAGCTAGATAGCTTAAAACGAGAGTATATCTATAAGAGGATAGATCTTAAGAAATATATCTTTCTATAAGAAAACCTAAAGCTAGTTCTAGATTAGGTTAAACTAGAAAAAGTACTACTACTAATAAAGAAGGTTATAGAACTAGGACTCCTACCTAGGTATAAGTATCTATAGATCTTTATTAGTAAGCTATTAGTAATAACTTAAGAAGAAAGAGAGAGTTATATACGCTAGCTATTAATAGAGCTTAAAGAAGAAGTAGAAGACTTAGTAAGCTAAAGGCTAAAGCTAGCCTAGTAGAGCTAAAGAAGTAGAAATTCGATAGGCAATACTTAATTAGAGGTATAAGCTAAGATCTAGCTACTAAAGCCTAGCCTCTACTATAAAAAGAGCTAATATTCCTAAGTCTATACTATCCTAAGCGCTTCTTTTATTCCTAGAGCTACTATCGAGCTCTAATCTAACCTTTCTAAGCGCTTCTTTTATTCCTAAAGCTACTATTAAGCTCTAATTAGAGCTTCCTAAGCTTATAATTTACTAGACTAGTAGAAATCTAGCTAAATCTTAGCTATCCTAAATACTTCTTTTATTCCTAGAGCTACTATCGAGCTCTAATCTAAGCTTCCTAAGCTTCTTTTTTACTAGATTAGTAGGAATCTAGCTAATCCTAACTATCTTAACGCTATTTTCTATAGCTAAGATAAGTATCTATATAGCTAGTTACTCTTCTAAGCTTAACTTTTAAGTATAGATTTTATATCTAATAGCTAACCTACTACTCTACTCCTTTTTCTAAGTCCTAAGCCTACTATCGCTATAAAAGTTAGCTATTCTAAGCTACTTTCTACTACTAGGTCTTAAAATCTAAGCTAGAGCTATACCTCTAAAGCTCTTTTCTACTAGTAATTTCTAAGGTTAGTACTACGATCTATCTTCCTAGAGCCCTTTTCTATTACTAATTAGTAAAGTAAGATAATAATTTTCTATTCTAAAGGTCCTTTTACTACTAATTTTCGCCTAACTAAAGAAATTACTAAAAATATTAGTTTCTAATAGAGAATTCTTAAGGTTTAAGGTTTTCGGCCTATATAAAGGTAGAGAAGCTTAAATCTTTAGTAATAACAGCTCTAATAGCTTCTTTCTAGCTATTAATTATAGCGCTAGTAGTCTCTTACGATATACTAGAGTAGAGCTTCTTACGATTCGAGCTTAAGCTCTAGAAGCTATAGAAACGACTATAGAAGAAGGACGACTATATTAATAGCGTCTCTAAGAATAGAATAAGGCGTACTTCGATAAATATCGCTATATAGACCTTATTATACTAAAGGAAGGAGATCTTATATTAGTATACTACTCTAAGTTAAAAACTAGCTTCTCCTATAAGCTTATATTTAAGTAAGAAGGCTCTTTTAGAGTATATAAAGTCTTATAGGAAGATATATCGTATAAGCTTAAGGAACTAGATAGCTTAAGACGAGAGTATATCTATAAGAGAATAGACCTTAAAAAATATATCTTTCTATAAGAAAACCTAAAGCTAGTTCTAGATTAGGTTAAACTAGAAAAAGTACTACTACTAATAGAGAAGGTTATAGAACTAGGACTTCTACCTAGATATAAGTATCTATAGATCTTTATTAGTAAGCTATTAGTAATAACTTAATAAGAAAAGGAGAGTTATATACGCTAGCTACTAATAGAGCTTAAAGAAGAAGTAGAAGACTTAGTAAGCTAAAGGCTAAAGCTAGCCTAGCGGAGCTAAAGAAGTAGAAATTCGATAGGCGATACTTAATTAGAAGTATAAGCTAAGATCTAGCTACTAAAGCCTAGTCTCTACTATAAAAGAGCTAATCTTCCTAAGTCTATATTATCCTAAGCGCTTCTTTTATTCCTAGAGCTCTAATCTAACTATCCTAAGCGCTTCTTTTAGTCTTAAAGCTACTATTAAGCTCTAATTAGAGCTTCCTAAGCTTATAATTTATTAGACTAGTAGAAATCTAGCTAAATATTAGCTATCCTAAATACTTCTTTTATTCCTAGAGCTACTATCGAGCTCTAATCTAAGCCTCCTAGGCTTTTCTTTTACTAGATTAGTAGATATCTAGCTAATCCTAACTATTCTAACGCTATTTCCTATAGCTAAGATAAGTATCTATATAGCTAGTTACTCTCTTAAACTTAACTTTTAAGTATAGATTCTATATTTACTAGTTAACCTACTATCCTACTCCTTTTTCTAAGTCCTAAGCCTACTATCGCTATAAAAGTTAGCTATCCCGAGCTACTTTCTACTACTAGGTCTTAAAATCTAAGCTAGACCTATACTCTCGAAGCTCTTTTCTACTAGCGATTTCTAAGGTTAGTACTATAATCTACCTTCCTAGAGCCTTTTTCTATCGCTAATTAAAGAAGAAAGATAAGAGTTATCTATTCTAAAGATCTTTTTACTACTAATTTTCGCCTAACTAAAGGAATCGCTAAAGATATTAGTTTCTAGTAGAGAATTCTTAAAGTTTAAGGTTTTTTAGCTTATATAAAGGTAGAGAAGCTTGAATCTTTAGTAACGACGGCTCTAATAGCTCCTTTCTAGCTATTAATTATAGCGCTAGTAGTCTCTCGCGATATAGAAAGCGCGATCTAGTAAGTCGACTAGGTATATAAAAAATAAGGCTCTTTTAAGTTAGTAGAGGTAACGACGACGATATCTAAGTCTTAGTCCTCGTTAGCGATAGTAAGGTATATACTATAGTAGTTAGTAGTAGCGTTAGTAGTATACGACGGCTATAGAAGCGTTAAGGTAAAGTAAACTTTTAGTTATCTTTTTAAATAATAACTAAAACTTACGTAACTAAGCCTTATATATAGACCCCTAATCCTAATAGTAGTTACGCTACTACGATAAGGTATATAATTAGACTACTTTTACGCTCTAGACGATCTCTTCTTCCTTATTAACTATTAATTAGTTACTATAGAGCCTTACTTCTATTAAGTTTAGTTTTTATCTTTCGTTACTACCTAGTAACGCTATATAGCTATTTATATACGTAAGTAGTAACTAATATAATAGAAAACTCTTTAACTAGTTACGCGCCCGACTCTTCTTACTATTTAAGTTACTCGTTACTAGTCACGCGCTTTATATCGCTCTAAGCTACTAATACGACTATTTAAAGACGTTCTCTTTCTCTATCGCGTATAAAGAATAAGACTTCCTCTTTCTAGCGTTCTTTAACGCCTAAACGCTTATTAAGACTAGCGTTTTCGCCTTCTACTAATAGATAATAACTACCCTAATACTAACCCTCTAGGCAGGTATAAGAGCGGTCGCTATAGAACAAGACCTGTTCGAAGAGTAATAGTCTTATAATACGTTAATTGAACGGTAGTAACGAGCTCAAAATAGTAGCCCTAGGACTAAGAGCTATATACTAGGACCGTAGGACATTGATTTAATCAAGTAGAGTAAACATTTCTATCTTAGAAACGAGCTACTACCTTGCTTTTATACTAAAACTACTAAGCACGGCATATAGGTAGGCCTTTACCTTACTAATCCTCCCTTCCTTAGTATCTGACTAGACACCTAACTACCTATAGATCTTACTTAGAATTACTTAAAACCAGCTAGTTTTTCTATTAAAGTCTATTAAACTTTTAATTAGAGGCCTATTAAATAGTTACCTTTTCTAACGATAACTACTAAAAACACCTTCTTAGATCCGATTATTATTCGCTAGACGCTACTCTTCTACTATATCCTTAGGGATCTTCTTAGGAACGGCCTCTCTCTTCTTCGATACTAACACTTCTAAGTTACTATCCGCGCTTATAAAGCTAGCTTCGCTAAATACCTGCTCCTTAATGTCTATAGCTATAGCGTAGGTAGTATCGAATTAAGCTTCAGCTATAGTCTACTACTTAGCTATATAGACCTTGAACTCCTCCTTACTTATACTAAAGAGCTTCTTTATTTCTATACTTACTACCTAATCCGCCTATAGAACTTAGCCTACTAAGGCGTCGGAAATCGGGCCTAGGCCGGTTAATAGTACCTCTATAGCGAAAGGCTTTGTCGCTCGTATAGGGTACATAGTACTAGAAGCTATAAAGGGTATCCGCTCGCGGTAGAGATATACGCTATAGACCGTAGGAACGTTAATATAATTACTATTAGGCAGCTTATCTAACGTACGACTATTAGGGTAGGCTAGAAACACTATTAGAATTATACGATACTCTTCGCCTATACGAGTATACCGCTAAGGGATATAGAGGTACGAAATGACTAGCGAGCCTATATTAGTATAAGGGTTCTTCTAACTAAGCTTGAGATTAGCTTTTATTTCGTCGATAATTACTAGAGGTATAGTCTCGACGAAGCCCGTACCGTAGCTTTACTTATTAGCGATAATACGCCTCGCTAGCTACTTTGCCTCCTTAGAGTCAAAGAGCCTGTTACTAATCGTGTCTAAGGTTAGTAAAAGTCGTCTTCTATTACCGGTATCGTCTAGAGAGATCGTAAATTAAACCTAATTAAGGCCCTTCTCCTTAAGTAGTATATTCTTGTTTAAGGCGATATACTAGAAGCTATTAGGGTAGTTAGAACCTGCCTTATCGTCGAAGATGTAAAAGGCGGTAGATAGGTAGGCTACGCACTTAACGGTCGTATATAGAGTAGTAACTAGCTAGTATAGCTATAGTAAAGGATATTAGCGAAGAAGCTATTAGGATAGCGAGTACTATATACTACGAGACTAACTATACTAACTAACAGCTGTGTTATACTATCGATATACTACAAACTCATACCGTATAGCTTCGAGTAAAGAGTCTAGGATCTAAAATAGGCCTCTAGTAGAAGGAGAATAAAAGAGGAAGCCGTGATCGGTCTAGGTACCCTTATTACTGTCGTAGTCTAAGAGCTCTCAAACTCTCTAACAGACGTTAGAAGTAACCTTCAAGTCTACCTCGGTCGCGGAGAACTAAAAGGGTCTAAGGTAGCTTCTACCTATCTTACGTATTAGGGCGTTAATATCGTCCTCTAGCTCTTAAGTATTAGTACCCTTCTTACTATAACGAGTACGTCCTATAGGCTTAGAGAAGAAAGTATTCGCTTCTAGCTTAAACTACGTCTAGTTTTAAGTATTCTAGGCGATAAGGGCTTAGAGATCGGCTATACTACCTATCTAAATAATACGTTAGTAGAGGGTATACGTTACGTTAGCTATCTTCGGTAGCTTTAAATCTATAGTATTACCTATCTTAGCTATATATTCTTTATAAAGAGGCTAGCTAAGATATAGAAGAACATTAATTAAAGCGTAGCTCTTAGCTACTTTCTTCTTCTCCTAGACATTATCGACCTCTTTAAGAGTACCGCTAACGATTATATAGTAATAGACCTCGGAGGTAATACTATCCTTCGTATAAGCCTAGTAACGTAGATTAGGCTCCGAGTCGCTCTCTAGCTCTATTCTACTATTATCTTCTAGCACGATTAGCGATAGGCGTTATAAACCCGGTAGCGGCTCCGTCGTAGGTAATACTTAGTCTTATATAGGATCGCTATCGCCTAAAGCGCTTAGTATAGGAGAAGTCTCGATCGAGTTAGTAATAGTTTCTCTAGCGCGAATTCTAGTAAGCCTCCCGCTCTTACGAAGGACGGGCGTAGGCTTCTTCGTAGAGCTTAGCGTTAACTTCTCTAATTAGGCTTTTAGCCTCTATATAGTACTAGGCGATATAGAATCTCTAAGGCGAGGCTCCGGAGTCGTAAGCAAATTACCTTCTTCTTCTCCTTCTTAACTAGAGTTTCGAGTAGGACTAGATAAGGATAGGCCCTTAGGCGTAGAGGAAGAGGGTCTTCTATTAGATCTTGGATTTCCGGGAGGAGGTAATAGTCTATAGGATATTAAGGGCTGTTTCTCTACTACTAGGAATATATAGGTCGGTTCTTCAAAGGTCTCTCCTTTAGTAAGCTTGACTATAAATCCGTACTAATTAAGTCTATAGCTCGCCTCTAGGCGCGCTTCTCTTATCTTACGGCTAAACACGTCGACCTACGAGAGCTCCGCCTTAAACTTGTTCTAGTAGCGTCTCCTATCTAAGTTCGTGTTAATAAAGCCTAAGCCTTACGAGCTAGGAGTCTTCTTACTCCTCTATAGCTAAAAGTGCTAGCTACGAGAGAATATATTCGCTACCTACTAATAGAAACGATCTTACTTTTACTACGCTGAGAAAACCTAGTCTTTAGGCTCGCTCTCTTCGAAGACGCCTTTATACTTATTTAACTATTAACAAAGGTTCCTAAGTATCTCTTTATTATATAAGACTTAGTTAAGGAAGAGGAAGTTCTACTTGTACCTAAACTCTATACGTAGCTACTACTAAATTAAGTTTCTCTCCTTTACTAAGTCTCGGCCTTCTTAGCGTATCTTCTTTATATTATCGCGCTTTACGCTCTACGCGTTAAGGTGCTTCGGCAAAATCTTAGCTAAGAGGCGTTCAAAGAAGTTAAACACACCGATCTTCATTCTATCGTTCGCTTCCTCGACTTACTTAAGTACTAAGTCGATACTCTCTTCTTATTCTTATAGAGTCTCTAGCGACAGAATAGCTTCGGTAGCGTTATTAAGATTCGTTATACTAGTAAGAGGTCCGCTTAAAGACTAGAAGCTAACGATAGAGCCTTCGCGATTAATATAAGCGAGCGCTATACCTTATATAGAACTTAAAGAAGCTATTTTTCGTCTTTTCTTTAGAGAATCTTATCTAGGTAGTTCTTGTATAGGACTTCGAATAGGCGAGACAGAAGGCGAAAGCGCCGGTCTTAATAAGCGTTTAGGCGTTAAAGAACGCTAGAAAGGGGAAGTCTTGTTCTTTATACGCGATAGAGAAAGAGAACGTCTTTAATTAGTCGTGCTAGTAGCTTAGGGCGACATAAAGCGCGTAACTAGTAATAAGTAACTTAAATAGCGAGGAGGGTTAGGCGCGTAACCGGTTATAGAGTTTTCTATTATATTAGTTACCGCTTACGTACACAAACAGCTGTATAGCGTTACTAGGTAGTAACGAAAGATAAGAATCGAACTTAATAGAAGTAAGGCTCTATAGTAACTAATTAATAGTTAATAAGGAAGAAGAGATCGTTTAGAGCGTGAAAGTAGTCTAATTATATACCTTATCGTAGTAGCGTAACTACTATTAGGATTAGGGGTCTATACGTAGAGCTTAGTTACGTAAGGTTTTAGTTATCGTTTAAAAAGATAACTAAAAGTTCACTTTACCTTAACGCTTCCGTAGCCGTCGTATACTACTAACGCTACTACTAACTATCGTAGTATATACCTTACTATCGCTAACGAGGACTAAGACTTAGATATCGTCGTCGTTACTCCTACTAACTTAAAAGAGCCTTATTTTTCGTATACCTAGTCGACTTACTAGATCGCGCTTTCTATATCGTAAGAGACCGCTAGCGCTATAATCAATAGCTAGAAAGGAGCTATTAGAGCTACTATCGCTAAAGATTCAAGCTCCTTCGCCTCTAGGTAGGCTAAAAAACCTTAAACTTTAAGAACTCTCTACTAGAAACTAACATTTTTAGTAATTCCTTTAGTTAGGCGAAAATTAGTAGTAGAAAGGCCCTTAGGATAGAAAATCATTATCTTACTCGTCGATTAGTAATAGAAAAGGGCTCTAGGAAGACAGATCGTAGTACTAACCTTAGAAATCGCTAGTAGAAAAGAGCTTCGAGAGTATAGATCTAGCTTAGATTTTGAGACCTAGTAGTAGAAAGCAGCTTAGGACAGCTAACTTTTATAGCGATAGTAGGCTCGGGACTTAGAAAAAGGAGCGGGATAGTAGGTTAGCTAGTAGACACAAAGTCTATACTTAAAAGTTAAGCTTAGAGGAGTAACTAGCTATATAGATACTTATCTTAGCTATAGAAAACAGCGTCGGGACAGCTAGGATTAGCTAGATTCTTACTAATCTAGTAAAAGAGGAGCTCGGGAAGCTTAGATTAGAGCTCGATAGTAGCTCTAGGAATAAAAGAAGTACTTAGGATAGTACAGACTTAGGAAGATTAGCTCTTTTATAGTAGAGGCTAGGCTTTAGTAGCTAGATCTTAGCTTATATCTCTAATCAAGTATCGCCTATCGAATTTCTACTTCTTTAGCTCCGCTAGGCTAGCTTTAGCCTTTAGCTTACTAAGTCTTCTACTTCTTCTTTAAGCTCCGTTAGTAGCTAGCGTATATAACTCTCTCTTTCTTCTTAAGTTATTACTAATAGCTTACTAATAAAGATCTATAGATACTTGTACCTAGGTAGAAGTCCTAGTTCTATAACCTTCTCTATTAGTAGCGGTATTTCTTCTAGTTTAACCTAATCCGGAACTAGCTTTAGGTTTTCTTATAGAAAGATATATTTCTTAAGGTCTATCCTCTTATAGATATACTCTCGTTTTAAGCTATCTAGTTCCTTAAGCTTATACGATATACCTTCCTATAACACTTTAGATACTCTAAAAGGGCCTTCCTACCTAAACGTAAGCTTATAGAAGAAGCTAGTTTTTAACTTAGAGTAGTATACTAATACGAGATCTCCTTCCTTTAGTATAGTAAGGTCCGTATAGCGATGTTTATCGAAGTACGCCTTGTTCTGTTCTCGGAGACGCTATTAACGTAGTCGTCTTTCTTCTATAGTCGTTTCTATAGCTTCTAGGACTTGAGCTCGAATCGTAAGAAGCTCTACTCTAGTCTTGACCTTACTCTAATCTATAATCCGGAAGGTATAGTGTTCTAGCTCGATTAGTAGTACTACGTCACGCCTAATTATTACCTCCGATAGTATTAGGCCGGTAGTAGAGACTATTATCGTTCTCTCTATCTATAGAACCGCCGGAATATAGTTACGAATCGTATAAAGGCCGCTATTAGAGAGCTTTAAGCAAGCGTCTAATATTGTCTTATAGCCGACTTTAACGATAGCGTTAGACTAAGGGTAGTACGGCGAAATGTTAATACGTTTAATACTATACGATAGTAGTAGCTTCTCTATATTACTAAGGTTAGTCTTATAGTTATCGAGAATAACTTCTATAGCGGCACCCTACTAGTAAAAGATCTCTTCCTATATAAACCTTACTATCTATACTAAGGAGATACTCTTCGCTAGGTACTAGAATATACGTGCTTCTAGCTAGCGCGATAGAGATTCGTACATAACTATTAACGAACAGTTCTTCGAGATATGTAAGCTATCGATATACTACCGTTAGCTGACCGTAACTTAGAGCGGGATCTATAGTTCTCTAGGTACCTGTCTCTTATACTAAAGACTATAAATAGTATATTACCGAATAGCGAGCGAAATCTAAGCCTAAACCCTATCCTACTACTATCGTTTCTAGATAAGATTATACGTCTGTTTAGCGCTACGATAACCGTTCTCATAATAGTATACCTTAATAATACGAGCTCGTGCTTTAGGTTTATCGACAACTCGCTATAGAGGTCTAGCTACTTGCTCTTAGCGCTAGAGCTAGTTGTTCTTAATATAAAACAGCCGGCACTTCTTCTTTAACCGCTTATACTCGTTATTAGAAACTCCCTTAGGTCTTTATATCTATATAAGCACGAAAGCGATATTTATTAACTCCTAAGAGTAGATCCTATTAATTATAGGCAGCTCGCTCTAAATCACCTATACGGAGAAAGCGTTAACGTAAAAGGTATCGAAGAATTGTTCGTTAATTATTAGATCTACGTCTTCTTCCTATTCTATAGCCTCTATATCTTCAGGCGTAATAGGCTTCCTTAATAACGAATCCGAAGCTATATACTTCTTACTAGGAACATATATAACGTTAAAGTCGAAGAGGTAGATCTATACTAGCTAGCGCGTTATTACTATATTCGGTAAATTAGAGGCAGCCTTATTAAGCTAGTAAACAAGGGTATTTATATCAATCTCTAGTTAGAAGTATACTCTAAACAGCTATAGTTTTAGCTTCTTTAATACCTTTAGTATACTAAGGTATTCGCGCTTCCTAGTATCGTACTTAACCTCTACCGGGTTAAATAGGCCGGACTTATATCGAACTAGATAACGAAGAAGTAGCTCGTCTCGATTATATTAAGAAAGCGTATATCCCTAACCTTTACTACTCGAATCTATACCTACGACAATAAGTCCTACTCCTTCTCTAAAGTCAAGAGTAACTAGGGCTAGGGCTGAAACTAGTGCCTTTAAGACGACGTCTTTAGCTAGTTAGTATTCGGCAGTCTATTAAAACTTAGTATCCTTCTATAAGAGCTTGAATAGTAGAGTAAGGATAATCGTAAAACCTTTAACCTAGACGCGGTAGTACGTAACTACGCCGAGGAAGATTCGAACCTTCTTCTAATTCTCTAGCGTCGGCTATTTCTTAATCTTTACTACTCTTACGAAGTCTAGATAGCGACTATTAATACTAGTAAGGTAGCTAACGATTACTAACTGTTCGTAATAGAGCTATAGCTTATTAAAAGCTACTATTATATTAGCTCGTTCTATGTTATAGAGAACGTCGTCTATAGCTATAATATGTTTAATAACGTAACGGCGGAGGCTAGGTTTAACCTCTTTACTATCGTACTTCGTCTTAGGCTCTTTAATACCGACATTATTAAGGAACGGCCGTGCCTTATACGAGACATGCTCTATAAGCACTTGATTAATAATACGAACGAACTAGGTAATAGAATTCGTAGCTCCTTATAGTAACGTTGTCTACCGTAACAGTCCTAGTAGTAAGTCGAAGCCTATAAGGTCTCTATATAATTTATCGAGTAGGATTTAGTTATATCTAGAGAAGATATTAACTAACGAGGCTAGCGTATAACCGGTAAAGTCCTTAGAGAAACTCTTAGCGTCGGGTAGCAAGTTCGAATCTCTTACGGTGACTTGATTAAACTTCTAAGCTACGTTAATTAACCGATACTTCTTTAGCTTATCTACCTCTGTCTTCTTACTAATAAGGAAGTACGGGTTTCGATAGACACTATAGTATAGCTTAAGAGTTCTAGCTTGGATTCGTTATCTTAGTATATCTTCTACGACATACCGTAGAGATAGGTTTAGCTTGAAGCCTAGATACTACTATAGCTCGTAAGGAACTATCCGAATCTTCTATAGTAGAGCAATATTAGGATTAATTCGGCTTAAATATATAAAGTCCTACGTAAAGGTAGCTTCTCGATTCCTTAATATATAGTATGTTAAGAATATATCCTAGATAGTTAGTCTAGATATAGACATTTAGGCATAGTTCTAGATACCTGAGGCATCTACCTAAGGCTTAGTAAGAGGTATATCTTGCTTCTCTTTCTTCTCTTCTTAGATAACTAACTTAATTAACTTTGTATTTAGTTCCTGGCATATTGCTACTACACTATATATATAAGTTAGTTTAAGATTGATCCCCTATTCTTCTTTACTACGCTATACCCTCCTTGATATTATATAGTATATAACACGCCCTCTACTTTTAATAGGTTATAAGCCTAGGTTTGTGCACTAAATAGGAGCAACCTATATTAGTATAGGTTACTTGTATCCCTTATAGTTTATAGAAAACATTTAGGGCCTAGAAGTTTCTCTAACTATATTACTAACGAAGCTAGTTTGCACCTAGTAGTATATAAGTTAGTAAAGATCTCTATAAGATAGTAGTATATTTCTACTTTATTAATACCTGCCTAGTTCTCTACTATTGTACCTAGTATTACTAGAGTTAGAAGAGGCTACTTAGCCTTCCTACTACCTAGTAACAGAAACTCTACTAAGAGAGAAAGATCTGAGTCTTAGTAATTTCCTAAATACGAGGAATCCCTATCCCTTAGAGCTAGTCTCCCTACTATAAGAAATTACTCTTCTCTAGAATCCTTAGCTAGTCTGAAGTATTCTACTAATTATTTATTCTATTCACCTATTTCTATAATAGACTAAGAGGACAAGAAGAGCTAAAGGATTCTAATCCTAGACAGAACTAACTAGAAGAGATAGTTTAAGCTATAGATAGACAAGCTAGAAGGAAAGGACTAGTTCTAGGCAATTAGCTAACTAATTATTAGAGGGAACCTATATATAGTTTAGTAGGACACTAGTCTCTAGATATATATTACTTAGAATCAATACTTCTTAAAAGATAATATAGTATATAGGTTTAGTATTAGATATAGTATTAGTAAAGATAATAAGATAGAGCTAGAGATATAGTATATTACTATACTAGTAGCTAAGATATAGGTAATTCTCTAGAACAAGTATAATAGAGTCCTAAAGTCCTATACTATAGGTCTAATTAAGTAGTTTGTTATATTTAGGATGTTACCTAATAAGACAATTAGGAAAGTATAGAGATACCTTAGAGGCCTAGGTAAGAGGATTACTAAGATTGATCCTTAGGAAGCTTACTACTAGAGCTAAGAGAAAAGGCTAAAACATCTCCTATAGTCCCTACCTATATTATACTAAGTAGCTAAGGATACTATTATAACCTAACTATCCTTAAATATAGATACTATTCTCCTTCTACTTGAGTCCTAAGAGGCAAGAGATAATCTAGACAAGATAGATATAGGTTTAGCTATATTCTATTCTAAGTAGCCCTACTAAGGAAAGTCTCTACTAATATACTAGCTCTATAAGAAAGGGAAGTACTAGTTGAAAGATTATCCTAACCTCTCTACTACTAAGAAACTATTCTAGTAGAGAAACAGTACTAAGAACTAGAAGGATCTTTAGGGATTATTCCTTAGAGGGAGGGCTAGAAGATCCTTCTTACTAAGGAATGCTAGATATATTAAGAAAGCTGTCTATAAGTTATTATTATATAATAAGCTAAAGAAGGTTGTCTAGAGAATAGGCAAGCAGCTTTAGAGGATAGAAAAGTCTAGAAAGCTTTTAAAGAAAGGATTTTCAGCCTAGGAGTCTAGTTCTAGTTCTGATTCTAGAACTTACTCTAGTTCTAGAAGTAATAATAATTCCTTATTAGAAGATAATAACTAAGATAAGTTGGCCTATTCTATAATTAAGGCTAAAGGCAAGTTATTACCCTAAGAATAGCTCTTAGATTCCTATACCTTATCCTATATAACTAACTAACTATCCTTCTTCAGATTAGTAAAGCTACTAAGAAAGAAAGTATAGATTAAGGTAGGAGGAGGATACCTCTATATAACCTACTCTAGACTAGTATAGATAAAGGGAATCTTAGGAGGAGAAGTTCTACTTAATAGGGTACTATTTGTTCCTAATCTTAAAGTAAATCTTATATTATAGGATTAGTTTAGTAAGCAATTTAGAGTCTAGAAGCCTAATTTCACTCTTACCTCCCTAGATAGCCAAACAGTTATAAAGACCAAGCTAGTTAGAGGTGTTCTATTTATTAGTAAGATATTACCTCTCCTATAGGAAAAGTTATATTACTTACTATATAATCCTATAGAGGTTAATAATGCCTATACTACCCTATTAGAGAAGGATCTAAAACAGTAGGAGCTATAGTATAGAAGATTTATATACTTTAGAAGAGGGTTACTCTTAAACCTTTATAAAGTTACTAACCTAAAGAAAAGAATTCTAATCCCTAACTAGAAAGAGTATAAGTATAGGATCTATATAATAGGTAAGATAAAGAAACACCTAGGCAAGTCTATTAAGAGAAGACCTAAAAGACTAGCTCTTATATTAGTAGATATCTATAGACTATTACTATTATTAGTAAAAGGTTTCATATAGTAGCTTAAGATTATTAATAACTTCTTAAGAAAGAAATAGGCATTTCTACTTAAGGCTAGATTAGATATACTAACTACTCTTCAGAACTAGAGGATTAAGGTAGAAAGGCAGTTAGTAGCACTTCTTAAGTCTATAAGAGCTAATAATACTAGAGAGATTACTACTTTAATTAAATAGTAGGAGAAGGACTTTAGAATTACTCTTAAGCTAATTAAGGCCTATAATTTACTCTAGAATAGAGTAGTTAAGAGGTCTATCTAAACATTAGAAGCCTCTATTAGAGCAATACTTAAAGAAAGTAAGATACCTATTAAGTTTTAGCTAGAAGCTCTTAAAGTATAGGTATATATAAGGAACAAGCTCCTAAATAGACCTAATATTAAAGGATTCAAGCTCTTACCTAATAAAGCTTTTAATAGGATCAAACTAATAGTCTCCTACCTTAAGGTATAAAGATATAGAGCTATAGTATATATAGATATAAGAGTATAGCCTTAGTAGGTAAGGAGTAACAAACTAATAAATAGAGGAAAGGATACTATATTTGTTAGATACTATAATAATATAGTAAAGGTATAGAAGTTCTAGGAGCTAGATATAAAGGCTATTAAGTAGTATACTAATATAATCTTCTTTAAAGATAAGCTAGGTAGAGAATTAGACTTAAATATTAAGATTAAGAATCTGTCTAGTTTAGCTCTAGAAAGAAGACCTATTAGAAGGCTAAGAACTATTAGCTAGCCTACTCTATAAGCTAGTAAGAGTACCCTAGGTGCTCCTAGTCCAGGCTAGTAGAAGCCTCCTCCCTCTTAGCTATTAGTATAGGTTTAGGAAGGAAAGAAACTCTTTATATAACTTCCACCTCTACTAGAAGATATAGGAGAGTATAGAAAATTCCTAGACTAAGGGAAAGTTAAGAAAGAATCTAAGAATTCTGCCTAAGAAACTATAGAGATAGATTATAAGTAGACAGCCCTAAGGCAAACTCTTAGAAAGAGGAAAGTATCCTAAGAACTTAATAGATTTAACTAGAAGCTAAAGCTAATTAGGCTTGAGCTAGATTAGAATAGTTAGCTAGATAAGGAAATGCTCCTAGAGTATTAGGCTTTCTTCTTAGCTATAAGCTCTATTAACCTAGACATTCTATAGGACTTAGAATTCTTAGAGGAAGTTAAAGAGATTATATTCTCTACTACTAAAGAAGTAGGAATACATAAATAGGAGGTTCTAATCCTAAGGAACTATAAGGAAGTAGTAAGTAATCTTAAGTAGGGTTATCTCTAGTAAAAAGCTATTTAGAAGGAGCTAGATATACTTGTAAGTAATAATACCTAGACTATAGTAGTCCTACTAAAAGGGGCTAACTTGGTTACCTTAAGATAGGTCTTTAATGTTAAGAGAAAACTTAGTAGTACTATTAAAAAGTTTAAGGCAAGACTAGTTATAAGAGGGTTCTCCTAAAAGTATAGAGTAGACTATATAGAAACTTTTGCCCCTATAGTTAGGTAGGATACTCTAAGAGGATTTATAGCTATAGTCTATAAGAAGGACCTAGTTCTATACTAAGTAGATATGAACAATGTATTTATAGAGAGTACCCTATATAAGGACATCTATATAATCCTACTATTAGGTGTTAACCTACTAACTAGTATAGTCTTATAAGTTCTAAGGAGTCTCTATAGGCTAAAGCAAGCTATAAGAGACTAGAATCAGCTATATATATTAAAGCTAAAAGGAATAGGATTTAGATAATTAGAAGTAGACCTATGTCTTCTAATCTATAAGAAAAGGAAAGACCTAATAATCCTAATCTATATTAATAATATACCTATTACTATAGAGAGACTAGAAGATATTCTCTAGTTTAAAGACTAACTTAGTAAGGTCTTTAAGATCAAAGATCTTAGAGAACTAGACAAGATTCTTAGAATAAGACTAATAAGAAACAGATAGTAAGGCTAGCTAAAACTTAACTAGAAGCACTATATCTAAGAGAACCTAGCTAAGATAGGAATAGGTTAAGAGACTATATTACTAACTCTTTTACTAATAGACAGCTATAAAAGTCTGAAGCCTACTAGACCAAATAATAAAAGGTATAACAAATAGGAGTACTAATCTATTATTAGAATATAGATGTAGCTTGCAACTATTATAAGACTAGACATTTTATTTGCCCTTAGAAGATTAAGCTCCTATATTAGTAATCTAATAGTAGGATATATAAAGGCTCTAAAGAAGCTAACTAGATACCTGAGATTAAACCTAGACCTTAGTCTAAGATACTTAAGGAATAGTTAAGGCTGTCTTACTAGATATATAGACTCTAACTATATAATAGACAAGACTAATAGAGTCTTAATCCTTAGATATGTCTTCTTCCTTTATAGTATACTAATCTCCTAGATAAGTAAGAAGTAGAAATCTATAGCTACATCTATAATAGAAGCTAAATATATAGCTATAGGAGTATATATAAAACAGTTATAGTTCCTTAGTACTCTTTTAAGAGAGCTTAGATGCCTAGAGTTAGTAGGAGAATATTCTTACTAACTAAGGATCCTTAGTAACTAGGAAACTATTACTAGAATTAGGCTAATTTAGCTAAAAGGTAATAACTAAGCTACCCTTACTCTAGTTAAGGACTTATATGTTTATAACAAGTCTAAATATATTAATATCTTATATAATACTATAAGAAAGCTCTAGTAGAACAGACTTATCTCTATAGAATATATAAATATAAAAGAGATAGTAGTAGATAGTCTTACTAAGCTAAAGAATAGACTATAGTTTTAGGAGTTTATAAGGCAGCTCTGCCTTATATAAGAGATATGCAAAAGATAACTCTAAGCCTTAGAGTTGAACTAAGAGGAGTCTAAAAGAAAGATTTTAGTTACTTAACTCCTCTTTAGTTAGACTTTACAAAGTCCTAAATACTCTTACTAATATTAGACCTATTACTAACTATAATATTACTATATAGCACCTAGCTGAACTAGATACCCTCTAAGGCTAAGTACTAGTTAATATTAAAGACCTCCTCTATAGTAGCTATTATCTCCTCTACTAGTATATAGTTACTCTACTCCCTAGCTTGATATAAGATCCTTATAGCTAAGAATAGTATACCCTAAAGGCTATTAGGGAACTAAGAAGCTATATAGAATATAACTAAGTAGGAGACTAGGCTATAAGGAATCTAGGGAGCTATTAGAATTAGCTATAAGAAAGGATAGAGGCAACTTACTAGATAGTCTATGTCCTAAACAATCTACTCCTATATAAGAGAGGAGGAAGATCTTATAGAAGATATTTCTTTTACCTTTTTATAGGAGATAGTAGTATAGAAAGTTTGTTAGATTAATAGTTAGTACTGTCTAGTTATTAGTCTGAAAAGTAAGTACTTAATAACTAATTAAGATTAGGGCTAGTACTTGAGTATTATAGATAATCTATAGAAAGATCTAACTATATAGTATGAGTAGGAGTGTTAAGAATATATCCTAGATAGTTAGTCTAGACATAGACATTTAGGCATGGTTCTAGATGCCTAAGGCATCTACCTAAGGCTTAGTAAGAGGTACATCTTACTTCTCTTTCTTCTCTTCTTAGATAACTAACTTAATTAACTTTGTATTTAGTTCCTAGCATATTACTACTATACTATATATATAAGTTAGTTTAAGATTAATCCCCTATTCTTCTTTACTACGCTATACTCTCCTTGACATTATATAGTATATAACACGCTCTCCACTTTTAACATAGTATAACAAATCTAGCTCCTTTAGTAGTAGCTCCATATTAGGTTTGAACTTTATAAGCCGTTTAGGCGTAAGACGTAATCTAGGCTCGATCGTCGAGAACCTCTTAGTTAGGTACTTACTATCGTAAGGTCTAGTACTAGGTAGTATAGCCGCTTCCTTCTTAATATAAGTCCGTCGCTAGTCCTTTAGTCCGCTAGGGTTTAAGCTATTAGTTATAGTAATATCGGTATTTACTAGTTTGATCTTGTTAGTAACTCGCTTATAAAGAGTATAGGCGCTAATATAATTATCTAGCTTCCGCTACCTCGTAGCCTCTTTATTACGAGCTCTCTCCACTACTATATTAATAGCGGCCGAGATAACATACGTCTCCTTACTAAGCTCGTCGTCTACTTTATCGGAAATAACCTCGTCGTAGGGTCTAGGTTCTTAGATAGCTAGCTCCGCCTCTCTAAGCTTCCTACGGGCAATTATCAAGTATTCGCCTCTATAATTCGAACTCTAGCTTAATTGAGACACTAATATAGTATCGTTAAAACTGTACCTAATACCCTAGTACAAGTCTCGCTCGCTAGTACAAGCTAGCTTAGCTTCGCTAGTAGCTAGTAATAGCTTCTTAAGTTAATTATTTTAGCTGAATTTAGCGATATTGCCTTCGATAGCCGCTACTACGAGATAGTTATACTATGTTTGAGTCTAGCTATAATTGACCTGTCTTAATAGCTCGAGCTATTACCGTAGAGAGGTACTTTATCTAATTAAGTCCGCTATAAAATAGTCTCTAAAGTAGATTACCTTTATATACGACAACTACTACGTAAGGTAGTTAAAGACTTGATTCTCTAGGAGTTTAGAGCTATCGGTAACCGTAAACGAATACTAGTACTAATCGCTTATCTATCTATACTACTAGTATAGTTTAAAGTATAGTATAGGAGGTATAACGTAATTGTCGTTTAAAAAGGTAACTACGAAACGTTCTACTAGCTAACCCCTCTAAGTAGAGTTTTTACCTCTAACTACTAAACCTTGTACGGAAAGGGTAGTAGAAGCTTGAAAAGCTTGTAATCCCTCCCTCTACTCCTTACTATTACAAGATCTAGAGTCCTCGACGGTATACCCTATGTTCTTTAGCTAATAATTACTAAAAGTCAGAGTTCGGACACCGACTTCTATCGAATCTTGACGCGAGACACGTATTAGAGCCTCTACTAAACTCGTGCCGTCGACTAGAGCTAGTTCCTCGGCACTCTAGCTTTTCCTAGTACCTGTTCTATAGTACGTATATTACTACGGCTATCAAAGCCTATAAATATAATAATATAGCCGTCTAGAGTACTAATTAAGCCTTCCTAAGAGCTATTATTATAGTTCTTAGAAGCTAGGCGTATACGCCGCGCTTACGGTTAGCTAAGTAAGATCGGGCCGTTTACTAGTAAGACTAGAAATAGTATCGTAACTCTTACGCTAAAGATATCGATTAGTACCTCTAGGTAGTACCTAATAAAAGTAACCTTGCCTCTAACTCCTCCTATAGTAATATTACCGAGAGAGGTTATATCGACTTAAAGCTTTCGAACGTGTTCGATCGGTATAATTATTAACTTAGCCTCCTCGTCGATTAAAGACTTACAAGCTATTATTCGAGGGCCGTACTTCGTAGGCACGTAGATACTTAGAATAATTTAATAGATATTATTAAATAATAGAAGGATATTATCTATTCGCTTATAAAGCTCGGAAGCGGGCCTAGGCTTAACTATATTAATCGCTATAGTAGTAACCCGGAAGGCCTTGATATCGGTCGCTAAAACAGCTTTCGTTAGCTCCTCCTCTACCTACTCGCTAAAGGCTTTAGATAGTAAGGAATATACGCTAATCTTAGCTCCGCTACCTCTATTCGCACGCTTCTTTATATAAAGCTTATTAAGCTTCTTATATAGATCTATATCGTTCGGAATACGACCCTATAAGGAATACGACGCTCGCTCGCTATAGAGAATAATCTCTACTAAGCTTAACTAGACCTTAGATTCGAGTATTTTGTCTATCTAGAAGACGTTAGCGTTATTATTAGCGTACGTAGCTCGAAGGTAGTTATCTACACGTTTAGTCTTTAGAGACTCCTTAGCCTTCTTTCGCTTTTAAGTATACGTAGAAGCGACTAGAACTAGTAGACCGTTTAGGTAGTCGTATATTTACTTATCCTCGATCTTATCGTTATTACGTCTCTAAGTTTAAGAATCCTCTAACTCTCCTATATCTGTAAGGTAAGGAGCCGGCTGGTTTTTATCTTTAACCTCTTTAATACGAGGGTGACGGTAAGCGCGGGTTCTTGTAGCTATAGCCTAGGTCGTAATCCGCTTCTATACTCCTATTAGCTATCCTCTAACTAGACGAGAAGGGTTTAGGTTCCGCTTTGTCTTTACGCTATCTCTAGCTACGTAGGCGCCGATTAGATCGTCCTGATCCTTCTATATAATAGAAGCGACTTAACTAATATTAACGGGACCGTTAATACTAGCTACCTTGTTCGCTATCCTCTACTAGCTCGCTCTTAGCGTTAATAAACGATCTATATTTTCAAGATCGATCTTCCTATAGCGCTACTCTAATACTCCTATTAATACGAATAGCTTTAGTAGTTCCTTGTCCTAGTAGTACTATATCTTTTCCGTACCTAGGCGAGGCGTTCTATAGTATATAATACCGGTCTTTAGATCTCTATATATTAAGCCCTTAGTCTCGAACTACTATAGGTACTCGTAGTTTATAGCTATATAGCCTTCGAGCCTATATATCTAATAACCTGAAATCTTTAGAGCGATCGCTATATAGGCCTTAATTATTAACCTATTATCTATCGTAGCTAAGTTAATCGAAATCTCCTAGCTATAAGTAGGCCTTAGAATATATAGATAGTTATAATCGTGAGACTTCGCCTACTATCCTATCGATAGGCGTAGCGGCTATAGGCCTCCTTCTTTAAGTCGACGAATCGTAGCGATTACAAGGTCTTATATACTAGCGGTAATATTATCGATAGTTGCTGGCTTACGGCCTTTATAGACTACCGTTTCTCTAGCCTTAAACTTAGAGTTTAGTCTTAGAGCGGACTTCTTTACTACTTCGTGCAACTACTAGACGTCTCTACTGCCTTCGTTATATACTTCTGATTTGAAGTCCTTATTACTATTAATCTAACGCTAGGCTGTCTTTAAGAGCTTATTATAATCTAAGTCCTTATTATTAAGATCTAACCTAAGATAGGCCTAGAGCCTCTTACCGAAACGAAATAGAAGGCCTCGTACAAATAGAAGAGCACGAGAACGCTCGTCTATATACGAAGTAGGCATAGTATTAGAGTAGAGTATGAACTGCCTTAAGTATTCTAAGAGATTATTATCCTCGCTACGGTTAACCTTATAAAGGTTTTCTATATAGCGGCGGTTTCTAAGCATATATATATTATCGTACTTTCGGTATTCCTTAATAATCGACTCTTTGAACTTAGCGTAGTCTCGGTCGTAGAAACTATTAAGGCGCTAGTATCGTCTACGTTAGACAACCGTAACCTAAGCAAGTAACTTCTCGTAAAGCTGTTTATTATTATTAATAAGTAGGATAGCGTAGTTCCTATATAGTACTTTAAAGCGCTTAATATACTCGGTTACGTTCTCTCTATTAAAGAAGAGATTCTAGTCCGAGCTAGGTAGTAGCGGAACCTAAGCGACAATTACCTTTTAGCTTTAGGTTACTTAGATAGTCTCTATAAGTAGCTAGAACTACGCTATAGACAGTCTACCTCCTAAGTTCGGTTCTTAAAAGATATCGGTATTAGGGTTAAGGTTAGTATCTCCTTAGTCCTCCGCTTCTATAGACATGTCGTTATCTAGTAGAGGGAATAAAGTAAAAGTAGGTAGTAGCTTTACTAGTAATCTTCGAATTTGCTTATTAAGCTAGTTAGATAAGCTACTCTCTAGTATTTCAGGCTGGCTAATAGATACTAATTTACTTATAGAGCTCGTTCAAAGGTGTTCTAAGAGTATGTTATACTCTCCTTAATCAAGTTTTTAAATAAAATATAGTTATCGTTTAAAACGATAACTAAAAAACAAGAGTCTAAAATTTTCCTAGCCGTCTAAAGGTAAACGTTAAACTTTTCATTATAATACCGGGGCTATATTAATTGTGCCTAATAAGCGAAGGCATGTCGTATTGCATAGTTCGACTATTTATAGCTAGGCGCGTCCGTCTCGCTTATTCGGGTAATTCGCTAAGTAACTATAGTAGTATAATATTACGTTAGCCTATACTATATACCGGGTCCGGGGCCTTAGACGTAATTAGTGCCCCTAGCTAAACGATTAGCGTCTAATACCGTACTAGGGCTTATTCTAAGCGATCCGTATACTAGAGGATACGAGATTGCCTAGACGGGTCTAGCCTATCCTATAGCCTCTACGCTATCTAAACGAGGGCGTTTTCACGCTAAACCGAGGTCTAATCGAAGACTATTATAGGTATAGAGACCCTAAGTAAATCTCCGATATAGTAAGTCGCCTTACTATCTATACGACAATTGCTAAATAGATCCGTGCTAAGAGGTACTAGAGGTTTATAACTTTTCTAGGTTAGAGCGACGTCTATATTCTAGAGGCTTCTATATTATTATAGCCCTTTAAGTCGCCTCTTACGTAGGCTTCTTTTAGGCCTCTTGTTAATGTTTATAGTACGTTAGTTCTCGCTTTAAGGCTACTATCTACCCTCTACGCTTCTAGTCCCGGTACGAGAGAGAAGAGATAGCTCCACCTTCGGCTCTATTAATAGATAATAACCACCCTAATACTAACCCTCTAGGCAGGTATAAGAGCGGTCGCTATAGAACAAGACCTGTTCGGAGAGTAATAGTCTTGTAATACGTTAATTAAACAGTAGTAACGAGCTCAAAATAGTAGCCCTAGGACTAAGAGCTATATACTAGGACCGTAGGACATTGATTTAATCAAGTAGAGTAAACATTTCTATCTTAGAAACGAGCTGCTACCTTGCTTTTATACTAAAACTGCTAAGCACGGCATGTAGGTAGGCCTTTGCCTTACTACTACCTTACCTATTCGAAGTCCTATATAAGAACTACCTAGATAAGATTCTCTAAAGAAACGACGAAAGATAGCTTCTTTAAGTTCTATATAAGATATAGCGCTTACTCGTACTAATCGCGAAGGCTCTCTTATTAGTTTCTAGGCCTTAAGCGGACCTCTTACTAGTATAACAAACCTTAATAACGCTACTAAAGCTATTTTATTACTAGAAACGCTATAAGAATAGAAGGAGAGTATCGACTTAGTACTTAAGTAAGTCGAGAAAGTAAATAATAGAATAAAGATTAGTATATTTAACTTCTTTAAACGCCTCTTAGCTAAGATTTTACCGAAGTATCTTAACGCGTAGAGTATAAAGCGCGATAATATAAAGAAGATACGCTAAGAAGGCCGAGACTTAGTAAAAGAGAGAAACTTAATTTAGTAGTAGCTACGTATAGAGTTTAGGTATAAGTAGAACTTCCTCTTCCTTAACTAAGTCTTATATAATAAAGAGATACTTAGGAACCTTTATTAATAGTTAAATAAGTATAAAGGCGTCTTTAAAGAGAGCGAGCCTAAAGACTAGGTTTTCTTAGTATAGTAAAAGCAAGATTATTTCTATTAGTAGATAGCGAATATATTCTCTTATAGCTAGCATTTTCAGCTATAGAGAAGTAAGAAGACTCCTAGCTTATAAGGCTTAGGCTTTATTAATACGAACTTAGATAGGAGACGCTACTAGAATAAGTTTAAGGTAGAGCTCTTATAAGTCGACGTATTTAGCTATAAGATAAGAGAAGCGCCTTTTAGTTCGTAGCGACTAAAGTAGACTTGAAGGTTACTTCTAATATCTATTAGAGAGCTTAGGAGCTCTTAGACTATAATAGTAATAAGGGTACCTAGACCGACTATAGCTTCCTCTTTTATTCTCCTTCTACTAGAGGCCTATTTTAGATTCTAGGCTCCTTACTTAAAGCTATATAGTAAGAGTTTGTACTATATCGATAGTATAATATAGCTATTAGTTAGTATAGTTAGTCTCGTAGTATATAGTACTCGCTATCCTAATAGCTTCTTCGCTAGTATCCTTTACTATAGCTATACTAGCTAGTTACTACTCTATATACGACTTTTAAATACGTAGCCTACCTATCTACTATCTTTTATATCTTCGACGATAAGGCTAGTTCTAACTACTTTAACGGCTTCTAGTATATCGCCTTGAACGAGAATATACTACTTAAGAAGAAGAGCCTTAATTAGGTTTAGTTTATAATCTCTCTAGACGATACTAGCGATAGAGGACGACTTTTACTAACCTCTAACGCAGCTAGCGACGAGCTCTTTAACCTTAAGGAGGCGAAGTAGCTAGTAAGGCGTATTATCTCTAATAAGTAAAGCTATAGTATAGGCTTCGTCGAGACTATAGCTCTAGTAATTACTAACGATATAAAAGCTAACCTTAAGCTTAGTTAGAAGAATCCTTATACTAATATAGGCTCGCTAGTTATTTCGTACTCCTATATCCCTTAGTAGTATACTCGTATAGCTAAAGAGTATTATATAATTCTAATAGTATTTCTAGCCTACTCTAATAGTTATACGTTAGATAAGCTACCTAATAGTAATTACGTTAATATTAGACGTTAGAATAGATAGGCCGAAACGGGTTAGTATATAGGTTAGGCTAGGTCTTAGCCTACCTATAGAAGATAGTAATAGGTATAGTACAAATACCTACTCTATACTTAGATAGGTTAGGCGAACAAAAAATAGGTATAATATAGGTTTTAAGTATAACTACGAAGAAGAATTATTCTAGTTAGTATCGACTATAAAAGAAAGTATATAATAGAGTAGTAAAGATAGAGAGAGGGATAATAGTAATAAGTAGAACGGATAGGCTAATCTAACGTCGACTTAAGTTTATAATATATATAGTCGGTAGACGTAGTCGGTAGCTACGTTCTAGCTCTTAAAGCTTCCCTATAGAGCGTATTACGCTTTCACGTACTTCGACGCTATAATTTATCTACCTTTATAACCTCTTTATTATCGCTAATACTATTAAACTTTAAAAGAGCCTTAATTTCGTTTTCAACCTCCTTGTTCTACTTCTCGACTATCTCTATCTAATTACGAGTAAGTTCTAAATTAGGATAAAGAGTAGATACTTCTATAGTAAGTACTACTCTTATATTATACTTATAATCGCGATATCGATATCGTAATAGTATAATATACGTAAAGATATCTAGATTATATATCCGATTATAGTAGTTCTAATAACGTATAATACTAAAATCTCGTTCGTATCTAGTGCCTACTACTAGAATATATAGAATATCCTAGGCTATTTTCGATATAGTAGAGAATATATTAGTAAGAGCTAGCTATATATCTATAGGATCTATTCCTTCTATATATAAGAAGTCTACTTTCCGATAGCGCTCTAGTTTAGTATTAGGCTCGACTAAGGAGGCTACGTCTAGTACTAGTTAAGCTTTATTATCGTCGCTATCGATCTCTATAGCGAAGGAGGTTAAGAAGCTTTATATACCTCGAGGCTACTATTTCGAAGCTTATATAGTACTAGATAAAGCTTTATAATACTTTAACTACTCTACGCGTAATTTACTCTAGTAGAGATCTTCTAAACTATCGTTATCGAAAGCGTCTTACTTCTAGAACATACTCTTAATCGTAGAGCATAGTAGTACTACTATACCGTAGTAGTCTTTAAACCGTTACTAGGTCCGTTAGTAATATTAAAAGAGCTTAGTATACGCTTTGTCTAGTAGCTTATAGAGTAAGACCTTCTAGGCCTCTTTCTTATACTTGAGTTTCTTATCTACTTTATCTAGAATATCGAAAAGAGAGTTATAGTAGCTAAGAACTAGATAGAGGCTAGAGCTCTCTATCGTACCGACGTAGGTAGTAGCCTAAGCGAAGGGTATAGTTAGAGACGTAAGGTATTCTAACCGTTACTAGTTAGTATTAGATAGTATAAGTATTAGTAGCGACTAACGCTTAATAAATTTATCGATAAAGTCGCGTAGTTAACTAAAGCGAGATAGTATTATCGTAGTCGAGCTCTAATAGGTCCTTATATCTTATATTACTCGTAGTAGTCTCGTTATAGGATACTTTTACTAGCGTACGTAAGCCTTTAGATAGGAATATAGATTCTTTAGACGCTTCTTTTAGAGATCTATAAAGCTCTTAAAACGCTAAGAACTAGAGTTTACCTATACTATAAACCTATAGACCTAGGACGATTAATAAGCGCCGACTATACTTACTAACTACGATCGTCGATCGTAACTACGATATACCTTAAATAAAAGTTTAGGTAGTCTTTTAAGAGAAGCTACTATATTAGTCTTTTAAAACCTTTCTAGAGCTCGTTAATCTTTCTTATCGTTCTAAAACTCTTATAGATTATTAATTAGTATTATTTATAGTTATATAAAAAAGGCCTTTATAGTAAGCTATATTACGTAAGTAAAATATAGAAACCGTTCTAGAATCGTAGCTAGCGTAGTAGGCTTAATAGCCTTAATATTAGAGAAGAGATTTACCTTATCTAGTTAAATATCTAGTACTACCGGCTCTACAAGCTCTTCGATCGAAATAGAAGGCTTTACGATTTTCACGCTATACTTTATTAAGTAAAGGCCGATAGCCTTAATACTAGCTTACGTTAATACTAATTAAATAGATACTAGTAAGACGTATATAGACCTATAGAGTATATTATTATTTCTAGCGTTATCGTATATAAGAGCGATTAGTTAGTCTCTAAGGCTAAACCTTTATAATATATTAAAGAGTAATTTCGAAAGTTACTCTCTAGTATATCTACTAGTAACGTAGAGAAAGTCTAATATCGCCTCGTACTATACCTATTTAGCGTCGATCTAGTAGGTATAGATAGTAAGGAATAAAGCTTTTATACTACTAGACTACTAGCTATCGACTACGATAGTAACCTTAGAGGTTCTAGCTAGTATAGCCTTTAGATCTTCCTCGGACCTCTCTTAGACCTCTCGAAGAAGAGCCTTAATCGTCTTACTAGAGTAGAAAGGTATTTCGAGACTAGGGTTAATATATATATATATATAGTAGACTATAGGATTCTTGAAGAAATTAAGTAGTAGGCTATATACTACGATTATTTATATAGATACTATAGGGAAGTTATTAATACTTAGGTCTAGGTCGCTAAGGTAACCTTTACGATTTCGAGCCTAACTATATAAGCTTGATAACGTAGTTAGTAAACGTAGTCGGTAGGAACTTATATAATAGTCTTTATACTACTAGATATACTCTAGTAGTATCCTCTTTCTCTTAAATACCTATACGTACTCCTTAGTTCGAAGGTAAGAACTAAGACTACTTATACTAATATAAAGGCCTAGATAGGCTAAAGAGGTCTCGTAACCTTAGTAGACTACTTTTAGTAAGGTATCCTCGATATTAATCCTCTAGTCGAAAAACTTCTAGACCTAGAAGGAACGAGTACTCTCTTATTTAATAGATATAGTCTTTTATATCCTAAACTTATACTTATAGCGACCTTATACCTCCTACTATCGTCGTATATACTAGTCTCTAAAGTCCGTTTTATACTCTTTCTACTATAGATATACTCTGTTTACTTAAGTCTAGTCTAGAGAAGACGTAGATATATTAATTAGAATTTTAGGAGTAGTAGGTAGTCTACTAGAGCTCTACTCTAATACTATATATCGTAGCGTAGAGGGTACTATCGGACTAGATTCGAATTATAAAGAGTCTCTAAAAACGCTGTCTTAATATCGTTATCTTAGTCGAGTACTAGACCTAAGTCCTCTAGTAGCTAGTAATAGATTTCGCTATAAAGGTAGCGTATTTATAGGTAGTAGTATTAAAACTAGAAGAGTTAAAGAAGATAAAGGTAGACTAAATTATAAAAGTAAGAAAGAGGAGAGCTCTAGACTATCTATAAAACATACTATAACTTTACCTTAGTACGACGTCTATAGTAGTTCTTACTTATAGAGAAGCCTAAATTATACTAATTAGACGCGGTGAAGCCTCTTATCCGCTAACGATAGACTAGTTAAGAACTCGGTACTAATCTCTAGATCAAGTACGCTAGGATCTATTAGATCTACAATAATAGACGAAAAGCTAATACTAGCCTACTCGCTCTTAAATCTAGCTTAAACTAGACTCTTAACTATAGCTTCGAGCAAAGTCTCTTCCTTATTAAGTATATATTGTTTATTAAATATACTATAGGTAAGCTTCGCGTTTTGTCTCTACTATATAGATATAGTAGGTATAGAGAATCTATAGGTATTCTAATCGTAGTTAGTAGGAATTAGCTATTTAAGATACTTAATAAGGATTAAGAAGTAATTAATAAAGGAGGGCTTCTAGCTAAGAATATTACGTAGTATAGCCTAGTATTCTATTTAAAAGATATCGTAGAGTATAGGCAAAACGCTATTAGTAATATACGACTATAGTTAATTAGTATATAGTCGGCAAATATAGTCGGCGCTTAAGATAGCTAGTAGATATACCTTAACTTAGGCTTCTAGTACTAATATCTAAAGTAAGACAGCTAGACCTCGAAGCCGTAGTGTCGTAAAAGGAGAGCTCTATATTATATTAGTCGATAGGAGTTTCTAATAGATAGGAAGACTTACGCTATCGCTATATACTTATATAGCTATAAGTTTATCTAGCGCCTTAATCTTAGACTAGAACTCGCTAATTACCTTATACTAGTATTAATAAGTCGCTCTACTATAGTTAGTAGAGCCTAGCGTACTAGTAGATAGCTTAATAGCGCGCTTAGCCTAAATGTCCTTCTCTTAAGATAAGCTTAGCAAGTTGTTAATAATAACGTTTATAGAGTTTCTCTTTAACTTAGAAGGATCTAATAGTACCTAAACCTATATACTACTATCTTCCTTTTCGAATTCTTCTAATATACTCTCTTTTCTCTTAATCTCTCTATATAGAAGGTAGAGCTCGATATACTAACCTTCTTTATCTTTCTAAGTAAGGTCTTTAGAAGATTTCTTTTCCTCTACCTTCTTAAGAGCCTTCCTCTCTCTATATAATATTAGCGCTAACTATATACGCTAACTACGTTTACTAACTATATATATAATAGTATAATAGAGACTTACTATTATTTAGTAAAGCTTGCCTTATAGACTAGTTTCTATTAATTAATATACGTCTTCTACGCGTCCTTATCGAGGCTATCCTACCCTAGTAGTATAGCTATTTACTTTACCTTAAAACGACTAAAAGCTTAATTCTTTACTTTACGTTTTTAGTCTACTTTAGCTCTATCTTCGTCTATAGCTTAAGTACGTACGTAGTCGCGTAGTATGTTTAGATTAATCGAGTAGTCTTTAATATCCTTTCTTATCGTAGTAAGTCTTACGCGTTTCGTCTCGAGTTTAGGAAGAGACTCTACCTTACGCTTCTAATATACTATTTCTAGAACAATTAGTATTAAAAGTATCGCGTTCGATAGCTATAATAGTTACCTACTAAATAGTAGTAGAATTAGGTAGGTTAGATAAGCGATAGTAATATACGACGAATTTAGTTATAAGTATAGGTAGTTAGAAAGCGAGGTTTAGAATTTATAGGAAGTAAGGAAATCTAGAGTCTAAGAGCTAACTAAGTAGGAGTAACGTTAAGGTAGGTCCGCCTCTAGATACTTTAATATAGCTTTTTAGATAATATTAGTTATTAGTATATATAGTCGGTACTTTGCTATTAGATTATATCTTAGTATAGGCTAATATATCTACTAAGTCTGCCTATCCTAGGTCTCTATAGTATATCTACTAGATAGAAGAAAGATTACTTTAAAAAGAGAGGTATAGGCTAATTATATAAGACTAATAGTAGATTATAGAGACCTAGCTTTTATTCTAGAAAGGATATCTTAACTTCTTAAGAAGTACTTACTTGTTTATACTTATCTTTTCTACTATATATAACCTTATATATTAGCTAGAGATATTATAATTTTAGCTATTATATTAAGAACTATCCTATCGATCTATAGACTAGGTTTAAAACTCTTTAAGCTACTTAATAAGTTAATAGGCTTAATAGATTACTAAAATAGTATAAATCCTAAGAATCCTATAGTATATATTAATAGAATAAATATTTAGTTTTAAGATATTTTAAGGCCTAATAACGAGATACTACTATTAAGTCTATTATAGAGAAAGTTTTTCTTTAGATTTAGAAGATTCTACTAATCTTTTAGAACTAGCCTTTTTAATTAGTCTTAGAAAAGAGAGAGAGTATTACTACTTTATATTTATATATTTTATATATCTAGTATATATAGTAAAAATATTCTCTTCTATAGTATTATAGATAATTTATTATTAATAGAATAGGCCTTAGTTTAGTATAACTTAGAACTAATAGCTTATTTTTTAATTATTCTATACTAATATCTAATTATATAGATCTAGTAAACTAATATCGACTATAACTATCTTCTAGTTCTACGCTTCTAGAATTAATTAAGATAAGATTTATAGTTAGTAATCGTAGTCGGTAGTAGTTTTCCTAGTATAGTACCTTCCTATTTAAGTATAGACGTAGGATCTAGTAAGTTTCTTAGTATCTCTTTAGACCCGAGGTTCTATAGGTTATAGCGTCTTAGTAAGTTTTAGTATCTTTCTAACTACCTACTTCTTCTTTCTTTACTTCCTTCCTCCTATCTCTACTCTTTCCTTTATTTCTTATACCGTTCTTCGATTACGACGCTCTATATAGGAGCGATAATCAAGTATCGATCCCTTTAAGCCCTCCTTAGCGTTCACGATCGTATAGTCTACTAAAAGTAGCTATTCTAGAGAGCACTACTTAGAAGCCTATTAAGCCTTAGAAGAAGGTTATTATAGTAAAAACGAACACTCGTTAGAAGCGTATACCTCGTAATAGTAGGTAGAAACGTCGTATTAAGTTAGGTACTATTACGCTTCGTTAGATTAAGAAATTATAGAGTATAATAGAACTATATATCTAACGCCTCCTATTCTAGTAGCTTGTTCGCGAGATCGTTCTTACTTTTAGTAGTAGGCTACGCTATTAATTAGCGGCCTTAGAATGCCTCTAAGAGGTAGCTAAAGCGTTCCTTACTACTAAATTTAAGATATCTAATCTCCTAGCTATCTATATAAAGTAGGTTATACTATAGGCTAAGGATCTATAGCTATACTATCGTATTCGTATAAGGTTTACTAGCTAGGACGGTAGTATAGTTTAGTAGAAGCGTAAGTCCGCCGACTATAGATACCGACTATATTTCTAACCTATTATCTTAGTAGATATATAGCGAGTTCCTCTAGGGAATAGAGAGGTCGTTAGTACCTTAGGCTTTAGACCCTAAATTCTAGCCCTATACTAAAACCTTATAATTTTAACCTTACGACTATAACTCTAAATAAATATAATATTATTAATGTTCTATCGCGTTCTCGCGCGATATAGTGCTTCTAATTAACTACGACTTTCTTAATCGTCTCGTATAAGACGCCGCTACACTTACGCCTAAATAACGCGCTCTCGCTAATTAAGTATCGCGTTCTCCTACTCTATTAGTGTAACTTTAAATAGAGAGAGCTAGCGACTAGCCTTAAAGATAGGCTAATAATTTAATTCTTATCGATATATAAGACAGTAATAATAAAGACGCGCCTAAAGAGGACAATAATAAATACGCGCCTAAAGAGAAAGATAATAAAGACGCGCCTAAAGAGGAGAATAATAAGCCTTCTACTAAAAAGAGGCCTACTACTAGTAGGAAGGGCCTTAGTAGAAAGTAGCCTATTACGTAAAAAGCGCCTCGTAAGATAGTAACGAAGAAGAAGAGAAGAGCTAGTTCAAAACTTACTATAAAGAAGAAATCTCGTATCCTAAAAGTATAGTCGAATACTTAGAATATAGTACGAGCTAGTAGGCTTTCTAAGAAGGCTCTAGTAGTAAGGAGAGTAAGGAAGCCTTATCGCTATAAGCTAGGTAGTAAGTTAAAACATAGTCGGTAAACGTAGTCGGTATACTAATCTACTATAGTTTTAGCTCTATAGGAGATTTAGATATTTTAGAGGACTAGGGATCTACTTATTAGTAAGCTTCCCTTCTAGCGACTAGTAAGAGAGGTCGCCTACGGCTTTAAGTAGGATCTACGCTTTTAGACTACTATACTAGAAGCGTTATAAGAGATAGTAGAGCTCTATTTAACGAAGGTTTTTAAGAGTATATATCCTTCTATATTACTATTTAGTAGCTTATACTAACTTATATAGGTACTAACTTCTACGCTATCTATATAAAGCGAGTTACGATCTAGTAGAAGGATATATAGCTCGTTCGAAGAATACTTCGTATATAGAGCGTTATAGATAATAAGAGTTATTTAAAGTAGTATAGTACTACGTATTATATTCGGCGTAAGGAATAGCGTTTAGGCTACTTCGAGATACTCGGCTACGTAGTAGAAGCGTAGTATTAAATTATATTATAACTATAGCGAACGATATAAGATTGCTTTCTACTTTTATACTATAAAACCTTCGTTTCCTCTTATCTCTATAGTCGGTATATATAGTCGGCGCCTATCGTCCTTTTCACGTACTTAGATACTTAAAATACGTAGATTTTAGTATACCTATACCTATACTCCTATAGGTACCTACGTAGGTATACGCTCTAACCTATATTTTCTAGTTATAGGTACTACCTATTAAGCTTTAGTAGGTTACCTCTCTAACCTATATCGATTACTAAGAATATAGGTTTAGACCTAACTCTACCTATACTAACCTATTCCGACGTCTAGTTAATATTCCTACGATCTATAGCGTATATCTCTATCGCGAGCGGATATCTTTTATAGCTTTAGGTACTATATACTCTATACGAGCGATAAAACCTTTCGCTATAGAGGTACTATTAACTAGCCTAGGCCTGATTTCTAATACCTTAGTAGGCCGAGTTCTATAGACGGATTAGATAGTAAGTATAGAAATAAAGAAGCTCTTTAGTATAAGTAAGGAGGAGTTTAAGGTCTATATAGCTAAATAGTAGACTACGGCTAAAGCTTAATTCGATACTACCTACGCTATAGCTATAGATATTAAGGAGTATATATTTAGCGAAGCTAGCTTTATAAGCGTAGATAGTAACTTAGAAGTATTAGTATCGAAGAAGAGAGAGGCTATTTCTAAGAAGATCTCTAAGTATATAGTAGAAGAGTAGCGGCTAGCGAATAATAACTAGATCTAAGAAGGTGTTTTTACTAGTTATCGTTAGAAAAGGTAACTATTTAATAGGCCTCTAATTAAAAGTTTAATAGACTTTAATAAGAAAACTAGCTAGTTTTAAGCGATTCTAAGTAAGATCTACGAGTAGTTAGGTATCTAGTTAGATACTAAGAAAGAGAGGATTAGTAAGGTAAAGGCCTACTTATATACTATACTTAGTAGCTTTAGTATAAAAGTAAGGTAGTAGCTCGTTTCTAAGATAGTAATATTTACTCTACTTAATTAATTTAATATCCTATAGTCCTAGTATAAAGCTCTTAGTCCTAGAGCTACTAGTTTAAGCTCGTTACTACTAGTTAATATACGTATTATAAGACTATTACTCTCTAAACAGGTCTTGTTCTATAATAACTACTCTTATACCTGCCTAGAGGGTTAGTGTTAGAGTAGTTATTATCTATTAGTAGATAATTAGTATATATATTATATAATATTATACCGAACCTATCTCTCTATAAAGACTAGGCTTCTTCTTAGCTATTTTATACTATAGAGTTAATTAGTAGGATTATAATCGATAATATAAGAACCTAGCTAGTTTTAAGTAAGTAACTAAGTAGTAATAAAAGCTATATCTTAGATATATATCTTAGAGTCTCTTAAAAGACCTAAGATTATCTACTAGGTAATAATTATTTAGCCTAAGATCTAGTTAATTACGTTAGGCCTAGCTATAAGTATATCGTAGAAGGTCTAGAAGAAGTTATATAGACGGGTAAGTAGTATACTCTCGGTATCGCCTCTATTTAAAGCGTGTTCGTAGACCTAACGCTTATATTTATCGTTCTATATCGGTAGGTACTAGTTATATGTCTCCTTGCCCGATCTATTAGAGGCTACGGTCTACTATAGACTCCTAGATCTCTAGCGTTCTATAATCCTACTTATACCTAGCGGTAGTAGTACGGTATAGTACGCTTATCTCTAATAACGAAGCGAACGCGAGAGTGTTATTAATCTAGAGGAGCACTACGGAAGCTTCGATCTTAGAAGTATTATCGTAGCGACAATGCTAAACATAGCGATTTTGCTTCTCCTCGTGATTATAGTCGGAAGGTATAATAACGGCTAGACTATTTGCTCTAAGACCAGATCTAGGCACTTTGTTAGTAGTGTGCTATAAAGCTAAGTAAAAGGAGAAGTAGCTTACGTATCTAAAGACCAAGGCAAAGCAGCACTCGTAATCTGCATCTGCTTGTATAGGCTTCGACTAGCGTATCGTGTACTCTCTACTTGCGACTATGCCTAGAGTACGAAGAAGACTAGGAACTCTCTACTCTTCTTCACTATACTAGACTAGTAAACAAACAGTCCTATAAAGCGTAAGTACTAGTACTAGAACTATAGACGATTCTACCTACCTGTCCGCGAAGTCTCTTTAATTAGCTACCGGTTTATAGTAGTGTAGAGCACGATCTCGGACGGCAAGATCTAAGGATAAGAGCCGATTATATTCTTGTCTCTAAGCAGTCCGGTAAGACGCTACTAGCGGTCTACAAGGCGTATAATAACTTCAAAAGTATTATAGATAGTCAAGCCGCGAAGGATTTTATACCCTTGTCGTACCTCTTCTATAAAGGCTAATATCGGTATTAAAGTAAGGCGGAGATTCGTCTAATACTAAAATCTTCTTGTTTACTTTCTTACTTCCTTTAAGTAGTATCGTTAATACTCTATAAGTCCGATATTACTATACGAAAGTAAACGATTAGGTAGTATATACTACTAGAATACTAAGGTAGTAGGCTATCGGTAGAAACCTGTAGCTTAATAGATAGGCTCCTATATTACCTACGTAAGTGTCGCTAAGTATCTCTTACTTCTTACCTTATAGAGAACTATACCTCGAGTTAATTTTTAGCTTTATTCGCGTCCTAAAATAATAAGTAGAATATTAAGCGTAGAACTATCTAAGCTAATCTAGACACGCGTCTAGCCGTATATAAAAAACACTATACTAGGTGGCACGAGTCGAGGAGGCAGAGTAGTAATAATCTAAGGCTTCGAAGTAGAGAGCTTTAGGAGAGGAATACTTATAGACGTAGAGATTCTAAATTTATAGAGTATACTATAGTTATTTCTTATAAAGAGCTTACTAACACCCTTATAGTATACGAGGAACTAGAATATAACGGCACTATAGCTCGAAAGGCGCTTCTAGATTAGTCCTTAAGAATAGTATTCTAAAAACTTCTTAGCTACTAAGAAGCCTTAGACTAGTTCGCGTATAATATTAAATATAACGAATATATCTCGGATCGATACGGTTTAGATTATCCTCTCTATAAACCTTTAGGGCTACGTATAGTATTACTATATATTATAGTATTCTAAGATATAGATAACTACGTAGCTATCGTCCTAAACCTAACTTATAATAGATATTCGGACTTCGGATACGAAATCTATCTACTAATACTTAAGGCGACAGGTGTCGAATACGATAGTTAGATTCCTAGAAATGATATTAAGCTACTATTTTTTCTATAGCTAGAAAAAAGAGATTTTACGAGGTAGGAGTTCTATTAAGGCTATACTAGCTTTACTATAGGATATTTCGAGAGTAGGACAGCTACTCGACATCGTTCCTAAGCTTAATTAAATAGCTCCTCTAGTCTATAACTTCGTATTATAGGTAGCTAGTATCGAGGATCTAGTCCGTATAGAGTATAAAGTAAGCCCTCGCTAGGTAGTATTCTAGTCGACTAGTAAGGAGTTACCTTTCTCTAAGAACAGGCTATAACATTTCGTAGTCTACTATATTACTAGCGGTAAGCTCGCGGAGTATATCTATATACTATAGAACGTAGCTAATACTTCGTAGTTCTTAGTAGAGAAATTACTACTAGATAGTTTCGACCTCTTTAGTTACTTTTATAGACCTAAAGCTCTTATAGATATACTACGATATATCCGAGACTACGTAGAAGAAGCTATACGGTTCGTAGAAAGGGTTATTAAGTAACTAGCCCTTAGAGATATAATCGAGGTTAAAGAGCTAATTAGTTTAAACGTAGATATAGATAAATCTAAAGCCTCTAATAACGAGGAAGAGTAAGGAAAGTTCAGGGTAGCTTAAAGATAGGCGCTTTAGTACGTACTATACTATCTAATTAAGCTTAGTATAGATAGATAGAGAGGACTAGCGTACTACTATAAATAGGCGACAGCTAGTCGCCTATATCGATACGTACTATATAGCGCCAAGTATAGTTATATAGACCTACCTTAACTATATCTATATCCGTATCTGTGTCTATATCTATATCCTAGCTCTTTCTAGTAGAATTATAGTAATTGTTTCGTATAACGGCGCTAGAGCGTTTATTATACTATTCTCTACTAGTTAGCGGTATAGAGATATACGAGATAATTCGGTAGAGTCCGTAGGTATATAGGATAGTATAGCTAGACTATTATAAGTGTCTAGTTTACTACGTACGTATTAAAGGTAAAGGTATTAGTATAGTTATTTAAAAGTAAGAAGCAGCTAAAGCTATACGATTAGGTAATCTAATTAGTTTAGTTATAATAACCGAGCTCGCTTATATACGCTTAATATTAAATCTAATAGCTTAAGACTCTAAATTCCTCGTAATCTATCGTCGTAATTATAGTATAGTTTCTTCTATACTAAATAATATTACTAAAACATACTAGATAGATAAGCTTAGCGGTATAAAATAAAGCTTAGATAGTTAGCTAAATTCCTATATAAAACATTTCTATATTTATATAGTTCTAGTACTAGTAATTTAAGCTCGTTTTCTTATTATATTTCCGAATTAATAAATCGTTACTTTCTAGTCTAACCTAAGATCTAACTCTAATATTATATTTATACCTTTATAGAACCTTATAATAGTATATATAACTAATTAAACTACGACGATTCTAATAGGAAAACGTATTTACTCTAAAACGCGTTATATATAGCGTAATAGTAGTTAGAAGCGCGTTTAGTAATATCTTAGGGTTATAACTTACGAGTTTATAGAGATTTAGAGAAGCTAGATAGTTACTTTTATAATAATAATAATATAAAAGTACGTCGAAAATATAGCGATAGACGCGACTATAGACTTTATAGAGTTAGAGCTTAGTTTAGAGACTATTATCGATAACCTTACCGAGTTATACGCTAAATCGTAGCTTCCTAGAGCTTATTCTAGCTATTATAGTTATACTAGATTTCTTGTAGATAGACTATACTTTAAAGGCTTTATACTAATACCCTCTAGTAAATACTCTAAAACGAGCTAGTACTAGAAACTAGAGATTAGAGTAGAGTTAACTAAGGTAGCGACTAGTACGTGTTACTAGCTCTATAGAGTATACTTTAAGAAGCCTAGTTCTTAAGGCTTAGTATTAAAGGGCGTTATCTCGACTATACGACTAATTAACTATCTATATAATCTAGCTTTTAGTAAAGGTTACTACTAGACGCGAGATAGTAAGTATACGGCGCTAGTAGTAGGTATAGGCTATAAACGAAAGGCTAAAACTAACGAAGATATACGAGCTTCTTTCGCTACTAAATAATAACGCGTAGACGACTATACTATCTTTAATCGAATTAGCTAGTAGAAGGTATATCTCGAGTAGAAGATAGGCGACGATTAATTACTTCGTAATACTACCTTAAAGCGATTACGCCGGCTCCTTAGCTTCTAAAACTAACGTATTTTAGACCTCGTATCTTAGAACTATATAACCTACTAGCGTTAGTTAATAAAGCTATTTACTAGCTTAAAACTAGCTATCTAACGCTTTATAAGTAAGGTATAGAGCGACGTTATCGTATCCTTTAATAGTTAGAAGTCTAATAATAAGCTAGAGTTAATAGGTATATTTAGATACTTTATCGATAAATATAGTTATAATCGTATAGTAATACTAGGCTTACGTAATATATTTAGCTCGTACGATTTATTAGATATTATAGATACTATACTAGAGGTTATCTACGAATATAGTATTAAGAAGAAGGTTAAATACTTTATATCTAATAACATAAATAGTAACGATAAGGTATACCGATTACTCGCTACCTCGCTTAGCCTTAATCTACTTAAATATAGACTACGCTATACTATATATATTATTAATTTAGTCTATAAAGCTATCCTTTATAGTATCGATATTAACGCGATTAATTAAGCCTACGAATTCGATAGCGATAGCGATAATATAGAGCCTTCGGATAAGGTAGAAGATAATAAAGAAGTAGCTTAATTCGAGCGCTTAATCTATACTTAAAATAACCTCGAGAAACATATTATTTAGTATAGGCGTAGACTACTTAGTAAACTATATAATATTATTATCTACGCGCGTAGCTTAATAACGCGTTACTAGTTCTTTAAGAGTAAGTAGAAGGAAGCTAATCTAGACATAGTAATACTAGAGCTTATTTTAAATAGTAGTATAAGGTAGAATAGCGACCACGATATAATAGAGTAAGCTCTTAAGCTTAAAGACGCGTTAGAGCTATATTAGGCTTACTTTCGTAAGGTAGACGACAAGCCGCTAGCTACTAAAGATTACCTTAATAGTAACGACTAGTATAAGCTCTAAGAGCTCTATTTATTACTTAATCTAATAAAGGAAGCGTTAATAGGTTTATAGATAGATAGTATATATATCTATAGCTTATTATAGTAGTTACTTATAACGCTAAACCTACTAATAAGCGTATTAGAGGACTTTAAAACATAGTAAGATTTACTACTAAACTTATACTTCAAGGCGTGTGTTTTAATAGGTTAGAAGAAGCTAGATAAGTACTTCGCGCTTACTAATCGTTTACCTACTTATATAGCCTTAATAGTACTTTATCTATACTTTAAACTACGCTAGTTTAATACTATATAGAAGGATCTCCGCTTTAATCTAGAGGTGAAGAAACAACGCTATAGCAACGCTAGGTTTAGCGTACGTAATAAGCGCTTATAGGCTTTATAAACACTATTATAGAGCGAGTTATTTACCGAGCGTATACGTAGAGTTATTAAGGCCTTATAGATCGAATACTACGAGCGATTTAGTACTACAAACGCGACTACGGCGACCGAGCCCTCTTAATTAAACACTACTACGAACTGCGATCCTACGTAATACGAGTAAGGACTATAGCTAAGTAAAGAGATTATATAGAACGAGTATAATCGCTATCTTATAGCGCTACTAGCACTACTAAAAACAGACGCTTTATAGTAGTAGAACGACTACTATAAAGTATACTCTATACTCTCTAGGCTAGTATATAATATACTAGCTTGTCTAGCGTCTTTAACTACTACTAAACGTAGCTTCTCCGAAGCCGGTTATACGTTAAATAAGGCTTATTAGTATACGCGTAGTAACTTAGTAGAAGCAAATTAGTGTCTAAAGTTATAGTTTAGCTATAATATAGTGCCAGACAATATAGTAGTAGATATAACGATAGCGGATAATAAGGTAATAAGCTAATTATTTACTTGTAGGCTATAGAACGTCCGTGCTTTAGTACGTAGTGCTACTAATTAGACGACAGCCGCAATGTCTACTATAATCTAATTAAACGAAGATTATATACTAATCAGACAAATACTACCCTTGATTAGTGTCTATCTGTCTATAAGCCAGCCTGGGAAAGTTACTTACTAGCCGCAAATAGCACTCTCCAAAGCTGCCATGGCTGCGTCCGGAATTGAATGATCAGACAGAAACTACTGGTGCCGTGTGCAACCAAGTATGAGTGGTTCAGCGAGGATCATGAACCCTACCACTCGCCGGACACACAGTTGCCTAGGCACATATTCGATCGGAGGATGCAGCAAGCAGAGGTGACAGCCCTGCGCTTTGTAGACTCTCCTAGTGGAGAGCGTATGTGGGCCGCTACGGGATGGCAAGTCTGTCCAGCGGCGATGCGCGAAGCCTACTGGCATCGACCAGCCACTGAGCAGCAATTCTTGACTATATTCTTCACATTGCCGCCAAAAAGCGCACAAGTCTGTGATGCGTAAGGTATAATTGCTTCTGGCGAGAGTAGACAAATTAACTCCGGCGATCGTCGTAGGCGCTTGCAGGTCCCGCCATCGATTCTGTGCGAGGGAGGTCAAGATGCAGAGGCGGTCAGGTCTAATACGTGCTACGCGCAGTATTTTCAGCAAGTAACACAAACAGATCTCGCGCTCAGCGAGCCAGCGACCTTGAAGGGTAATCACCCTGCACAGCGACATAAATCTCGTTCGGGCAGCAAGTTTCTGGAAGAGAAAGTGGATCCACTGAAGCACCTCTGCCAGCTTGGTAACGGTTCGCTCTGCGCGAATTTACGTAAGCTCGTCGTTGCAGGTGCTCCAGATATGAAGATTCAGGCCAGTCAGAGTACGGCAAGCAATCCCGAGATCTCGAAAGCGGATTCCGAAATCACGATAAAGGACTTGCTCCGGGCAATGTAGGACTACGATCGTAAGTAAGCCAGCCCAAAATGACAGAGATGTGCTGATTTAGACCACCGCTATAGTAATGAGACGCCTGCGTAGAGGAGGAACGTCGAGGCCAGCTAGTGATAGTGACGGCGAGCGAGTTGAGGTTTCGAACGACTAAATCGACGGCCTCCTCGAGATCGTGGGCCGAAAAGTCCGTGAAAGCTAGGGAACGAGTGTGCCCAATTTTGTACAATAGTGACCTGAGACAGACGCTCGATAGGTCATACATGCAATAAGTTGGCCTACGGCGTAGCAAGCTTGTCTCATATGCGCAAGACCATGGGCCGGCCATGACGAGGATATTAGCAGACACGCTGTGCGCCTCCATCACTCGTACGTACGTGGAGTATCCAGTGCCATAACCACAGCGAAGGACTTCGGGGATCTGCTACGCCTAGCCGCGAACAATGCAGCTCAGCCTGCTGACCTCGACCGACTGCCCGATGCTCTTGATGAATCTCACTTTGTCGCTATTGTATGAGCAGCCATCGAAAGATGGGATGCTCTGCTGATACAAGAACAGACGCTCTCACTCAGACGTACAGCCTGCGGACCATTGCGACCTACATGATCTCTCGCATGTAGACCCTGGTATCGATGTACTCCGGACTCTGCTTTGGACATCCCAATGCCTCAAAGAACACCCAATTGCCATTTATGTTCAGTCTTCACAGGGAAGATGGCCTGGGACTTTTCAACATCTTTGGAGACACATTTGTGGAGGTTTAGACGTTCCCGAAGACGCCAAAGCGGCCTTTCAGCAGGACTGCCTGGCTTGGGCCTCCTTGGATGGCAAGTTCGGCAGTGTAGAACTTCAGCATCTACTAACGACGTTCTAGTGCTTGGAGACCAGAGGACTGGTGTTACAGCCTGGCCAACGGAGTTTAACCCTACTCTTTCATGCGTGACAACAAGTCCCGACCTGAGCTTATCTCGCCACCTCTCCTTGCTGCAGATCAAGCGCATGATGGGTGTCTCACACGAACGCAAAGCCTAGGAAGGTGAAGAAAGCATCATCTTGAAGCTTGAGGAGATCACACGGAATGTTGAGCGGGCAGCAGATGGCATTCATTGCATCTTATTCGGATCTGGGTTGCCGTCCTACAAGGAGCGTGCAATAGCATCAATACAGACCGTCGACACAACATCCCATGCAGGCAATGATGCTGCAACTGTCGCGAGCAGCGACGTCAAGCGACCCAAACAGGGTAAGCGCAAAAGGCCCGGAGATGAGCCTGGCCAGCCTTTCATTCCTTCCAGTTTCCAAGAAGCCAAGCTTTCGCATTCGGCGGAAACTACGGCTAGAAACCAGTCGCAGCAGGCGGAAACGTCCAAGGATGGTGGAGTAATAGAGGAGCAGGAGGACCAAGGAAAGTAGGAGAGGAGGTATCGACTCTCGCTTAGTGTCGACCGTGAGGCGCATGCTTATAGCGGACTTTCGCAACGAGAGCCTGTACGATGTCAGATACGATGAATCAATGGAAGGAAGCTGAACACTGAGCCCACCTTCTGAGGCACGCGGCCGAGCTTCAGACTTCCTACCAGGTCGCGAATCAAGCCATTTCCGAATCTCTTCCGCGTTCGCAGGATCCAAGGTGCCACTTTGATGTATTAGAATAGCAGCTCTGTTAATCTCGGTATCCAGTGGTATGTCTTCCTCCTCGCGGTAGAGCGCTTCGTCGAAGTCATCTTGTGTGGCACTCTGCTGTCTGTGCAACATCTCGTGGAGGTCCTCGGTAAGCTCGAGAATCCGCTGTTGTGCCCGAGAGCGATTGTAATTGAAGTATCCTTGCAATTCTGATATTGCAAAGCAAGCAATGTCGAAAGTGTCGTCTTGGTGAAGTCGGTCGCTAAACTGGTCGATCATAGCTTCCGCACGGGGCTCATCGTTACCCCGAGCTTGGCAAAGCGCAGTACAGACTAGCTGCCCGGTCGTGGTCCGCCCGTTGATCTTTGGCCTCACACAGATCCTGTTGACGCTGTCTACGTAGTTTACGGTGAATACTGCCGTGTGGCTGATGTAGGGATCAAGGTCCTCGCAGCAGTCACTGGACGCGTCCAGATGCGAGCGCTGTGAATGCAGATAGCCGCAACGCCGTGCTTGTAGGGATACTATAACCTCCATATCCGTATGCAAACGGAACAGCATCAAGGCAGTTGCACCATAATGGCAGACAAGGGCTCTATCGCCCAAGACAGAAAACGCCGACGTCGAGTGGTTGGAGACTGTGATGAACCTGAGCCTGATGCAGCAGAGGTTGCGGCGCACCATGGGAGTGGCATGTTTTTCCATCTGCCATCTCGAAGTCACTAGTTAGCGCCAGCTGGGCGGCATCCTATCGTTCCGGGGTAAGTAGATATCTCCCACGCGACTTTCATGCTCTATGCCACACAGCTGGAGTCCTTCGTTGTTTTCGCGACGCATCATCCTTCTTTGTGGCTACGACGCAGGAGATCAGTCCGAAGGCAGGTCGGATAAGAGGCGGAGTCGAGCCTGACAAGATGCTGGAAGGCCCCACATTATCATGGCGCGGAGAGTTGGAAGCGGGTGCGAGGCAGATACGAACGTCTATTGGATGAGCTGTACTTGTATCACGAGTGTTTGTGCGCTGGATGGCGGTGGTCTAAGTGCGAGCTAGGGCGAGACTCAGGGCTGAGACAGGCATTCCTCATTAGGTAGTCCGGTTTTCTCTGCGACGGAGGGAGAAGCTTAGCTTGGCCGCCCTTAACGATGCCCCAGACTGGCCTAAGTTAATCTCAAAACAGCTTCAAAAGCAGAGGGTCTGGGAACCGAGATAAGCGATTCCATGAGAGAGTCCTGTCTGCCATCATCCCGCATGCACCAGCTCGCCAATAGGATGTTCTGTTCTGCATACTGTAGTCCAATCGTGGAGCAAATGTGCCGACATCTGTGGCGAGCACTTATCTGCATCATGTCGGGCTGCTGCAGACCTTGCTGCTGGTGGCGACTTGCGCCATCCGTGGCGTGCGCTGCGCTTCTTCGTCGCTGCGCAACATCATCATGGCGACGCAGTCCTCGTGGGCTCTCTACCTCGTCGGCTTCTTTTCCTGCTCGTCTCCTCTATGCTTTGCAGGCGAGGCGAGGCGAGCGTGTCTTTCTCTACAGCTGTGTCGAACATTGCCTGCTGGTCAGCCACATGCAGCGCCGACTTGCAGAAAATAGCCGATGAAAAACGCTTACGATATCGGCAGTCCGTGAAAGCTCAATCGAGTCTTAATGACCAAGTACAACGTATCGCAGACGACCCACACGCTTATACGGCGGAACAACAAGCCCGCTGAGAACACCTCGGCCACACATACGCTGCGTGGCTCGTCGAAGCTGTCCAATGGGCGCGTCGCGCTCAAGAGTATACATTTGCTGTTACACAGCTAGATGCGCTCCAGAACGAAGAGGGTGCGAAACTGCTTGATGGCATAACACTCGCATCAGGCGTTGGTGAGCTGGACCTCAGCAGGAGTGTTGTGGTATTCGTTGATGAAGTAGGCAGCGATGGTGTCGCCGACGTGAGGCTGATTGATGAACCGCCTCTCGCCAGCGTCATGGTGGAGCTGGCGCATCCATTGAGGTCTCGCGTGGAATACATGCTCGTGCATGCCAGAGAGACAGTCGACTGATGATGGACACACACTCTTGGATGTTTATATCAGTCTCAAGTTTGTCTATCAAGCTGCGACATGATTGGAGATCGGTCAACCCGACAGTCCGTGACACGGGTCTGTTTCAGCGCACTACTAGGCACACATCGACCACTCATTATTGCTCTCCACTACGACATCACGATCATTGAGGAGAGGCCGTTTGATGGGTGGCCTGGACTGCCTCAGCGGCGGAAATCCTCCCTTCTGTCGCTGCGAGAGGGTCGATCCGGATCAAGAAGGAGAGTCAGACGCGGCGAGATGGGCGCTTGAAGCGTTTTCCTACGAAGCTCGGTGTCCTCCACGGCGCTGACGTCGCGACCAGCTAAAAGGAGAGTGGAGAAACGCTGACAGGCGGTGTACACATTGTCATCTGCGGCTTCCGCAACACCTTTAGCGGAATGGATCTCTCAACGCCAATTAGAAGCCCAGGTACTACTCTGGAATGACTGGACGCTTCGTATAGCCACACCCTATGTGAGCTCTCAACATTCAGGCCATATAGCAAGCGCTCCGCTGTTATAACTAGGACCAGCCTCGTGGGATGCGGAAGCCGGACGGCTACGTGCTATTTGCACCGTGGCGAGTTTATACGAACTGGTGATCCATGCGTCGCTGTGGCCCGAGCATGAACTCTAGAGAAGTGCGCAAGTTTTATCTAGTTGGCCTACAAAGACCAAATGCGGCAACTGCGGTTTCAATCCGAGGCGTCGCCCTGTGCGCTGCCGTCCACTGCATCTCCAATAAGATAATCGCGATCAGAGACCATGTTCGCTCGGAGGTTGTCTTGCTATAGAATTGCGATGGCAGTAAGTAAAGAGCGGGCTCAAGCGACGTCAATAGGAAAGCGAATATTGATAGAAAGGGAGATATGTTCGTTCAGGTGCGCTCCTGATAGCCTTTGCAATATCACAGCCAATCCCTATTAGATCTGACAGCAAGCACTCCAGGCACTCTATTCCGAATCAGGCAGTTAATAAGCGTGCACATCAGCTCGACTAGCCATGGACGGTACACTATCAATGCCACGCTATATGACCATCATGTACTATCATGATAGAGAGACGTGGCACGTCTTGGACATTGAGGGCAACACTAATGTCGTATACGAGCAAGAGCTGTTCTGCGACTTGGAGGTACCTCGTCGCGTGATCGTCTACTGTCCCCGGTAATCACGATCTTCCACAGTTTCGGACGAGCTTTCGGTCGCTTCTATTAAGCCGGCTCACCTTCAGCGGACTGGAAACCACTACGCCAAATGTTGCTACTCTTGCAGCTGCCCTCAATGCCGAGCTCAACTACACGAATGATCGTGGAGCGTAAGCAGCCTCGCAAGGACTTGTCCTAAACAATAGCAACGACTTTAGCGATAGTTTCAGCGATTGGCTGGACCAAGACGTGCAAGAACATGGGCCCGACCCAGCTATCATGGATTTTGGTTGCGCCTTCGCTGCCTTTTGCAGTCCTAGCAACGCTGACAACCTAAGCAATAGCAACAACACTAGCAATACTAGTAGCTTCAGGAATACTATTGGACTTAGCAACTGATCTATCGAGCCAGATACTGCCGACTTGGCGGACTTGTACGGGAGGATACAAGATAACTTTGCAAACGTGGAGCGATCTAGAACTACCAGAGCTATCTAGACAAAGGAGGAGCAGACAGTGCAAGAGAAGCAAGGCTGCCATCAGGAGCAAGAAACTCTGCAGTCCGACGACGACTGACTTGGCAATTCGTTTGGCAACCCCCTGCCCCAAGTGGCGATAAGGTTGCGATTCTGACACTGCTCTATATGCGTTTTATAATACGTCGTAGGCAGTGAGGCGGATGAGAACAGTGCGGTGTAGAGAAAGGAAGGCATACAAGCTTAATGATGGACAGGGTATTTTTGTCAAGCTGCATGTTGTGGCATAGGTCGATATCCTGTCTGTCTATGCCTCGTTAAACTCCACCAGGCTATTCTCCCAGCTGCTTGCGCCAGAAACGCCTACTCGGAAGCAGAGCCCGTGATCGGCAACTCCACCGCCAGCTATCAATCCTGCTGGCTGTCGTGCTTTTGCGTTCCCGTAATTACATCGAGCGTAGCCGCCAAGGCTGCGACCCCCCTAGCAAAGTCTCGACCATAGAGAGCTCAGCGCCTCTATAATGCTCACTACTGCCACTGCTACGCGACTGCATGCTCTACGCCACGAGCCTCTTACTAAAGGCAGGACTTGCGCAGGCTCTCGTTGGCATCCACACCGAGGTCAACGATATCGGAGAGGTCGTTGAGAGCCGGCGGAGTGAGGTCTGCAGGGGTGGCAATATTTGCTATATTCAAGTGTTGAGAAAGACGGAGACCATGGTGGCTTCATCAGGGTGGAGCTGAAAAGCAGGCGATGCGGACGTCTGCTTCTGCTATTACTAGCGTCCTGACATAGTAAGCTCTCTTTCTTTGAGGCGGGCGAGGCGAGTGATAGGACCGATAAGGTGAATAAAAGGTCAGACATCCTTTCCTACTCTCGTACCGACATTCTCTGCGTGGATGTCGGTCAAGGCGGGTTCCGCTGCCCACTACTACTACAAGTAGTCTGCCTGCCTAGTAGTATCGCCTTTCTTGACAGGCTACTACGGCGCTAGCATCGCTAAGGTGAGAACATGTTGCTCTCCCTATCACCCTAGACGACTTCTAACGTTCCCTCTACTATATACCTTGGCCCTAAGTCCCTAGCACATCTCGTACTCTCCTAGGTAGACGTCGGAATAGGTAGGCCGAAACGGGTTAGTATATAGGTTAGGCTAGGTCTTAGCCTACCTATAGAAGATAGTAATAGGTATAGTACAAATACCTACTCTATACTTAGATAGGTTAGGTAAACAAAAAATAAGTATAATATAGGTTTTAAGTATAACTACGAAGAAGAATTATTCTAGTTAGTATCGACTATAAAAGGAAGTATATAATAGAGTAGTAAAGACAGAGAGAGGGATAATAGTAATAAGCGGAACGGATAGGCTAATCTGACGTCGACTTGAGTTTATAATATATATAGTTAGTAGACGTAGTCGGTAGCTACGTTCTAGCTCTTAAAGCTTCTCTATAGAGCGTATTACGCTTTCGCGTACTTTGACGCTATGATTTATCTACCTTTGTAACCTCTTTATTATCGCTAATACTATTAAACTTTAAAAGAGCCTTAATTTCGTTTTCAACCTCCTTGTTCTACTCCTCGACTACCTCTATCTAATTACGAGTAAGTTCTAAATTAGGATAAAGAGTAGATACTTCTATAGTAAGTACTACTCTTATATTATACTTATAATCGCGATATCGATATCGTAATAGTATAATACACGTAAAGGTATCTAGATTATATGTCCGATTATAGTAGTTCTAATAACGTATAATACTAAAATCTCGTTCGTATCTAGTGCCTACTACTAGAATATATAGAATATCCTAGGCTATTTTCGATATAGTAGAGAATATATTAGTAAGAGCTAGCTATATATTTATAGGATCTATTCCTTCTATATATAAGAAGTCTACTTTCCGATAGCGCTCTAGTTCGTTATTAGGCTCGACTAAAGAGGCTACGTCTAGTACTAGTTAAGCTTTATTATCGTCGCTATCGATCCCTATAGCGAAGAAGGTTAAGAAGCTTTATATACCTTGAGGCTACTATTTCGAAGCTTATATAGTACTAGATAAAGCTTTATAATACTTTAACTACTCTATACGTAATTTGCTCTAGTAGAGATCTTCTAAACTATCGTTATCGAAAGCGCCTTGCTTCTAGAATATACTCTTAATCGTAGAGTATAGTAGTACTACTATACCGTAATAGTCTCTAAACCGTTACTAGGTCCGTTAGTAATATTAAAAGAGCTTAGTATACGCTTCGTCTAGTACCTTATAGAGTAAGACCTTCTAAGCCTCTTTCTTATACTTGAGTTTCTTGTCTACTTTATCTAGAATATCGAAAAGAGAGTTATAGTAGCTAAGGACTAGATAGAGGCTAGGGCTCTTTATCGTACCGACGTAGGTAGTAGCCTAAGCGAAGGGTATAGTTAGAGACGTAAGGTATTCTAACCGTTACTAGTTAGTATTAGATAGTATAAGTATCGGTAGCGACTAACGCTTAATAAATTTATTAATAAAGTCGCGTAGTCGACTAAAGCGAGATAGTATTATCGTAGTCGAGCTCTAACGGGTCCTTACGTCTTATATTACTCGTAGTAGTCTCGTTATAAGATACTTTTACTAGCGTACGTAAGCCTTCAGATAGGGATATAGATTCTTTAGACGCTCCTTTTAGAGATCTATAAAGCTCTCGAAACGCTAAGAACTAGAGTTTACCTATACTATAAACCTATAGACCTAGGACGATTAATAAGCGCCGACTATACTTACCGACTACGATCGTCGACTATAACTACGATATACCTTAAATAAAAGTTTAGGTAGTCCTTTAAGAGAAGCTACTATATTAGTCTTTTAAAACCTTTCTAGAGCTCGTTAATCTTTCTTATCGTCCTAAAACTCTTATAGATCGTTAATTAGTATTATTTATAATTATATAAAAAAGGCCTTTATAGTAAGCTATATTACGTAAGTAAAATATAGAAACCGTTCTAGAATCGTAGCTAGCGTAGTAGGCTTAATAGCCTTAATATTAAGGAAGAGATTTACCTTATCTAGTTAAATATCTAGTACTACCGGCTCTACGAGCTCTTCGATCGAAATAGAAGGCTTTACGATTTTCACGCTATACTCTATTAAGTAAAGGCCGATAGCCTTAATACTAGCTTACGTTAGTACTAATCGAATAGATACTAGTAAGACGTATATAGACCTATAGAGTATACTATTGTTTCTAGCGTTATCGTATATAAGAGCGATTAGTCGGTCTCCGAGGCTAAACCTTTATAATATATTAAAGAGTAATTTCGAAAGTCGCTCTCTAGTATATCTACTAGTAACGTAGAGAAAGTCTAATATTACCTTGTACTATATCTATTTAGCGTCGATCTAGTAGGTATAGATAGTAAGGAATAAAGCTTTTATACTACTAGACTACTAGCTATCGACTACGATAGTAACCTTAGAGGTTCTAGCTAGTATAGCCTTTAGATCTTCCTCGGACCTCTCTTAGACCTCTCGAAGAAGAGCCTTAATCGTCTTACTAGAGCGGAAAGGTATTTCGAGACTAGGGTTAAGGTATATATATATATAGTAGACTATAGGATTCTCGAAGAAATTAAGTAGTAGGCTATATACTACGATTATTTACGTAGATACTATAGAGAAGTTATTAATACTTAGGTCTAGGTTACTAAGGTAATCTTTACGATTTCGAGCCTAACTATATAAGCTTGATAACGTAGTCGGCAAACGTAGTCGGTAGGAACTTATATAATAGTCTTTATACTACTAGATATACTCTAGTAGTATCTCCTTTCTCTTAAATACCTATATATACTCCTTAGTTCGAAGGTAAGAACTAAGACTACTTATACTAATACGGAGGCCCGGATAGGCTAAAGAGGTCTCGTAACCTCGGTAGACTACTTTTAGTAAGGTATCCTCGATATTAATCCTCTAGTCGAAAAACTTCTAGACCTAGAAGGAATGGGTACTCTCCTATTTAATAGGTATAGTCTTTTATATCCTAAACTTATACTTATAGCGACCTTATACCTCCTACTATCGTCGTATATACTAGTCTCTAAAGTCCGTTTTATACTCTTTCTACTATAGATATACCCTATTTACTTAAGTCTAGTCTAGAGAAGATATAGGTATATTAATTAGAATTTTAGAGGTAGTAGGTAGTCTACTAGAGCTCTACTCTAATACTATATGTCGTAGCGTAGAGGGTACTATCGGACTAGATTCGAATTATAAAGAGTCTCTAAAAACGCTGTCTTAATATCGTTATCTTAGTCGAGTACTAGACCTAAGTCCTCTAGTAGCTAGCGATAGATTTCGCTATAAAGGTAGCGTGTTTATAGGTAGTAGTATTGAAACTAGAAGAGTTAAAGAAGATAAAAGTAGACTGAATTACAAAAGTAAGAAAGAGGAGAGCCCTAGACTATCTATAAAACACGCTATAACTTTACCCTAGTACGACGTCTATAGTAGTTCTTACCTATAGAGAAGCCTAAATTATACTAATTAGACGCGGTGAAGCCCCTTGTCCGCTAACGATAGACTAGTTAAGAACTCGGTACTAATCTCTAGATTAAGTACGCTAGGATCTATTAGATCTATAATAATAGACGAAAAGCTAATACTAGCCTACTCGCTCTTAAATCTAGCTTGAACTAGACTCTCGACTATAGCTTCGAGCAAAGTCTCTTTCTTATCAAGTATATATTATTTATTAAATATACTATAGGTAAGCTTCGCGTTTTGTCTCTACTATATAGACATAGTAGGTATAGAGAATCCGTAGGTATTCTAATCGTAGTTAGTAGGAATTAGCTATCTAAGATACTCGATAAGGATTAAGAAGTAATTAACGAAGGAGGGCTTCTAGCTAAGAACATTGTATAGTATAGCTCGGTATTCTATCTAAAAGATATCGTGAAGTATAGGCAAAACGCTATTAGTAATATACGACTATAGTTAATTAGTATATAGTTAGCAAATATAGTCGGCGCTTAAGATAGCTAGTAGATATACCTTAACTTAGGCTTCTAGTACTAATGTCTGAAGTAAGATAGCTAGACCTCGAAGCCGCGGTATCGTAAAAAGGGAGCTCTATATTATATTAGTAGATAGGAGTTTCTAATAGATAGGAAGACTTACGCTATCGCTATATACTTATATAGCTATAAGTTTATCTAGCGCTTTAATCTTAGACTAGAACTCGCCGATTGCCTTGTACTAGTATTAATAAGTCGCTCTACTATAGTTAGTAGAGCCTAGCGTACTAGTAGATAGCTTAATAGCGTACTTAGCCTAAATGTCCTTCTCTTAAGACAAGCTTAGTAGGTTATCGATAATAACGTTTATAGAGTTTCTCTTTAACTTAGAAAGATCTAATAGTACCTAAACCTATATACTACTATCTTCCTTTTCGAATTCTTCTAATATACTCTCTTTTCTCTTAATCTCTCTATATAGAAGGTAGAGCTCGATATACTAATCTTCTTTATCTTCCTAAGCGAGGTCTTTAGGAGATTTCTTTTCCTCTACCTTCTTAAGAGCCTTCCTCTCTCTATATAATATTAGCGCCGACTATATACGCCGACTACGTTTACCGACTATATATATAATAATATAATAGAGACTTACCGTTGTTTAGTAAAGCTTGCCTTATAGACTAGTTTCTATTAATTAATATACGTCTTCTACGCGTCCTTATCGAGGCTGTCCTACTCTAGTAGTATAGCTATTTACTTTACCTTAAAACGACTAAAAGCTTAATTCTTTACTTTACGTTTTTAGTCTACTTTAGCCCTATCTTCGTCTATAGCTTGAGTACGTACGCGGTCGCGTAGTATGTTTAGATTAATCGAGTAGTCTTTAATATCCTTTCTTGTCGTAGTAAGTCTTACGTATTTCGCCTCGAGTTTAGGAAGATACTCTACCTTACGCTTCTAATATACTATTTCTAGGACAATTAGTATTAAAAGTGTCGCGTTCGATAGCTATAACGGTCACCTACTAAATAGTAGTAGAATTAGGTAGGTTAGACAAGCGATAGTAATATGCGACGAATTTAGTTATAAGTATAGGTAGTTAGAAAGCGAGGTTTAGAATTTATAGGAAGTAGGGAAATCTAGAGTCTAAGGGCTAACTAAGCGAGAGTGACGTCAAGGTAGGTCCGCTCCTAGATACTTTAATATAGCTTTTTAGATAATATTAGTTATCGGTATATATAGTCGGTACTTTACTATTAGATTATATTATAGTATAGGCTAATATATCTACTAAGTCCGCCTATCCTAGGTCTCTATAGTATATCTACTAGATAGAAGAAAGATTACTTTAAAAAGAGAGATATAGGCTAATTATATAAGACTAATAGTAGATTATAGAGACCTAGCTTTTATTCTAGAAAGAATATCTTAACTTCTTAAGAAGTACTTACTTGTTTATACTTACCTTTTCTACTATATATAACCTTATATATTAGCTAGAGATATTATAATTTTAGCTATTATATTAAGAACTATCCTATCGATCTATAGACTAGGTTTAAAACTCTTTAAGCTACTTAATAAGTTAATAGGCTTAATAGATTACTAAAATAGTATAAATCCTAAGAATCCTATAGTATATATTAATAGAATAAATATTTAGTTTTAAGATATTTTAAGGCCTAATAACGAGATACTACTATTAAGTCTATTATAGAGAAAGTTTTTCTTTAGATTTAGAAGATTCTACTAATCTTTTAGAACTAGCCTTTTTAATTAGTATTAGAAAAGAGAGAGAGTATTACTACTTTATATTTATATATTTTATATATCTAGTATATATAGTAAAAATATTCTCTTCTATAGTATTATAGATAATTTATTATTAATAGAATAGGCCTTAGTTTAGTACAACTTAGAACTAATAGCTTATTTTTTAATTATTCTATACTAATATCTAATTATATAGATCTAGTAAACTAATATCGACTATAACTATCCTCTAGTTCTACGCTTCTAGAATTAATTAAGATAAGATTTATAGTTAGTAATCGTAGTCGGTAGTAGTTTTCCTTATATAGTACCTTCCTATTTAGGTATAGACGTAGGATCTAGTAAGTTTCTTAGTATCTCTTTAGACCCGAGGTTCTATAGCTTATAGCGTCTTAGTAAGTTTTAGTATCTTTCTAACTACCTACTTCTTCTTTCTCCTTCCTCCTATCTCTACCCTTTCCTTTATTTCTTATACCGTTCTTCGATTACGACGCTCCGTATAGGAGCGATAATCAAGTATCGATCCCTTCAAGTCCTCCTTAGCGTTTACGATCGTATAGTCTACTAAAAGTAGCTATTCTAGAGAGCACTACTTAGAAGCCTATTAAGCCTCGGAAGAAGGTTATTATAGTAAAAACGAATACTCGTTAGAAGCGTATACCTCGTAATAGTAGGTAGAAACGTCGTATCCTTAAGTTAGGCACTATTACGCTTCGTTAGATTAAGAAATTATAGAGTATAATAGAACTATATATCTAACGCCTCCTATTCTAGTAGCTTGTCTACGAGATCGTTCTTACTTTTAGTAGTAGGCTACGCTATTAATTAGCGGCCTTAGAATGCCTCTAAGAGGTAGCTAAAGCGTTCCTTACTACTAAATTTAAGATATCTAATCTCCTAGCTATCTATATAAAGCGGGTTATACTATAGGCTAAGGATCTATAGCTATACTATCGTATTCGTATAAGGTTTACTAGCTAGGACGGTAGTATAGTTTAGTAGAAGCGTAAGTCCGCCGACTATAGATACCGACTATATTTCTAACCTATTATCTTAGTAGATATATAGCGAGTTCCTCTAGGGAATAGAGAGGTCGTTAGTGCCTTAGGCTTTAGACTCTAAATTCCAGCCCTATATTAAAACCTTATAATTTCGACCTTACGACTATAACTCTAAATAAATATAATATTATTAATATTCTTTCGCGTTCTCGCGCGATATAGTACTTCTAGTTAACTACGCCTTCTTTAATCGTCTCGTATAAGACGCCGCTATACTTACGCCTAAACAACGCGCCCTTACTATTTAAGTATCGCGTTCTCCTACTCTATTAGCGTAAATTCAAATAGAGGGAGCTAGCGACTAGCCTTAAGGATAGGCTAATAATCTAATTCTTATCGATATATAAGACAGTAATAATAAAGACAATAATAAATACACGCCTAAAGAGGAGGATAATAAAGACGTGCCTAAAGAGAAGAATAATAAGCCTTCTACTCTAAAGAGGCCTACTACTAGTAGGAAGGGCCTTAGTAGAAAGCGGCCTATTACGCAAAAAGCGCCTCGTAAGACAGTAACGAAGAAGAAGAGAAGAGCCGGTCTAAAACTTACTATAAAGAAGAAATCCTGTATCCTAAAAGTATAGTCGAATACTTAGAACGCGGCGCGAGCTAGTAGGCTTTCTAAGAAGGCTCTAGTAGTAAGGAGAGTAAGGAAGCCTTATCGCTATAAGCTAGGTAGTAAGTTAAAACGTAGTCGGCAAACGTAGTCGGTACGCTAATCTACTATAGTTTTAGCCCTATAGGAGATTCGTATATTTTAGAGGACTAGGGATCTACTTATTAGCAAGCTTCCCTTCTAGCGACTAGTAAGAGAGGTCGCCTATAGCTTTAAGTAGGATCTACGCTTTTAGGCTACTATACTAGAAGCGTTATAAGAGGTAGTAGAGCTCTATTTAACGAAGGTTTTTAAGAGTATATATCCTTCTATATTACTATTTAGCGGCTTATACTAACTTGTATAGGTACTAACCTCTACGCTATCTATATAAAGCGAGTCACGATCTAGTAGAAGGATATATAGCTCGTTCGGAGAATACTTCGTATATAGAGCGTTATAGATAATAAGAGTTATTTAAAGTAGTATAGTACTATATATTATATTTAGCGTAAGGAATAGCGTTTAGGCTACTTCGAGATACCTAGCTACGTAGTAGAAGCGTAGTATTAAATTATATTATAACTATAGCGAACGATATAAGATTACTTTCTACTTTTATATTATAAAACCTTCGTTTCCTCTTATCCCTATAGTCGGTATATATAGTCGGCGCCTATCGTCCTTTTCACGTACTTAGATACTTAAAATACGTAGATTTTAGTATACCTATACCTATACTCCTATAGGTACCTACGTAGGTATACGCCCTAACTTATATTTTCTAGTTATAAGTACTACCTATTAAGCTTTAGCGAGTTACCCTCCTAACCTATATCGATTACTAAGAACATAGGTTTAGACCTAACCCTACCTATACTAACCTATTCCGACGTCTACTTCTAGGAATCGATAGCGCCTAAAATATATAAGAACTCCTAGATTAATTACCTTATACTCGCTCGATAGTATATTCTAAGAGGCATTACTAGCTATTAGTAGCTTCTAAACACGTCTATAGCAGAATTACTAGATATATATAATATAGGCCTACTCTCTAGGCTAGAAGACTAGAGAAAGATACTATACTATATTATTACTAGATACTTTACGTATAATTATAGAAGATAGAACCTAGTACGAAGATACTATAGAATACCTCGAGATAATAGACCGTAGTCTCGTATTAGGCGACGCTATACCTAACCGTATTCTCTCCGTCTTTAGCTACGAGACTAACTTTATAGCCGCGAATACTAATAACAATAGCGATAGTTAATTAAGGACCTCGCGGACTACTATAGACACGTAGAAGAACTAGCGTTAAATATAATAATATAGAGTATAGCGTACTATATACCTTCTATCGTCGTTACCTTAGTATAGAGTATAGAAAGAAGCGCTAGCTTCCTTATCTATATATTCGAGATAAAGCTTCGATACTATAACTAAGACCTCTACGTTATCTAAGAGGCGAGCCTTACTAATACGGAATAGAGGAACATACTTACGATTATACTTATCTATCTTCTATTTATCGTCTTAATTATTAATACTATCTATATAACCTATATTATAGTATCTCTACTAGCTAGACTTTAGAGCTCGCTCGAGATATTAGATATATTTATATATTTTAGTCTTATTAGCGAAATTTGCTTTTAACTTATATTTATACGAAGTATTACTCTCTCTAACTATATAGCGTAGATACTCGATCTTCTACTATAGCTATACTAACTCTTTATCTCTTAGTCCTATTATTTACTCGAGCCTAATATACTAAATATTATCGTTACGTTATCGCTACTCTTACTCTTTCTTAAGTATATCGTACTATATATTCTCTCGATCTAACTACTACTCCTTCTTCTAAGTTATACTAAAAAGACGCCTTATATAAAAAGGCTAGGTCTATAGCGAGCTCCTCGTTATTACTCGTTAGCTCTATATCTATAGACTACCGTAGCTAAGCGATCTTATCTTTTAGCTTTTCCTCGTCGTCGAGCCTATTAGTAGGCTTAATCGGCGTAATACTACGAAGTAAGAAGCTAAGTTAGGACTACGTTTCCTTTCGCTCTATATACTCGGACTATACTCTCCTATCTAGAGTAAGTTTATATACGCTATAGAGAGACCCTCTACTACTACTACTACTACGAATTCTATTTAAGTAACTATTATATCCTTAGAGACTCTTTTACTAGAAATTAAAGATTAATCGCTACTCTTATACTAGTTAACTATACTAGCGTATTATATTCGTCGCTCTTCTCTTTATTACTAATACTTCCTAATACGTATTATAATTATTTACCTACTATAACTCGAGCTCGAGCGTCTTAGTATAAGTAGTAGAAGTATTATTAGTATTAGTATTAGTATTAGCTAACTACTATACGTACGCTTCTCTAGTCTATATTATCTTCTCGATTCTACTACTACTTCTCTACCTTAGATCTAGAGTCGATTAGCTAGCTACGAACGCGATCTAGAATAGCCTAGTAAATATAAGACTACTATAAGGAAGATATATTAATAACGACTAATACTATTATTCCTAATATCTAGTAGTTTAATATTATTAAGTAGAAGTAGCTTAAATTCCTACGCTACTAAAGCTTAAATAAAAGCTAGCTATACGCTAGCTAGACGTTTAGTAGTATTATAGAGTAGAATAGTAGTTTTAATATCGTAATCTAGAAGGCGCTATCTTACTTCTAGAGCTATATCGAGTTACTTAAATCTAAGTAGTTAACTCGGAATCTACTAGTAAGGTAAAGGCCTACCTACATACTATACTTAGTAGTTTTAGTATAAAAGCAAGATAGTAGCTCGTTTCTAAGATAGTAATGTTTACTCTACTTGATTAATTTAATGTCCTACGGTCCTAGTATAGGCTCTTAGTCTTAAGACTACTAGTTTAAGCTCGTTACTACTAGTTAATATATATATTACAAGACTATTACTCTCTAAATAGGTCTTGTTCTATAGCGACCGCTCTTATACCTACCTAGAGGGTTAGTATTAAAGTAGTTATTATCTATTAATAGAGCCGAAGGTAGGGCTATCTCTTCTCTCTTATACTAGGACTAGTAGCGTAGAGGGCAGATAGTAGCCTTAAAGCGAGAACTAACGCACTATAAACATTAATAAGAGGCCTAAAAGAAGCCTACGTAAGAGGCGACTCAAAGGGCTATAATAATATAGAAGCCTCTAGAATATAGATATCGCTCTAACCTAGAAAAGTTATAAACCTCTAGTACCTCTTAGTACGGATCTATTCGGTAATTGTCGTATAGATAGTAAGGCGACTTACTATATCGGAGATTTACTTAGGGTCTCTATACCTATAATAGTCTTCGATTAGACCCTAGTTTAGCGTGAAAACGCTCTCGTTCGGATAGCGTAGAGGCTATAGGATAGGCTAGACCTATCTAGGCAATCTCGTATCCTCTAGTATATAGATCGCTTAGAATAAGCCCTAGTACGGCGTTAGACGCTAATCGTTTAGCTAAGGACACTAATTACGTCTAAGGCCTCGGACCTAGTATATAGTATAGGCTAATATAATGTTATACTACTATAGTTACTTAGCGAATTACCCGAATAAGCGAGATAGACGCGCCTAGCTATAAACGGTCGAACTATACGACACGACATGCCTCGCTTATTAGGTATAATTAATACAGCCCTAGTATTATAATAAAAAGTTTAACGTTTATCTTTAGACAGCTAAGAAAATTTTAGACCCTTGTTTTTTAGTTATCGTTTTAAACGATAACTATATTTTATTTAAAAACTTAATTAAGGAGAGTATAATATACTCTTAGAATACCTTCGAACGAGCTCTATAAGTGAATTAGTATCTATTAGCTAGCCTGAAATACTAGATAGTAGCTTATCTAACTAGCTTAATAAGCAAATTCGAAGATCTCTAGTAAAGCTACTACCTACTTTTACTTTATTCCCTCTACTAGATAACGATATATCTATAGAAGCGGAGGACTAAAGAGGTACTAACCTTAACCCTAATACTAATATCTTTTAAGAACCGAACTTAGGAGATAGACTGTCTATAACGTAGTTCTAGCTACTTATAGAGACTATCTAAGTAACCTAAAGCTAGAAGGTAATTGTCGCTTAGGTTCCGCTACTACCTAGCTCGGACTAGAATCTCTTCTTTAATAGGGAGAACGTAACCGAGTACATTAAGCGTTTTAAAGTACTATATAGGAACTACGCTATCCTACTTATTAATAATAATAAACAGCTTTACAAGAAGTTACTTACTTAGGTTATAGTTGTCTAACGTAGACGATACTAGCGCCTTAATAGTTTCTACGACCGAGACTACGCTAAGTTCAAAGAGTCGATTATTAAGGAATACTAAAAGTACGATAATATATATATACTTAGAAACCGCCGCTATATAGAAAACCTTTATAAGGTTAACCGTAGCGAGGATAATAATCTCTTAGAGTACTTAAGGCAGTTTATACTCTACTCTAATACTATACCTACTTCGTATATAGACGAGCGTTCTCGTACTCTTCTATTTATACGAGGCCTTCTATTTCGTTTTAGTAAGAGGCTCTAGGCCTATCTTAGGTTAGATCTTAATAGTAAGGACTTAGATTATAGTAAGCTCTTAAAGACAGCCTAGCGTTAGATTAATAGTAATAAGGACTTCAAATTAGAAGTATATAACGAAGGCGGTAGAGACGTCTAGTAGTTATACGAAGTAGTAAAGAAGTCCGCTCTAAGACTAAACTCTAAGTTCAAGGCTAGAGAAACGGTAGTCTATAAAGGCTATAAGCTAGTAACCGTCGATAATATTACCGCTAGTATATAAGACCTTATAATCGCTACGATTCGTTAACTTAAAGAAGGAGGCCCGTAGCTACTACGCCTATCGATAGGATAGCGAGCGAAGTCTTACGATTACGACTATCTATATATTCTAAGTCCTACTTATAGCTAGGAGATTTCGATTAATTTAGCTACGATAGATAATAGGTTAATAATCGAGGCCTATATAGCGATCGCTCTAAAGATTTTAGGTTATTAGATATATAGGCTCGAAGGCTATATAGCTACAAACTACAAGTACCTATAGTAGTTCGAGACTAAGAGCTTAATATATAGAGATCTAAAGACTAGTATTATATACTATAGGACGCCTCGCCTAGGTATAGAAAAGATATAGTACTACTAGGACAAGGAACTACTAAAGCTATTCGTATTAATAGGAGTATTAGAGTAGCGCTACGGGAAGATTAACCTTGAAAATGTAGATCGTTTATTAACGCTAAGAGCGAGCTAGTAGAGGATAGCGAATAAGGTAGCTAGTATCGACGGTCCTATTAATATTAGCTAAGTCGCTTCTATTACGTAGGAAGATTAGGACGATCTAATCGGCGCCTACGTAGCTAGAGACAGTATAAAGATAAAGCGGAACTCGAACCCTTCTCGTCTAGTCGAAGGATAGCTAATAGGAGTATAGAAGCGAATTACGACCTAGGCTATAGCTATAAGAACCTACGCTTATCGTTACTCTCGTATTAAAGAGGTTAAAGACGAAAACTAGCCGGCTCCTTACCTTATAGATATAGAGGAGTTAGAGGATTCTTAAACTTAGGAACGTAATAACGATAAGATCGAGGATAAGTAGATATACGACTACCTAAATAGTCTACTAGTTCTAGTCGCTCCTACGTATACTTAAAAGCGGAAGAAGGCTAAGGAGCCTCTAAAGACTAAGCGTGCGGATAACTACCTTCGAGCTACGTATACTAATAATAACGCTAACGTCTTCTAGATAGATAAAATACTCGAATCTAAGGTCTAGTTAAGCTTAGTAGAGATTATTCTCTATAGCGAGCGAGCGTTATATTCCTTATAAGGTCGTGTTCTAAACGATATAGATCTATATAAGAAGCTTAATAAGCTCTATATAAAGAAGCGTACGAATAGAGGTAGCGGAGCTAAGATTAGCGTATATTCCTTATTATCTAAAGCCTTCTACGATATAGTAGAGGAGCTAACAAAAGCTGTTTTAGCGACTAATATTAAGGCCTTCTAGGCTACCGCTATAGCGATTAATATAGTAAAACCTAGGCCTGCTTCCGAGCTTTATAAGTAGACTAATAATATCCTTCTATTATTTAATAATATCTATTAGATTATTCTAAGTATCTATATACCTACGAAGTACAGACCTCGAATAATAGCTTACGAGTCTTTAATCGACAAAGAGGCTAAGTTAATAATTATACCGATCGAATATATTCGAAAGCTTCAAGTCGGTATAACCCTTCTTAGTAATATTACTATAGAAGGAGTTAGAGGTAAGGTTACTTTCGTTAGGTACTACCTAGAGGTGTTAATCGATACCTTTAGCGTAAGAGTTACGATACTATTTCTAGTCTTACTAGCGAACGGCCTAATCTTACTTAGCTAGCTATAGGCACGACGGGTACGCCTAGCTTCTAAGAACTACGATAATAGCTCTTAGAAGAGCTTAATTAGTACTCTAGATAGCTATATTATTATATTTATAGGCTTTAATAGCTATAGTAATATACGTACTATAGAACAAGTCCTAGGAAAAGCTAGAGTGCCGAGGAACTAGCTCTAGTCGATAGTACGAGTTTAGTAGGGGCTCTAATACGTGTATCGCGTCTAGGTTTAGTAGAAGTTAGTGTCCAAACTCTAACTTTTAGTAATTACTAGCTAAAGAACATAGGGTATACTGTCGAGGACTCTAGATCTTATAATAGTAAGGAGTAGAGAGAGAGATTATAAGCTTTTTAAGCTTCTACTACCCTTTCCGTATAAGGTTTAGTAGTTAGAGGTAAAAACTCTACTTAGGAGGGTTAGCTAGCGAAACGTTCCGTAGTTACCTTTTTAAACGATAATTACGTTATACCTCCTATACTATACTTCAAACTATACTAGTAGTATAGATAGATAAGCGATTAGTACTAGTGTTCGTTTACGGTTACTAATAGCCTTAAACTCCTAGAGAATTAAGTCTTTAACTACCTTACGTAGTAGTTATCGTATATAAAGGCAATTTACTTTAGGGACTATTTTATAGTAGACTTGATTAGATAAAGTATCTCTCTTCGATAGTAGCTCGAACTATTAAGACAGGTCAATTATAGCTAGACTTAAACATAGTATAACTATCTCGTAGTAGCGGCCGTTAAAGGCAACGTCGCTAAATTCAGCTAAAATAGTCGACTTAAGAAGCTTTTACTAGCTACTAGCGAAGCTAAGCTAGCTTATACTAACGAGCGAGACTTATACTAGAGTATTAGGTATAGTTTTAAAGATACTATACTAGTATCTTAGTCGAGCTAGGGTTTAAATCATAGTAGCAAATACTTAATAATTATCTATAGAAAGCTTAGAGAGGTAGAGCTAGCTATCTAAGAACCTAGACCCTACGACGAGGTTATTTCCGATAAAATAGACGACGAGCTTAGCGAAGAGACGTACGTTATCTCGGCCGCTATTAACATAGTAGTAGAGAGAGCTTATAATAAAGAAGCTATAGGGTAGCGGAAGCTAGATAATTATATTAGCGCCTATACTCTTTATAAGCGAGTTACTAACAAGATTAAACCGGTAAATATAGATATTACTATAACTAACGAGTTAAACCCTAGTAGGTTAAAGGACTAGCGATAGACTTATATTAAGAAGGAAGCAGCTATACTACCTAGTACTAGACCTTACGATAGTAAGTACCTAACTAAGAGGTTCTCGACGATCGAGCCTAGATTATAGCTTACGCCCGAACGGCTTATAAAGTTCAAACCTAGTATAGAACTACTACTAAAGGAGCTAGATTTGTTATACTATATACTAAGGAACCGAGAAGCTGCCTTTATATAGGACTTTACGTATTTAGGCCGAATTAATCCTAATATTGCTCTACTATAGAAGATTTAGACAGTTCCTTACGAGCTATAGTAGTATCTAGGCTTTAAGCTAAACCTATCTCTATAGTACGTCGTAGAAGACATACTAAGATAACGAATCTAAGCTAGAACTCTTAAGCTATACTATAGTGCCTATCGAAATCTATACTTCCTTATTAGTAAGAAGACGGAGGTAGGTAAGCTAAAGAAGTATCGGTTAATTAACGTAGCTTAGAAGTTTAATCAAGTTACCGTAAGAGATTCGAACTTGCTACCTAACGCTAAGGGTTTCTCTAAGGACTTTACTAGTTACGCGCTAGCCTCGTTAGTTAATATCTTCTCTAGATATAACTAAATCCTACTTAATAAATTATATAGAGACCTTATAGGCTTTGATTTACTACTAGGCCTATTATAGTAGATAACGTTATAATAAGGAGCTACGAATTCTATTACCTAGTTCGTTTATATTATTAATCAAGTGCTTATAGAGTATGTCTCGTATAAGGTACGGCCGTTCCTTAATAATATTAGTATTAAAGGGCCTAAGACGAAGTACGATAGAGAAGAGGTTAAACCTAGCCTCTACTACTACGTTATTAAACATATTATAGCTATAGACGACGTTCTCTATAATATAGAACGGGCTAATATAATAGTAGCTTTTAATAAGCTATAGCTCTATTACGAACAGCTAGTAATCGTTAGTTACCTTACTAGTATTAACGGTCGCTATCTAGACTTCGCGAGAGTAGCGAAGATTAAGAAATAGCCGACTCTAGAGAATTAGAAGGAGGTTCGAATCTTCCTTAGTGTAGTTACGTACTACCGCGTCTAGGTTAAAGGTTTCACGATTATCCTTACTCTACTATTTAAACTCTTATAGAAGGATACTAAGTTTTAATAGACTACTAAATATTAACTAGCTAAAGACGTCGTCTTAAAGGCACTAGTTTCAGCCCTAGCCCTAGTTACTCTTAACTATAGAGAAGGGGTAGGACTTATTGTCGTAGGCGTAGATTCGAGTAGTAAAGGTTAGAGATATACGCTTTCCTAATATAATCGAGACGAGCTACTTCTCTACTATCTAGTTCGGTATAAGTCCGGCCTATTTAACCTAGTAGAAGTCAAGTATAATACTAGAAAGCGCGAGTACCTTAGTATACTAAAGGTATTAAAGAAGCTAAAACTATAGCTATTCGGAGTATACTTCTAACTAGAGATTAATATAAATACTCTCGTTTACTAGCTTAATAAAGCTACCTCTAATTTGCCGAATATAGTAATAACGCGCTAGCTAGTATAGATCTACCTCTTCGACTTCAACGTTATATATATTCCTAGTAAGAAGTATATAGCTCTAGATTCTTTGTCGAGGAAGCCTACTACGCCTAAAGATATAGAGGCTATAGAATAGGAAGAAGACGTAGATCTAATAATTAATAAGTAATTCTTCGATATCTTTTACGTTAACGCTTTCTCTATATAGATAATTTAGGGCGAGCTACCTATAATTAATAGGATCTACTCTTAGGAGTTAATAAATATCGCTTTCGTGCTTATACGAATATAAAGGCCTAAGAGAGTTTCTAATAACGAGTACAAGCGGTTAAGAAAGAAGTATTAGCTGTTTTATATTAAGGATAACTAGCTCTAGCGCTAAGAGCGAGTAGCTAGACTCCTATAGCGAGTTATTAATAAGCCTAAAGCGCGAGCTCGTATTATTAAGGCATACTATTATAAGAATAGTTATCGTAGCGCTAAATAGACGTATAATCTTATCTAGAAACGATAGTAGTAGGATAGAGTTTAGGCTTAAATCTCGCTCGCTATTCGGTAATATACTATTTATAGTCTTCGGTATAGGAGATAGGTACCTAGAGAACTATAGATCCCGCTCTAAGTTACGGTTAGCTAGTAGTAGTATATCGATAGCTTATATATCTCGAAGAACTATTTATTAATAGTTATACGCGAATCTCTATCGCGCTAGCTAGAAGTATATATATTCTAGTACCTAGCGAAGAGTATCTCCTTAGTATAGATAGTAAGGTTTATATAGGAAGAGATCTTTTACTAGTAGAGTGCCGCTATAGAAGTTATCCTCGATAACTATAAGACTAACCTTAGTAACGTAGAGAAGCTACTACTATCGTATAGTATTAAACGTATTAACATTTCGCCGTACTACTCTTAGTCTAACGCTATCGTTAAAGTCGGCTATAAGACAATATTAGACGCTTACTTAAAGCTCTCTAATAGCGGCCTTTATACGATTCGTAACTATATTCTAGCGGTTCTATAGGTAGAGAGAACGATAATAGTCTCTACTACCGGTCTAATACCGTTAGAGGTAATAATTAGGCGTGACGTAGTACTACTAATCGAGCTAGAATACTACACCTTCCGGATTATAGATTAAGGCAAGGTCAAGACTAGAGTAGAGCTTCTTACGATTCGAGCTCAAGCCTTAGAAGCTATAGAAACGACTATAGAAGAAGGACGACTACGTTAATAGCGTCTCTAAGAACAGAATAAGGCGTACTTCGATAAACATTGCTATACGGATCTTACTATACTAAAGGAAGGAGATCTTATATTAGTATACTACTCTAAGTTAAAAACTAGCTTCTCTTATAAGCTTATATTTAGGTAGGAAGGCTCTTTTAGAGTATCTAAAGTATTATAGGAAGGTGTATCGTATAAGCTTAAGGAACTAGATAGCTCTAAACGAGAGTATATCTATAAGAGAATAGACCTTAAGAAATATACCTTTCTATAAGAAAACCTAAAGCTAGTTCTAGATTAGGTTAAACTAGAAGAAGTACCGCTACTAATAGAGAAGGTTATAGAACTAGGCCTTCTACCTAGGTATAAGTATCTATAGATCTTTATTAGTAAGCTATTAGTAATAACTTAAGAAGAAAGGGAGAGTTATATACGCTAGCTACTAGTAGAGCTTAAAGAAGAAGTAGAAGACTTAGTAAGCTAAAGGCTAAAGCTAGCCTAGCGGAGCTAAAGAAGTAGAAATTCGATAAGCGATACTTGATTAGAGATATAAGCTAAGATCTAGCTACTAAAGCCTAGCCTCTACTATAAAAGAGCTAATCTTCCTAAGATCGTACTATTCTAAGCGCTTCTTTTATTCCTAGAGCTACTATCGAACTCTAATCTAATCTTCCTAAGTACTTCTCTTAGTCCTAAAGCTACTATTAAGCTCTAATTAGAGCTTCCTAAGCTTGTAATTTACTAGACTAGTATAAATCTAGCTAAATCTTAACTATCCTAAGTACTTCTTTTATTCCTAGAGCTACTATCGAGCTCTAATCTAAGCTTCCCAAGCTCCTCTTTTACTAAATTAGTAAAAATCTAGCTAATCCTAACTATTTTAACGCTGTTTTCTATAGCTAAGATAAGTATCTATATAGCTAGTTACTCCTCTAAGCTTAACTTTTAAATATAGATTCTATGTCTACTAGTTACTCTACTATCCTACTTCTTTTTCTAAGTTCCGAGCCTACTATCGCTATAAAAGTTAGCTATCCCGAGCTACTTTCTACTACTAGGTCTTAAAAATCTAAGCTAGATCTATAATCTCGAAGCTCTTTTCTACTAGCGATTTCTAAGGTTAGTACTATAATCTACCTTCCTAGAGCCCTTTTCTATCGCTAATCGAAGAAAAAAGATAAGAGTTATCTGTCCTAAAGGTCTTTTTACTACTAATTTTCGTCTAACTAAAGGAATCGCTAAAAAGGTTAGTTTCTAATAGAGAATTCTTAAAGTTTAAGGTTTTTAGCCTATATAAAGGTAGAGAAGCTTGAATCCTCGGTAATAATAGCTCTAATAGCTCCTTTCTAGCTATTAATTATAGCGCTAGCGGTCTCTTACGATATAGAAAGCGTAGTCTAGTAAGTCGACTAGGTATACGAAAAATAAGGCTCTTTTAAGTTAGTAGAGGTAACGATAATAGTATCTAAGTCTTAGTCCTTGTCGGCGATAGTAAGGTATATACTATAGTAGTTAGTAGTAGCGTTAGTAGTATACGACGGCTATAGAAGCGTTGAGGTAAAGTAAACTTTTAGTTATCTTTTTAAACGATAACTAAAACCTTACGTAACTAAGCCTCGCGTATAGACCCCTAATCCTAATAGTAGTTACGCTACTACGATAAGGTATATTATTAGACTACTTTTACGCTCTAAACGATCTCTTCTTCCTTATCAACTATTAATTAGTTACTATAGAGCCTTACTTCTATTAAGTTCGATTCTTATCTTTCGTTACTACCTAGTAATACTATATAGCTATTTATATACGTAAGTAGTAACTAATATAATAGAAAACTCTATAACCGGTTACGCGCCCGACCCTCCTCGCTATTCAAGTTACTTATTACTAGTTACGCGCTTTATATCGCTCTAAGCTACTAACACGACTATTTAAAGACGTTCTCTTTCTCTATCGCGTATAAAGAACAAGACTTCTCCTTTCTAGCGTTCTTTAACGCCTAAGCTATTAAGACTAGCGCTTTCGCCTTCTACCTCGCCTATTCGAAGCCTAATATAAGAACTGCCTAGATAAGATTCCTTAAAGAAAAGACGAAAAATAGCTTCTTTAAGTTCTATATAAGGTATAGCGCTCGCTCGTACTAATCGCGAAGGCTCTCTCGTTAGTTTCTAGGCCTTAAGCGGACCTCTTACTAGTATAACAAACCTTAATAACGCTACCGAAGCTATTCTATCGCTAGAGACGCTATAAGAACAAGAGGAGAGTATCGACTTAGTACTTAAGTAAGTCGAGGAAGCGAATAATAGAATAAAGATTAGTATATTTAACTTCTTTAAACGCCTCTTAGCTAAGATTTTACTAAAGCACCTTAACGCGTAGAGCGTAAAGCGCGATAATATAAAGAAGATACGCTAAGAAGGCCGAGACTTAGTAAAGGAGAGAAACTTAATCTAGTAGTAGCTACGTATAGAGTTTAGATACGAGTAGAACTTCCTCTTCCTTAACTAAGTCTTATACGATAAAGAGATACTTAGGAACCTTCGTTAATAGTTAAATAAGTATAAAGGCGTCTTCGAAGAGAGCGAGCCTAAAGACTAGGTCTTCTTAGCGTAGTAAAAGTAAGATCGTTTCTATTAGTAGGTAGCGAATATATTCTCTCGTAGCTAGCACTTTTAGCTATAGAGGAGTAAGAAGACTCCTAGCTCGTAAGGCTTAGGCTTTATTAATACGAACTTAGATAGGAGACGTTACTAGAACAAGTTTAAGGAGGAGCTCTCGTAGGTCGACGTGTTTAGCTATAAGATAAGAGAAGTACGCCTAGAGGTAGGCTATAGACTTAATTAGTATAGATTTATAGTCAAGCTTACTAAAGAAGAGGCCTTCGAAGAACCGACTTACGTGTTCCTAGTAGTAGAGAAACAGCTCTTAATATCCTATAGACTATTACCTTCTCCTAGAAATCTAAGATCTAATAGACGACTCTCTTCCTCTACGCCTAAGGGCCTATCCTTATCTAGTCCTACTCGAAACTCTAGTTAAGAAGGAGAAGGAGAAGGTAATTTACTTACAACCCTAGAGCCTCGCCTTAGAGATTCTATATCGCCTAGTACTATATAGAGGCTAAAAGCTTAGTTAGAGAAGTTAACGCTAAGCTCTATAAAGAAGCCTACGCCTATCCTTCGTAAGAGTAGGAGGCTTACTAGAATTCGCGCTAGAGAAACTATTATTAACTCGATCGAAACTTCTCCTATACTAAGTACTTTAGGTAATAGCGATCCTATATAAGACTAAGTTTTGCCTACGACGGAGCTACTACTAAGTCCGTAACGTCTATCGCTAATCGTACTAGAAGACGATAGTAGAATTAAGCTAGAGAGCGACTCGGAGCCTAATCTACGTTACTAGGCTTATATAAAGGATAGTATTACCTCCGAAGTCTACTACTATATAATCGTTAGCGGAGCTCTTAAAGAAGTCGATAATGTCTAGGAGAAGAAGAAAGTAGCTAAGAGCTACGCTTTAATTAATATTCTTCTATACCTTAGCTAGCCTCTTTATAAAGAATATATAGCTAAGATAGGTAATACTATAGGTTTAAAGCTGCCGAAGACGGCTAACGTAACGTATACCCTCTACTAGCGTATTGTTTAGATAGGTAGTATAGCCGATCTCTAAGCTCTTATCGCCTAGAATACTTAAAATCGGACGTAGTTCAAGCTAGAAGCGAATACTTTCTTCTCTAAGCTAGTAGGACGCCCTCGTCGTAGTAAGAAGGGTACTAATACTTAGGAACTAGAGGACGATATTAACGCCTTAATACGCGAGGTAGGTAGAAGCTATCTCGGACCCTTTTAGTTTATAGTAACTAAAGTAGACTTGAAGGTTACTTTTAACGTCTATTAGAGGGCTTAGGAGCTCTTAGACTATAATAGTAATAAGGGTACCTAGACCGATTATAGCTTCCTCTTTTATTCTTTTTCTACTAGAGGCCTATTTCGGATCCTAGACTCTTTACTTAAAGCTATACGGTATGAGTTTATAGTATATCGATAGTATAACACAGCTATTAGTTAGTATAGTTAGTCTTATAGTATATAGTACTCGCTGTCCTAATAGCTTCTTCGCTAGTGTCCTCTACTATAGCTATACTAGCTAGTTACTACTCCGTATACGACCGTTAAGTACGTAGCCTACCTATCTACCGCCTTTTATATCTTCGACGATAAGGTAGGTTCTAACTACTCTAACGGCTTCTAGTATATCGCCTTAAACGAGAATATACTACTTAAGAAGAAGAGGCTTGATTAGGTTTAATTTACGATCTCTCTAGACGATACTAGCGATAGAGGACGACTTTTACTAACTTCGGACACGATTAGTAATAGGCTCTTTAACTCTAAGGAGGTAAAGTAGCTAGCGAGGCGTATTATCGCTAATAAGTAAAGCTATAGTATAGGCTTCGTCGAGACTATACCTCTAGTAATTACTAACGAAATAAAAGCTAATCTCAAGCTTAGTTAGAAGAATCCTTATACTAATATAGGCTCGCTAGTTATTTCCTACCCCTATATCCCTTAGTAGTATACTCGTATAGGCGAAGAGTATCGTATGATTCTAATAGTGTTTCTAGCCTACTCTAATAGTCGAACGTTAGATAAGCTACCTAATAGTAACTACGTTAACGTTCCTACGATCTATAGCGTATATCTCTACTATAAGCGGATACTCTTTATAGCTTCCGGTACTATATACCCTACGCGAGTAATAAAACCCTTCGCTACTAAGGTACTTCTAACCGGCCTAGGCTCGATTTCTAATACCTTAGTAGGCCGAGTTCTATAGGCGGATTAGGTAGTAAGTATAGAGATAAAGAAGCTCTTTAGTATAAGTAAGGAGGAATTTAAGATCTATATAGCTAAATAGTAGACTACGGCTGAAGCTTAATTCGATACCGCGTACGCTATAGCTATAGATATTAAGGAACAGGTATTTAGTAAAGCTAGCTTTATAAGCGTAGATAGTAACTTAGAAGTATTAGTATCGAAGAAGAGAGAGGCTGTTCCTAAGGAGATCTCTAAGGATATAGTAGAAGAGTAGCGTCTAGCGAATAATAATCGGATCTAAGAAGGTGTTTTTAGTAGTTATCGTTAGAAAAGGCAACTATTTAATAGGCCTCTAATTGAAAGTTTAATAGACTTTAATAGAAAAACTAGCTAGTTTTAAGTAATTCTAAGTAAGGTCTATAGGTAGTTAGGTGTCTAGTTAGATACTAAGGAAGGGAGGATTAGTAAGGTAAAGGCCTACCTATATACCGTACTTAGTAGTTTTAGTATAAAAGCAAGATAGTAGCTCGTTTCTAAGATAGTAATATTTACTCTACTTAATTAATTCAATGTCCTACGGTCCTAGTATAGGCTCTTAGTCTTAGGACTACTAGTTTAAGCTCGTTACTACTAGTTAATATACGTATTACAAGACTATTACTCTCCGAACAGGTCTTGTTCTATAGCGACCGCTCTTATACCTGCCTAGGAGGTTAGTATTAGAGTAGTTATTATCTATTACTACTTAACTTAACTTAAATTCTAAGTCTAAATTAGTATATCCTAAGCCTAAGCTAAGTTAAGCTACTTTAGTAGTCTAGTAGTCGTACTATCTATTAGCGCCTTTTAAATTATAGAGTAGAAACGTAGAGCTATACTATTTCTTAGAGCTAACCTAGACTTAAAGTTAAGTTCTATTTAAGATAAGTTAAGTTAAGTCTAAGTAAAAGCTTAAATATTAAGCTAAGTAACTTAATATAGCTCTACTTTATTATAGGCTTAGCTAGCTAGGCTTAGTACTAGTACTATATAGCGTAGTTCGTAGACAGATAGTAGAATTAGACTTATTATATACTAACTTTTAATATAGACCTAAGGTCTCTCTTAGATTAGTAGCTCGAGTACTCTATAATATACTCTTATTTAAAAAGATAATTCGTATCGTTAACTAAAGTAAAATAGACGACGAGACTAGATAAACGAGATCTAGAAATCGCTCTATATATACTTCTATAATAACTAAGCTAATTATAGCCGTAGCCTATAGGCGCGTTATTAACCTATACTACTACTATACGTAAGCGATAAGTCTTACGACACGTCCGCTCTCGTAGGTAGTATTTATAGACTCTACCCTCTTAGTAGCCTACTACGCGACTACTAAAGTAGGCTTTATTTATATCGACTAGCGTACCTATAATTATAGAGTAGCTCTTAACCTAGAACGATAGGATAGACCTTCCTCCTACGTATCTAATAGTAAGTATAGATACTATCTTTATTAATACTATAGGACTTCTTCCTTTAACCTAACTAGAACTAAGATAGTACTACTTATATCTATTAGACGCTACTACTAGACGAGAAAGTAAGACGAACTATTTAAGTAGAGGCTTAGAATCTATATATCTAATTCACCTATCCTAGCGAGTAGACTCTCTAATCTTAACCTATATACCTTAACGATAGTATTCTCCTTTAGATAGTTTCTTTCCTCTTAGCTAGACTACTCTATTATACGCTATAGGCTAACTCTATAGTAAGTAGTAATAGATATTACTAATAATTACGAGCTACTAGTAGAGTACCCTGTAGTAACTTCTTTAGATTAGAGAGGCGAGATAATACTAGGCTTTCCTAATAATTAAGTAATTAACTAATTAGATATTATAAGAGTAGCTAGAGAGCTCCTTATAGTATATCGAGAACAAGACTTATAGACATATCTCGTTCTATACTATAAAGTAATACTAGACGAGTAGGTTAAGAATTCTACTATAACTTCTCTACTCTCTACTATAGATACTCTATCGCCTCTACGAGATAATACTACTTTAATAGTAATTCCTTAAGCTACTTTTTAACCTCGTCTAATTAGATAGTTTATAGCCTTAAGAAGAGAGTAAGTATCTATAAGATATTAGTATTAATAAGCCTACTAATAATAGGAGATAGATAGTAGTCTAAACCTAGATAGTAATATAGGTTTAGATAATATTAAGTTATCTAAATCTCCTTATAGCGACGCTTAGATAGTAATCTAATCTTCTCTATAACGTTAGGATACTAATTTATAGAATAGTCCTACCTTCTCTAAACCTAACGCTAAGGTTAAGAGAGAGCCTTAACTAAATATACTAAGCGATCTAGTATTAGCTATAGATACTATAACGAATATATCTATACTAGTATTAGATCCTACTAGCTCTTCTAGAGTATTAGATCTATTAGAGGCTTCTAGCCTTATAGCTACGATACTAGAGTACCTACTACTATAGCTAGGTAGGTAGTCTCCTCTATACCTAGATAAGCTAGAGCTAGAGCTAGAGCTAGAGTATCTCTCCTAGCTAGATATAAATAGAAGAAACTATATAATTAATTAGTAGTAGCGTTCTAACTACCTTTTAAAGTAACGTTTAGATAATTAGTAGTAACGATTTAACCTAGAAGACGCTAACCTAGTTCTACCTTATTCGCTACGTAGAGAGCCGTCGCTAGCTATAGACTATAACTAGTAGCTAGTAGAGTAACCTATACCTACTAAACCTTAGCGACCTATTTAGCTAGAGCGACTAGCTTAACCTTAGTAAGCTATCTCTCTTATAGACGTACTTATAGAATTTAGATTAATAATAGAAGAGTAATTATTTAGAATAGAGTAGCTAATAGTATATATATATATAAGAATATTAGACTTAGCGTTTAGATAGCCTCTAGGCGTAGATATAGAATCGATAAGACTAGCTCTAACAAGTATAGGTCGCTCTATAGAACGCTTTAGAACGATAGTTACTACTAGCCTCTATTTATTCTATAGGATAGTAGCTAGCTACTCTAAATCTATAACTATAGCCCTAGATAGCTTAGCTAGCTATAGTAGGTAGGTTACTTCTAGGTAAGGAAACTAGCTCCTAGCGCTTACGTCGTAGACGTAACGAGTAGTTAGTACGCGCTAGTTTACTTCCTTGAAATAGTAGACGAGAGCCTTACTATAATAGTACCTACTCTCGAGTAACTACTACTAACCTAGCGAGCGATCTATCTAACTTAGACTCGTTAGATTCGATATATAGAGCGCGATCGAGTAGATACGATAAGAGTAGAAATAGAGACGCTTATAACTAGCGTAATAGACGTAGACTCTCTTCTAGTAACTTATCGAGCGATATAGAAGAGAGTAATAGACGCTACGAACCTAGCTATAACCGCTATAGTAACTACTATAGATATAGAAGCTATAGCTAGGAGAGGCGCGAGTATTATAACGCTATCTAGCTAGTAGGTTCTCGATAAACTATTTTAGATTATAGGTAGTATAGTACGTAAACCTATAACTAACCTAGAGGTAGTAGTATATAAGTCTAGAAGTAGGTCGTAGAGCTAGAGTCGAGCGATAGCTCTACGTAGTAGTTAGTAGTAGGTGTAGTAGGTAGATTAGCGGCGTACCTATAGCGCGTAGTCGCGAAGGTATACGTCGGTAGCTATAGTAGGCTATATAGGCTATAAGCCTATTAGGATCGCGTAGTAGCGGCGCTAGTAGAGGATAGGTAGGAAGTAGAATAAGTTATTAAATAATACTATATTATATAATCGCTAAGTAGTAACCTAAGTAGTCCTCTCTAACCTTAGTAGTAGTAGTATAAAGGATAATAGTCTATAACCTCTATAGTAAGCTCGAAAATCGTCCTTATACGTATAGATAGTAGTAGCTACTATAGGCCTACCTACTAGGTATAGAGACGCCTACTACGTTATATCCTTCCCTCTATAGAAGTCTCGCTAGAGATATTAAAAACAATAGTATAGAGTATTATAGAAACAAGTTATCGTCTCTCTTAAACTTCTTTTATACCTCTATATCCCTATACCTTACTAGTCCTCGCGCTACTCTATTAGGCCTCTAGAGGCTAGACGGAATCTACGCCTAGCCGCCTAGTTATTATTAGCCTACTCGAAGAGCTCTTCTATATCGGTAGTAGTAGAGAAGTTAGCTACTAGTCGCTTTATAAAATCCTTATTATTAGCGTAGAAACTAGTCTCTAGAAATAGCGTAGTCTCTAGGTCTTTAATATAGGCTATAAGGATACGATAGTTACTTAGCGTAGACTTATAGTAGGCCTCTAAACGAGTATAGAATACGTTAGTAGAGTAGGTAATCTAGCCTATAGTATCGAAGACTACTATAGGATCGTTCTAGCGTCGTATATCTACGAGAGCCTAACCGAGATATATAGCTAGTATTAACTTATTCGAAGTAGAGAAGTAGTAGGGGATTACTCTATAGTAGTTAGAGTAACTAGATAGCGAGGTATACCTAGGTACAAGGTCGTAGTAAGCGTCTTATAGCTAAGAGTACGTACTAGAAGCTTCTCTAATCTCGAGGTAGTTAGTATCTAGGTCTACCTTATAAAACTAAGATAGAATAGTTATCTACTTATCGACCTTATTTTTCTTAGAACTATATAGTAGTATAGAAGACGATACTCTAGCCTCTCTCTACTTTACTAGTACTATAGACTATCTCCTAGTATATTCCTAGGTAGGACTTAATAGATTAATATCTTCCTTCTATATATACTACTCTCTAATATCCTCTACGAAGCCTCTACTAAGTAATCCTCTATCTCCTAGTCTCTCTATCTATACTATAAAAACTCGTTAGTAGTATAGATCTTTAAGTAATTTAGTATAATTAGTATAAGTCTTATTTATAAAGGAAACCGTACTCTAAACTTATAATATACTGTAGCCTCTAGCTATATCTATAATACTAAGATCGATATACTAGAAACCCTTATAAGACTAATTAGACCTACTCTTAATTAGTAGGTAGGTATACTTAGTATAGTATAGGTAGGAAACTAGGTTCGTAGCTTAATCTAGTTAGTAGTAGATATATATTATCTAGTATATAGGGTCCTAGCGAATTAACTACTAAATACTACTATAGAATATGTTTCTATACTAGCCTATATTACGAGTACTACTAATCTTATATAGATACTAGTCGTATATAGTAAACTCTTTACTAATTAGGTCCTTAACTAGCTCTAACTAACTAAACAAGTTATATATAACTATACCTTCTCTAAAGTATACCTCTAGTACTAGCTTTAGTAGCTTACTCTTATCTATAATATAGATAACTAGGTTAGTATAGGTAAAGTATCTAGGTAGGTTATTATATTTCGTTCTCTTAGTAGCTAAGTAATATAGAGTACTTAGAGTATTACTAGGGTAGGCTACTCGGCGTTATACTAAAAACTAATTTAGGTACTCTACTTAGAGTTTAACTAAATCCTAGATACGTACGTAGAGTCTAAATCTCTAAAATAGCGTTAGTTAGTCGACCTTACTATTCTTAAGGCCGAACGCCTCTCTAGTAGTATTTCGTAGGTACTAGAAGTAGAGACTATACTTGTTTAGGTTAACGTCCTTTAAACTATACTCTTTAACCTTTAAGATAATAAGCGCGTTAAAGACCTATATCTTTAAGCTCTAGGTATTAATAGTAGCGTAGAGCGGTTAGTTTTATCTAATATCGTAGTAGTTATAAGGGTAAGGAGTACTACTAAGCGAGGAAGATAGGCCTAGGTCGCTAACCTTACTTAGGTGTAAGTTAATACTAGAGGTTTAGTAGCTTCTAATAGGTATAGGAGTAGACGCGCTACTTCCTATAGTTAAGTAGCGCTAATTTCTAGTTAGGCTCCTAGAGCCGGATAGGCCTACGAGAGTAGTAGTAGCTTTCTTAGCGTCCTCTTAGATCTTAGTAGCTGCTCTCGTAACTTAAAATAATACTACTACTAAAGAAGAGGCTCTCTCTCTACCTAAGAGCCTATCTATAGCTAGTAGAGGTATCTCGATAAGCTAGATAATCCTATCCTTAAACTATAGATTACGCTCCTTTATTAACTACTTTATCTTATTACTCGAGGTATTAATTTACTAAACCTTCTCGCGTCCTTCTATACTTTTTAGCTTAATAAAATCCAAGTCGATAGAGTAGTATTCTTTTAAGCGATTATTAGCTAGGTTAAGAAGGCGCTAAAGGATAGCCTTAGCGAGTAGGTACGTAGTAGTATCTACGTTAAGCTTCTTTATAGTAGCGCTACCTATATAGGCTAAGAAGTTCTTTACTATCTTTAGGTAATTCTTAAGATAGAGACGAATAGTTTTACTATTTCTATATCTTACTCTCTACTCTATCTCGATACGAGCGAGGATATAGTATATTACCTATTAATCCTTTACTCTCTACTATATAGCGTTCTTAAAACTTAGGTTCGCCTATTTTAACTCCTTGTCTAAGAACTTCTTATTAATCTTCTTAATTCTCTCCTAGAGTAGGCGCGCTATATTATAAAGCCTAGAGAAGACTCGGTCGTAGTAATTAATAATCTCTATCGCTACTATATACCTCTCTATATTATCTTTAATTATAGCTATACTAGTAATAATATCTTTAGTTTATATAGTATTCTAGATAATATTTCTTACCTAGATAGAGAGGCCGTTTAGGCTATTTAGGTTAACGTTACCTAGTACCGATATAGTATAGGTACTAGCGCGATTACGCCTAGTAAGTCGACTCGAGGTAGTAGAAGTAGAAGGAGGTTATTAGTAGTCCTAATAACTATTAGTAGATAGTAGTAGGAAGTTAAGATTAAGAAGAAGGTAGAGAGGTAGCTAGTTACTTAAGTATCTAGTCCTATAGAGTAAATAAAGGTTCTAGAGAGTAGTAGAGTTAATAGAAAGTAAATCGCGACTAGAGTAAATAGGTAATAATAGTAAGTAATATAGAGTAGGTAAATATAAAGTAAACTAGTAAAGTAAACTAGTAAATATATTATAAAGTAAAGTAAAAAAAGTAAAGTAAAGTAATCTACGAGGAAGGCGCGTATCGTAAGGAAAATAAAGGAAATCGATAAAGGAAACTATATATCTACGACGACTAGAAGTAGTAAGAGGGTTATATATAACCCTTCTCTCTCTTATTTTTTCTTCTCTTTCTTAGAACGGTTAAGTAGTATCTAGATATTATAGCCTAACTAAGCTAGCTAATCTTCTATATTATCGTCCTCGCTACTACCTAGCGTAGCTAAGGCTTAATATCTAGATATACTCTTTAAAGATTCCTTATTATACGACGTAGGTAATACTATACTATTAAGGTCTTCTAAGATATAGGAAGTAGTACCTTCCTTATCCTCTAAGACTTTAAATAGCCCTCGCTACTAGAAGGTAAGCTTATCCGATCGCGATATCTTAAGATCGTCTTAGTAGATTATAACTAACTATTCTTTAGTAAACTTAGCGTAATCTACGTATCTAGAATTATCGTAGTAGTTCTTAGCCTCTTCTTAGATACGTATCTATCGCTCTAAGACGCTAGTCTCTATATCCTATATAGCTTTAAGCGCTTTAGCCTAAAAGGTAATTAGCTCCTTATACGTATAAACCGATCTCTAATCCTTAACTCTAAAGGTATAGTATTCTAACTCGATAGGTAGTACTACCTCTCTACCGATTATTAGCTTAGTAGAGGTCTCGCTAGTACTACTATTATAAGTAGTACGCTCTACCTATAGTATAGCTAGAAGGTATAGTACCTAAGCCTATAAACTACTCTTAGATAACTTAGATAGAGTAGATAGGATAGTCTTATATCCTACCTCTATAATAGCGGCGCTCTATAGTCGGTAGATAGAAATCCTTAGCCTCTTTACTCTATACGCGGTAAGAAGCGTAGAAACTTCTACGCTATTATTAATATTAGTATTATCTAGTATAATCTTAAATAGCGCGCCCTATTAGTAGTATATATTCTTCTAAAGAAAGTTAGTAATCTACTTTATAGATATCTTCTTAGTAGTACTATCCCCTCGCGTAGTATAATAGTAGATCTTAGCCTCTAGCTATCGTAATACCTCTTCTCTAGTAATAATCAAGAACTCGCGCTTATCGATATAGACGCTGTCTATATACTAGCGCTCTCCTATAGTTTAGACTTATACCTCTACTATAGGGCTAGGTCGAGGTATACTATTCCTTAGATTATAGTCCTTATACTAGTAGAAATATATAGTATATTACGTATATATACTATCTTACTAGTACTTCGACCTAAGGATATAGTATATAGAATCGGCGTTCCTATAGCTACTAGACTTATAGATCTCCTTAACGATTAGCTTCTATATCGTATCGTCTTTAATAACTCTCTACTAAGGAGTCTATCTATATAGCTACTAGTATAGCTTCTTATCGATAACTAAGAACTTCTTAGCTATCTTACTAAAGCGGTAGTATTTCGACTTAGATATATAATTTAAGCGTCTCCTACGAAGTAGAATAAAGGCGACAGCCTTAGCCTAGTACTTCTATACGCCCGAGTCGCTATTAATATCCTCTAGAAAGATAGAATCGATATTATCTCTATTAGGCCTCTAGGGCTGGATAGAAATCCTAGACGTATATACCTAGAAGAAGGCCTTATCTATAAGGGCTTCTTTATCCTCGTCCTCTATAATATTATCCTTAGTACTAGCTAGCCTTCTAGATAGCGTATTAGGACTAGTATACTTCCTACCTAGAATATATCTAACTTTAAATATAAAGAGCCGGATCTATACGATCTATTACGTAACTATAGTATTAGGTAAATCCGTAGCTCTCTTACTAAGCTAGTAAACGAGCGTGTTAGTATCTACTTTAAGTATAAAGTATACTCTAAATAGCTAAGGCTTTAACTTAGTAAGTATCTTCTTAACTCTAAGACATTCCTTCTTATTAGCGCTATATCCTCTCTAGATAGTATTCTACGTACTACTCTCGTACCTAGCTAGGTATCTTTGTCTATTAACTATCTATATAAGGATCGCTCCCTATCCGATCTTACTAGTATCTATAGCTACGATAATCTCGCTAGCTACCTTATTATAATTAATAGCTACTAAGGTAGGAGCCTAGATTAGATAATAGATATAGGTCTACTTCGCCTCCTTATAACTAAGCGTCTAGACGAATTCCTCGTCCTTCTTTATAAGCCTATATAGTAGGATCGTTATAGTAGTAAAACCCGAGATCTAAATATAGAAGTAGATAACTATACTAACGAAAACCTATACTTCCTTCTAATTAGTTAGCGTCGGCTAGTTAACTAGATTAGCTACTCGGATAGTATCTAGATAGCGCCCTATAGTATTAGTAACGTATCCTATAACCTTGATCCTTAGTATTAGAATTTATAACTTCTTGACTATAATTGTTATACCTACGCGCTTTATATCTATAATTACTATTAGTAAAGTAAAGGCCTACCTATATACTATACTTAGTAACTTTAGTATAAAAGCAAGGTAGTAGCTCGTTTCTAAGATAGTAATGTTTACTCTACTTGATTAATTTAATATCCTATAGTCCTAGTATAGGCTCTTAGTCTTAGGACTACTAGTTTAAGCTCGTTACTACTAGTTAATACACGTATTACAAGACTATTACTCTCCAAATAGGTCTTGTTCTATAGCGACTACTCTTATACCTACCTAGGGGGTTAGTATTAAGGTAGTTATTATCTATTAATAGAGCCGAAGATAGGGCTATCTCTTCTCTCTTATACCGAGACTAGAAGCGTAGAGGGTAGATAGTAGCCTTAAAGCGAGAACTTATATACTATAAATATTAATAAGAGGCCTAAAGGAGCTTACGTAAGAGGCGACTTAAAGGGCTATAATAACGTAGAAGCCTCTAGAATATAGATATCGCTCTAACCTAGAAAAGTTATAAACCTCTAGTACCTCTTAGTATAGATCTATTTAGTAATTATCGTATAGGTAGTAAAGCGACTTACTATATTAGAGATTTACTTAGGGTCTCTATGCCTATAATAGTCTTCGATTAGACTCTAGTTTAGCGTAAAAACGCTCTCGTTTAAATAGCGTAGAGGCTATAGGATAGGCTAGACCTGTCTAGGCAATCTCGTATCTCCTAGTATATAGAACGCTTAGAATAAGCCCTAGTACGGCGTTAGACGCTAATCGTTTAGCTAAGGACACTAATTACGTCTAAGGCCCTAGACCTAGTATATAGTATAGGCTAACGTAATATTATACTACTATAGTTACTTAGTAGATTACCTAAATAAGTAAGATAGACGCGCCTCGCTATAAACGGTCGAACTATACGACACGATATACCTTACTTATTAGGTATAATCAATATAGCTCTAGTATTCTAAGAAAAGTTTAACGTTTATCTTTAGACAGCTAATAAATTTAGACTCTTGTTTTTTTAGTTATCGTTTTAAACGATAACTATATTTTATTTAAAACCTTGATTAAGGAGAGTATAATATACTCTTAGAATATCTTCGAACGAGCTCTATAAGTAAATTAGTATCTACTAGCTAGCCTAAAATACTAGATAGTAGCTTATCTAACTAGCTTAATAAGTAAATTCAAAGATCCCTAGTAAAGCTACTATCTACTTTTACTTTATTCTCTCTACTAGATAACGATATATCTATAGAAGCTAAGAACTAAGGAGGTACTAACCTTAACTCTAATACTAATATCTTTCTAGGATCGAACTTAGGAGGTAGACTGTCTATAACGTAGTTCTAGCTACTTATAGAGACTATCTAAGTAACCTAAAGCTAGAAGGTAATTGTCGCTTAGGTTCCGCTACTACCTAGCTTAGACTAGAATCCCTTCTTTAATAGAGAGAACGTAACCGGGTATATTAAGCGCTTTAAAGTACTTTATAGTAACTACGCTATTCTACTTATTAATAATAATAAACAGCTTTATAAGAAGTTACTTACTTAGGTTACGGTTATCTAACGTAGAAGATACTAGCGCCTTAATAGTTTCTACGATCGAGACTACGCTAAGTTTAAAGAATCGATTATTAAGAAGTACCGAAAGTACGATAATATATATATACTTAGAAACCGCTACTATATAGAAAACCTTTATAAGGTCGACTATAGTAAGGATAATAATCTCTTAGAGTACTTAAGGCAGTTTATACTCTACTCTAATACTATGCCTACTTCGTATATAGATAAGCGTTCTCGTACTCTTCTATTTATACGAGGCCTACTATTCCGCTTCGGTAAAAGGCTCTAGGCCTATCTTAGGTTAGACCTTAATAATAGTAACTTGGATTATAGTAAACTCTTAAAGACAGCCTAGCGTTAGATTCATAGTAATAAGGACTTTAAATTAGAAGTATATAACGAAGGTAGTAGAGACGTCTAGTAGTTATACGAAGTAGTAAAGAAGTCTACTCTAAGACTAAATTCTAAGTTTAAGGCTAGAGAAATAGTAGTCTATAAAGGCTATAAACTAGTAAGCGTCGAGGATATTACCGCTAGTATATAAGACCTCGTAATTACTACGATTCGTCGACTTAAAGAAGGAGGCCTATAGCTACTATGCTCGTTAATAGGTTAGTAGGCGAAGTCTTATACTTACGACTATCTATATATTCTAAGGCCTACTTATAGCTAGGAGATTTCGATTAACTTAGCTACGATAGATAATAGGTTAATAATTAAGGCCTACGTAGCGATCGCTCTAAAGATTTTAGGTTATTAGATATATAGGCTCGAAGGCTATATAGCTACAAACTATAAGTACCTATAGTAGTTCGAGACTAAGAGCTTAATATATAGGGATCTAAAGACTAGTATTATATACTATAGAACGCCTCGCCTAGGTACGGAAAAGATATAGTACTACTAGGATAAGGAACTACTAAAGCTATTCGTATTAATAGAAGTATTAGAGTAGCGCTACGGAAAGACTAATCTTGAAGATATAGATCGTTTATTAACGCTAAGAGCGAGCTAGTAGAGGATAGCGAATAAGGTAGCTAGTATCGATAGTCCTATTAATATCGGTTAAGTCGCTTCTATTACCTAGGAGGATTAAGACGATCTAATTAGCGCCTACGTAGCTAGAGATAGCGTAAAGATAAAGTAGAACCCGAATCCTTCTCGTCTAGTTAGAGAATAGCTAATAGGAGTATAGAAGCGGATTACGACTTAGGCTATAGCTATAAGAACCTACGCTTATCGTTACTCTTATATTAAAGAGGTTAAAGATAAAAACTAGCTAGCTCCTTACCTTACGAATATAGAAGAGTTAGAGGATTCTTAAACTTAGAGACGTAATAACGATAAGGCCGAGGATAAGTAAATATACGACTACCTAAACGGTCTACTAGTTCTAGTCGCTCCTACGTATACTTAAAAGCGAAAGAAGGCTAAGGAGCCTCTAAAGACTAAGTATATAGACAACTACCTTCGAGCTACGTACGCTAATAATAACGCTAACGTCTTCTAGATAGATAAAATACTCGAATCTAAGATCTAGTTAAGTTTAGTAGAGATTATTCTCTATAGCGAGTAGGCGTCGTATTCCTTATAGAGTCGTATTCTAAACGATATAGATCTATATAAGAAGCTTAATAAGCTCTATATAAAGAAGCGTACGAATAGAGGTAGTAGAGCTAAGATTAGCGTATATTCCTTACTATCTAAAGCTTTTAGCGATATAGTAGAGAAGCTAATAAAAGCTGTTTTAGCGACTAATATTAAGGCCTTCTAGGCTACTACTATAGTAATTAATATAGTGAAACCTAGGCCCGCTTCTAAGCTTTATAAATAGACTAATAATATCCTTCTATTATTTAATAATATCTATTAAATTGTTCTAAGTATCTACGTACCTATAAAGTATAGACCTCGAATAATAGCTTATAAGTCTTTAATCGACGAGGAGGCTAAGTTAATAATTATACTAATCGAATACGTTCGAAAGCTTCAAGTTAGTATAACCTCTCTTAGTAATATTACTATAAGAGGTATTAGAGGTAAGGTTACTTTTATTAGGTACTACCTAGAGGTATTAATCGATACCTTTAGCGTAAGAGTTACTATACTATTTCTAGTCTTACTAGCGAACGGCCCGATCTTACTTAGCCGGCTATAGGTACGACGAGTACGCCTAGCTTCTAAGAACTACGATAATAGCTCGTAGAAGAGCTTAATTAGTACTCTAGATAGCCGTATTATTATATTTACTAGCTTTAATAGCTATAGTAATATACGTACTATAGAATAAGTCCTAGAAAAAGCTAGAGTACTAAGGAACTAGCTCTAGTCGATAGCACGAGTTTAGTAGAAGCCCTAACACGTATATCGCGTTAAGATTTAATAGAAGTCGGTGTCTAAACTCTAACTTTTAGTAGTTACTAGCTAAAGAATATAGAGTATACTATCGAGGACTCTAGATTATATATTAGCGAGGAGTAGGAGGAGGGATTATAAGCTTTTTAAGCTTCTACTACCCTTTCCGTATAAGGTTTAGTAGTTAGAGGTAAAAACTCTACTTAGGGAAGTTAGCTAGTAGAACGTTCTATAGTTACCTTTTTAAACGATAATTACGTTATACCTTCTATACTATACTTCAAACTATACTAGTAGTATAGATAGATAAGCGATTAGTACTAGTGTTCGTTTACGGTTACTAATAGCCTTAAACTCCTAGAGAATTAAGTCTTTAACTATCTTACGTAGTAGTTATTATATATAAAGGTAATTTACTTTAGAGATTATTTTATAGTAGACTTAATTAGACAAAGTACCTCTCTACGATAGTAGCTCGAACTATTAAGACAGGTTAATTATAGCTAGACTTAAATATAGTATAACTATCTCGTAGTAGCAGCTATCGAAAGTAATATCGCTAAATTTAGCTAAAATAGTCGACTTAAGAAGCTTCTACTAGCTACTAGCGAGGCCGAACTAGCTTGTACTAGCGAGCGAGACTTATACTAGGGTATTAGGTATAGCTTTAAAGATACTATACTAGTATCTTAATCGAGCTAGGGTTTAAATTATAAGAGCGAATACTTAATAATTGCTCGTAGGAAGCTTAGAGAGGTAGAGCTAGCTATCTAAGAACCTAGACTCTACGATAAGGTTATTTCTAATAAAGTAGACGACGAGCTTAGTAAGAAGACGTACGTTATCTCGGCTACTATTAATATAGTAGTAGAGAAAGCTCGTAATAAAGAAGCTATAGGGTAGTAGAAGCTAGATAATTATATTAGCGCCTATACTCTTTATAAGCGAGTTACCGATAAGATTAAACTAGTAAATATAGATATTACTATAACTAATAGCTTAAACCCTAGTAGGTTAAAGGACTAGCGACGGACTTATATTAAGAAGGAAGCGGCTATACTACCTAGTACTAGACCTTATAATAGTAAGTACTTAACTAAGAGGTTCTTAGCGATCGAGCCTAGATTACGTCTTACGCCTAAACGGCTTATAAAGTTTAAGCCTAGTATAGAACTACTACTAAAGGAGCTAGATTTATTACACTATATACTAAGGAATCGAGAAGCTACCTTTATATAGGACTTTACGTATTTAGGCTAAATTAATCCTAATATTACTCTACTATAGAAGATCTAGACAATTCCTTACGAGCTATAGTAGTATCTAGGCTTTAAGCTAAACCTATCTCTATAGTATATCGTAGAAGATATACTAAGATAACGAATCTAAGCTAGAACTCTTAAGCTATACTATAGTGCCTATCGAAATCTATACTTCCTTATTAGTAAGAAGATAGAGATAGGTAAGCTAAAGAAGTATTAGTTAATTAACGTAGCTTAGAAGTTTAATCAAGTTACTATAAGAGATTCGAACTTACTACCCGACGTAGAGAGCTTCTCTAAGGACTTTACCGGTTATACGCTAGCCTCGTTAGTTAATATCTTCTCTAGATATAACTAAATCCTACTCGATAAGTTATATAGAGACCTTATAGGCTTTAATTCACTACTAGGCCTATTATAGTAGATAACGTTACTATAAGGAGCTACGAATTCTATTACCTAGTTCGTTTGTATTATTAATCAAGTGCTTATAGAGTATGTCTCGTATAAGGCACAGCCGTTCCTTAATAATATTAGTATTAAAGGGCCTAAGACGAAGTACGATAGTAAAGAGGTTAAACCTAGCCTCTACCGTTACGTTATTAAATATATTATAGCTATAGACGACGTTTTCTATAATATAGAACGAGCTAATATAACCGTGGCTTTTAATAAGTTATAGCTTTATTATAAATAGTTAGTAATCGTCGGTTACCTTACTAGTATTAATAGTCGCTATCTAGACTTCGCGAGAGTAGCGAAGATTAAGAAATAGCCGACTCTAGAGAATTAGAAAGAGGTTCGAACCTTTCTCGGCGTAGTTACGTACTACTACGTCTAGGTTAAAGGTTTTACGATTATCCTTACTCTACTATTTAAACTCTTATAGAAGGATACTAAGTTTTAATAGACTACTAAATACTAACTAGCTAAAGACGTCGTCTTAAAGGTACTAGTTTTAGCCCTAGCCCTAGTTACTCTTAACTATAGAGAGGGAGTAGGACTTATTATCGTAGGCGTAGATTCGAGTAGTAAAGGTTAGAGATATACGCTTTCCTAATATAATCGAGACGAGCTACTTCTCTACTATCTAGTTTAGTATAAGTCTAGCCTATTTAACTTAGTAGAAGTTAAGTATAATACTAGAAAGCGCGAATACCTTAAAGTACTAAAGGTATTAAAGAAGCTGAAACTATAGCTATTTAGAGTATACTTCTAACTAGAGATTAATACAAATACCCTCGTTTACTAGCTTAATAAGGCTACCTCTAATTTGCTAAATATAGTAATAACGTACTAGCTAGTATAGATCTACCTCTTCGACTTTAACGTTATATATGTTCCTAGTAAGAAGTATATAGCTCTAGATTCGTTATTAAGGAAGCCTATTACGCCTAGAGATATAGAGGCTATAGAATAGGAAGAAGACGTAGATCTAATAATTAACGAGTAATTCTTCGATACCTTTTACGTTAACGCTTTCTCTATATAGGTAATTTAGAGCGAGCTATCTATAATTAATAGAATCTACTCTTAGGAGTTAATAAATATCGCTTTCGTACTTATACGAATATAAAGATCTAAGAGAGTTTCTAATAGTAAGTATAAGTAGTTAAGAAAGAAGTATCGGCTATCTTATATTAAGAACAACTAGCTCTAGCGCTAAGAGCGAGTAGCTAGACCTCTATAGCGAGTTATTAATAAACCTAAAGCGCGAGCTCGTATTATTAGAGTATACTATTATAAGAACGGTTACTATAGCGCTAAGTAGACGTATAATCTTATCTAGAAACGATAGTAGTAGGATAGGGTTTAGGCTTAAATCTCGCTCGCTATTTAGTAATATACTATTTATAGTCTTTAGTATAGGAGGTAGGTACCTAGAGAACTATAGATCCTACTCTAAGTTATAGTCGGCTAGATATAGTATATCGACGGCTTATATATCTCGAAGAACTGTTCGTTAATAGTTATACGCGAATCTCTATCGCGCTAGCTAGAAGTACGTATATTCTAGTACCTAGTAAAGAGTATCTCCTTAGTATAGATAGTAAGGTTTATATAGGAAGAGATCTTTTACTAATAGGGTACTACTATAGAAGTTATCCTCGATAACTATAAGACTAACCTTAGTAACGTAGAGAAGCTACTACTATTATATAGTATTAAACATATTAATATTTCGCTATACTACTCTTAGTCTAACGCTATTATTAAAGTTAGTTACAAGACGATATTAGACGCTTACTTAAAGCTCTCTAATAGCGGCCTTTATACGATTTGGGACTATATTCTAGTAGTTCTATAGGTAGAGAGAACGATAATAGTCTCTACTACCGGCCTAATACTATTAGAGGTAATAATTAGACGTAACGTAGTACTACTAATCGAGCTAGAATACTATACCTTCTAGATTATAGATTAGAGTAAGGTTAAGACTAGAGTAGAGCTTCTTACGATTCGAGCTTAAGCTCTAGAAGCTATAGAAACGACTATAGAAGAAGGACGACTATATTAATAGCGTCTCTAAGAATAGAATAAGGCGTACTTTAATAAATATCGCTATATAGACCTTACTATACTAAAGGAAAGAGATCTTATATTAGTATACTACTCTAAGTTAAAAACTAGCTTCTCCTATAAGCTTACGTTTAGGTAAAAAGGCCCTTTTAGGATATCTAAAGTATTATAGAGAGGTATATCGTATAAGCTTAAGGAACTAGATAGCTTAAAATATAAGTATATCTATAAAAGGATAGACCTTAAGAAATATACCTTTCTACAAGAAAACCTAAAGCTAGTTCTAGATTAGATTAAACTAGAAGAAGTACTACTACTAATAGAGAAGATTATAGAACTAGGCCTTCTACCTAGGTATAAGTATTTGTAGATCTTTATTAGTAAGCTATTAGTAATAACTTAATAAGAAAGGGAGAGTTATATATACTAGCTACTAATAGAGCTTAAAGAAGAAGTAGAAGACTTAGTAAGCTAAAGGCTAAAGCTAGCCTAGTAGAGCTAAAGAAGTAGAAATTCGATAGACGATACTTAATTAGGAGTATAAGCTAAGATCTAGCTACTAAAGCCTAGCCTCTACTATAAAAGAGCTAATCTTTCTAAGATCGTACTATCTTAAGCGCTTCTTTCGTTCCTAGAGCTACTATCGAGCTCTAATCTAACTTTCCTAAGCGCTTCTCTTAGTTCTAAAGCTACTATTAAGCTCTAATTAGAGCTTCCTAAGCTTATAATTTACTAGACTAGTATAAATCTAGCTAAATCTTAGCTATTCTAAGTACTTCTTTTATTCCTAGAGCTACTATCGAGCTCTAATCTAAGCTTCCTAAGCTTCTCTTTTACTAGATTAGTAGAAATCTAGCTAATCCTAACTATCTCGACGCTATTTCCTATAGCTAAGATAAGTATCTATATAGCTAGTTACTTCTCTAAGCTTAACTTTTAAGTATAGATTCTATATCTAATAGCTAACCTACTATCCTACTCCTTTTTCTAAGTCTTGAGCCTACTATCGCTATAAAAGTTAGCTGTCCTAAGCTACTTTCTACTACTAGGTCTTAAAATCTAAGCTAGAGCTATACTCCTAAAGCTCTTTTCTACTAGTAATTTCTAAGGTTAGTACTACGATCTACCTTCCTAGAGCCCTTTTCTATCGCTAATCGAAGAAGGAAGATAAGGGTTATCTATCCTAAAGGCCTTTTTATTACTAATTTTCGCCTAACTAAAGGAATCGCTAAAAATATTAGTTTCTAATAGAGAATTCTTAAAGTTTAAGGTTTTTAGCCTATATAAAGGTAGAGAAGCTTAAATCCTTAGTAATAATAGCTCTAATAGCTCCTTTCTAGCTATTAATTATAGCGCTAGCGGTCTCTTATAATACGGAAAGCGCGATCTAGTAAGTCGACTAGGTATATAAAAAATAAGGCTCTTTTAAGTTAGTAGAGGTAACGACGATAGTATCTAAGTCTTAGTCCTCGTTAGCGATAGTAAGGTATATACTATAGTAGTTAGTAGTAGCGTTAGTAGTATACGACGGCTATAGAAGCGTTAAGGTAAAGTAAACTTTTAGTTATCTTTTTAAATAATAACTAAAACCTTACGTAACTAAGCCTCGCGTATAGACCTCTAATCCTAATAGTAGTTACGCTACTACGATAAGATATATAACTAGGCTACTTTTACGCTCTAAACGATCTCTTCTTCCTTATTAACTATTAATTAGTTACTATAGAGCCTTACTTCTATTAAGTTTAGTTTTTATCTTTCGTTACTACCTAGTAACGCTATATAGCTGTTTATATACGTAAGTAGTAACTAATATAATAGAAAACTCTTTAACTAGTTACGCGCCCGACCCTCCTCGCTATTTAAGTTACTTATTACTAGTTACGCGCTTTATATCGCTCTAAGCTACTAATACGACTATTTAAAGACGTTCTCTTTCTCTATCGCGTATAAAGAACAAGACTTCTCCTTTCTAGCGTTCTTTAACGCCTAAACGCTTATTAAGACTAGCGCTTTCGCCTTCTACCTCGCCTATTCGAAGTCTAATATAAGAACTACCTAGATAAGATTCTCTAAAGAAAAGACAAAAGATAGCTTCTTTAAGTTCTATATAAGGTATAGCGCTCGCTCGTACTAATCAAGAAGGCTCTCTTATTAGTTTCTAGCCTTTAAGTAGACCTCTTACTAGTATAACGAACCTTAATAACGCTACTAAAGCTATTCTATCGCTAGAAACGCTATAAGAATAGGAGGAGAGTATCGACTTAGTACTTAAGTAAGTCGAGGAAGTAAACGATAGAATAAAGATTAGTATATTTAACTTCTTTAAACGCCTCTTAGCTAAGATTTTACTAAAGTACCTTAACGCGTAGAGCGTAAAGCGCGATAATATAAAGAAGATACGCTAAGAAGGCTAAGACTTAGTAAAGGAGAGAAACTTAATCTAGTAGTAGCTACGTATAGAGTTTAGGTATAAGTAGAACTTCCTCTTCCTTAACTAAGTCTTATATAATAAAGAGATACTTAGGAACCTTCGTTAATAGTTAAATAAGTATAAAGGCGTCTTTAAAGAGAGCGAGCCTAAAGACTAGGTCTTCTCGGCGTAGTAAAAGTAAGATCGTTTCTATTAGTAGATAGCGAATATATTCTCTTATAGCTAGTATTTTTAGCTATAGAGAAGTAAGAAGACTCCTAGCTCGTAAGGCTTAGGCTTTATTAATACGAACTTAGATAGGAGATACTACTAGAATAAGTTTAAGGTAGAGCTCTCGTAGGTCGACGTATTTAGCTATAAGATAAGAGAAGCGCGCCTAGAAGTAGGCTATAAACTTAATTAGTACGGATTTATAGTTAAGCTTACTAAGAGAGAGCGTAAAGGAGAGACTTTTAAAGAACTAACCTACGTGTTCCTAGTAGTAGAGAAATAGCTCTTAATATCCTATAGACTATTACCTTCTTCTAGAAATCTAAGATCTAATAGACGACTCTCCTCCTCTACGCCTAAGAGCCTATTCTTATCTAGTCCTACTCGAAACTCTAGTTAAGGAGAAGAAGGTAGCCTACTTACGACTCTAGAGCCTCGTCCTAGGGATTCTATATCGCCTAGTACTATATAGAGGCTTAAAGCTTAGTTAGAGAAGTTAACGCTAAGCTCTACGAAGAAGCCTACGCTCGTCCTTCGTAAGAGTAGAAGGCTTACTAGAATTCGCGCTAGAGAAACTATTATTACCTCGATCGAGACTTCTCCTATACTAAGCGCTTCGAGCGATAGCGATCCTATATAAGACTAAGTATTACCTATAATAGAGCTACTACTAGGTCCGTAACGCTTATCGCTAATCGTACTAGAAGATAATAGTAGAATTAAGCTAGAGAGCGACTTAGAGCCTAATCTATGTTACTAGGCTTATATAAAGGATAGTATTACCTCTAAAGTCTAGAGCTCTTAATAAAGTCGATAATATCTAGGAGAAGAAGAAAGTAGCTAAGAGCTACGCTTTAATTAATATTCTTTCGTACCTTAGCTAGCCTCTTTATAAAGAATATATAACTAAGATAGGTAATACTATAGGTTTAAAGCTACTAAAGACAGCTAAAGTAATATATACCTTCTACTAGCGTATTGTTTAGATAGGTAGTATAGCCGATCTCTAAGCTCTTATCGCCTAGAATACTTAAAACTAGACGTAGTTTAAGCTAGAAGCGAATACTTTCTTCTCTAAGCCTATAGGACGTACTCGTTATAGTAAGAAGAGTACTTATTAAGAATACATCCTAGATAGTTAGTCTAGATATAGACATTTAAGTATAGTTCTAGATACCTAAGGTATCTACCTAGGGCTTAGTAAGAGGTACATCTTGCTTCTCTTTCTTCTCTTCTTAGATAACTAACTTAATTAACTTTGTATTTAGTTCCTAGCATATTACTACTATACTATATATATAAGTTAGTTTAAGATTAATCCTCTATTCTTCTTTACTACGCTATACCCTCCTTAACATTGTATATTATATAACACGCCCTCTACTTTTAATAGGTTATAAGCCCGGGTTTGTGCACTAAATAGGAGTAACCTATATTAGTATAGGTTACTTGTATCCCTTATAGTTTATAGAAAACATTTAGGGCCTAGAAGTTTCCCTAACTATATTACTAACGAAGCTAGTTTATACCTAGTAGTATATAAGTTAGTAAAGATCTCTATAAGATAGTAGTATATTTCTACTTTATTAATACCTACCTAGTTCTCTACTATTGTACCTAGTATTACTAGAGTTAGAAGAGGCTACTTAGCCTTCCTACTACCTAGTAATAGAAACTCTACTAAGAGAGAAAGATCTAAGTCTTAGTAATTTCCTAAATACGAGGAATCCCTGTCCCTTAGAGCTAGTCTCTCTACTATAAGAAATTACTCTTCTCTAGAATCCTTAGCTAGTCTAAAGCATTCTACTAATTATTTATTCTATTTACCTATTTCTATAATAGACTAAGAGGACAAGAAGAGTTAAAGGATTCTAATCCTAGATAGAACTAACTAGAAGAGATAGTTTAAGCTATAGATAGACAAGCTAGAAGGGAAGGACTAGTTCTAGGTAATTAGCTAACTAATTATTAGAGAGAACCTATATATAGTTTAGTAGGATACTAGTCTCTAGATACATGTTACTTAGAATCAATACTTCTTAAAAGACAATATAGTATGTAGGTTTAGTATTAGATACAGTATTAGTAAAGATAATAAGATAGAGCTAGAGATATAGTATATTACTATACTAGTAGCTAAGATATAGGTAATTCTCTAGAATAAGTATAATAGAGTCCTAAAGTCCTATACTATAGGTCTGATTAAGTAGTTTGTTATATTTAGGATGTTACCTAATAAGATAATTAGGGAAGTATAGAGATACCTTAGAGGCCTAGGTAAGAGGATTACTAAGATTAATCCTTAGGAAGCTTACTACTAGAGCTAAGAGACAAGGCTGAAACATCTCCTATAGTCCCTACCTATATTATACTAAGTAGCTAAGGATACTATTATAACCTAACTATCCTTAGATATAGATACTATTCTCCTTCTACTTAAGTCCTAAGAGGTAAGAGATAATCTAGATAAGATAGATATAGGTTTAGCTATATTCTATTCTAAGTAGTCCTATTAAGGAAAGTCTCTACTAATGTACTAGCTCTATAAGAAAGAGAAGCACTAGTTAAAGGATTGTCCTAACCTCTCTACTACTAAGAAACTATCCTAGTAGAGAAATAGTACTAAGAACTAGAAGGACCTTTAGGGATTATTCCTTAGAGGGAGGGTTAGAAGATCCTCTTTACTAAGGAATACTAGATATATTAAGAAAGCTGTCTATAAGTTATTATTATATAATAAGCTAAAGAAGGTTGTCTAGAAAATAGGTAAGTAGCTTTAGAGGATAGAAAAGTCTAGAAAGCTTCTAAAGAAAGGATTTTTAGCCTAGGAGTCTAGTTCTAGTTCTGATTCTAGAACTTACTCTAGTTCTAGAAGCAATAATAATTCCCTATTAGAAGATAATAACTAAGATAAGTTAGCCTATTCTATAATTAAGGCTAAAGGCAAGTTATTACCCTAAGAATAGCTCTTAGATTCCTATGCCTTATCCTATATAACTAACTAACTATCCTTCTTTAGATTAGTAAAGCTACTAAGGAAGAAAGTATAGATTAAGGTAGGAGGAGGATACCTCTATATAACCTACTCTAGGCTAGTATAGATAAAGAGAATCTTAGGAGGAGAAGTTCTACTTAATAGAGTACTATTTGTTCCTAATCTTAGAGTAAATCTTATATTATAGGATTAGTTTAGTAAGTAATTTAGAGTCTAGAAGCCTAATTTCACTCTTACCTTCCTAGATAGCTAAATAGTTATAAAGACTAAGCTAGTTAGAGGTATTCTATTTATTAGTAAGATATTACCTCTTCTATAGGAAAGTTATATTACTTACTATATAATCCTATAGAGGTTAATAATACCTATACTACCCTATTAGAGAAGGATCTAAAATAGTAGGAGCTATAGTATAGAAGATTTATATACTTTAGAAGAGGGTTACTCTTAAACCTTTATAAAGTTACTAACCTAAAGGAGAGAATTCTAATTCCTAACTAGGAAGAGTATAAGTATAGGATCTATATAATAGGCAAGATAAAGAAACACCTAGGCAAGTCTATTAAGAGAAGACCTAAAAGATTAGCCTTTATATTAGTAGATATTTATAGACTATTACTATTATTAGTAAAAGGTTTTATATAGTAGCTTAAGATTATTAATAATTTCTTAAGAAAGAAATAGGTATTTCTACTTAAAGCTAGATTAGATATACTAACTACTCTTTAGAACTAGAGGATTAAGGTAGAAAGGTAGTTAGTAGTACTCTTTAAGTCTATAAGGGCTAATAATACTAGAGAGATTACTACTTTAATTAAATAGTAGGAGAAGGACTTTAGAATTACTCTTAAGCTAACTAAGGCCTATAATTCACTCTAGAATAGAGTAGTTAAGAGGTCTATCCAAATATTAGAGGCCTCTATTAGAGCAATACTTAAAGAAAGTAAGATACCTATTAAGTTTTAGCTAGAAGCTCTTAAAGTATAGGTATATATAAGGAATAAGCTCCTAAATAGACCTAATATTAAGGGATTCAAGCTCTTACCTAATAAAGCTTTTAATAGGATTAAACTAATAGTCTCCTATCTTAAAGTATAGGGATATAGAGCTATAGTATATATAGATATAAGAGTATAGCCTTAGTAGGTAAGGAGTAATAAACTAATAAATAGAGGAAAGGATACTATATTTGTTAGATACTATAATAATATAGTAAAGGTATAGAAGTTCTAGAAGCTAGATATAAAGGCTATTAAGTAGTATACTAATATAATCTTCTTTAAAGATAAGCTAGGTAGAGAATTAGACTTAAGTATTAAGATTAAGAATCTCTCTAGTTTAGCTCTAGAAAGAAGACCTATTAGAAGGCTAAGAACTATTAGCTAGCCTACTCTATAAGCTAGTAGGAGTACCCTAGGTACTCCTAGTTTAGGCTAGTAGAAGCCTCCTCCCCTTTAGCTATTAGTATAGGTTTAGGAAGGAAAGAAACTCTTTATATAACTTCTACCTCTACTAGAAGATATAGAAGAGTATAGAAAATTCCTAGACTAAGAGAAAGTTAAGAAAGAATCTAAGAATTCTATCTAAGAAACTATAGAGGTAGATTAGGAGTAGATAGCTCTAAGGTAGACTCTTAGAAAGAGGAAAGTATCCTAAGAACTTAATAGATTTAACTAGAAGCTAAAGCTAATTAGGCTTAAGCTAGATTAGAATAGTTAGCTAGACAAGGAAATGCTCCTAGAGTATTAGGCTTTCTTCTTAGCTATAAGCTCTATTAACCTAGATATCCTATAGGACCTAGAATTCTTAGAGGAAGTTAAAGAGATTATATTCTTAGCTACTAAAGAAGTAGGAATATATAAATAGGAGGTTCTAATCCTAAGGAACTATAAGGAAGTAGTAAGTAATCCTAAGTAGGGTTATCTCTAGTAAGAAGCTATTTAGAAGGAGCTAGATATACTTATAAGTAACAATACCTAGACTATAGTAGTCTTACTAAAAGAGGCTAACTTAGTTACCTTAAGATAGGTCTTTAATATTAAGAGAAAGCTTAGTAGAGCTATTAAAAAGTTTAAGGCAAGACTAGTTATAAGAAGGTTCTTCTAAAAGTATAGAGTAGACTATATAGAAACTTTTGCCTCTATAGTTAGGTAGGATACTCTAAGAGGATTTATAGCTATAGTCTATAAGAAGGACCTAGTTCTATACTAAGTAGATATAAATAATATATTTATAGAGAGTACCCTATATAAGGACATCTATATAATCCTACTACTAGGTATTAACCTACTAACTAGTATAGTCTTATAAGTTCTAAGGAGTCTCTATAGGCTGAAGCAAGCTATAAGAGACTAGAATCAGCTATATATATTAAAGCTGAAAGGAATAGGATTTAGACAATTAGAAGTAGACCTATATCTTCTAATCTATAAGAAAAGGAAAGACCTAATAATCCTAATCTATATTAATAATATACCTATTACTATAGAGAAACTAGAAGATGTCCTCTAGTTTAAAGACTAACTTAGTAAGGTCTTTAAGATTAAAGATCTTAGAGAGCTAGACAAGATTCTTAGAATAAGACTAATAAGAAACAGATAGTAAGGCTAGCTAAAACTTAACTAGAAACATTATATCTAAGAGAACCTAGCTAAGATAGGAATAGGCTAAGAAACTATATTACTAACTCTTTTACTAATAGATAGCTATAAAAGTCTAAAGCCTACTAGACTAAATAATAAAAGGTATAATAAATAGGAGTACTAATCTATTCTTAGAATATAGATATAGCTTGTAACTATTATAAGACTAGATATTTCATTTGCCCTTAGAAGATTAAGCTCCTATATTAGTAATCTAATAGTAGGATATATAAAGGCTCTAAAGAAGCTAACTAGATACCTGAGATCAAACCTAGACCTTAGTCTAAGATACTTAAGGAATAGTTAAGGCTATCTTACTAGATATATAGACTCTAACTATGTAATAGACAAGACTAATAGAGTCTTAATCCTTAGATATATCTTCTTCCTTTATAGTATACTAATCTCCTAGATAAGTAAGAAGTAGAAATCTATAGCTATATCTATAATAGAAGCTAAATATATAGCTATAGGAGTATATACAAAACAGTTATAGTTCCTTAGTACTCTTTTAAGAGAGCTTAGATACCTAGAGTTAGTAGGAGAATATTCTTACTAACTAAGGATCCTTAGTAACTAGGAAACTATTACTAGAATTAGGCTAATTTAGCTAAAAGGTAATAACTAAGCTGCTTTTACTCTAGTCAAGGACTTATATGTTTATAATAAGTCTAAATATATTAATATCTTATATAATGCTATAAGAAAGCTCTAGTAGAACAGACTTATCTCTATAGAATATATGAATATAAAAGAGATAGTAGTAGATAGTCTTACTAAGCTAAAGAATAGACTATAGTTTTAGGAGTTTATAAGGCAGCTCTACCTTATATAAGAGATGTATAAAAGATAACTCTAAGCCTTAGAGTTAAACTAAGAGGAGTCTAAAAGAAAGATTTTAGTTACTTAACTCCTTCTTAGTTAGACTTTATAAAGTCCTAAATACCCTTACTAATATCAGACCTATTACTAACTATAATATTACTATATAGCACCTAGCTGAACTAGACACCCCCTAAGGCCAAGTACTAGTTAATATTAAAGACCTTCTCTATAGTAGCTATTATCTCCTCTACTAGTATATAGTTACTCTACTCCCTAGCTTAGTATAAGATCCCTATAGCTAAGAATAGTATACTCTAAAGGCTATTAGGGAACTAAGAAGCTATATAGAATATAACTAAGTAGGAGACTAGGCTATAAGGAATCTAGGGAGCTATTAGAATTAGCTATAAGAAAGGATAGAAGTAACTTACTAGATAGTCTATATCCTAAACAATCTACTCCTATATAAGAGAGAAGGAAGATCTTATAGAAGGCATTTCTTTTACCTTTTTGTAGGAGATAGTAGTATAGAAAGTTTATTAGATTAATAGTTAGTACTGTCTAGTTATTAGTCTAAAAAGTAAGTACTTAATAACTAATCAAGATTAAGGCTAGTACTTAAGTATTATAGATGATCTATAGAAAGATCTGACTATATAGCATGAGTAGGAGTGTTAAGAATATATCCTAGATAGTTAGTCTAGACATAGACATTTGAGTATAGTTCTAGATACCTAAGGCATCTACCTAGGGCTTAGTAAGAGGTATATCTTGCTTCTCTTTCTTCTCTTCTTAGATAACTAACTTAATGAACTTTGTATTTAGTTCCTAGCATATTACTACTATACTATATATATAAGTTAGTTCAAGATTAATCTCCTATTCTTCTTTACTACGCTATACCCTCCTTGACATTATATAGTATATAATACGCCCTCTACTTTTAATAGTACTAATACTTAGGAACTAGAGGACGATATTAACGCTCTAATATATAAGGTAGGTAGAAGCTATCTTAGACTCTTTTAGTTCTCTACGACCGAAGTAGACTTGAAGGTTACTTCTAATATCTATTAGAAGGCTTAGGAGCTCTTAGACTACGATAGTAATAAGGATATCTAGACCGACTATAGCTTCCTCTTTTATTCTTCTTCTACTAGAGGCCTATTTTAGATCCTAGACTCTTTACTCGAAGCTATACGATAGGAGTTTATAGTATATCGATAGTATAACACGGCTATTAGTTAGTATAGTTAGTCTCGCGGTATATAGTACTCGCTATTCTAATAGCTTCTTTACTAGTATCCTCTACTATAGCTATATTAGCTAGTTACTACTCTATATACGACTATTAAATACGTAGCCTACCTATCTACTACCTTTTATATCTTCGACGATAAGGCTAGTTCTAACTACCTTAACGGCTTCTAGTATATCGTCTTAAACGAGAATATACTACTTAAGGAGAAGGGCCTTAATTAGGTTTAGTTTACGATCTCTCTAGACGATACTAGCGATAGAAGACGACTTTTACTAATCTCTAACGTAGCTAGTAATAGGCTCTTTAACCCTAAGGAGGCGAAGTAGCTAGCGAGGCGTATTATCTCTAATAAGTAAAGCTATAGTATAGGCTTCGTCGAGACTATAGCTCTAGTAATTACTAACGATATAAAAGCTAACCTTAAGCTTAATTAGAAGAACTCTTATACTAATACGAGCTCGCTAGTTATTTCGTACCTCTATATCCCTTAGTAGTATACTCGTATAAGCGAAGAGTATCGTATAATTCTAATAGTGTTTCTAGCCTACTCTAATAGTCGTATATTAGATAAGCTACCTAATAGTAATTACGTTAACGTTCCTACGATCTATAACGTATATCTCTATCGCGAGCAGATACCCTTTATAGCTTTAGGCACTATATACTCTATACGAGCGATAAAACCTTTCGCTATAGAGGTACTACTAACTAGCCTAGGCCTGATTTCCGATATCTTAGTAAGCCGAGTTCTATAGACGAATTAGGTAGTAAGTATAGAAATAAAGAAGCTCTTTAGTATAAGTAAGGAGGAGTTTAAGGTCTATATAGCTAAATAGTAGACTATAGCTAAAGCTTAATTCGATACTACCTACGCTATAGCTATAGATATTAAGAAGTATATATTTAGTAAAGCTAGCTTTATAAGCGTAGATAGTAACTTAGAAGTATTAGTATCGAAGAAGAGAGAGGCTATTCCTAAAAAGATCTCTAAGGATATAGTAGAAGAGTAGCGTCTAGCGAATAATAATTAGATCTAAGAAGATGTTTTTAGTAGTTATTATTAGAAAAGGTAACTATTTAATAGGCCTCTAATTAAAAGTTTAATAGACTTTAATAGGAAAACTAGCTAGTTTTAAGTATTTCTAAGAAGGCTCTATAGGTAGTTAGGTATCTAGTTAGATACTAAGAAAGAGAGGATTAGTAAGATAAAGGCCTACCTATATACCGTACTTAGTAACTTTAGTATAAAAGCAAGGTAGTAGCTCGTTTCTAAGATAGTAATATTTACTCTACTTGATTAATTTAATGTCCTACGGTCCTAGTATAGGCTCTTAGTCTTAGGACTACTAGTTTGAGCTCGTTACTACTAGTTAATATATATATTACAAGACTATTACTCTCTAAACAGGTCTTGTTCTATAGCGACTACTCTTATACCTACCTAGGAGGTTAGTATTAGAGTAGTTATTATCTATTACTATATTAAGGTTCACGATATACTCTATAATATACCTATAGAGGCCTGGTTCTAACTCCTTATTATCGTAAGTAGTCTTTAGACTCTTAACTCTAAAATTATTAAGGAATAGTAGTACTCTATAAGATAGGTAATTAAATAGTATATAGTTAACTATATAGACAAACTAGGTAATAGAATTAGTCGCCTCTTATAGAATAGTAGTTATCTAAAGTAATCTAAAGGCGTAGTTAAATCTAGTAAGGTCCCTACTCTCTAGGTCTAATAGAACTTAGTTATAACTAAAGAAGATATTAAGTATACTAGCTACCTAGTAACTAGTAAAATACTTAGAAAATAAGTCTATATTAGAAGATAGGTACGTATCTCTAATCGTAACCTTGTTAATTAACTATATATCGTTAATTAGACGATACGAACCTATATTCTTTTTAGCGACTAGAAAGTATAGATTACGATAGGCCTCGTAGCTAAACTTAAGAGTTCCTATATCTAGACGCTTCTATAGTATCTACTCTACTATAGTACGAAGAGATAGGTTTAAGTAGAATCCTAGATATTACTATAGTATATACTCTACTATATAGATTATATAAGGAGGCGCTACCTCTAGATAGACTCGCTTAAGATAAGCGAACCTAGTCGCTAGTACTACTTCTTAGTTAAAGAGTATCTCCTCTAGTATCTAGCGCTCTCTAGGTTATAGTTCTACGCTAGTAGTAACGCCTACTATTACTTCTAGAGTCGATCTACTCGCCTTTAATAGGTTAGAGAACTTCTTAATAAGGTACTTACTATCGAATAGGCCTATACCTAGTAGTAGTTTACTTTCCCGCGCTAGCTACTTCTATTTCTAGCGATAGTTACTACTAGCGCTACTACTATCTATCTAATTCACGCTTAGGTCTATAGGCTTGACCTTGTTTACCTTACGCTTATATATAGTAAAGGCTCGAACCTTTAGGTAGAGATTCTATAGATAGTAGTATATAGAAGTATAATACGCTCTAATATAGCTAGCCTACCTATTATACTCTACTACTATAAGGATCGTATTATCTAAAAGGTTATCGCCTCTATCCTCGATCGTAGTAGATAACTAATCGTCGCTCTAGGTATCGAGATTTTAGTTTAGCTCTAGAAGCTAGATAGAATCGAGGCGTCCTATTAGGCCTAGTCTTCCTATTCCTACTAGAGCTATATAGTAGATAGATATCGTAGTAGCTAGCTCGAGTCTACCTACTATTTTAAAGCGCTACCTTTACTAAGAAACTTATCGATAGTCTAGTATCTCTAGGTCTCGACCGTACTTATAAAGGTAACTAACTCGCTATTCCTATAATAGATAATACTCTTCTAAGTACTATCGTCGTAGTTCTTAGATTATAGGTAGACCTTTATCGCCTACGCTCTATCTAAGAGGACTAGTACTAGTCTAGCGTCCTTAGAAAGTACTAAGATAAAGACTAGTATAACGTATTTAACGCCGAAAACGTTAACGTTTACCTTCTTATAGATACCTACTATCTAGGCTAGATCTTCTATAGTAGATAGGTTAATCTCTAGAATGTCTATCTAAATAGCTAATCCGTACCTTCTAGCTACTACTCGGTCTATTATAGTAGACTTAGTATCTTTATCGATTAAGCTATCCTTAGTACTAAGCTTACTATTTAACTAAATATCTATCTAGATTAGAGACGCTACGAGAACGTCTCGAGTAACGCTAGATAGGTCGACTACTACTAATTACTCGTATAGCTCCTCCTACGGATTAGCCTTACTAGTATATACTATAATATCTCTATTAATAGTAACTATATTATATCTCGTATAAGATTTATACTAGCCTTTAGGTACTAATTCCCTAAGAAGAGAATATACTTAGTATAGTAGTAACCTCTATCCCTATATCTTAGTAGGTAGCCTATTATTAAATTATTAGCTAAGTTCTATACTAGCTATATAGACATCTATAGTTTAGCGAGTAAGAGCTTCCTATAACTTATCGTTATCTATATAGATAGACGCCTATAGTCCTTTAAGCGATAGCTTAATACCTCTAAGTATAATATACTTAGTAAGCGTAATAGGAAATAGAGTCTATAGTAGACGACGTAGTAGCTTTATCTCTAGCTTCTAAGCTCTTAGAGCTATATCGTCCTCTACGTGTGCCTTAGACCTTACCTAGTTATCTAGCCTCTACTTCTTAGAAGCTTTCTTTACCTTATAAATAGAAGGCGTAACTAGAGTAGGTTCCTCGTCTTCTATATCCTCGTTAATATAGTCGATAGTACTATCTTCTAATATCTAAGACCTAGTAGTATCTCGCTACTACTAATCCTCTTCGTTTACTCTATCGACTAAGTCGTCGTATATATCCTTAAGCCTTTTCTTACGAATACTATACCTAGTTAGCCTATAGGTATACGTAGTATTACGCTAAGCCTAAATTCTTCCTTTAAGTATCTTCTCTTAAGACTTCTAAATTATAGGTACTAGCGCTCGCTTCTTAGCCTCCTTAGCCTTACTCTTACTAATCTATACTACGTTAGTATAGATAGACGCGTCCTTATCTTCTAAATCCTTAACTCTAGTATATCTCCTATTAAGGTCCTACTCTATAAAATATACTTTAGGTCTAGGAATACTAATAATCTACGTAGATTGTACGTAGTTAACCTATACGACCTTTAGTACGCCTATCTAGGTAGTTAGGCCTCTAGGGCTAGACGGCTTTAATAGTACTACGAGCGTATTCTAGTAATCTAAGGTACTACGAGGCGTCTAATTAGAGCTTTTCTTAATAGAATCTAGAACTACTTAAGTTATATCGTAGATAGTCTACTACTAACGCTACTTATCGCTTACTAGGTATTCTAGGTATACTATAGCCTAGCCTCCTATTCTATAAAGACGTAATACCTAGTTAATATAGAAGATCTAAGGCGTTATCCTATCCTATTTTAGATACTAGATTATAATATACTTACTAGTTATACTCTTGATTATTAATCTCTTATTAATATTATAGATTAACTATCCTTACGTAATTATATACTCGATTAACGAGTAGAAGTTAGCTATATAGTCTAATCTATAGTAGATATAGTAGCGACCTTTTATATACTCTACGACCTATAGTAAGATATACTCTAAGTATACCTCGATCGTTATAGCCTACTATTACTATTAGTTACTATTATCTTAGATAGTAGGCGACATATATTATCTAGTAGGTTAAATAGGCGTAGAGGCTAAGCTATACTCGCCCTTCTACTTTAGAAGTATTAGATTATTCATAGTTAACTTGTTAAAGTTATAGACTAGGTCGTTATTAGTCTATATTAGTCTAACTATAACTTCTATAGCTTCTATAGGTCGGCCTTCTATAATAGACTTCTATAAGGACTTAAGTTAACTATAGTTACGAGCCTACTCTGTCTAGAAACTATCTTCTCCTTTAATAAGGTCCTTAGCTAACTTAAAGATCTTCTTAAATAGTTTATAGGTCTCTAGCTTATATAGATAGATTCTATACTTAGTATAGAGTTTCTTAGATATCGTTACTAGTACTCTATTTAGTAAGAGTCTTAATCTCTTACGCTTACTTATATCCTCTAGGTTAATAGAGTCTAAAGTAAGACGGAACTAGCGAAGGAACTCTTTTAAGTTATTATCTTCTACCTTCCTCTTTTAGTAGAGCTACTCTAGGTACTCTCTAGATCGAATAAGATAGTAGGTATTACTCTTAATAAAGTAATTAAGGAAGGTAGTCTCGAATATCTTCTATAACTTATACTCTAAACGCTAAATCTCTAGATATAGTATAATATAGTAGTTAATAATAAGACGCTTAATAGTGTCCTTATACGAAGGCTTCTAGAGACTATAGTACTTACTTATTAACTTAAACCGCTCTAGGAACTTAGTAGTATTCTCTCTAGTAAAGTAGTAGTTTTAATTAGTACCTAGTATAGGCGGCTTTAGTTTATTCGCTTCGAGGACTTACTATAAGAGAGAAGCGAACTCTAGCTAGGTGCCTATTATAGGTTACTAAATAGGTCCTAACTAAGCTAGCTATTCTCGAGTATCGACATATCCTTCTACTAGAACGCTATCTATAGACTAGCTCTTTACCTTAGTATTATTAGAGATCTAGCCTTCTATAAGAGAAGATATAATAGGCTAGTTACTTTAGAAGTAGTAGCTTAAGTAAGTTAGGTAAGGTAGTAATAGTCGTATTCGTCTACCTCTTCTATAGGCGTAAAAACAAGTTACTCTTTTAGTCTATAGATTAAAGAGATCTAAGGACTCGATATATAGCGCTCTAGCGCGCTTAATTCCTTATTAGGCTCCTAGGGGCTAGACTATCTACGCTAAGAGCGTACGTTAGGTAATTTTAACTAAACTAGTAACTCTAACTATTTTTCTAACTTTCTTAATATCCTCTATTCTAACGTAGATATTAAAAATAAACCTTTTATAGCTCCTAGGAAATAGCTATCTTATAGGTAATCTATAGTAGCTCCTTCCTAGTCAACTAATAATTCTAATTTCCTTAGGTAATTTAGAGCCTAGCGCCTCTTCTTAGCTAGTTTTTAGTATTAAACGTATATCTATATACGTTTATAGCCTACGCTACGTAGAGTCGGTCGTTACCTTCTCTATACGCTAGTACTATAGTAGTTCCTAAGGCGTTTCTTTATTCTATCTATAACCCTTATAGTACTATACCTTCCTATATAATAAGTCGTTACGCTAAGGCCGCGTTACCTTAGACATATTACGCGCGACATAGCGCGACTTCTAGTTCCTTATAAGGCGTATAGTAGCTCTATCTTCGGCTCCTTATATAGTACGTAAACCTATAACTAACCTAGAGGTAGTAGTATATAAGTCTATACGTAGGTCGTAGGGCTAGAGTCGAGCGATAGCTCTATATAATAGTTAGTAGTAGGTATAGTAGGTAGATTAGTAGCGTGCCTACGGCGCGTAGTCGCGGAGGTATACGTCGGTAGCTATAGTAGGCTATATAGGCTATAAGCCTATTAGGATCGCGTAGTAGTAGCGCTAGTAGAAAATAAGTAGAAAGTAGAATAAGTTATTAAATAATACTATATTATATAATCGCTAAGTAGTAACCTAAGTAGTCCTCTCTAACCTTAGTAGTAGTAGTATAAAGGATAATAGTCTATAACCTCTATAGTAAGCTCGAAAATCGCTCTTATACGTATAGGTAGTAGTAGCTACTATAGGCCTACCTACTAGGTATAGGGACGCCTACTACGTTATAGTAGCTATACTTTAGGCCTAATAATATTAGCTTCTTCTACCTAGACGTATCTAAAGACGACTATAGCTAGAGAGATTTAGTAGATAAAGGTAATAAGATATACTATCGTTCTATATATCTATTTCTAGTATTAGTATAGGACTACGCTCTAGTTAATAGAATTAATACTATTATAGATAACCTTAATAAATACTTTAGAGAAGTAGCTATCTAATAATTTATATACGAAATTAATAGTAAGGACAAAATACGTATCTAAGCTAAAGATCGTAGTCTAAAACGCTAGGAGAAGGTATTAATCGACCGTTTCTCTCTTCTAATACTAGAGGCCTAGAACTTACTATTAGGCGAATTATTAAGAATATATCCTAGATAGTTAGTCTAGATATAGATATCTAAGTATAGTTCTAGGTACCTAAGGTATCTACCTAAGGCTTAGTAAGAGGTATATCTTGCTTCTCTTTCTTCTCTTCTTAGATAACTAACTTAATTAACTTTATATTTAGTTCCTAGCATATTACTACTATACTATATATATAAGTTAGTTTAAGATTAATCCCCTATTCTTCTTTACTACGCTATACCCTCCTTAATATTATATAGTATATAATACGCTCTCTACTTTTAATAGGTTATAAGCTCGAGTTTATATATTAAATAGGAGTAACCTATGTTAGTATAGGTTACTTATATCCCTTATAGTTTATAGAAAATATTTAGGGCTTAGAAGTTTCTCTAACTATATTACTAACGAAGCTAGTTTATACCTAGTAGTATATAAGTTAGTAAAGATCTCTATAAGATAGTAGTATGTTTCTACTTTATTAATACCTGCCTAGTTCTCTACTATTATACCTAGTATTACTAGAGTTAGAAGAGGCTACTTAGCCTTCCTACTACCTAGTAATAGAAACTCTACTAAGAGAGAAAGATCTAAGTCTTAGTAATTTCCTAAATACGAGGAATCCCTATCTCTTAGAGCTAGTCTCTCTACTATAAGAAATTACTCTTCTCTAGAATCCTTAGCTAGTCTAAAGTATTCTACTAATTATTTATTCTATTTACCTATTTCTATAATAGACTAAGAGGACAAGAAGAGCTAAAGGATTCTAATTCTAGATAGAACTAACTAGAAGAAATAGTTTAAGCTATAGATAGATAAGCTAGAAAGAAAGGACTAGTTCTAAGTAATTAGCTAACTAATTATTAGAGAGAGCCTATATATAGTTTAGTAGGATACTAGTCTCTAGATATAGATTACTTAGAATTAATACTTCTTAAAAGACAATATAGTATATAGGTTTAGTATTAGATATAGTATTAGTAAAGATAATAAGATAGAGCTAGAGATATAGTATATTACTATACTAGTAGCTAAGATATAGGTAATTCTCTAGAACAAGTATAATAGAGTCCTAAAGTCCTATACTATAGGTCTAATTAAGTAGTTTATTATATTTAGGATATTATCTAATAAGATAATTAGAGAAGTATAGAGATACCTTAGAGGCCTAGGTAAGAGGATTACTAAGATTAATCCTTAGGAAGCTTACTACTAGAGCTAAGAGAAAAGGCTAAAATATCTCCTATAGTCTCTACCTATATTATACTAAATAGCTAAGGATACTATTATAACCTAACTATTCTTAGATATAGATACTATTCTCCTTCTACGTAAGTCCTAAGAGGTAAGAGATAATCTAGATAAGATAGATATAGGTTTAGCTATATTCTATTCTAGGTAGCCTTACTAAGAAAAGTCTCTACTAATATACTAGCTCTATAAGAAAGGGAAGTACTAGTTAAAAGATTGTCCTAACCTCTCTACTACTAAGAAACTATTCTAGTAAAGAAATAGTACTAAGAACTAGAAGGACCTTTAGAGATTATTCTTTAGAGAGAGAGTTAGAAGATCTTCTTTACTAAGGAATACTAGATATATTAAGAAAGCTATCTATAAGTTATTATTATATAATAAGCTAAAGAAGGCTATCTAGAGAATAGGCAAGTAGCTTTAGAGAATAGAAAAGTCTAGAAAGCTTCTAAAGAAAAGATTTTTAGCCTAAGAGTCTAGTTCTAGTTCTAATTCTAGAACTTAATCTAGTTCTAGAAGTAATAATAATTCTCTATTAGAAGATAATAATTAAGATAAGTTAGCCTATTCTATAATTAAGGCTAAAAATAAGTTATTACTCTAAGAATAGCTCTTAGATTCCTATACCTTATCTTATATAACTAAGTAACTATCCTTCTTTAGATTAGTAAAGCTACTAAGGAAGAAAGTATAGATTAAGGTAGGAGGAGGATACCTCTATATAACCTACTCTAGACTAGTATAGATAAAGAGAATCTTAGAAGGAGAAGTTCTACTTAATAGAGTACTATTTATTCTTAATCTTAGAGTAAATCTTATATTATAGAATTAGTTTAGTAAGTAATTTAGAGTCTAGAAGCCTAATTTCACTCTTACCTTCTTAGATAGCTAAATAGTTATAAAGACTAAGCTAGTTAGAGGTATTCTATTTATTAGTAAGATATTACCTCTTCTATAGGAAAAGTTATATTACTTACTATATAATCCTATAAAGGTTAATAATATCTATACTACTCTATTAGAGAAGGATCTAAAATAGTAGGAGCTATAGTATAGAAGATTTATATACTTTAGAAGAGGGTTACTCTTAAACCTTTATAAAGTTACTAACCTAAAGGAAAGAATTCTAATTCCTAGCTAGGAAGAGTATAAGTATAGGATCTATATAATAGGTAAGATAAAGAAATACCTAGGTAAGTCTATTAAGAGAAGACCTAAAAGATTAGCTCTTATATTAGTAGATATCTATAGACTATTACTATTATTAGTAAAAGGTTTTATATAGTAGCTTAAGATTATTAATAACTTCTTAAGAAAGAAATAGGCATTTCTACTTAAAGCTAGATTAGATATACTAACTACTCTTTAGAACTAGAGGATTAGAGTAGAAAGATAGTTAGTAGTACTTCTTAAGTCTATAAGGGCTAATAATGCTAGAGAGATTACTACCTTAATTAAATAGTAGGAGAAGGACTTTAGAATTACCTTTAAGCTAACTAAGGCCTATAATTTACTCTAGAATAGAGTAGTTAAGAGGTCTATCTAAATATTAGAGGCCTCTATTAGAGTAATACTTAAAGAGAGTAAGATACCTATTAAGTTTTAGCTAGAAGCTCTTAAAGTATAGATATATATAAGGAACAAGCTCCTAAATAGATCTAATATTAAAGGATTTAAGCTCTTACCTAATAAAGCTTTTAATAGAATCAAACTAATAGTCTCCTACCTTAAGATATAGAGATATAGAGCTATAGTATATATAGATATAAGAGTATAGCCTTAGTAGGTAAAGAGTAATAAACTAATAAATAGAGGAAAGGATACTATATTTATTAGATATTATAATAATATAGTAAAGGTATAGAAGTTCTAGGAGCTAGATATAAAGGCTATTAAGTAGTATACTAATATAATCTTCTTTAAAGATAAGCTAGGTAGAGAATTAGACTTAAATATTAAGATTAAGAATCTCTCTAGTTTAGCTCTAAAAAGAAGACCTATTAGAAGGCTAAGAACTATTAGCTAGCCTACTCTATAAGCTAGTAGGAGTACCCTAGGTACTTCTAGTCTAGGCTAGTAGAAGCCTCCTTCTCTTTAGCTATTAGTATAGGTTTAGGAAGGAAAGAAACTCTTTATATAACTTCTATCTCTACTAGAAGATATAGAAGAGTATAGAAAATTCCTAGACTAAAGGAAAGTTAAGAAAGAACCTAAGAATTCTACCTAAGAAACTATAGAAATAGATTAGGAGTAGATAGCTCTAAAGTAAACTTTTAGAAAAAGGAAAGTATTCTTAGAACTTAATAGATTTAACTAGAAGCTAAAGCTAATTAGGCTTAAGCTAGATTAGAATAGTTAGCTAGATAAGGAAATACTCCTAGAGTATTAGGCTTTCTTCTTAGCTATAAGCTCTATTAACCTAGATATCCTAGAAGATCTAGAATTCTTAGAGGAAGTTAAAGAGATTATATTCTCTACTACTAAAGAAGTAGGAATATATAAATAGAAGGTTTTAATCCTAAGGAACTATAAAGAAGTAGTAAGTAATCCTAAGTAGGGTTATCTCTAGTAAGAAGCTATTTAGAAGAAGCTAGATATACTTATAAGTAATAATACCTAAACTATAATAGTCTTACTAAAAGGAGCTAACTTAGTTACCTTAAGATAGGTTTTTAATATTAAGAGAAAACTTAGTAGTACTATTAAAAAGTTTAAGGTAAGACTAGTTATAAGAGGGTTCTTTTAAAAGTATAGAGTAGACTATATAGAAACTTTTACCTCTATAGTTAGGTAGGATACTCTAAGAGGATTTATAGCTATAGTCTATAAGAAGGACCTAGTTCTATACTAAGTAGATATAAATAATATATTTATAGAGAGTACTCTATATAAGGATATCTATATAATCTTACTACTAGGTATTAACCTACTAACTAGTATAGTCTTATAAGTTCTAAAAAGTCTCTATAGGCTAAAGTAAGCTATAAGAGACTAGAATTAGCTATATATATTAAAGCTAAAAGGAATAGGATTTAGATAATTAGAAGTAGACCTATATCTTCTAATCTATAAGAAAAGGAAAGACCTAATAATCCTAATCTATATTAATAATATACCTATTACTATAGAGAGACTAGAAGATATCCTCTAGTTTAAAGACTAACTTAGTAAGGTCTTTAAGATTAAAGATCTTAGAGAACTAGATAAGATTCTTAGAATAAGACTAATAAGAAATAGATAGTAAGGCTAGCTAAAACTTAACTAGAAGCACTATATCTAAGAGAACCTAGCTAAGATAGGAATAGGCTAAGAAACTATATTACTAACTCTTTTACTAATAGATAGCTATAAAAGTCTAAAGCCTACTAGACTAAATAATAAAAGGTATAATAAATAGGAGTACTAATCTATTATTAGAATATAGATATAGCTTATAACTATTATAAGACTAGATATCTTGTTTACTTTTAGAAGATTAAGCTCCTATATTAGTAATCTAATAGTAGAATATATAAAGGCTCTAAAGAAGCTAACTAGATACCTAAGATTAAACCTAGATCTTAGTTTAAGATACTTAAGAAATAGTTAAGGCTATCTTACTAGATATATAGACTCTAACTATATAATAGACAAGACTAATAGAGTCTTAATCCTTAGATATATTTTCTTCCTTTATAGTATACTAATCTCCTAGATAAGTAAGAAGTAGAAATCTATAGCTATATCTATAATAGAAGCTAAATATATAGCTATAGGAGTATATATAAAATAGTTATAGTTCCTTAGTACTCTTTTAAGAGAGCTTAGATACCTAGAGTTAGTAGGAGAATGTTCTTACTAACTAAGGATCCTTAGTAACTAGGAAACTATTACTAGAATTAGGCTAATTTAGCTAAAAGGTAATAACTAAGCTACTCTTACTTTAGTTAAGAACTTATATATTTATAATAAGTCTAAATATATTAATATTTTATATAATACTATAAGAAAGCTCTAGTAGAACAGACTTATCTCTATAGAATATATAAATATAAAAGAGATAGTAGTAGATAGTCTTACTAAACTAAAGAATAGACTATAGTTTTAGGAGTTTATAAGGTAGCTCTACCTTATATAAGAGATATATAAAGATAACTCTAAGCCTTAGAGTTAGACTAAGAGGAGTTTAAAAGAAAGATTTTAGTTACTTAACTCCTCCTTAGTTAGACTTTATAAAGTCCTAAATTCTCTTACTAATATCAGACCTATTACTAACTATAATATTACTATATAGTACCTAGCTAAACTAGATACCTCCTAAGGCTAAGTACTAGTTAATATTAAAGACCTCCTCTATAGTAGCTATTATCTCTACTACTAGTATATAGTTACTCTACTCTCTAGCTTAATATAAGATCTCTATAGCTAAGAATAGTATACCTTAAAGGCTATTAGGGAACTAAGAAGCTATATAGAATATAACTAAGTAAAAGACTAGGCTATAAGGTATCTAGGGAGCTATTAGAATTAGCTATAAGGAAGAATAGGAGTAACTTACTAGATAGTCTATATCCTAAATAATCTACTCCTATATAAGAGAGAAGGAAGATCTTATAGAAGGTATTTCTTTTACCTTTTTATAGGAGGTAGTAGTATAGAAAGTTTATTAGATTAATAGTTAGTACTATCTAGTTATTAGTCTAAAAAGTAAGTACTTAATAACTAATTAAGATTAGGAATAGTATTTAAGTACTATAGATAATCTATTAAAAGATCTAACTATATAGTATAAGTAGGAGTATTAAGAATATATCCTAGATAGTTAGTCTAGATATAGACATCTAAGTATAGTTCTAGGTACCTAAGGTATCTACCTAAGGCTTAGTAAGAGGTATATCTTACTTCTCTTTCTTCTCTTCTTAGATAACTAACTTAATTAACTTTGTATTTAGTTCCTAGTATATTACTACTATACTATATATATAAGTTAGTTTAAGATTAATCCCCTATTCTTCTTTACTACGCTATACCCTCCTTAATATTATATAGTATATAATACGCTCTCTACTTTTAATACGAATCTTACTTTCTAGATTTAGTAAGATAAGGTCGCTATCTAGTAGACTATATCTAGTTAGTAGTTCGATAGGCTATAGAAGCCTAGATACCTAATCTTCTAGAATAACTAACCTAGGCGTAGTTAAGGATAGACTCGCTACTCTAGTAAGCTATACTAAAGCCTATAGCTTAGACTACTATATATTAATTCGTATCGGTTATAAACGAGAAGTTTAAGAGATAGAAGCGCCTTTATAAGCTATAGGACTCTTAGCGCGAGCGCTCGGATAGATAGAATACTAGTAAGTATAGAAATAACGATAGGTTACGACGATATAACTTCTATAATAGCTACGATTTAGATCGCGATAGCTGTTCGAGACGCTATCTAAACGATCGTCGACTATATAAAAAGATACTTCTAACTAATATATATAGTATAGAAATAGAGAAGATAGGACGCTAATAATCTAAGACTATCTAAAGTAGTTAGATTCTCGTAAGAGGAATAGGTATATAGAACGATATAACGATCGCTACTACGATAACGCTAAACTCTACTAGAACGAGAGACACCTAGTAAGTCTATAAGTCGATAAAGGTACTAATCTACCTAGGAATAAAAGTCGAGGTAATCGTGACTCTAGTAGGCGAGAACGAGGTTACTACCTAGGTAATTACTATAACGCTATTAAGGAAGATAGCTTACGCTCTCTATCTTAGCGTCTAGGTAATTACTACGCGAATATAGATAGTAGTTCTAAATCTAGCCGCTCCTATAGCTTAAGTTACTACGACTACTACTAAGAAGGAAACGATACCTAAGTATATTTTACTAGCCTATTATATAGTATAGATATTACTATATATATAGATTCTACTACCTAACTATTTATACTAGCTACGATAAAGAAGACGTATACCTATACGTATCCTAGTATAGTTAACTAAGAGTAGCGAGATATATCTCGTATATCTAGATATAGGAGCTACGCTATTATTAATAGACGACGACTTCCTTAGAGAATTAATTCCGAATATTACCTACTATTATACTTTATTATATATTAGTAGCGTAGGCGTAGAGGTAGTAGACTATAGTAAATATATCTATCTAGACATTTAGTACCTAGCTAGACTTAAAAAGAAGTAGGTACTTACGTATTCTAGACGTAAGATCTATATTATAAAGAACCTCTTACTAAAGCTACTCCTAGCTATAGACTTTATTATTCCTAAACGAGTTATAATCGATTCGATAGTCTACCTTATAACCTTTAGATCTTACTAGAACGCCTTAGTTCTACTAATTACTAATAGATATAGTAGAGAGCCTTTTAATATAGCTATAACTACTAGAGTAAACACTTTTATATTACTAGCCTAGAAGGTTACTAAAGTCCTAGTCTAGTATAGAATAGAGCTACTCTATAGCTACGATTTTAGATTTAACGCTACTTCGTAGATAGCTAGATACTCGGAGGTTATAGTTTACTTAGTAGTAGTTAACGCTAATACCTCCTTCGTCCTACTACGTAACGACTTAGACGTAGACACGCTTCTACTCTTAGGTACGTGTTTAGGAAACCTAATAGAGTACGATTTCGAAGGCGCGTATCTAGTAGATACTAAGGATATAGCTATTATAGTACTACTAGATTTTTATAGATAGGGCTCTCGAGCCTATAAGACCTATAGTATCTAGTCTTTCGAAGTATCTATTATCTAGCTAATAAATTTAGTAATTCCTCTACTAATAGTAGGAATAACTATCCTCTTACTAGTAGGTATAGGAAAATCAATAGTTATAACTAGTATAGTACCTCTAGATATCTCTAATCCTAGATACGAGATAGTCCTAGATAATAATATAACCGTTTATACTAGAGACTAAGATAACGACGTCTCTACTCTAATAGATATAATAGTAAAATATAAGATACTCTTCTAGGATAAAGGAACTATAGTAAAGGTTCTACTAGACGAATATATATCTATTAATATCCTTCTAGGGTATAAGTAAGATAGTATACTAACTATAATTTATCCTCTTTATAAACCTAATAGGTAGGTTATAGATAAGGCCTTCGAAACCTTTTATAGATAAGAGAAGATATTATTTGTCTATAAGCCTACCTAGTTCGGGTTTCTAGTATTCGTAGTTTAGAAGACGTTAATAATAGATAGTAAGCTATATCGTAAGAGCTATATAGTAGTAGATATATAGGGACTAAATAAGATTTTAGTTAAGGATTCCTACTCTTTACTACGATAAGAGGATATCGTGAAATCACTTAGAGGTAGCCGATATATATCGATAATAGACGCTATTTCCTTCTACTAATAGGTAGTCGCTAAACTAGATAGATATAAGTTTACTATTAATAGCTATAGAGGCTAGGAATAGATAAACGTTACTATTATAAGCTACTAAGGAAGCGTCTAATACGTCTAGAGATAGCTAGATAGGATACTAAAACCTTTCGCCTATTACGTATATATATATTAACGATATCGTTATCTTCTTACGTACTTACAAAGAGTATCTATAGTATCTAAACTAGGTATTCGCTATACTCTAAGATATAAACGTTAGTATATTACTCTAGAAATCCTTCTTAGTATACTCTTCTATTAAGCTACTTAGATAACGAGTAAGTAGTATAGAGTATACGATATACGAGGAAAAGGTTTAGACGATCCTAGACCTACTATTTCCTAAGATACTAAAGGATTTAGAATTCTTTATTAGTCTAACTAGTTAGTAAAGATACTATATCCTATACTACTCTACTATTATTACGCTATTCGAGAAGCGTAAGGCCTATCTAGTTAGCCTTACCCTATCTAATAGAGGTAATACTAGGAAACGCTATATAAAAAAGGTAATAGCTTAGAACAAGATAATAAATAGATAGCTCGTCTAGCGTTCTTTCGAGATACTAAAGAAATTATATCGTATAGCTACTTTCCTCTATAATACTAACCTAGATAGACTACTTTATATCGACCTAGACTCTAGTAAGAAAGGTAGAGCCGTAATCCTATATATAGTAGAAAGAGATCTAGAGCCGGTCCTTAAGAATAGTAAGGTAGCTCGTTTCCTAGCTACTAAGATATACGTAGTTATATATCTTAGTAAAGCCTATATAGACGTAGAATCGAGATATCTAGCTATAGAGCTCGAACTAGTAGGACTTCTCTAGATAGCGAGGAAAGCGAGATATATACTATAGGTATATAGAAGACTAGTTTATATATTTATAGATTATATAGTAGCTATAGGTATCGCGAACGCTAGGTCGCTAATAACTATAACCTCTATAGACAAACTAAATCTCTACTTAGTAAGAGTCGGATAGTACCTCTCTTAGTTCCTATAGATTAAAATCTTTTATAGACTAGAGCGTATTTATAGTATCCTAGACGCTCTTAGTAGGCTAATATAGGACCTAAAAGATAGTAAGGATCTCGTAGTAGACACCTTAGATCCTCTTAGATATAATAACCTAGATATAGCTAGAGACGCTATAGATAGTTTATATCTCTATATGAACTATAATAACTAGTAGCTAGATAATAATAGTAGCTTTTGTTTCTATACTATAATAGTAGACGAGTATACTAGCTATATATTTACTTTACTAGAGGCTCTAGTATTCTATTCTATTTTAGTAGAAATAATATAAGAGTTTAAGGATAAACTAATATAAGAGTATAAAGACGATTCGTATTAGGTAGATAGACTTCGATAGCTTACTAAAGCCGAGGATCGTCGTCTAGTAGAATAAGAGAGAGATAGACTAGCGATACTAGATAGTAAGCTACTAGAGCCTATCGAAGATAAGCTAGAAGCGGCGCTATCTAGACTCTAGTTCTTTCTTAGATAGAGCTTAATCTACTTTAAGGATTTGGAGAATAGCTACGAATAGCTATATATCTTAAAATTATACTATAAGGAAGTCTTTACGATAGCCTACGATAGATATTATTACTCTAGTTTCTATAGGACCTATACTCGTATTTATACTAGCTTCTATATTAGACGACTCTCGAAGGAACTACGTAGGTATATTAAGTTCTATCTAGATTATTTAACGTACTAGACACTATAGTATAGACTATTTAGTAAGCTCTATCGGATTACTAGTAAGCCGGTTCTATACTATATAGTAACTATAGACTAGGTCTATAGAATACCGACTACGATAGAAGGTTTTAATAGCTTTCTAACTTATACTTATATATATAGTAAGAAGATTATACTTACTCTAGTAGAATCAACCTAGATAGTAGAGGATTATAGCCGTTTATAGCTAGAAGCGTATATTAGACACGAGAGAAACTTACTAGCTATCTTAATTAGAGATAGAGACTCTATCTAGTTATCCTAATTCCTAAAGATAGTCTTTAAGAAACTTAGTACGAGGGTCTTAACTATAATAGTATATTACCTATAGTCGGACGGTTAGTTAGAGAGAACTAACTAGATCGTAGAAATTACTCTCTAATTCTTTACTTCCTCTTTCCTAGATAGCTAGTAGATAGAGGCTCTACTATATATATAGGCTGAATTAAATAACGTAAAGAACGACTCTTTAGGTAAAGTACTAAACGTAGTTATTTAAGGTTTCTATAATAACCTAGACGTAGTAAACTCTTTAGTAGAACTACTAATAGTAGACTATATTAACCTATAGTAGAAGGCTAGAGATAAAGTAGCTAATTCTCTCGCCTAGGTAGTAGCTACGATAAAGGCTCGATACGACGCTATATATACGCTAGTATACTTCCTTCCTAGCTAGAGAGTCCTACTTAAGCTATATAGAGAGTACTAATTACCTAGCTAGACGAATAGGAAGCTTTCTAGCTAGAGGTAAGAGCCTTTTAAGATCGTCTAGAGAGTTAGAAGACTAGCGTATAAGCTCGAACTCTCTCTAATAATAAGGATATATCTATTTAGTCGCGTAACTTAAGCTATATCCTAATAGTAACGATCTATATAATAGAATACTACTAGAGCCTAGTCTAGTATAGATAGAGAATAATAACGACCTAAGTAATCTATATTACGAAATCGAGTAGCTCTTAGATAGACGTATCTTATAGAGAAGGACGTAGTACTTAGTAAAATAGCTAGACTAGAATTATAGCTATAACGTCTAGTATAATATTAACGATCTTTAAGACGCTCTCGACTTAGTATAAGCCTACGACGAAGTATATCTCTCTTATAAGACAAGGCGTAATATACGTCTAAGGATAATACGATAGAGTAACGCTATAGGTAGAACTATCTACTAACGCGAGAGTAAAAGTAAAGCGTTATCTAGAAACGAAAGTAAAGCGCTAGCTACTACTAGATAAATAGTAACGAACCTATATATAGATACTACTATACCTTAACTATAGAGGTTAGGGCTACGATAGTAGGAAAGAATACTAATTAATAATACGCTAGTATTTTAGATATAGTTACTAGTCTTAATAGGTAGCTATTTATTATTATTATCTCGCTAGTAGTTTCTCGCTCTACTTATATTATCGCGATAATAGATATTCGCCTTATATTATTACCTATAGAGAGTACCCGCCTATAGCCTACTCGTATAGTCTACTAATATAGAGAAATTTATACTCGACTACGTTTTTTAATCTTCTATAATATACCTACTTTCTACTAACCTACTACTTACTACGAGATATACTCCGAACCTAGTTAAAACCGATATAGACGGACACCTATACTACCTATCTTAGTTCGAGATTTTACTACTCTACCTTCCTTAATAGATAGAGACGATACTAGTAACCGCTAAGGCGCTCTATCTACGATAGTAAAGAAGAGTAAGCGTAGACTCTCGAAGTACTAGAACCCTTTTATAAATAAGGTATCTACTACTATAGACGACGAATTACTAGCTATAGACGCCTAAAAGTACTCTTCTAAGATTATCGAACTAGACGATATTAATAAAGAAGTATTAGCTATACCTACTACTCTAAAACATAATAAGAGAGCGTAAGCCTCTAAACTATAGACGAAGGCTTTAGCCTAGATAGCTAAAGTTAACGAGAATATAGAGGTAATAAGGAACTAGCTTATTTTAGACTAGAGAGTAGAGAATAGCGTAGAGTTTAACGCTACCTACTAAATATAGGCTAATAACGGTTAGGTAGAGCTACTAAAGCTAGCCTAATAGTTTTCTAAGTTACTAGCCTAAAAGGTCTCTTTCCTAGCGCTAGATATCTATAAGAGCGCTAATTTTCTCTACTACGCTACTTAGTAGTAGCTACTATTAAAGATACGTCTATTATCTATACTAAAGTACGTAAGGTCTCTACTATATATACGCGAACTTAATAGCCTAATCCTCGACGATAGAGACTATTTTAAGATAGGCGAGTAGGACGTAGACTTCTAGCTATATCGCTTAGTATAATCTAAGAAGAAAAGAGAAAAGAGCTAGATCGAGGAACGTCTATATAATACTACTAGCGATTTCGAGAAGTAGCTACGCTTGTCTATAGACCTTAAAGAGCGCTAAGTAAAGGTTACTAGATTAGCTAAATATTTCCTAGTACTCTAGGCTAACTACCTATACGATACGGAACTAGAGTACTAGACGTAGTTAATAGACGACGAGTATAGAGCTATTCTAGACAGACCGATTCCTCTAGAGCTACTAAATAGCCTCTACTACCTGGTACCTATCTTAGACGTTAAGAAGGATCTTCGGCTTCTATATTTAGATAGCGCCTAGTTATAATATCTAGCCGACGCTCTACTAGTCTAGAATAACTTAGCGCTACTATCTACTAATTTATAGTCTAGCGAGCGATACTTCTTACGAGTTAAGAGACGCTATAATAGAGACGACTACTAAGAACCGATCCTAGAGAGTATATTCGAGGCCTTTAGGCCGAGACTATTTATAATTAATAAGCGTATTCGTATTACTATAGGCGCTACGCGGTACGTTACTAAGCTACTATCGATTTAGGATATCTAAGCCTATCTCGTACTAGACCTTATATAGTAGATAGTATATAACTACCTACTATAGGTAGCTCTTTTAGTATTCTAAGCCTCGCTAATAAGACGCGCGAAGGATTAGATAACTCTTAAGTCCTATTTTATCTAGCTATACTACTTCGATCCTATAGTCGTAATCTCTTTTATCGATCTAGTTATAGGCTTCGAGATAGTAGATTTAGTATTAAGAGTTATCGTAGCTATCCTACTAAGTAAAGAAGATAAATTAAGACTATCTAATTCTAGAGAGAAGATCCTTTTAGATAGCTTCGACGCTATAGTACTTCTATAGTATAACGCCGATATCTATACTTTATAGATTAAATCGTTTACTAAGTAGTAGTAGATAGTCTATACGAAGTAGGTATAGAGACGTATAGGTAGGTACGATCTCGTAGACTAGCTTATAAATATAAATAAGGCTACTAAGCTATTAGAGTAGCTAGTATACTAGACGGCTTTAATAGTATAGCTCTAAGCTAAGTTTTTCTACTAGCCTTAGAGAGTTTCCTACGATAGAGATACGAAGTAGCTAGTTAGTAGAGGAAATATATAGATAGACAAATATATAGACGAGACGCTACGCTAGAGAGACTAATACTTAGTACCTAGTAGTAAAGAAGCTCTATTTAGCGATAATACTCTACTATATCTAAAGGACGACGTTTTACCTCGTATAGGTCTACGCGTCTCCTATATAACCTATACTACGTATTTCTAGGCACTACTTGATTTCTAGACTACTTATACTCTAGATACGATTCTAGCTCGTCTACTAAGATAGAGATATAGAATTTTAGTAGCGTTCTAAGAGATATCTATTAATAATATATTATTCTTAGCTAAGAGCGAGACTAATAAGGACAAGTTAAACTAGTAAGCTAGCTTCTATAACTAGGTAGCTAAAATCCTAAACTCGTTACTAGAATACGGCCTAATCGTTTAGACTATAGATATAGTCTAGTTCTTTAAGATATATAATTTAGAAGATAGGCTAGCGATTAACGACGTATCGCTAGTACTATACGTATACTTACTAAGTATAGACGAACTAGATAGTAACGGGTCTATTATTATAGACGCGTAGCTTCGTAATACGAATTAGCCTATAAACTTTATAGTAAACGTAGTAGCTCTTACTACTATAGCTAGACGTAGTTACCTAGAGGTCTTAGCTAATACTATTTAGGTCTACGATTCGCTTATAACTATTATAGTACGAGCTATTAATAACCTTCTAGACTATCTAGGAGAGGAGTCTAGCTCTAATAAGCTATAATAGACTATCGACCTACTATAGACTACTAAATTATAAGAGACGCGCGATATAGTAGGTTAGTAACTATATTCTACTAAGCTACTATAGACTATCGAGTCGCGAGAGATACGCGACGTACTAGGTAACGCTCTACTAGACGATACCTTATTTATAATACCTAAATTAGACGTACTCTAGCTAGATAATAACTAACTAGCTAGCGATCTCGGTTAGAGAAATAATCGCTAGTCTACTACTATAGATAACCTCTCTTAACCTACTAACTATAGCTAGATAATAATAATACGAGTAATACTTACTATCTATAGAAATATCTACTCTACGTAGAAGATAGCTAAAGAGGTAGGCGATATCTTCTTAGAATCTATATCGAACGCTAAGATAGCTATAGCTATAGCTAGTAGGTACCTATTAGACCTAGAGTACGATCTCTATAATATAGGTTACTTACTAGGTCTAATTCTATTACTAATATTCTACTTTATAGACGTAAATAAAGACGTAGCTAGCTTAATTAAATCGCGCCTAGTACGCGTACTACTAGAAGAGAGTATATAGTAGGTAGTAGACTACTTCGGTCTAACTCGTCTAAAGACGTATAATATAGAGCTATTATACGTAGTACTAGCCGAGATACGCCTAGTTCTATATAGGAGTACTCTACTATATAAGTAGGAGGTATATAATAGAGATAGCGACTTATATAGTAACGCTCTAGACCTCGCCGATATATAATACCTATCTACGCGAACCTAACTTTATAACTACTAATAGATAATAACTACTCTAATACTAACCCTCTAGGTAGGTATAAGAGTAGTCGCTATAGAACAAGACCTGTTCGGATAGTAATAGTCTTGTAATACGTTAATTAAACAGTAGTAACGAGCTTAAAATAGTAGCTCTAGGACTAAGAGCCTTATACTAGGACCGTAGAACATTGAATTAATTAAGTAGAGTAAACATTCCTATCTTAGAAACGAGCTACTACCTTGCTTTTATACTAAAACTACTAAGCACGGTATATAGGTAGGCCTTTACCTTACTAATCCTCTCTTCCTTAGTATCTAACTAGATACCTAACTACCTATAGACCTTACTTAGAATTACTTAAAACTAGCTAGTTTTTCTATTAAAGTCTATTAAACTTTCAATTAGAGGCCTATTAAATAGTTACCTTTTCTAACGATAACTACTAAAAACACCTTCTTAGATCCGATTATTATTCGCTAGCTACTACTCTTCTACTATATCCTTAGAGATCTCCTTAGGAACGGCCTCTCTCTTCTTTAACGCTAATACTTCTAAGTTACTATCTACGCTTATAAAGCTAGCTTTACTAAATATATACTCCTTAATATCTATAGCTATAGCGTAGGCGGTATCGAATTAAGCTTTAGCCGTAGTCTACTATTTAGCTATATAGACCTTGAACTCCTTCTTACTTATACTAAAGAGCTTCTTTATTTCTATACTTACTACCTAATCTGCCTATAGAACTCGGCCTACTAAGGTATCGGAAATCGGGCCTAGGCTAGTTAATAGTACCTCTATAGCGAAAGGCTTTATCGCTCGTATAGGGTATATAGTACTAGAAGCTATAAAGGGTATCCGCTCGTAGTAGAGATATACGCTATAGATCGTAGGAACGTTAACGTAATTACTATTAGGTAGCTTATCTAACGTACGACTATTAGGGTAGGCTAGAAACACTATTAGAATTATACGATACTCTTCGCTTATACGAGTATACTACTAAGAGATATAGGGGTACGAAATAACTAGCGAGCTCGTATTAGTATAAGGATTCTTCTAACTAAGCTTAAGATTAGCTTTTATTTCGTTAGTAATTACTAGAGGTATAGTCTCGACGAAACCTATACTATAGCTTTACTTATTAGCGATAATACGCCTCGCTAGCTACTTTGCCTCCTTAGGGTTAAAGAGCCCGTTACTAATCGTGTCCGAGGTTAGTAAAAGTCGTCCTCTATCGCTAGTATCGTCTAGAGAGATCGTAAATTGAACCTAATTAAGCCTCTTCTTCTTAAGTAGTATATTCTCGTTTAAGGCGATATACTAGAAGCCGTTAGGGTAGTTAGAACTAGCCTTATCGTCGAAGATATAAAAGATAGTAGATAGGTAGGCTACGTACTTAATAGTCGTATATAGAGTAGTAACTAGCTAGTATAGCTATAGTAAAGAATATTAGCGAAGAAGCTATTAGGATAGCGAGTACTATATATCGCGAGACTAACTATACTAACTAATAGCTATATTATACTATCGATATACTATAAACTTATACCGTATAGCTTCGAGTAAAGAGTCTAGGATCTAAAATAGGCCTCTAGTAGAAGGAGAATAAAAGAGGAAGCCGTAATTAGTCTAGATACCCTTATTACTATTATAGTCTAAGAGCTCCTAAGCCTTCTAATAGATATTAGAAGTAACCTTTAAGTCTACTTTAGTTACTACGAACTAAAAGGGTCCGAGATAGCTTCCTTCTACCTCGCGTATTAGAGCGTTAATATCGTCCTCTAGTTCCTAAGTATTAGTACTTTTCTTACTACGACGAGAGCGTCCTACTAGTTTAGAGAAGAAAGTATTCGCTTCTAGCTTAAACTACGTCTAGTTTTAAGTATTCTAGGCGATAAGGGCTTAGAGATCGGCTATACTACCTATCTAAACAATACGCTAGTAGAGAGTATACGTTACGTTAGCTGTCTTTAGTAGCTTCAAACCTATAGTATTACCTATCTTAGTTATATATTCTTTATAAAGAGGCTAGCTAAGGTATAGAAGAATATTAATTAAAGCGTAGCTCTTAGCTACTTTCTTCTTCTCCTAGACATTATCGACTTCTTTAAGAGCTCTACTAACGATTATATAATAGTAGACTTTAGAGGTAATACTATCCTTTATATAAGCCTAGTAACGTAGATTAGGCTCTAAGTCGCTCTCTAGCTTAATTCTACTATTATCTTCTAGTACGATTAGCGATAGGCGTTACGGACCTAGTAGCGGCTCCGTCGTAGATAATACTTAGTCTTATATAGGATCGCTATCGCCTAAAGCGCTTAGTATAGAAGAAGTCTTAATCGAGGTAATAATAGTTTCTCTAGTACGAATTCTAGTAAGCCTCTCGCTCTTACGAAGGACGGGCGTAGGCTTCTTCGTAGAGCTTAGCGTTAACTTCTCTAACTAAGCTTTTAGCCTCTATATAGTACTAGGCGATACGGAATCTCTAAGGCGAGGCTCTAGAGTCGTAAGTAAATTACCTTCTCCTTCTTCTTCTTAACTAGAGTTTCGAGTAGGACTAGATAAGGATAGGCTCTTAGGCGTAGAGGAAGAGGGTCGTCTATTAGATCTTAGATTTCTAGAAGGAGGTAATAGTCTATAGAATATTAAGAGCTATTTCTCTACTACTAGGAATACGTAGGTCGGTTCTTTAAAGATCTCTCCTTTACGCTCTCCCTTAGTAAGCTTGACTATAAATCTATACTAATTAAGCTTATAGCCTACCTCTAGGCGTGCCTCTCTTATCTTATAGCTAAAGACGTCGACCTACGAAAGCTCCTCCTTAAACTTGTTCTAGTAGCGTCTCCTATTCAAGTTCGTATTAATAAAGCCTAAGCCTTACGAGCTAGGAGTCTTCTTACTCCTCTATAGCTAAAAGTACTAGCTATAAGAGAATATGTTCGCTACCTACTAATAGAAACGATCTTACTTTTACTATACTAAGAAAACCTAGTCTTTAGGCTCGCTCTCTTCGAAGACGCCTTTATACTTATTTAACTATTAACGAAGGTTCCTAAGTATCTCTTTATCGTATAAGACTTAGTTAAGAAAGAGGAAGTTTTACTTATACCTAAACTCTATACGTAGCTACTACTAAATCAAGTTTCTCTTCTTTACTAAGTCTCGGCCTTCTTAGCGTATCTTCTTTATATTATCGCGCTTTACGCTCTACGCGTTAAGGTACTTTAGTAAAATCTTAGTAGAAAGGCGTTTAAAGAAGTTAAATACGCCGATCTTTATCCTATTATTTACTTCCTCGACTTGCTTAAGTACTAAGTCGACGCTCTCCTCTTAGTCTTATAGTATCTCTAGCGATAGAATAGCTTCGGTAGTATTATCAAGGTTCGTTATACTAGTAAGAGGTCCGCTTAAGGCCTAGAAACTAACAAGCGAGCCTTCGCGATTAGTACGAGCGAGCGCTATACCTTATATAGAACTTAAAGAAGCTATCTTTCGTCGTTTCTTTAGAGACTCTTATCTAAGTAGTTCTTATATAGGACTTCGAATAGGCGAGGTAGAAGGCGAAAGCGCCGGTCTTAATAGCTTAGGCGTTAAAGAACGCTAGAAAGGGGAAGTCTTGTTCTTTCTATACGATAGAGAAAGAGAACGTCTTTAATTAGTCGTGTTAGTAGCTTAGGGCGATATAAAGCGCGTAACTAGTAATAAGTAACTTAAATAGTAAGGAGGGTCGGGCGCGTAACCGGTTATAGAGTTTTCTATTATATTAGTTACTACTTACGTATATAAACAGCTATATAGCGTTACTAGGTAGTAACGGAAGATAAGAATCGAACTTAATAGAAGTAAGGCTCTATAGTAACTAATTAATAGTTAATAAGGAAGAAGAGATCGTTTAGAGCGTAAAAGTAGTCTAATTATATACCTTATCGTAGTAGCGTAACTACTACTAGGATTAGAGGTCTATATATAGAGCTTAGTTACGTAAGGTTTTAGTTATTATTTAAAAAGATAACTAAAAGTTTACTTTACCTTAACGCTTCTATAGCCGTCGTATGCTACTAATACTACTACTAACTACTATAGTATATACCTTACTATCGCTAACGAGGACTAAGACTTAGATACTATCGTCGTTACCTCTACTAACTTAAAAGAGCCTTATTTTTTATATACCTAGTCGACTTACTAGATCGCGCTTTCTATATCGTAAGAGACCGCTAGCGCTATAATTAATAGCTAGAAAGGAGCTATTAGAGCCGTTATTACTAAGGATTTAAGCTTCTCTACCTTTATATAGGCTGAAAACCTTAAACTTTAAGAATTCTCTATTAGAAACTAATATTTTTAGCGATTTCTTTAGTTAGGCGAAAATTAATAGTAAAAAAAGACCTTTAGGATAGATAACCCTTATCTTCCTTCTTCGATTAGCGATAGAAAAGGGCTCTAGGAAGGTAGATTATAGTACTAACTTTAGAAATCGCTAGTAGAAAAGAGCTTTAGAAGTATAGGTCTAGCTTAGATTTTTAAGACCTAGTAGTAGAAAGTAGCTCGGGATAGCTAACTTTTATAGCGATAGTAGGCTTAGGACTTAGAAAAAGGAGTAGGATAGTAGGTTAACTAGTAGATACAGAATCTATACTTAAAAGTTAAGCTTAAAGGAGTAACTAGCTATATAGATACTTATCTTAGCTATAGAAAATAGCGTCGAGATAGTTAGGATTAGCTAGATTTCTACTAATCTAGTAAAAGAGGAGCTTAGGAAGCTTAGATTATAGCTCGATAGTAGCTCTAGGAATAAAAGAAGTACTTAGAATAGCTAAGATTTAGCTAGATTTATACTAGTCTAGTAAATTATAAGCTTAAGAAGCTCCGATTAGAGCTTAATAGTAGCTTTAGGACTAAGAGAAGCGCTTAGGATAGTACGATCTTAGAAAGATTAGCTCTTTTTATAATAGAGGCTAGGCTTTAGTAGCTAGATCTTAGCTTATACCTCTAATTAAGTATCGCCTATCGAATTTCTAAATCTTTAGCTCTACTAGGCTAGTTTTAGCCTTTAGCTTACTAAGTCTTCTACTTCTTCTTTAAGCTCCGTTAGTAGCTAGCGTATATAACTCTCCTTTTCTTTTTAAGTTATTACTAATAGCTTACTAATAAAGATCTATAGATACTTGTACCTAGGTAGAAGGCCTAGTTCTATAACCTTCTCTATTAGTAGCGGTACTTCTTCTAGTTTAACCTAATCTAGAACTAGCTTTAGGTTTTCTTATAGAAAGGTATATTTCTTAAAGTCTATTCTCTTATAGATATACTCTCGCTTAGAGCTATCTAGTTCCTTAAGTTTATACGATATACCTCTCTATAATACTTTAGATACTCTAAAAGAGCCTTTCTACCTAAATATAAGCTTATAGGAGAAGCTAGTTTTTAACTTAGAGTAGTATACTAATACGAGATCTCCTTACTTTAGTATAGTAAGATCTATATAGCGATATTTATCGAAGTACGCCTTGTTCTATTCTCGGAGACGCTATTAACGTAGTCGTCCTTCTTCTATAGTCGTTTCTATAGCTTCTAGAGCTTAAGCTCGAATCGTAAGGAGCTCTACTCTAGTCTTAACCTTACTCTAATCTATAATCTAGAAGGTATAGTATTCTAGTTCGATTAGTAGTACTACGTTACGTCTAATTATTACCTCCGATAGTATTAAGCTAGTAGTAGAGACTATTATCGTTCTCTCTACCTATAGAACCGCTAGAATATAGTCCCGAATCGTATAAAGGCCGCTATTAGAGAGCTTTAAGTAAGCGTCTAATATCGTCTTATAGCCGACTTTAACGATAGCGTTAGACTAAGGGTAGTATAGCGAAATATTAATACGTTTAATACTATACGATAGTAGTAGCTTCTCTACGTTACTAAGGTTAGTCTTATAGTTATCGAGGATAACTTCTATAGCGGCACTCTACTAGTAAAAGATCTCTTCCTATATAAACCTTACTATCTATACTAAGGAGATACTCTTCGCTAGGTACTAGAATATATATACTTCTAGCTAGCGCGATAGAGATTCGCGTATAACTATTAACGAATAGTTCTTCGAGATATATAAGCTATCGATATACTACCTCTAGCCGACTATAACTTAGAGTAGGATTTATAGTTCTCTAGGTACCTATCTCCTATACCGAAGACTATAAATAGTATATTACCGAATAGCGAGCGAGATTTAAGCCTAAACCCTATCCTACTACTATCGTTTCTAGATAAGATTATATGTTTGTTTAGCGCTACGATAACCGTTCTTATAATAGTATACCTTAATAATACGAGCTCGCGCTTTAGACTTATTAATAACTCGCTATAGAGGTCTAGCTACTCGCTCTTAGCGCTAGAGCTAGTTGTTCTTAATATAAAATAGCCGACACTTCTTCCTTAACTACTTATACTCGTTATTAGAAACTCCCTTAGGTCTTTATATCTATATAAGTATGAAAGCGATATTTATTAACTCCTAAGAGTAGATCCTATCGATCGTAGGTAGCTCGCTCTAAATTACTCGTACGAAGAAGGCGTTAACGTAAAAGGTATCGAAGAATTACTCGTTAATTATTAGATCTACGTCTTCTTCCTATTCTATAGCCTCTATATCTTTAGGCATAGTAGGCTTCCTTAATAACGAATCTAGAGCTATATACTTCTTACTAGGAATATATATAATGTTAAAGTCGAAGAGATAGATCTATACTAGCTAGCGCGTTATTACTATATTCGGTAAATTAGAGGCAGCTTTATTAAGCTAGTAAACAAGGGTATTTATATTAATCTCTAGTTAGAAGTATACTCTAAATAGCTATAGTTTTAGCTTTTTTAATACCTTTAGTATACTAAGGTATTCGCGCTTTCTAGTATCGTACTTAACCTCTACTAGGTTAAATAGGCTAGACTTATATCGAACTAGATAGTAGAGAAGTAGCTCGTCTCGATTATATTAGGAAAGCGTATATCCCTAACCTTTACTACTCGAATCTACGCCTACGATAATAAGTCCTATTCCTTCTCTATAGTTAAGAGTAACTAGAGCTAGAGCTGAAACTAGTACCTTTAAGACGACGTCTTTAGCTAGTTAGTGTTTAGTAGTCTATTAAAACTTAGTATCCTTCTATAAGAGTTTAAAGAGTAGAGTAAGGATAATCGTAAAACCTTTAACCTAGACGTAGTAGTACGTAACTACGTCGAGGAAGATTCGAACCTCCTTCTAATTCTCTAGCGTCGGCTATTTCTTAATCTTCGCTACTCTTACGAAGTCTAGATAGCGACTATCGATACTAGTAAGGTAACTAACGATTACTAGTTGTTCGTAATAGAGCTATAGCTTATTAAAAGCCACGGTTATATTAGCTCGTTCTATATTATAGAGAACGTCGTCTATAGCTATAATATGTTTAATAACGTAATAGTAGAGGCTAGGTTTAACCTCTTTACTATCGTACTTCGTCTTAGGCTCTTTAATACTAATATTATTAAGGAACGGCTATACCTTATACGAGACATACTCTATAAGTACTTGATTAATAATACGAACGAACTAGGTAATAGAATTCGTAGCTCCTTATAGTAACGTTATCTACTATAATAGTTCTAGTAGTAAGTCGAAGCCTATAAGGTCTCTATATAATTTATCGAGTAGGATTTAGTTATATCTAGAGAAGATATTAACTAACGAGGCTAGCGCGTAACTAGTAAAGTCCTTAGAGAAACCCTTAGTGTCGAGTAGTAAGTTCGAATCTCTTATAGTAACTTAATTAAACTTCTAAGCTACGTTAATTAACTAATACTTCTTTAGCTTACCTACCTCTATCTTCTTACTAATAAGGAAGTATAGGTTTCGATAAGTACTGTAGTATAGCTTAAGAGTTCTAGCTTAGATTCGTTATCTTAGTATGTCTTCTACGACGTATCGTAGAGATAGGTTTAGCTTGAAGCCTAGATACTACTATAGCTCGTAAGGAACTGTCTAGATCTTCTATAGTAGAGTAATATTAGGATTAATTTAGCCTAAATACGTAAAGTCCTACGTAAAGGCAGCTTCTCGATTCCTTAGTATATAGTATAACAAATCCAGCTCCTTTAGTAGTAGTTCTATACTAGGTTTGAACTTTATAAGCTGTTTAGGCGTAAGGTGTAATCTAGGCTCGATCGCTAAGAACCTCTTAGTTAAGTACTTACTATTATAAGGTCTAGTACTAGGTAGTATAGCTACTTCCTTCTTAATATAAGTCCGTCGCTAGTCCTTTAATCTACTAGGATTTAAGCTATTAGTTATAGTAATATCAGCATTTACTAGTTTAATCTTATTAGTAACTCGCTTATAAAGAGTATAGGCGCTAATACAATTATCTAGCTTCTACTACCTCGTAGCTTCTTTATTATAGGCTTTCTCTACTACTATATTAATAGCGGCCGAGATAACGTACGTCTCTTCGCTAAGCTCGTCGTCTACTTTATCGGAAATAACCTCGTCGTAGAGTCTAGGTTCTTAGATAGCTAGCTCCGCCTCTCTAAGCTTACTACGGGTAATTATCAAGTATTCGCCTCTATAATTCGAACCCTAGCTCGATTAAGATACTAGTATAGTATCTTTAAAACTATACCTAATACCCTAGTATAAGTCTCGCTCGCTAGTATAAACTAGCTTAGCTTCGCTAGTAGCTAGTAAAAGCTTCTTAAGTCGACTATTTTAGCTGAATTTAGTAATATTATTTTCGATAGCTACTACTACGAGATAGTTATACTATGTTTAAGTCTAGCTATAATTAACCTGTCTTAATAGTTCGAGCTACTATTATAGAGAGGTGCTTTATCTAATTAAGTCTACTATAAAATAGTCCCTAAAGTAAATTACCTTTATATACGATAACTACTACGTAAGGTAGTTAAAGACTTGATTCTCTAGGAGTTTAGAGCTATTAGTAACTATAAACGAATACTAGTACTAATCGCTTATCTATCTATACTACTAGTATAGTTTAAAGTATAGTATAGGAGGTATAACGTAATTATCGTTTAAAAAGGTAACTATAGAACGTTCTACTAGCTAACTCTTCTAAGTAGAGTTTTTACCTCTAACTACTAAACCTTATACGGAAAGAGTAGTAGAAGCTTAAAAAGCTTATAATCCCTCTCTCCGCTCCTCGCTATTATAAGATCTAGAGTCCTCGATAGTATACTCTATATTCTTTAGCTAATAATTACTAAAAGTTAGAGTTTAGATACTAACTTCTACTAAACCTAGACGCGATACACGTATTAGAGCTCCTACTAAACTCGTACTGTCGACTAGAGCTAGTTCCTCGGTACTCTAGCTTTTCCTAGGACTTGTTCTATAGTACGTATATTACTATAGCTATTAAAACTAGTGAATATAATAATACGGCTGTCTAAAGTACTAATTAAGCTCTCCTAAGAGCTATTATTATAGTTCTTAGAAGCTAGGCGTATACGCCGCGTCTATAGTCGGCTAAGTAAGATCGGGCCGTTCGCTAGTAAGACTAGAAATCGTATCGTAACTCTTACGCTAAAGGTATCGATTAATACCTCTAGGTAGTATCTAATAAAAGTAACCTTGCCTTCGACTCCTCCTATAGTAATATTACTAAGAGGGGTTATACTAACTTAAAGCTTCTAAACGTATTCGATCGGTATAATTATTAACTTAGCCCCTTCGTCGATTAAAGACTTATAAGCTATTATTCGAGGTCTATACTTCGTAGGCACGTAGATACTTAGAACAATCTAATAGATATTATTAAATAATAGAAGGATATTATTAGTCTACTTATAAAGCTTAGAAGCGGGTCTAGGCTTCACTATATTAATTACTATAGTAGTAGCCTAGAAGGCCTTAATATTAGTCGCTAAGACAGCTTTCGTTAGCTCCTCCTCTACCTACTTACTAAAGGCTTTAGATAGTAAGGAATATACGCTAATCTTAGCTCCGCTACCTCTATTCGTACGCTTCTTTATATAGAGCTTATTAAGCTTCTTACGTAGATCCGTATCGTTTAGAATACGACCCTATAAGGAATACGACGCTTGCTCGCTATAGAGAATAATCTCCGCTAAGCTTAATTAGACCTTAGATTCGAGTATTTTGTCTATCTAGAAGACGTTAGCGTTATTATTAGCGTACGTAGCTCGAAGGTAGTTATCTATATACTTGGTCTTCGAAGGCTCCTTTACCTTCTTACGCTTCTAAGTATACGTAGGAGCGACTAGAACTAGTAGACTATTTAGGTAGTCGTATATCTACTTATTCTCGATCTTATCGTTATTACGTCTCTAAGTTTAAGAATCCTCTAACTCTCCTATATCTATAAGGTAAGGAGCTAGCTAGTTTTTATCTTTAACCTCTTTAATACGAGAGTAACGATAAGCGCGGGTTCTTATAGCTATAGCCTAGGTCGTAATCCGTTTCTATACTCCTATTAGCTATCCTCTAACTAGACGAGAAGGATTTAGGTTCCGCTTTGTCTTTACGCTATCTCTAGCTACGTAGGCGCCGATTAGGTCGTCCTAATCCTTCTAGGTAATAGAAGTAACTTAGCTGATATTAATAGGACCGTCGATACTAGCTATCTTGTTCGCTATCCTCTACTAGCTCGCTCTTAGCGTTAATAAACGATCTATATTTTCAAGATTAATCTTTCTATAGCGCTACTCTAATACTCCTATTAATACGAACAGCTTTAGTAGTTCCTTATCCTAGTAGTACTATATCTTTTCTATACCTAGGCGAGGCGTTCTATAGTATATAATACCGGTCTTTAGATCTCTATATATTAAGCCCTTAGTCTCGAACTACTATAGGTACTTATAGTTTACAGCTATATAGCCTTCGAGCCTATATATCTAATAACCTGAAATCTTTAGAGCGATCGCTATATAGGCCTTAATTATTAACCTATTATCTATCGTAGCTAAGTTAATCGAAACCTCCTACCTATAAGTAGGCCTTAGAATATATAGATAGTCGTAATCGTAAGACTTCGCCTACTATCCTATTAACGAGCGTAGTAGCTATAGACCTCCTTCTTCGAGTCGACGAATCGTAGTAATTACGAGGTCTTATATACTAGCGGTAATATTATCGACGCTTACTAGTTTATAGCCTTTATAGACTACCGTTTCTCTAGCCTTAAACTTAGAGTTTAGTCTTAGAGCGGACTTCTTTACTACTTCATATAACTACTAAATATCTCTACTACCTTTGTTATATACTTCTAATTTAAAGTCCTTATTACTATTAATCTAACGCTAGGCTGTCTTTAAGAGCTTACTATAATCCAAGTTACTATTATTAAGGTCTAACCTAAGATAGGCCTAGAGTCTCTTACTAAAACGAAATAGAAGGCCTTATACGAATAGAAGAGTATAAGAACGCTCGTCTATATACGAAGTAGGCATAGTATTAGAGTAGAGTATAAACTGCCTCAAGTACTCTAAGAGATTATTATCCTCGCTATAGTCGACCTTATAAAGGTTCTCTATATAGTAGCGGTTTCCGAGTATATATATATTATCGTACTTTTAGTATTCCTTAATAATCGACTCTTTGAACTTAGCGTAGTTTCGATTATAGAAACTATTAAGGCGCTAGTATCGTCTACGTTAGACAACCGTAACCTAAGTAAGTAACTTCTTATAAAGCTACTTATTATTATTAACGAGTAGAATAGCGTAGTTCCTATATAGTGCTTTAAAGCGCTTAATATACTCGGTTACGTTTTCTCTATTAAAGAAGGGATTCTAGTCCGAGCTAGGTAGTAGCGGAACCTAAGCGATAATTACCTTCTAGCTTTAGGTTACTTAGATAGTCTCTATAAGTAGCTAGAACTACGCTATAGATAGTCTACCTCTTAAGTTCGGTCCTTAAAAGATATTAGTATTAGGGTTAAGGTTAGTACCTCCTTAGTCCTCTACTTCTATAGATATATCGTTGTCTAGTAGAGGGAATAAAGTAAAAGTAGATAGTAGCTTTACTAGTAATCTTCGAATTTACTTATTAAGTTAGTTAGATAAGCTACTATCTAGTGTTTGAGGCCGGCTAGTAGATACTAATTCACTTATAGAGCTCGTTCGAAGATATTCTAAGAGTGTATTATACTCTCCTTAATTAAGGTTTTTAAATAAAATATAGTTATCGTTTAAAACGATAACTAAAAAAACAAGAGTCTAAATTTTTATTAGCTATTAGAAGGTAAACGTTATACTTTTCTTATAATACTAGGGCTGTATTAATTGTGCCTAATAAGTAAGGTATGTCGTGTCGTATAGTTCGACCGTTTATAGCTAGGCGCGTTCGTCTTACTTATTTAGGTAATCTACTAAGTAACTATAGTAGTATAATATCTCGTTAGCCTATACTATATACTAGGTCTAGGGCCTTAGACGTAATTAGTGTCCTTAGCTAAACGATTAGCGTCTAACGCCGTACTAGGGCTTATTCTAAGCGATCTATATACTAGAGGATACGAGATTGCCTAGACGGGTCTAGCCTATCCTATAGCCTCTACGCTATCTAAACGAGGGCGTTTTTATACTAAACCGGGGTCTAATCGAAGACTATTATAGGTATAGAGACCCTAAGTAAATCTCCGATATAGTAAGTCGCCTTACTATCTATACGATAATCGCCGAATAGATCTATACTAAGAGGTACTAGAGGTTTAGCTTCTATATTATTATAGCTCTTTAAGTCGCCTCTCGCGTAGGCTCCTTTAGGCCTCTTACTAATGTTTATAGTACGTTAGTTCTCGCTTTAAGGCTACTATCTACCCTCTACGCTTCTAGACCTAGTATAAGAGAGAAGAGATAGCTCTACCTTCGGCTCTATTAATAGATAATAACTACCCTAATACTAACCCTCTAGGTAGGTATAAGAGTAGTTACTATAGAACAAGACCTGTTCGGATAGTAATAGTCTTGTAATACGTTAATTAAATAGTAGTAACGAGCTTAAAATAGTAGCTCTAGGACTAAGAGCCTTATACTAGGACCGTAGGACATTAAATTAATCAAGTAGAGTAAACATTCCTATCTTAGAAACGAGCTACTACTTTGCTTTTATACTAAAACTACTAAGCACGGTATATAGGTAGGCCTTTGCCTTACTACTACCTTAGCTAGACGTATACTCGACGTACTAGCTTAGTTAACTCTTTCTAGTCTAAATTTCTAACCTTCTTAGATATCGAGCGAGATACTATCGATATACTAGAGAGTATAGTTACTAGACTCGAGCTTATAGCGATATCTAATTTGCTATATAACTCTATACTAGCGCTAGTACTATATTTACTAGTACTAGCCTCTCCTAGCGAGAGTTCTCTCTAAGGAGTATCTATAATTACCTCGACTAGGTTATAAGCGTACGCGTCTATATACTAGCGATTCTAACGAGGAGACTAAGAGACGTAGTAAGCGCTAGCTACTTTATAAGACGTAGATCTCGCTAGTATCGTCGCGTAAGCTAACCTATAAGCTCGTTAGCGACCTATTTAGCTAGACGAGCGCTAAATTAGATAGTTAGCTATCGCGTAAGCTAACCTATAAGCTCGTTAGTAACCTATTTAGCTAGGCGCGCGATTAATTAGCTAGTTCTAACGACGAGCTATCGCGTAAGCTAACCTATAAGCTCGTTAGTAACCTATTTAGCTAGAGTAAGCTAACTTATAAGTTTATTAATAACCTATTTAGCTAGACGCGCGCTTAATTAGATAGCTTCGACGACGAGCTACTATAGCCTTCTAGATAACGCCTATTAATATCTACTACTATAGCTACTAGAAAGATCTAGCTAGTAGCGGTAGAGTAGACGAATACTACTTAGCTAACTTTAGAGGCGACTAATAGCCTACTATATACGACCTATAGAACGAGACAAGCTACTAACGTCTATAAGAAGGTCGCTCGTTATATAAAGGACGTCTAGCTTTAGTAGCTAGGTATATAGTATCCTAGATAGGAGTATTAGTTAGATACTAATCTAATAAAGAAACCTAATAATCGTAATATAGTACTAATATTCAAGACGATTAGTATAGTTATAGTAGAGGTACTTCTATCTATAAGCGTGCGCCTCGACGACTAGATAGTAGGAAAGCTACTATATATACTTTAGAATAACGAGATCGCTATAAGTACGCTATATAACTATTAACTATTAATCTTCGATAGTAAAGTAATAGTATAGAAGACGCGACGGCTCTTTAGACGCTCCTATATAGTAAACGATAGATAGAGTAAGCTAGTACTCGCTATCGCTAGTAGACGTATTATTCTTATAGATAATCTTTTCCTAACTCTTCTTAATAAACTTTAAGACGTAAACCCTAGTACTATACTAGACAAGAACGCTATTTCTAGTATCTATCTTACGAGAGCGCTAGGCTATAATAATAAGTCCTAATACTACCTTTTAGAAAACGTAGACTATATTAATCTATCTAAGTAGAGCCTCTAGGAACGTATTATTCTACTATACGCTTAGGTAACGGTTTCTAATCTAGCTAGTATACTAGCCTATATCGACTACGAGCTACGTATAAAAGAGGTATATAGTAATATATAGAGCGCCCTTCTAATAAGACTATTAGAATATCGTAAGACTAATTCTTACCTCCTTTTAGATATATACGCGTACTATAATTATACCGTACGCTAAGCCTACGAGCCTAAGGCGTGTCTAACCTTTAACCTTACCTAGCTCTTATACTACGATAGCTCTATAAGTCTACCTCGACTCTAGCGCTAGCTTACTAGTTATAGACTTATAACCTAATCTTCGTAGCTAGCTAAAACGCTATTCGCTCTACTAAAGACTATCTAATAAAGAAAGCGAACTTTAATAATATAAAGTTTAACTACGATTACTATTCTCTACTAGATACTCTTAGTCTTTCTCTTACTAGCCTTAAGCGTTAGTATAAAACACTACTAGAAGACTAACGTAACGACCTACGTCTTTATATCGACCTATTCTTATATATAGTTATCGAGTCTATAGGTATCTAGCTATAAGTAATCTACTAGTATAAGAAGGCCGCTAGTATAAGTAGTATAGACTTTACTACTACTAAGGTTAGCGCTATAGACGTTCTACTAGAGTAGCTAGCGATATTAGACGACGAGGAAATCTCTAGACTAGCGTAGGTAAGAGGTACGAAGATATAGTTAAAGCGTATTAGATAATTAAAGCGTATCGAAGCGCTATAAAGTATCCTAGATATTAATAATATACTACTTAAGCGTAAGAGCCTCTCTACCTCGACTAAGCTACTAGGTAATACGAAGCGTCGTATAGATAGGAGTAAGCTATTAGAGAACTACGCTATAGAGGTAGTAGACGACGATACTATACTAGATACTTCTAGTATTATAGTAGAGACGCCTAAGATATCTCTATTACTCTCTACTAGTATAATTATAGGTCTCTATTAAAAGTAGAGAGCGTGTTATATACTATATAATGTTAAGGAGGGTATAGCGTAGTAAAGAAGAATAGGAGATTAATCTTGAACTAACTTATATATATAGTATAGTAGTAATATGCTAGAAACTAAATATAAAGTTAATTAAGTTAGTTATCTAAGAAGAGAAGAAAGAGAAGTAAGATATACCTCTTACTAAGCCTTAGGTAGATACCTTAGGTATCTAGAACTATACTTAAATGTCTATATCTAGACTAACTATCTAGGATATATTCTTAACACTCCTACTTATACTATATAGTTAGATCTTTCTATAGATTATCTATAATACTCAAGTACTAGCCCTAATCTTAATTAGTTATTAAGTACTTACTTTTTAGACTAATAACTAGATAGTACTAACTATTAATCTAATAAACTTTCTATACTACTATCTCCTACAAAAAGGTAAAAGAAATACCTTCTATAAGATCTTCCTCCTCTCTTATATAGGAGTAGATTATTCAAGATATAGACTATCTAGTAAGTTACCCCTATCCTTTCTTATAGCTAATTCTAATAGCTCTCTAGATTCCTTATAGCCTAGTCCCCTACTTAGTTATATTCTATATAGCTTTTTAGTTCCCTAATAGCCTTTAGGATATACTATTCTTAGCTATAGAGATCTTATATTAAGCTAGGGAGTAGAGTAACTATATACTAGTAGAGAAGATAATAGCTACTATAGAGGAGGTCTTTAATATCGACTAGTACTTAGCCTTAGGAGGTATCTAGTTTAGCTAGGTACTATATAGTAATATTATAGTTAGTAATAGGTCTAATATTAGTAAGAGAATTTAGGACTTTATAAAGTCTAACTAAGGAGGAGTTAAGTAACTAAAATCTTTCTTTTAAACCCCTCTTAGTCTAACTCTAAGGCTTGGAGTTATCTTTTATATATCTCTTATATAAGGTAGAGCTACCTTATAAACTCCTAAAACTATAGTCTATTCTTTAGCTTAGTAAGACTATCTACTACTATCTCTTTTATATTTATATATTCTATAGAGATAAGTCTATTCTACTAGAGCTTTCTTATAGTATTATATAAGATATTAATGTATTTAGACTTGTTATAAACATATAAGTCCTTAACTAAAGTAAGAGTAGCTTAGTTATTACCTTTTAGCTAAATTAGTCTAATTCTAGTAATAGTTTCCTAGTTACTAAGGATCCTTAGTTAGTAAGAATATTCTCCTACTAACTCTAGGTATCTAAGCTCTCTTAAAAGAGTACTAAGGAACTATAACTATTTTATATATACTCTTATAGCTATATATTTAGCTTCTATTATAGATATAGCTATAGATTTCTACTTCTTACTTATCTAGGAGATTAGTATACTATAAAGGAAGAAGATATATCTAAGGATTAAGACTCTATTAGTCTTATCTATTACATAGTTAGAGTCTATATATAAGAGCGTAGAGTAAATAGTTAAAGTAAAGAAAGGCCGCTTACCTTACTACCTTACCTTAGTATACCGGCCTATACCGAGCATACTTAGCGTATAGGTATTTTATACGCGACGTACGCGCTCTATATTAGAACCTACAAGAATTAGTCTATAGTCTTAACGATAGTTAAGGGCGTTCTATACGTTACTATATACCCTTTACAATTCTAATTCTTCTCTCCTATATAGAGTAGTAATCTATAGAACTCTAGAAACAAGATATCGTATAACGACGGCGCCTCGTAGAAGGAACGTATACGAGACGAGCTCGCTAAACAAGAGCTAGAAGATTATCTTAACTAAAACGGACCTAACGCTAGTAACGCTATAGGACATAGCTAACTAGTAGACGAGGACATAGAGCTAGATCGCTTAGTAGCCGCTAATAAGGCGTTACGTAAGTAGGTCTACCTCGCTAACCTATAACGTAAGAATACACGCTTACGAAGCGAACTCGTGGCGCCTATAAGGAGTAGCCCTCTTACTAGCGTATAGCTTAGTCGCTATAAACAAGACAAGGCGTCTAGTATTAGCGGACTATAGCTAGAAGACCTAGGTAACAAGCCTACGCCGCGTACGAGCGGTAACCTTAGAGTTAGTAAGAGCTCGAGGTTAAAGGAGCCGAAGCCTTTTAAAGATAAGAACGTTAGAGAAGCTAGAGAGTTTATTAGAATACTTAAGGTAATCTTCGCTAATAGCGTAGACTATTTCGTAGCGTATAGGCTACGCGTACTCTACGCTATCTTATACCTAGTAGGCGATGTCTTAGACAAGTAGTATAACGAGAATAATATTAACTATCTTTGTTGAGAATGTATCCCAGATAGTTAGTCTAGATATGGACTTCTAAGCATAGTTCTGGATGCCTAAGGCATCTACCTAAGGCTTGGCAAGAGGTATATCTTGCTTCTCTCTCTTCTCTTCTTAGATAACTAACTTAATCAACTTTGTATTTAGTTCCTGGCATATTGCTACTACACTATGTGTATAAGTCAGTTCAAGATTGATCCCCTATTCTTCTTTACTACGCTATACCCTCCTTGACATTGTATAGTATATACAATACGCCCTCTACTTTTAATAGGTTATGAGCCCGGATTTGTGTACTGAATAGGAGCAACCTATATTAGTATAGGTTACTTGTATCCCTTATAGTTTGTAGAAAACATTTAGGGCCTAGAAGTTTCCCTAACTATATTACTAACGAAGCTAGTTTGCACCTAGTAGTATATAAGTTAGTAAAGATCTCTATGAGACAGTAGTATATTTCTGCTTTGTTAATACCTGCCTAGTTCTCTACTATTGCACCTAGTATTACTAGAGTTAGAAGAGGCTACTTGGCCTTCCTACTACCTAGTAATAGAAACTCTGCTAAGAGAGAAAGATCTGAGTCTTAGTAATTTCCTAAATACGAGGAATCCCTATCTCTTAGAGCTAGTCTCCCTACTATAAGAAATTACCCTTCTCTAGAATCCTTAGCTGGTCTGAAGCATTCTACTAATTATTTATTCTATTCACCTATTTCTATAATAGACTAAGAGGACAAGAAGAGCTAAAGGATTCTAATCCTAGACAGAACTAACTAGAAGAGATAGTTTAAGCTATAGACAGACAAGCTAGAAGGAAAGGACCAGTTCTAGGCAATTAGCCAACTAATTATTAGAGGGAACCTATACATAGTTTAGTAGGACACTAGTCTTTAGATATATGTTACTTAGAATTAATACTTCTTAAAAGACAATGCAGTATATAGGTTTAGTATCAGATACAGTATTAGTAAAGATAATGAGATAGAGCTAGAGACATAGTGTGTTACTATACTAGTAGCTGAGATATAGGTGATTCTCTAGAACAAGTATAATAGAGTCCTGAAGTCCTATACTATGGGTCTGATTAAGTAGTTTGTTATATTCAGGATATTACCTAATAAGACAATCAGGGAAGTATAGAGACACCTTGGAGGCCTAGGCAAGAGGATTACTGAGATTAATCCTTAGGAAGCCTACTACTAGAGCTAAGAGAAAAGGCTAAAATATCTCCTATAGTCCCTACCTATATTATACTAAGTAGCTAAGGATACTATTATAACCCAACTATCCTTGGATGTAGACACTGTTCTCCTTCTACTTAAGTCCTAAGAGGCAAGAGATAATCTAGACAAGATAGACATAGGTCTGGCTATATTCTATTCTAGGCAGCTCTACTAAGGAAAGTCCCTACTAATGTGCTAGCTCTGTAAGAAAGGGAAGTACTAGTTGAAGGATTGTCCTAACCTCTCTACTGCTAAGAAACTATCCTAGTAGAGAAATAGTACTAAGAACTAGAAGGACCCTTAGGGATTATTCCTTAGAGAGAGGGTTAGAAGATCCTTTTTACTAAGGAATACTAGATATATTAAGAAAGCTGTCTACAAGTCATCATCATATAATAAGCTAAAGAAGGTTGTCTAGAAAATAGGTAAGTAGCTTTAAAGAATAGAAAAGTCTAGAAAGCTTTTAAAGAAAGGATTTTTAGCTTAGGAGTCTGGTTCTAGTTCTGATTCTAGAACTTACTCTAGTTCTAGAAGCAATAATGATTCCCTATTAGAAGATAATAACTAAGATAAGTTGGCCTATTCTATAATTGAGGCTAAAGGCAAGTTGTTACCCTAAGAATAGCTCTTAGATTCCTATACCTCATCCTATATAACTAACTAACTGTCCTTCTTTAGATTAGTAAAGCTACTAAGGAAGAAAGTATAGATTAAGGTAGGAGGAGGATACCTCTATACAACCTACTCTAGACTAGTATAGATGAAGGGAATCTTAGGAGGAGAAGTTCTACTTGATAGGGTACTATTTGTTCCTAATCTTGGAGTAAATCTTATGTTATAGGATTAGTTTAGTAAGTAATTTGGAGTCTAGAAGCCTGATTTCACTCTCACCTCCCTAGATAGCTAAACAGTTATAAAGACCAAGCTGGTTAGAGGTGTTCTATTTGTTAGTAAGATATTACCTCTCCTACAGGAAAAGTTATATTACTTACTATATGATCCTATAGAGGTTAATAATGCCTATACTGCTCTGTTAGAGAAGGATCTGAAACAGTAGGAGCTATAGTATAGAAGATTTGTATACTTTGGAAGAGGGTTACTCTCAAACCTTTATAAAGTTACTAACCTAAAGGAAAGAATTCTAATTCCTAACTAGGAAGAGTATAAGTATAGGATCTATATAATAGGCAAGATAAAGAAACACCTAGGCAAGTCTATTAAGAGAAGACCTGAAAGATTAGCCCTTATATTAGTAGATATCTATAGACTATTACTATTATTAGTAAAAGGTTTTATATAGTAGCTTGAGATTGTTAACAACTTCTTAAGAAAGAAATAGGCATTTCTACTTAAGGCTAGATCAGATACACTAACTGCTCTTCAGAACTAGAGGATTAAGGCAGAAAGGTAGTTAGTAGTACTTCTTAAGTCTATAAGGGCTGACAATGCTAGAGAGATCACTGCTTTGATTAAATAGTAAGAGAAGGACTTTGGAATTACCCTTAAGCTAACTAAGGCCTATAATTCACTCTAGAATAGAGTAGTTGAGAGGTCTATCCAAACATTAGAGGCCTCTATTAGAGCAATGCTTAAAGAAAGCAAGATGCCTATTAAGTTTTAGCTAGAAGCCCTTAAAGTATAGGTGTATATAAGGAACAAGCTTCTAAATAGACCTGATGTTGAGGGATTCAAGCTCTCACCTAATAAAGCTTTTAATAGGATTAAACTAATAGTCTCCTACCTTAAGGTATAGGGATGTAGAGCTATAGTGTATATAGATATAAGAGTATAGCCTTAGTAGGCAAGGAGTAATAAACTAATAAACAGAGGAAAGGATACTATATTTGTTAGATACTATAATAATATAGTAAAGGCATAGAAGTTCTAGGAGCTAGATATAAAGGCTGTCAAGTAGTATACTAATGCAATCTTCTTTAAAGATAAGCTAGGTAGAGAATTGGACTTGAACATTAAGATTAAGAATCTCCCTAGTTCAGCTCTAGAAAGAAGACCTATTAGAAGGCTAAGAACTATTAGCTAGCCTACTCTATAAGCTAGTAGGAGTACCCTAGGTGCTCCTAGTCTAGGCTAGTAGAAGCCTCCTCCTTCTTAGCTATTAGTATAGGTTTAGGAAGGAAAGAAACTCTTTATATAACTTCTACCTCTACTAGAAGATGTAGGAGAGTATAGAAAATTCCTAGACCAAGGGAAAGTTAAGAAAGAATCTGAGAATTCTGCCTAAGAAACTATAGAGGTGGATTAGGAGCAGATAGCCCTAAGGCAAACCCTTGGAAAGAGGAAAGCATCCTAAGAACTTAATAGATTTAACTAGAAGCTGAAGCTAATTAGGCTTAAGCTAGATTAGAATAGTCAGCTAGACAAGGAAATGCTCCTAGAGTATTAGGCTTTCTTCTTAGCTATAAGCTCTATTAACCTAGGTATCCTATAGGACCTAGAATTCTTAGAGGAAGTTAAAGAGATTATATTCTTAGCTGCTAAAGAAGTAGGAATATACAAATAGGAGGTTCTAATCCTAAGGAACTATAAGGAAGCAGTAAGTGATCCTAAGTAGGGTTATCTCTAGTAAGAAGCTATTTAGAAGGAGCTGGATGTACTTGTAAGTAATAACACCTAGACTATAGTAGTCCTACTAAAAGGGGCTAACCTAGTTACCTTAAGATAGGTCTTTGATATTAAGAGAAAGCTTAGTAGAGCTATTGAAAAGTTCAAGGCAAGACTAGTTACAAGAGGGTTCTCCTAAAAGTATAGAGTAGACTATATAGAGACTTTTGCCCCTATAGTTAGGTAGGATACTCTAAGAGGATTTATAGCTGTGGTCTATAAGAAGGACCTAGTTCTATACTAAGTGGATGTGAACAATGCATTTATAGAGAGTACCCTACACGAGGACATCTATATAATCCTACTACTAGGTGTTAACCTACTAACTAGTATAGTCTTATAAGTTCTAAGGAGTCTCTATAGGCTGAAGTAAGCTGTAAGAGACTAGAATCAGCTATATGTATTAAAGCTGAAAGGAATAGGATTTAGATAATCAGAAGTGGACCTATGTCTTCTAATCTATAAGAAAAGGAAAGACCTAATAATCCTGATCTATATTAATAACATACCTATTACTATAGAGAGACTAGAAGATGTCCTCTAGTTTAAAGACTAACTTAGTAAGGTCTTCAAGATTAAAGATCTTGGAGAACTAGACAAGATTCTTGGAATAAGACTAATAAGAAACAGATAGCAAGGCTGGCTAAAACTTAACTAGAAGCACTATATCTAAGAGAACCTAGCTAAGATAGGAATAGGTTAAGAGACTGTATTACTAACTCTTTTACTAATAGACAGCTATGAAAGTCTAAAGCCTACTAGACTAAATAATAAAAGGTATAATAAATAGGAGTACTAATCTATTGTTAGAATATAGATATAGCTTGTAACTATTATAAGACTAGATATTTTATTTGCCCTTGGAAGATTGAGCTCCTATATTAGTGATCTAATAGTAGGACATATGAAGGCTCTAAAGAAGCTAACTAGATACCTGAGATCAAACCTAGACCTTAGTCTAAGATACTTAAGGAATAGTTAAGGCTTTCTTACTAGATATATAGACTCTGACTATATAATAGACAAGACTAATAGAGTCTTAATCCTTGGATATGTCTTCTTCCTTTATAGTGCACTAATCTCTTAGATGAGTAAGAAGCAGAAATCTATAGCTACATCTATAATGGAAGCTGAATACATAGCTATAGGTGCATATACAAAATAGTTACAGTTCCTTAGTACTCTTTTGAGAGAGCTTGGATACCTAGAGTTAGTAGGAGAATGTTCTTACTAACTAAGGATCCTTAGTAACTAGGAAACTGTTACTAGAATCAGGCCAATTTAGCTGAAAGGTAATAACCAAGCTGCCCTTACTCTAGTTAAGGACTTATATGTTTATAACAAGTCTAAATATATTAATATCTTATATAATGCTGTGAGAAAGCTCTAGTAGAACAGACTTATCTCTATAGAATATATGAACACAAAAGAGATAGTAGTAGATAGTCTCACTAAGCTAAAGAATAGACTACAGTTTCAGGAGTTTGTAAGGCAGCTCTGCCTTGTATAAGAGATATGTAAAAGATAACTCCAAGCCTTGGAGCTAAACTAAGAGGAGTCTAAAAGAAAGATTTTAGTTACTTGACTCCTCCTTAGTTAGACTTTACAAAGTCCCAAATGCCCTTACTAATATCAGACCTGTTACTAACTATAATATTACTATATAGCACCTAGCTAAACTAGACACCCCCTAAGGCCAAGTACTAGTTAATATTAAAGACCTCCTCTATAGCAGCTATTATCTCCTCCACTAGTATATAGTTACTCTGCTCCCTAGCTTGATACAAGATCCCTATAGCTAAGAATAGTATACCCTAAAGACTATTAGGGAACTAAGAAGCTGTATAGAATGTGACTAAGTAGGGGACTAGGCTATAAGGAATCTAGGGAGCTGTTAGAATTAGCTATAAGAAAGGATAGAGGCAACTTACTAGATAGTCTATGTCCTAAACAATCCACTCCTATATAAGAGAGGAGGAAGATCTTATAGAAGGCATTTCTTTTACCTTTTTATAGGAGATAGTAGTATAGAAAGTTTGTTAGATTAATAGTTAGTACTGTCTGGTTATTGGTCTGAAAAGTAAGTACTTGATAACTAATCAAGATTAGGACTAGCATTTGAGTGCTACAGATAATCTGTTAAAAGATCTAACTATATAGCATAAGTAGGAGTGTTAAGAATGTATCCTAGATAGTCAGTCTGGATATAGACTTCTAAGCATGGTTCTAGATGCCTAAGGCATCTACCTAAGGCTTAGCAAGAGGTATATCTTGCTTCTCTCTCTTCTCTTCTTAGATAACTAACTTAATTAACTTTGTATTTAGTTCCTAGCATATTACTACTATACTATGTATATAAGTCAGTTCAAGATTAATCCCCTATTCTTCTTTACTGCGCTATACCCTCCTTGACATTGTGTAGTATATACAACACGCTCTCTACTTTTAATAATCTTCTCTCTTTCTATACTTAGGACAAGTTTCAAGCCTTTATCTTTAACTTAGTCGGTAACGAGTAGAATCGTACGATCCTTATAACCGTAGAGTACGAGCGTATCTAGTAACGCTATAACTAAACTACCTAGTAATTCGACATAGAGTTAAACACTCTAGAGTACTAGCTAGGTAACTTTAGCGAAGAGTAGCGGTACTATACGTTTATTGTAAAGCTATATAAGCTACTACGATAGGAGCTCTTAAAGTAGAAGGACCTACTACTACGTAACTATAGCGACCTCGTCGCGTTTACGAAACGATATAAGGAAGCCGATCCTACGCTAGAGCCTAAGGAGGGTACTAATAAGGATAGAGGTCCTAGTAAGCGCGCTAGAGACGAGGAGTATAAGGAGCGTACTCGCTAACTATCTAGGAAACCTTTTAGAGAGAAGGAAAAATAGAAGGATAGGTTAGGTAAGAAGCCTATAGAGCGTAACTAATACGTAAGCGACGACCTATCGTATATCTAGTGTTATAGATATAAGAAGTATAGACACTATAAGAACAAGTGCTCTAATCTAGACTTCTAGAGCGACGATAGTAAGAAGCCTATAGTACGTAGTATTAACGCTAGTAAGTCGAAAAAAGCGTAGGTATCGGAGAGGGACTAGAGTCTCTAGATACTAGAGCTAAATTAACTAGTAAAGACTTCCTACCTATATAAGCTATATATACGGCACGTATCGAAGACGTAGTTAAGGTACTAGAGAAAAGTATTTATTACGAATACCTCCTAGATAATATAGTAGATATTAATATTATATCTTAGTCCTATACTCTTAAGTACGAGTTACCTCTAAGACCGAATATAGCCTTACTACCTACTTCTAGCTTCTTAGGTAACAAGGGCTATTATTATAGAGTATACTATCTACGCCTACGCCTTATAGACTCTATAGGAGCGACGCGTATAGGTAGTAGGATCTTCTATGCCTTTAATATCCTAGAGCTAGATCTGATCGTAGGCCGACTATAGAAGAGGTCCTACTAGGTAATTAGACTACTAACGGACAAGTAGCTCTTTAACCGTACTAGCGAGACTAATACGGTTCGCGTACGAGAAGCGTATAAGTTCTTTAAGGATATACGTAACGCTCTAGTAGTATACGTAGTAAGCGTATAAGGCGTAAGCGAGGAGCTTAAGCCGATTCCTAGCGAGTTTAAGTAATTCGTAGATATTCTTAATCTAAGCGAGAAAGTAAGAAGTAAGCTAGTCGAAGACGTAGAGTATACGATCGACTTAGAACTAGGAAAGAAGCCTCTATTTAAGCCTCTCTACTATTAATCTAGAAGGGAGCTAGAGGAACTTTAGAAGTACCTAAAAGATACGCTAGAGCACGATTAGATCGAGCGTAGTAAAAGCGAGGCAGGTACGCCTATCCTGTTCGTACTAAAGAAGAATAGCCGTCTTCGACTCTATATAGATTATAGAGGGCTTAATAAGATTACTATTAAGAATAGGTATCCTCTACTACTTATTAGCGAGACGCTTAATAGGCTTATAGGCGCTATATAGTTCACCTTCTTAGATCTTATAGATACGTATTATCGTATTAGGATCAAGCTAGCCGACCGCTAGAAGACCGCGTTTCGTATACGCTATAGCTACTTCTAATATAGGGTAATACCCTTCGGCCTAACTAATATACTTATAACCTTCTAGGGGTATATTAACCGAGCCTTAGCCGGGCTCGTAGATACTAGTTACGTAGTATATTTAGATAATATCCTAATCTATAGTACTTCGAGAGAGTAGTACGTACGCGACGTTAGCGTAGTACTTAAGAGGCTTAGGAAGTTCGGTCTATATATATAAAGAAAGAAATACAAGTTCTTCTAGAAGGAAGTCGATTTCTTAGACTTCGTAGTAACTACTAGAGGCGTTACGATAGATCTATATAGGGTCGACGCTATTGTAGCGTAGCTAAAGCCTATAACCCTTATAGAGGTTTAATCCTTCTTAGGATTTACTAACTTCTATCGTCGTTTTATTCGATAGTACTCTAAGATAGTAACGCTTCTTACGGCTCTATCTAAGAGAGCTATTAAAGGTAAGAAGCTAGGGCCTATCTAATAGAGCGAAAGCGAGGAGTATACGTTTTAGTAGCTAAAGAAAGTATTCTAAACTATACTACTCCTTAGACACTATAATCCTATATAGCCTATACGTATCGAAACCGACGCGTCGGATTTCGTAGTAGTAGGGATCTTAATATAGCTCTTTAAAGGGAACTAGTACCTAATCGTATTTTACTCGCGTAAGCTAATTACTATAGAGTATAATTACGAGGTATACGATAAGGAACTCCTTATAGTTATAGAAGCCTTTAAGGCGTAGCGACCGTATCTCGAAGGCGTATAGTATACGATTACTGTGATCGTCGACTACGCTAACCTTAAAGCCTTTATAATAATAAAGTAACTAACGAGCTAATAGGTAAGGTAGGTAACCTTACTAGTACCTTATAATTTCACGATTAAGTATCGTACTAGTAAGCTAAACCCCGCCGACGCGCTATCGAGGCGTAGTAACTACGCTAGAGAGGCCTAGTATATGTCTAACCTATTACCTATACTTTAGACTAAACTAAAGGTATAGGACTCCTTAAGTTAATCGTTACCTATACGCGACGCGAGTAACCCTATTATAGCGCGAGTTCGAGCCGTATACGCGACGTATTACGTAGAGCTATAAGAGTAGAAAGGCTATAGTCCCTCTACTATAAAACCTACTTAGTAACTAGTAATAGTTATAGGTAGTAGTAGTAACTTACTATTATAGAGATATTACTAAAAGCGTTCGCTTAGTAGATCTTAGAGGTTACTAGCGAAGCGGATACGAAGCGTAGCTATAGAGGTAGAGCGTATACGTTATAATAGTAAAGCGTACGTAAGGATCGTAGAAGTCGTAAGCGAAGATAAGGACGTAGAGCGTAGATAGGTAGGACTACCTATACCTAAAGACTCTAACTCTAAAAGCGTCTAAACTATAGAACTAAGAGACGCTCTCTATTACCGGAGAGGTAGGCCGAATAGTATAAGCCTCGAAGAGGACGCCGCCTATAGTAAGGCTAGCGTGTCGCTACTATAGCGAGTAGCTAGCGTAATAGTCGCGCGCGAATAACTATACGCTAATATTTCCGACCTTATATTTAGATACGCTAAAGCGATTATATACGCGGAGCCGAATACCTACGTAGTATACGAGTAGGCGAAGTATAATAGAGGCGTATACGAGCAATATAGGATTAAAGATAACGCCTTATTTATAGAAGACTACCTATATCTTCTAAAGGACTACGCCTTAAGGACGTAGGTAATACGTATATACTACGACGACGTCCTAGCTAGCTACTTTAGGAAAGACAAAACGCTAAAATTAATATAGTAGAAGTACTACTAGCTAAGAATAGCGACCGACGTAGCCGAGTATATAGAAGCCTACGAAGCCTACTAGTATACGAAGGCGAGGCGCTATCGCCTATATAGCGAACTAAAGTCGTTGCCTCTACTAGAAAGACTATAGTAAGAACTAACGATAGACTTTATTATAGATCTTCTACTAAGTAAGCGAAACGTATACGTCTATAATACGATCCTAGTAATTATCGATAGATATACTAAAATGTCGATATTCGTTACTATAACTAAGAGATGTATAAGCGCTAAGCTTACGAGTATCCTAAGTAACGAAGTCGTCCGATACTATAGTATACCTACTAGTATTATAATAGATAGAGGCTCGGTGTTTATAAGCTAGTTTTAGTTAGACTTCTACTACGAAATATATATAAAGCGTAAGCTTAGTATAGCGTTCTACCTATAAATAGACAGCTAAATAGAGCGTACTAACTAGACTTTAGAGTAGTACCTCTATATCTTCTATAACGAGTAATAAGATAATTAGGCCGCTTTACTACTATAAGTAGAGTTCGCGTATAATAATAGCGACTACCCTACGCTACGTAAGAGCCTCTTTAATATCTTATATAGGTTTAACTCTAAAATAGTAACGCGTATACGCGACGCTCGAGACGAGCGTCTAGGGAGAGAGGCACCTATAGAAAAGGATATAGTAAAGAGACTACGTAACGTATATAAGGAGCTATAGGAGCGCTAGAAAGCTATAACCGACGCGTAAGCGAAGTACTATAACTCTCGGTACAAGCTCTAGTAGTATAAGGTAGGAGACCTTATACTCTTATCTACTAAAAACCTTAACTTGAACTAGCTAAGTAAGAAGCTAGTAGAGAAGTTTATTAGTCTATATCGAGTAATTAGCGTTATAGGAGCGTAGGCGTATCGCCTAGCCCTACTAAGTACTATACGTGTCTATAATATCTTCTATATTTCTCTTCTTAAACCGTAGTAAGGACCGGACGAAGCGTAGGCGCAGAGTATACTACTCGTAGACGATAAGAGCGAATAGGAGGTAGAGAAGGTCTTAAAAACTAGGAAGGTTAAAGGATAATAGTAATATCTTATAAAATAGCGATATTAGCTAGAAGAGTATAATACCTAGGAGTTAGTAGAGAACGTTAACGAGTATAAGGCGCTAGACGAGTTCGAAGTATAAGCGAAACGCGTGCGACGCGCGTAGACAAACTAGGTTATAAGATATATATATAGAAATTAGAAAGAGAGAAAATTATAGAGACCTAGTTCTACGATTACGACTACGACGCGTAAGCGCGCTATAGCCGAGCTATCTTAGCCTTTATAGGCTTAGAGTATCTTAGTTATCGCTAGCGTAGCGCCGGCGGAATAGTATCGTAGTTAGTATACCTCGGACGCGATAAGTACGCGTATCGCTAGACTAAACTAGTTAGACTCTTTACTAGAGCCGTCTTACTTATCTTCGTTACTAAGGGCTTTACTAGCGAAGGTAGTATTAGTAGTAGCTAGGTTAACGCCTACGCGGTAGCCGTACTACGTGTACGATTAGTATAAGAAACGAAGTAATATCGAGTACGAAACGCCTAACTTACCTCGCGAGTAATCTAATATAGACTAGTAAAAGTATAGTCTAATAACTATAAGGTAGCGATAGACACCTTAGAGAGACCTACGCTCACGGCGCCTACGCCTCTACTACGTAGTACCTTCGTCTCGCCGACGTAGCGCGAGGCGTTATACTAGGTAGTAGAGAGGACCTAGTTAAGATAGGCTTAAGTAGTAGTAAGAGATTCTAGGAGGTCTACGTGAAGCGTAGGGTCGGCGTCTACGTCGCGGTCGTACTAATCGATCGTGTAGCGTACGAAGACTACGGCGTCGTAGACACTAGCGGTAGCTAGTAGAATAGGGTCGTAGTAGTAGTAACCGCGCCTAGTAAGAGAGTTAGTTAAGAGGCGTATACGAAGCGTAAGAGAGACGTACCTATAGCGATCGTAGCGGCGGGCCAACTAGCTAAAGGTAGTACTACAGCTATTAAGTATAACTAGTATTATAAGAATTAGTATCGAGTCGTATACGCGAGATAGCTAAGGAGCGAGCGAAGCTTAGGAGTAGCGTATCCTAGTCAAGTTATAGATCTAGCGAGTATAGCGAGTATAGCCTTAAGTAGTCTAACTCTTTCTCTTACTAGAGGAGAGGGTAGACGGTAGTATTACGTAGCGCTTACGTTAATTAGGGTCGTCGTCGTCGTTGTAGTTACGCCGCTTACGCGAAGCGCTTATATTAAGGGTAAGAGGGGTACTACCTCTTAGCTAGTCGGATAGGGATTCTATATTAGATAAAGAAAAAAGAAAAGTAAGCGAAGCGAGCGCGAAGCGCGCGATATTTATATACGAGAATTAAAAGCGGCGGTTATAGAGCGTAACCTACCTTATATAAATTCCTAAAGAGGAAAAAGTAAAGCTAATAACAATCGTAACTAATAATAAGAAGACTAACGTTATAAGAGGAATACCTACGCTACGTATACGTTTACTCTATACGATACTTGCGTTAATAAACCTATAATAGAATAGAAGGTTATTAAGGACTCTCTAGCGTATTAGGACAATACTATAGAAGAGAGAGGATAATTATAAGAGCGTAGAGTAAATAGTCGAAGTAAAGGAAGGCCGCTTACCTTACTACCTTGCCTTAGTATACCGGCCTATACTAAGTATACTTAGCGTATAGGTATTTTATACGCGACGTACGCGCTCTATATTAGAACCTACAAGAATTAGTCTATAGTCTTAACGATAGTCAAGGGCGTTCTATACGTTACTATATACCCTTTATACTATATATCTAGTAAGACAGCCTTAACTATTCCTTAAGTATCTTAGACTAAGGTCTAGGTTTAATCTTAGGTATCTAGTTAGCTTCTTTAGAGCCTTTATATATCCTACTATTAGATTACTAATATAGGAGCTCAATCTTCTAAAGACAAATGAAATATCTAGTCTTATAATAGTTATAAGCTATATCTATATTCTAATAATAGATTAGTACTCCTATTTATTATACCTTTTATTATATAGTCTAGTAGGCTTTAGACTTTTATAGCTATCTATTAGTAAAAGAGTTAGTAATATAGTTTCTTAGCCTATTCCTATCTTAGCTAGGTTCTCTTAGATATAATGTTTCTCGTTAAGTTTTAGCTAGCCTTACTATCTATTTCTTGTTAGTCTTATTCTAAGAATCTTATCTAGCTCTCTAAGATCTTTAATCTTAAAGACCTTACTAAGTTAGTCTTTAAACTAGAGGATATCTTCTAGTCTCTCTATAGTAATAGGTATATTATTAATATAGATTAGGATTATTAGGTCTTTCCTTTTCTTATAGATTAGAAGATATAGGTCTACTTCTAATTATCTAAATCCTATTCCTTTTAGCTTTAATATATATAGCTAATTCTAGTCTCTTATAGCTTACTTTAGCCTATAGAGACTCCTTAGAACTTATAAGACTATACTAGTTAGTAAGTTAATACCTAGTAATAGGATTATATAGATGTCTTTATATAGAGTACTCTCTATAAATATATTGTTTATATCTACTTAGTATAGAACTAGGTCCTTCTTATAGACTATAGCTATAAATCCTCTTAGAGTATCCTACCTAACTATAGAGGTAAAAGTTTCTATATAGTCTACTCTATACTTTTAGAAGAACCCTCTTATAACTAGTCTTGCCTTAAACTTTTTAATAGTACTACTAAGTTTTCTCTTAATATTAAAGACCTATCTTAAGGTAACTAAGTTAGCCCCTTTTAGTAGGACTACTATAGTCTAGGTATTATTACTTGTAAGTATATCTAGCTTCTTCTAAATAGCTTCTTACTAGAGATAACTCTACTTAGGATTACTTACTACTTCCTTATAGTTCCTTAGGATTAGAACCTTCTATTTATATATTCCTACTTCTTTAGTAGCTAAGAATATAATCTCTTTAACTTCCTTTAAGAATTCTAGGTCCTATAGGATACCTAGGTTAATAGAGCTTATAGCTAAGAAGAAAGCCTAATACTCTAGGAGTATTTCCTTGTCTAGCTAACTATTCTAATCTAGCTTAAGCCTAATTAGCTTTAGCTTCTAGTTAAATCTATTAAGTTTTTAGGATACTTTCCTCTTTCTAAGAGTTTACTTTAGAGCTATCTACTCCTAATCTATCTCTATAGTTTCTTAGGTAGAATTCTTAGATTCTTTCTTAACTTTCTCTTAGTCTAGGAATTTTCTATACTCTCCTATATCTTTTAGTAGAAGTAGAAGTTATATAAAGAGTTTCTTTCCTTCCTAAACCTATACTAATAGCTAAGGAAGAGGAGGCTTCTACTAGCCTAGACTAGGAGTATCTAGAGTACTCCTACTAGCTTATAGAGTAGGCTAGCTAATAGTTCTTAGCCTTCTAATAGGTCTTCTTTCTAGAGCTAAACTAGGGAGATTCTTAATCTTAATATTTAAGTCTAATTCTCTACCTAGCTTATCTTTAAAGAAGATTATATTAGTATACTACTTAATAGCTTTTATATCTAGCTCCTAGAACTTCTATACCTTTACTATATTATTATAGTATCTAATAAATATAGTATCCTTTCCTCTATTTATTAGTTTATTACTCCTTACCTACTAAGGCTATACTCTTATATCTATATATACTATAGCTCTATATCCCTATACTTTAAGGTAGGAGACTATTAGTTTAATCCTATTAAAAGCTTTATTAGGTAAGAGCTTAAATCTTTTAATATTAGATCTATTTAGGAGCTTATTCCTTATATATATCTATACTTTAAGAGCTTCTAGCTAAAATTTAATAGGTATCTTACTTTCTTTAAGTATTACTCTAATAGAGGCCTCTAATATTTGGATAGACCTCTTAACTACTCTATTCTAGAGTGAATTATAGGCCTTAGTTAGCTTAAGAGTAATTCTAAAGTCCTTCTCCTACTATTTAATTAAAGTAGTAATCTCTCTAGTATTATTAGCCTTTATAGATTTAAGGAGTACTACTAACTACCTTTCTACCTTAATCCTCTAGTTCTAAAGAGTAGTTAGTATATCTAATCTAGCTTTAAGTAGAAATGCCTATTTCTTTCTTAAGAAATTATTAATAAGCTTAAGCTACTATATAAAACCTTTTACTAATAATAGTAATAGTCTATAAATATCTACTAATATAAGAGCTAATCTTTTAGGTCTTCTTTTAATAAACTTACTTAGGTATTTCTTTATCTTACCTATTATATAGATCCTATACTTATACTCTTCCTAGTTAGGAATTAGAATTCTTTCCTTTAGGTTAGTAACTTTATAAAGGTTTAAGAGTAACCCTCTTCTAAAGTATATAAATCTTCTATACTATAGCTCCTACGATTTTAAATCCTTCTCTAATAGAGTAGTATAGGTATTATTAACCTCTATAGGATTATATAGTAAGTAATATAACTTTTCTTATAAGAGAGGTAATATCTTACTAATAAATAGAATACCTCTAACTAGCTTAGTCTTTATAACTATTTAGCTATCTAGGGAGGTAAGAGTAAAATTAGGCTTCTAGACTCTAAATTGCTTACTAAACTAATCCTATAATATAAGATTTACTCTAAGATTAGGAATAAATAGTACCCTATTAAGTAGAACTTCTCCTTCTAAGATTCCCTTTATCTATACTAGTCTAGAGTAGGTTATATAGAGGTATCCTCCTTCTACCTTAATCTATACTTTCTTCCTTAGTAGCTTTACTAATCTAAAGAAGGATAGTTAGTTAGTTATATAAGATAAGGTATAGGAATCTAAGAGCTATTCTTAAAGTAATAACTTGCCTTTAGCCTTAATTATAGAATAGGCCAACTTATCTTAGTTATTATCTTCTAATAGGGAATTATTACTATTTCTAGAATTAGAGTAAGTTCTAGAATTAGAACTAGAACTAGACTCCTAGGCTAAGAATCCTTTCTTTAGAAGCTTTCTAGACTTTTCTATCCTCTAAAGCTACTTGCCTATTCTCTAGATAACCTTCTTTAGCTTATTATATAATAATAACTTATAGATAGCTTTCTTAATATATCTAGTATTCTTTAGTAAAAAGGATCTTCTAACCCTCTCTCTAAGAAATAATCTCTAAAGGTCCTTCTAGTTCTTAGTACTATTTCTTTACTAGGATAGTTTCTTAGTAGTAGAGAGGTTAGGACAATCTTTTAACTAGTACTTCCCTTTCTTATAGAGCTAGTATATTAGTAGAGACTTTTCTTAGTAAGGCTACCTAGAATAGAATATAGCTAAACCTATATCTATCTTATCTAGATTATCTCTTACCTCTTAGGACTTAAGTAGAAGAAGAATAGTGTCTATATCTAAGAATAGTTAGGTTATAATAGTATCCTTAGCTACTTAGTATAATATAGATAGAGACTATAGGAGATATTTTAGCCTTTTCTCTTAGCTCTAGTAGTAAGCTTCCTAAGGATTAATCTTAGTAATCCTCTTACCTAGGCCTCTAAGGTATCTCTATACTTCCCTAATTGTCTTATTAGGTAATATCCTAAATATAATAAACTACTTAATTAGACCTATAGTATAGGACTTTAGGACTCTATTATACTTATTCTAGAGAATTACCTATATCTTAGCTACTAGTATAGTAATATACTATATCTCTAGCTCTATCTTATTATCTTTACTAATACTATATCTAATACTAAACCTATATACTATATTGTCTTTTAAGAAGTATTAATTCTAAGTAATATATATCTAGAGACTAGTGTCCTACTAAACTATATATAGGTTCCCTCTAATAATTAGTTAGCTAATTGCCTAGAACTAGTCCTTTCCTTCTAGCTTATCTGTCTATAGCTTGAACTATTTCTTCTAGTTAGTTCTATCTAGGATTAGAATCCTTTAGCTCTTCTTATCCTCTTAGTCTATTATAGAAATAGGTAAATAGAATAAATAATTAGTAGAATACTTTAGACTAGCTAAGGATTCTAGAGAAGAGTAATTTCTTATAGTAGAGAGACTAGCTCTAAGGGATAGGGATTCCTCGTATTTAGGAAATTACTAAGACTTAGATCTTTCTCTCTTAGTAGAGTTTCTATTACTAGGTAGTAGAAAGGCTAAGTAGCCTCTTCTAACTCTAGTAATACTAGGTGTAATAGTAGAGAACTAGGTAGGTATTAATAAAGTAGAAATATACTACTATCTTATAGAGATCTTTACTAACTTATATACTACTAGGTATAAACTAGCTTCGTTAGTAATATAGTTAGAGAAACTTCTAGGCCCTAAATGTTTTCTATAAACTATAAGGGATATAAGTAACCTATACTAACATAGGTTACTCCTATTTAGTATATAAACTAGAGCTTATAACCTATTAAAAGTAGAGGGCGTATTATATACTATATAATGTTAAGTAGGGTATAGCGTAGTAAAGAAGAATAGAGGATTAATCTTAAACTAACTTATATATATAGTGTAGTAGTAATATGCTAGGAACTAAATACAAAGTTAATTAAGTTAGTTATCTAAGAAGAGAAGAAAGAGAAGCAAGATGTACCTCTTACTAAGCCTTAGGTAGATACCTTAGGTATCTAGAACTATACTCAAATGTCTATATCTAGACTAACTATCTAGGATATATTCTTAATAGTCTCTTCTATAAGCGTTAAGCGATATAATCGACTACCTATATAGGTACTAGCTCTATAACCTAGAAGTATAGATATAAGACAAATATAACGAGAATTAATTACGACGAGGTCGCTACTCTTCTTCTCTAAGAGAGAGAGATACTATTATAGGCTTAGCTAGCTAGGCTTAGCGCTAGTACTATATAGCGTAGTTCGTAGATAGATAGTAGAATTAGACTTATTATATACTAACTTTTAATATAGACCTAAGGTCTCTCTTATACTTACTCTATTACTTACTTTAACTCTTCTATATTATTATTTTTTATAATTTCTAACTAATATACTCTAATCTATATCGAGATAGTCTAAACCTACTATCTATATCTAATTTATAAAGCTATATAAATTAGCTCGATATAGACCTAGTAGCCTACTCGAGTAATAGTAGCGTTTCGATAGTAAGCCCTCTACGCTAGTACGTCGCTCCTCGCTTTCTAAATAATATCCTACTATCTTTTAACGATAAAATTACTAATCTTACTATCTAAAATCGGCTTATATATACTTTATAAACTAGATATAGACGGTATATTTAGTCTATATAGACGTAGATCGGGGATCGTATAGTTTACTTCGACCGCGCTTAGTTATAGTAGTATACTACCTACTCCTTCTTCTAAGCTAGTAAGTAAAGGCTCTAGTATAAATCGTAAGAGTATTTATTACCTACTTTACCGCTCTTACTATTTCCTTCTATAGTTAGAGCCGTCTCTACGCGTCTACTACTAGAGTATATTTACTATTTAGTTTTAGTAGCTACTATAGTAAGCGGAAGCTATAATTAGCGCGCTATAATATATTAGTATATTTAATTACCTTTACGTTAGTAAACGTTTCCGTATACCGCCTTAGCTTATCTTAATAATGCCTTATCGCCTAGCGTGCTCTTACCTATAGCGTACTATATTCGCGTAGAGTATACGCTATAGATATTACTATTATACTATACCTATAGATCTACTCTAGATAGTAGCGATTTAGCTACTATTATAGGAGGAAGAAGACGAGGTCGTCTAAGTATAGTAGGAAGTACGATATACCTCGAACTAAGAGTACTACTATTATTAGTATTATAACGCGTAGTCTCTAGATAACTTAGATCTAGTAAACTGTCGTCTTAAATATCGCTTCTATCTAGACTAGATAAAGCGAATAGCTCCGCTATTACTTAGTAAGGATAATATCTATATAGAATTATCGCCTAGATAGTACTATATTATAACGCCGGAGATAGCGTTATTCCTTATCTATAAACGAATAGCGTATCTAAGTCGTTATTATAATATAAAGGAACTCGGCTATAGTTACGTATAGATTAGTTAGATCTTTAACGGAACAGTATAGTTACTATATTAGAACTTCTACGACTTGATCTATTAGTAGCTAGCGCTTAATAAGCGCTTAATACTATAGAGATATACGAACAAAGTAGGTAAAGCTAGTTATAGAATAGGTTAGATATAGAGATTTGTTAATAGTATATTCCTCGAGTTTAGCTAGCCGATAAACAACGCGTTCTAGCTTATAATATACTCTAGGTATTATAGTACTAATAGTTAAAAGATATAGGCTATTACTACGCCTAATAGCTTAGTTATCTATATTATAGTACCTACTCTTAGTCTAGCGAACGATAGTACTATTTATAGTAATAGTAGTATTACTAAAAAGATAAGAGATATATAAGCTACTAATCCTAGACTCTAGTACTTGTTTCTATTTAGTAATAGCGCGTATAGTAAATCCTAGGGTATAATTAAGCCGATTCGGTATAAGACTAGATATTAGTTCCTTACCGACGAACAATAGACTATAAACTACTAGCTCTCGATGTCTAGAGTAAGTGTCGAGATAGTATTTAGTAACAACTATACCTAGTTCACCTACGTATACTTTAGTAAAGGTCTACGGTCTATAGTATAGAAGGTTAGAAACTATTTCCTTATATCTATATTACTTTAGAACTACCTTACTTGCCTTAGAGTAGAAGAAGGCAAGATAGGTACTATTAATAGTATATTTAACTACTAGCTACTAACTCTTAAATAGTATCTCGGAGACGAAGCTATAGTCGATTAATACTCGATTAGTTAGTAGATATAGCGAAGAATATAAGAAGGAGAAAGCTCGTCGTATTAGTAATAGTAAATTATTTATATCGATAGTCGTATAGTTGTTTATATAAAGTATTATCTTAAAGCGCGTCTATCTTTTTAGTAATATATACTAAGACTTCTATCTCGACTATATCTAATAATTAATTATAGGCGTAGTCGACAGACCGACCACGCCTATAATTAGCTCGACTACGCTAATAAATAGTTATTAGCGTAGTCGAGCTAAAAGGCTTAGTAGAGTATCTAAGGATTTAGATATAGAGATTATAGATTTATTTATTTAATTTATTAAGAATACTATTATTTCTATAGTAGTAAGCTACACGTTATACACGCTATATAACTAATTAAACAGCGAGAAATACCTTATAGTTGTTATAGGTAAACTAGCTAAAACACGCGTAATCGTCTTAACTCGCTTAGCTCTAACCTCTAATCCTTAAACTATAATAGGACTAATATTACTACCTTGTCTACTACTACGACCACCTCTACGGCTACTACGCTTACTAACACCTAGACGATATTCTTTAATACGTAGTAGACGTACCTTACGCTAGCGATACTCGATCTTCTTATAGACGTAGTTCGAATACTTACTAGTTAAAACACGATCGTTTCCTTTATCGTATCTACCTAAGACATAGCGTAATCTAGCCTTATAGTAGTTTAGATACTTCTTATCCTAGCTAACCTTATAGAACTTAGCCTCGTACGTACGCTAGTAAGTATTATTAGTATTAGCGCTAGTAGTAGACTATTAATCTATAGTAAGTAGACTACCTAGTAGTAGACTAGTCTTACTAACGTATATTCTAGTACCCTTATTAGACGCTACTCTACTAGTCTTACGTAGCGTCTTGTCCGTAGAACCTACTAGACGACCGCGAGGCTTCTTCTATATATTAGCCTATCTAGTTAAAGAGTTTTTAGTACTCTAGCGAATAGGAGTTAATAGTAGTAGTATAGTATTATCGTAGATTAGCGACGTAGTATTACTATAGATTAGCGAGCTCTCCTTATAGATATCTAGTAGAGTATATAGTAGATTATAAGGATTACGAGGAAGTCCGCTTCTACTATATAGTAGACGATTACTAAGAAGATCCGGTATAGTACTACTATTAGTAAGTAGACGCGGTATATTACTAAATATACTACGACCTTAAAGTAGCGACTCTAGATTAAACTCGTTAGGCGTATAGTAGTTCGATTACTCGCTTAGATCGAGCGTGTTTCCTTCTTTAAAGCCGAATCTACTAATATTAGAGATACTTAAGCTACGACGATCACGATTACTACTAAAAACTAGTAGTATTACTAACGGTATACTATACTTAGTCTCTAAGGCCGGTTCTATAGAGGCGCTAGGGGTAAAGTAACTCCGCTACTATTATTCGAGTTACTCTTAAGTCGGACGAGAGAGTAGTATTAGAGTTAGCGAGTTTATACTAACGAACTCGAACTCGTAGCTACTATCTATATTCTATTAGGTAATATGTTCGTAGATCGGACTATCTCGTAAGCGATTTATCTCGAGCGAAGGTATATTAATACGTAATACTCTATATAGACGCCTAAGATCTAGATTAAGGCGCTCGGTATCCTTCTTTAGAAAGTCTCTCTTATCTAGAGAGTCCGACATAGTACTATTATATAGTATGTTATATAGTATATATATAAGAAAAGAGAGAACTCGAGTTATTATTTAAAGAGGAGGAAGAAAGAGAAGAAGCTCGTACGTTCTTTATATAAAGCGACTCTCTTACTCTCTAAATAGAATAAGTAGTTACCTAATTACTCGCCTAATTACTCGCTCGTTTACTATCTATATATATATATATATTAAGAAGTACTTAGTTAAAGTTCTATTTATCCTTCGAGTAACTCTATAGAGAAGCTTCGACCTCCTCTATAAACTATAACTTTATATCGACTATACTTACTTCTAGCTCGACTAAGCTAATAATTGAGTTATTAGCGTAGTCGACGCTCGACTAGGCCTATAATTAATTTATTAGCTTAGTCGAGCTAGAAGTCGTATAGTAAGATTTTAGAAGTAAAGATAAATATAAATATATTAATATACTAAAATATATTAATCTTAACCTTAATCTTTATTCTTTAGTAGTAGACGCGCGTCTAAGATAGTAGCTAAACTAGCGAAGCTAGTCGCTATAGCCTTACTTACCCTATTAGTAATAGTAAGAGTAATCCGCTCCTTTATCGCTATAATCTCTAGCTAATTACTACTACTATCCCTCTTTACTAGCTCCTCGCGCTATAGAGCTATATTAGTATTAAACTAGCGCTTCCGCTCTTTATTACGCTACTCTTCTACTACTATTCTTCGCTCCTTACGTCTCGTATTCTCCTCTATAACGCGATCCTTATAAGCCGCCTTCTCCTTTATATAACGATTAGCCTACGCTATTATATTATTAATAAAGCCCTTATTACGCGTTTTAGATCGCTCCTCTATATCTATCGCGTACTTACGCTTAGAACTAACCTTTAGAAGATTTAGAGGATTCTAAGAGTCGTTAGTAGTAGAGATAAAGTTATAGATATATTTATCGATAGCTTTAGCGTACTTAATAATAGCGGTACTAGTACGCGTCTTATCCTTCTTCTTAATCTCGATACGTACGAGCTTCGCGATGAGGTTATCGATATATATATCGAACTAGTTACGATTACGGCTAGTACTAATAATACGCTACTACTACTAATTAATCCGTATAGGAATCTAGCTAATAATAGTAGAGTAGTTCCTACTATTAGAGCTACTAAATACGGTCTAAAATAACGAAGTAATATATAGTCTACGACGGCTTAAGAGCTCCTTTTATATTACTTCTATCTACTTCTACTTAGAGATACTATTCTTAAAGGTATTAGAATACTTATCTAAGTACTTTATAGTCGCTATAATAGTCTTCTTAGACTAGATATATAGTACCTTCTTCTTCTTCTAGACTCTATTACGATTACGTTCGGTCTACGTATCGATCTTAACCTCTATATTATTTCTCTCGTCCTAGTCTACTTAATTATATCTATTTAGAAAGCTAGCTAGATCCTACTTATACTCCTTCTTTATAGCCTCTTATATAGCGTAGATATTAGGCTCTAGCGAGATCCTAGTAGTAGCTAGTATGTTCGTAGTAGACGATACTAGAGTAGATAGAGGTATATTCTAAGGCTATGTCGGACCTTAACCTAGTTTATTTATAGTAGGAGCCGTAGTAATTACTCGACTACGACTAACTATCCTCTCTCTTATTAGTAGTTTAGGCGTAGGCGTATTACTAGATCGCGGATCTATAGAGGTAGCTAGTTAAGTAGGCTAGATAACGAATAGCGCGCTTACTAGCGGCGGTATAAGCTAAAGCGATAGTAATAGCTCTTAAGCTAATACTACTATATACTATCTCGTATATAATATCGTCCGTAGCTACGAGCCTATTATATTATACTCCGATATAGCCCCTAGACTTAGCTATATATTATTTAGCTATAGTAGATATAGTAAAGAGCTTAGAATAGTCTTAAATATACTAGAGTATAGCGGTGTCTAATATAGAGATAATTCGATACGTACTAGTAAGTATATACTAGTAGCTCTACTATTTACACGCCTATTACTATAGACTAGTATAGTCTAAGGCGTATAGTACTGTCCGCTTAGTATATATAGTAGAGGCGACGATTAAGGCCTATTATATATATTCTACTAGCTATAATAGCTTCTACCGATATTCGTATACGTAGTATTTACGCTATACTATAAGGATAGCGGTAGTTACGAGCTCGTTATATACTACTAACCCTACTTATCTAATATACTATTCTAAGGAGCCTATAGACGGTATATACTAACGATAAGCTATAGCGTAATATTAATAACGATTAAGGTAGATATACGGACGTAGGTTATACTAGTACGCGTCGTAAGGACGCGTTTACTATATAGACATAATACTATAGCCGCTAGTAATAGCGTAAATATACTATATCTAATAGAATAGCTAGTTTATAGTTATATACCTACTTCTAGTAGCTAGTATTATAAGATAAAGAAAGAGAGTTTACTATACTTAATTTAGTATAGTATACTAATTTGAATTCGATAGTATTATTTATATAGCTTTACTAGCCTACTAGTACGTATATTACATAGCTAATAGATCTACTCTATTCGGTTATAGCTAGATAGTAAACATGCTCTACTATCGTTAACTAGATACTCTCTCTCTAGGTTCGCGCTAGTTAGAAGTAGTAGGAAAAGTAAGGTAAACTATCGCTAGAGTTATACTACGAGAAGTAGCTACTCGTTAACTTACTATCTAGTATACTTCTCTACTTACTACCGTGTCCGCCTTACCCTCTCTAGACTATAAGGAGCTAGGATCTATATATCTCGTAGTTAGTCGATCTACTAAGGAGTTACCTTTACTATTAAAACTTATAACTAGAGATAGTTAATCTCTCTCCTAAAAGTATCTTTCTCTTTCTTATCTATTATACTATACTGCCCGATATTATAGACGTATTAACAAAAATTCTAAGTATTACGGCTCGACTTACGTATAGTCCTATCTAGTATAATTTAGGTCTGATCTTGTTAAAACGTCTAGTTATTCACGCCTCGGTATGCCGTCCTCTATTATTGTTCTGTCGCTAGCGCATTGTTGTGCTGAGTCTCGTGGTCCCTTTGGTTCATGGCTCTACTGCTCAGATTGTCGTTTCAGGCGTGGGATATAATACTCGCGGTGCTCCCATCCTCTTCGGCGTTGTCCGAACATCGTTGAAGTGGTTAGATATGCCTTTCCTGTGCCGTAGTCTGTGCTCCCAGTGCCAACAGGTCCTCGTTGAGTTGGGGCCGCTCACTCCTCGCTCTGCACATTGTTTCGTACGACCAAGTTTCCAGAACATTCAAGATCACGTCGTAGGCCGACGAAGCTTCGTCAAGAGAGATGGGCCGGGAGCTGGTGGGCGCGTCTTTGCTAAAGACATTCTCATCATCCAGTTCCACACCATATGCATCGCTCATGCATGCTGAAGAGAGGAGATCTTGGAACGAATGAAGTTGCCGAACTCGACCGTGTCACCGCATCTCCGCGTGCCCATTTGCGGGCGTAAGATGCGAGGACAGCAGATTCCTACGTCAAGAGACGCGCGGGCATCTAGGATCAGGAACAAGCCAAATTGTATAGTAGGCCTATGCAAAGTGACTCACTAGCATTGGTCTTGTTCCAATCTCAGGGATACTTCCTAAAGCCAGTCAGGCACTCACGCCTCGTTCGCTTCACTCAACATTCTCTGCTCATTCGTGACGCTCGATGGCAGCTTTGGCCTTCTCCGTGCCGCGCTTCATCCACATCGATGTCATAGTACCCGTAAGTATATGCATACAACAGGTCACTATAAGCATATGACTGGCCCGCACTCAACCAGAGATCTCACAATGCGCCGGTAAGCACCTTAGTCCCACAATCGGTCTCGAACGCCGGATTGCCAGGTGCAGTAATGCTTGTTCGTGCAATATCGGCCGGCGTTAGAGTGGGTCGAGTGTTGGAAGGGTGATAAATGGATATGCCGCCAATGACAGCCTAGCCGGCAAACTCCAGCCAGCCCACGACCATGCTAATGAATCGGCCGACAATGGACATTGCCATCGTGATCACGAGCATGGTCGACGATGTGGCGATGTCTCTGGCCCCGAAGCGTGTTGGTGGCCAGGTCGGAGGTGATGGCAGTGATCAGTGGACCTAAGGGAATGACAAGGAGAGACTTCGTCATGGCAGCTGAGGCGGCTCTTGTAGTGGAAGCTGTCGTTCTTACACCATGTTTGGAAGTGATTGCCGCCTTTCTGACACTTGTAGGATACATTACATCGCAGCAGGAGAAAGAAGGGGAGGCGGAGGTGGTGGCCCAGAGTGCTTGCGAGATGTCGTGAGCGGCGAACGCGAGCTATCTTATGTACCAGACGATGCTTACTGTCTATACTTTGACCATTTCAAGGGGCGCTTCCATGGAGCACTGTAGAACCTGAGCCTGTCATTCCTGCTTTCCCTGCGAGCAAGTATCAGCTGGCATGCCGACAGCTCCCGTTGCCCGTTAGGCACGCAGCCTCTTCGACTCTGCAGATGATGGCGAGGAAAGCCTTAAGAGCCAGAACGGCAATACAGATAGGGAAACCATCAGAGTAGCGTGCTTTTTGATCACCACAGAATATGTGAGACGCTGTAAATGGCGGCACTGTTGACTCTCATGGCCACAGCTGCCACTGACGAGCGCCTGCGCTTCCAGATCGGTGCAAGTGATTGGCGAGCCAGCTGACGCGACCGTTCCAATGAGGGAACATCTTGTCACAATTTCTGAGAGATCGCGAGGGCGGACTCCAGCTGCCAATGCCACCCATGCCAGTTCGCACATGGCGAAGATGGAGGGCCACATCGAGATCAGCAGCAATTGCGTTTGCAGCAGCTACGTCAGTCATCACCTCGCCGCCACCTGTCCACTTCTTCCGACGTATGGAGATCCGCATTCACTGGCGAATGGCCCACTCTATCGCGCTATCTGCCCGCTAACTAGAGAGTATCCACGATAACGGCTTCGGTCAAAGGGCTTGCCTCGCCGGATACCCCAATCGCGAAGTGGGGCATCTGTGTTCAACGTCTAGCAAAGATCGTGCCGCGTGAGCGTGGGCGTGGGCGTGGACATGTATCGCGTGGTTGAAGTGCGAGTCGTCGCCGGCAGTCGTGATTTCCTGCTGACTTCAGAGCGGTCTCCAGACTGCTCAGAGGCGTCTGGCGCGCGGGTACCGCGACTATATGGCAACGTGGCGGTCGCTCGACTCTGGGTGACCGTCACGCTGGCGCAGGTCGTGTAAAATCATCAAGTCGCTATGAGTCCTGGAGTCGAGTCAATGCCTGCAATGGGGCAGGCCTAAGCATACTTCGGTCTTCGGATGACGACGGTAGGCTTTGATTTGATGTACGAGATGGTGAGCTACTGCTGATGGACGCAGCTACGTCTGGCGAAGTACCAAAGTCGTTGAGGGCGATTCGAACAGGTTCGTGCAAGAAAGCATGAGAGTCGTGTTGGCAATGGGAGTCCGAAGGATGAATAGTCAGACGTTGACCTTTCGTGACACGCCCGCCAAGACGCATCAAATGGCAAGTGAGGCATCACTCTGCCGCCGCTTCTGCCTCATTGCCGCAGTCTCCCATATCCCTCTCAAGCAGGCTCCCTCTAGACCTTTGTAGCCGCATTAGTCGCCTACGTGTGCTTGTCCTACCTTAGCGATTCAGCACCTATTCGCGCATATCTGAGATGTTACCTCGTAGTCTGCCGATTTCAAGCTCCAGACTTCCCATGGACTGAGTAGAGATCGTTGCGAGTTCTCGCATGCTGCCATCGCAGCGCACACAGCGTACCCGAGCATGCTCTAGATACGGCTCGATCGAATCCTGTAGAAAGACGATTGTCCCGTGCTATGGAGTCTCCCTGTGCAGAATGCGAAGCAGCGGGCCGACCTTGGGTGGAAGAACCGTGCTCTGATCGTCTTGTGCTTTGGAGTCTCCGTATGTAGAATGCGAAGCACACCACTTTCTGGTTCCGCGCGTGTCGAGGCTCAGGCTTGACCTCTTAACGTTCCATGTGCATGTACTAATTCCATCTCAGACCGCGAAGTGCTCCATTGTTGTCATAATTGTTGCAATCGTTGGCATTGTTCCACAGTCGCGACACAAAAGTCCGTATTGGCTACTACCCAATGAGCGTGCTTACCTTGTAGCTGTTGTCCTGGACTCCTCGCCCGGTCCTGAGTAGTCCCGGTACTTCTTATCGAACAGACAAGAAGATCGGTATGAACTTTCAAGTAACACTACGAGCGCGATCGTGTTCCAGGTATATATCTTTCTAGATATAATCGAATTTCTTATTATAGATTACGAGGAAAGAAGCGTAAGATATATTTAGTATTATTACTCTTATATATTAGAGCTAAGTAGTAGCCTAAAACCTAGACTAGTCTTCTAATTCTTTAGAGCGCTAAGAAAGTAAATACTCTTTTCTAGTAGTCTATTAAGAGGTACTATTATAATAGTACTTATTCTATATTATAAAAAGTTATAGCTCGTCTTTATATTATTAGAGTATATAGCTATCTTAAAGATACTTTAGTTTCTATATTATAATATAAGTATAGTAACTAATACTAGTATAAAGTCGACGTATAATATAATATTAATATATATAATATTAATATTTAAGTTATATTAACCTTAAGATTTACCTCTACTAGTATAGAGAAAAATAGTATAGAGAAAAGTAAGTATAAAAGTAAAGTAAACGATTTTTGTATTAGAGTAGATACTATACTTATATAGATATATATATTTACGCCTACTAGAGTATCTTATAAGATTCTACTACTAGAACTCTACTCTCTAATCTATCTAGATATATAGCTAGTCTTTTTATCGAGAGTACTAGAAATATTATTCTTATTATAGATATAGCCTAGTAATATAGGATCTAACTAATCTTAGAGTTATATACGTTATTATATAACTAGATTATCTAATCTATCTATAGAGAAGTCTTCTCTTTCCTATTTTACTTAAAGAGACTTAGGCTCTTTAAGCTACGTCTTATTAAGAGGATTACCTATATAGTAATATAGTATCTATATAGCCTATCTATAGTACTCTATACCTATTTACGATTTGATCTACTATTACTACTACTCTCTATCTATAATAATTTATAAGAGATTACTATTATTACTCTATTCTTATTCTTACCTTTGTTACTCTATTATAGTATTAATATTAGTTAGAGCTATTATAATTAATATACTAACTTATAGTATTAAAGAGTACTTAATAGTAGAAGCTATATAAGAAGATTACTTATACTTAGAGTATATAAAGGTTATATTCTAATATATATATAGAGTCTTATCTATACGAATCTCTATAACTAGATATAGATATACTTTTAGAGATTCTAGTTCCTTAGACCTATATACTATACTTTATAGTTATAATAATTTAGAAGTTACTAGCTAGGTCGAGTATAAAGCCTTTTATATCGTTAAAATAATAGAACCTCTTTTCTTTATAATAAGACTCGTAATAGAGAGACTATAGCTAGGAAAGACTATCTATTAGCTATAATTTCTATTAAAGTAAGTAAGCGAATATATTTATAAACGGTAAGTAAACGCTTCTAATTCTCGCACGACACTCCCTCTAGGCGGATTTCAATATTTGCTACAAATTGGTAACGCTTTCAGTAGCAGTAGTAGAAGCAGCATCAAAGTCAAAGGCCCACTGCAAGTCGCCTGAGACGTCCACCTCCACCCCATTCCCAACCTCAAACTCAGTCTGTCGCTGCTTTGGTACATCTGCATCGTCTTCCCGGGAGGATACACGTGGCTGCTGTTGTGGTTGCGATCGACCCGGGGCAAAAACAATAGGCAGTAGTGGGTCTGTCAGAGAGGGCGTTGCTGCTTGCGTGGGAAGACATGCAACACTTGGTAGTGGAGTGGAATGGGGTTCCGCCTGTGATTGCAATGGATGAGACCGTGGCGCTGTCACTATCCTCCGTATCTCTGCCGGGCTCCCATCCCTCATCATGGCCTCATACGACAAGGCCGTAAACGATGAATCCGCAAGAGCCAGCTGCAACCCGACATGCTCGTGGAGTGCTTCTTCCGCATGCTGCTGCTGCTGCTGCGAGTTGCTGACAGCATGCCACAGTGGACCCGACAGCACCTTGAGCACCTCGACAGCCGCGGGCCCAGCCAAACTGGCAACAGCCTTGCGATGTCTCTCGCAGCGAGCAATGTCGAGCAGATCAAGCACGCGAGTTGTTACGTCCTGGTGAGCTGCATGTGCGTTGTTTAGGGTAACGAGGGCTCGGTGGCACGCAAAGGGGGTGAGCTGGGCTCGGACGCCGCTAGCATAGCATCGTTTCTGGATGCTGATCTTCTTGCTGCTAGTGAGAGGGATGATGTGGTGAAGGCAGGCGTGGTCAGGCGTCCAGCCGAGTTGGTCGAGTGCCAGAGTGGTCATGGTGGATTCCGTTTCCATGTTGTTGATCGATGGGTATCGCGGAGGGATTGTCGAGAGATTGCATGGACAATCGTGCCAGTCTTGTATGTATGTATGCATTTAGGAACATAATCGTAGCCATGTATGGTCAATCCCATTGTCATCGTCACGTCTCATCGTCACGTCCTATCGTCTCGCCTGAGCGCCGCCATCGCCACCTCATCGTCAGATTCCAACCCGACCACAACTCACGTTCCCGGGATGGTCTGTGTTTGAGATCTTCGTGTTGCACTTGCGTTGCTTGGAAGAAAAAGACAAATCGTAGTTGGCAGTCGGTGGAAGAAGGAAAAAAGGACAAAAAGGAGGGCGAGTAAGTGTGTGCATATATATGCGTATGTGGAAATGCATAAAAATCTGCATAAGTTTGAGAAATTACCCAGCATTCTCCTTATTCTCACGCAGCTCTTCCTTCTCGACGCAGCTCTTGCTTCTCCGCCCAGCTCTTGACGACCGAATCGCACCACAAGGCGGGGTCGTCCAGCTTGAGCGGCGCATGATGCCAGTAGCTCTGCCAGTGCTCCGGATCGAGCTCGATGGACTGGGTCCAGAATTGCTGCAGCTGGTAGAGGAGAGGTGGCGGTGGCGGCGGGAACGCAGGGGGCGGCGAGGGCGGGACGGTGTTCCAGAAGTCGACCAGCCATTGCGAGACGTAGCGAGCATGCAGACGTGGAGGGACAATGTACGGGACGCGGGTGGCGTCTGCGGTCGAAGGAGGGAAAGCGCCCATGTCGGCTTCGAGACGGACCAGATGATCCAGGTGGGCCAACAAGGCATCGCGGCCGCCCGGCTGCAAGATGTGCAGCATGGAGTGGTGGGCGGCATCGAGGGTTTCGCGGAACGGCAGCAGGAAGTGCAGTTCAATGTCGTCGTCCAGGAAGCGCCGCAGGGCATGCAGCCGAGCCGAGTGCAGCAGCGAGAGCAGGAACACGGCGCGGCGCGAGTCCATCACGTACGTGGTGCCTTTGGTGCGGTGCTCCACAGCGCGCGCGAGGGACGAGTTGACCAGCGCGAGCTCGGCCGTGTCGGTGGACAGGCGCGTGCGCAACTGCTCGAGGCCGTCCAGGTCGGCGTCGATCAGGCGTCGTGTGTACTGCATCGCGCCGAGCACGTGCGGCAGCGTGGTATTGCGCGCATCGGCGAGCAACGCGCGGAAATCGGACAGTTCGTACGGCAGCTGGTGCGTGGTATACCAGAAACACCGCACGCGTCGTGTCCAGCTTCTCCAGCGATGCTCCTTGTCATGCTCGTCGTCATATCCCGCCGGCGGATGGCATTTGTGGTGCGCGGCGGTGATGGCGCGCACGCTTGCGAGCTCTCCCTCGGGCCACCACACACTGGGCCGCAGCTCATGGTCTGGCCGCACCGCCAGACGCAGCAACAAGTCGTCGGAGTTGCCGAGCGCAAAGGTGGCGTACACGCGCGAGTAGCCTCCTTCGAGCCCGAGCAGGTCGGCCGCATCGGCGACATGCTGGCCGCAGTCACGTAGCCAGGCTTCACGATCGTTCTGCAGCACGTATTGCTGCGCGACATGCTCATTCGGCTCCCGCAACGCTCGTGGCGCTGCGAGCATAGCAACGTGGTCCGGCCGAGCGTGCTGGCGACTCGCCGGTCCCAGGACGAGGGGCAGCAGAAGCCATATGAGCCCCGTAGCAGCGCCGATGATCAGCGCATAGCAAAGGTGTCGTTGGTGTTGCCGGGGTCCCAATGCGATGGAGAGGAGGAGGAGCAAAGTCACCAAAGCGGAGAACATGTTGCCAAGATTTCAGACATAAAATCATGGACAATCGTGAGACAATCGTTCATCAATAATTTGATACGAATCACCACAGAGTTGACGGGTGAAAAGGATGACATGGAAGTGGGAAGCATTGCTGGACTTTACCTTCGTTTGTCGCATCATTCCTACATACCAGTTTTCTTTGTGCTCGTAGACGAACCCGGAAGACGCGTTTGCAAACAAAGACAGCTAACGCGTGCCGAGCTTGCAGCCTAAGGCACTAGGGTTAACAACCCCTGATCGTTCTCAAAGTTTGAAATTGATCAAAAGATAGAAGCTATCTACAGTGCATTTTACTCGTGCTCGTACGCCACCCACACCGCCGTTACCACTGCCAGGCCGTTCTGGTCCTTCTGGATGCGCGCCATGGCATCTGCAGACACGAAGAATCGGCCCAACTTCTTCGTCCAGTGTCGCAGCTGTACTTGCCGCCTGCCGACCTTTTGCGACATGGCCTCTTGTGCTGCTGCCTTTACCGGCGACACCAGGGCTGCCAATTCGACCCGGACATTGCTGTAGCTGGTCTTGAGCTTCCTCACCATGTCCACATGCTGCCCCACGCTCTGCTGCGCACAATCGATCGTGCGGATGGTCTGCTCCAGCTCCACTGCTGTGCCCGTGGCAGCAGATGCAGCCAAGCCCCACGGCATGATCCACTGCTGCACCTCCCTCCATCGTGACAATAGCACGGGCTTCACGGGCGCCATCCCTTCACGCATTGCCTCGAGTCTCTTCCTCGCCTCTTCCAATGCCACGGAAATTGCCGTGAGAGCATCGTACAAGCTCTGCACCTCCTTGTGGAGCCCCATGGCGTCTTCTCGCACCTGCATCTCCCACTCCGATAGCTCGAGCAATGTCTGTGCTGTGAATGTGTGCTCGTGCCACAGCGAGAGCTCTAGAAGCCAGTCCAGCCACCGGTCGCACTGCATCAGCTCCCCATCCAGGTACTGCACTTGGGAGTAGTTTTCGTCGACAAAATTTGCTATCCTCTGCGGCACGACGAGAGCCTGCATGTGCGCGGCGCTGTATTTGCTGCGTACTGTCTCGAGTGCTGAAAGGATGCCGGGGATCGGGTCGATTTGGGCTCCGCCGCCGCCGCCCGTGAAAGATTGAAAGCGTCCGATCATTTGAATCATTGAAGTCTCACCGCGGTGCAGGCTTGCCGAGTTGGCGACGAGAGCTGGGTGTACGGTGGCCAGGTCATTCAAATAGTCGAGATCGCCTGCCAACATGTGTGTGTCAGTGTCTCCAGCTTCTCTCGTCCATGGACCCTCAGAACCCACCATTTACGCCATCACTGCCTGGGACGGTGAGAAAGCGTGCTCTCACGTCGGTACAGAAGTCGACAGTGTGTTGCTGGCCTCTGCTGCGCCACAGATTATGCACTCGCATGCTTGTGTAACTCGTCGCGCTGCCTACACTCGTGCTGCATGCATCATACAGCATAGCCGGTGGTCGGACGTCGGGTGAAGATGAGCAAGCGTAGGCGAGCGTAGATATAACCAGAACCAGTCCGGTCGAGATGAGGAGGGCGAAGAAGAGGAGGCATAAGCAGGCCCCAATCATGCCGAGTTTCCTCCCCCATTGACCATCTTCTCCTTCTCCTCCTTCTTGCCGCCCTACCTCGCCTGCTTTCTCTGCCCTTCTTACTCCTCCCTCTTGGTCATGTTCTTCTGTCTCCTCATCATTGGGAATATCGCCGTCTTGCTGCATAAACGTTTGTGGCAACACAGCCGCAGGAGCAGGCGCATCTGTGCAGGGTGATGAAGGGGATGTCGAGGGTGCGTAGGAGGGCGCGGTTGGTCTGTAGTGGTCGGCCATGTGATGATTAAGCGCTGATAGTCAGTGTGTTGGTTGAGTTTTGGCGAGAGTGAAGCGGCAGGAAAGGAAAGCAATCAGGTATGCTGTAAACGCAAGTCTCGTTCATGGATCTCGCAGAACAGGAGAAGTGAGACATGGTTCCAGTCGAGTGCAGAGTCGTGTGCTTCTCGCACGTTCTTACAGCTGGAAGAGTGAAGAGTCAATGGTGTCAGTGTCAGACAAGTGTTGAACATAGCGTCGGTCATCTGTGTTGAGTGATGAGGATATGGCCAGGAAGTCGGCATTACTCGTCTGTGGAGTATGAGAGATGGTTATGACTCGGGCTAGACTAGACTATGTCTTTGGCGTGGTCCACGTTCAATTTCAAGCCGACAACGCTGCTGTGCTGTATGTACACTGTTTTTTGAGGTAGGTGTAGAGGGCAAACTCTAACCCCTGTCAGGTACAACTTACGCGGAGTTTGTTACACTTACTGCTCTTCAAGTACATAGGGGTTTGCAGATGTAGTAAACAGCGCGATTTAGCCTTAGTATCTAAACATTCTACTACTCTCTCTTATATACTATCCTATATACTAATATTAATATAATAACGACTCGTACGTATTCTAGACTTAATATACTACTAAATTACTATCGTATACTAAAAAGAATATACTTTTTCGACGCGTTTAACGACTATAAGGCTAGTTAGAGTATATAAGCCTTCTATCTATAGTATTAGAATAAAGACTAGTATCCTAGCTAGCTAATAGCTTCTAGATAGCTTAAGTAATAAGTAGTAATAGTAGTAGAGACTAGCGATTTACTAACTCGTTACGTAAGAGGTCGTAAATAGCGTAGGAGGCCTAGAATAGATATATAGAGCTAGGTTAAGATAATAGGTCTTAGACTAATAAAACTATATATTAAAGACTATAGCTAGTATACTAACTAGATAAACTACTCTTAAACTACTCTCTAGAGGCGAATAAAAGAGAGAGATCTACTAATTATCTACTTAAAGTAGAGAATAATATAGAGAATATTATAAGATAATAAAGATAAGAGAAAGGCTTATACCTATAAATATAAGTATAAAATAGTTTAATTCTTATAGTAGTAGATATACTAGATAGATAAGGCTTATATTAATTATAAGAGCTAGGTAAGGTCGAAGGCTAAGACCCGCCTTAGGCTCGTAGGCTTAGCGTACGGTATAATTATAGTACGCGTATATATCTAAAAGGAGGTAAAAATTAGTCTTATAATATCCTAATAGTCTTATTAGAAGAGCGCTCTATATATTACTATATATCTCTTTTATAATTCTAATTCTTCTTCTTCTAAGAGTAGTAATCTATAGAGGCCTATAGCTCCTTAACGTAATATAGGTATAGCGCCGCTAGAGCTCGTAATAGGCGAAGTAGACGATTAAAGTAATCTTATAGAAACTAATAAGATTTAGGAATAGAAGTCTACTAGTATAACTAAAGATAGTACGTAGATAGAGCGTATATAGCTTAAAGCTAAGAATTAGGAACTATATTATCGCTTAGAGGTACGCGCTCTATAACGAGAGAATAATTAGCTTCTTATAGAGTTAGAATCTCTATCCTTAGCTACTCCTAGTACCTTTAATATTATCGATCTTAAAGACGACGCTAGCGCTAGTATTATAAGTAGTATACTTTACGATAGCGCGTCGTATACGTAATATAAAGGTCCTAAAGTTAGAGAACCTTATATCTTCTAAAGCGAGATAGTCTAAGAGGTAAGAGAGTTTATTTATAGCCTCGAAGTAATCTTCTTTAATAGTCTATAAGAGTTTGTTATAGAGGATTCGAAGGTCCTATATAGTATTATATAGCTCGTAGGTAAGGCGTAAGAGACCTAGTATAACGAATACTCTAAGGTAATATCTCTAGACTATACTTAGACTAAGTTTAAGCGCTTTATCTACGACGTTATTAGAGATTAGGCGAATCGTACGATCCTCGTAATAGTCGAGTATAAGAAGGCCTAATAGAGTAAGAGCTAAGAGGTACGCTAGTTCGTTATAGAGCTAGGCTACTTAGAGTCTTAACTAGGCGACTATATCGAAGCGTAGCTAGTACGCTAGCTCCTTATAAAGTTAAAGCTAGCGCTTCGATAAGAGATTATTAAGAATTATACTATGCCTAGTAAGCGCGCTAATTTAGTCGCGTTAGTAAGGCGCCTAGAGTAAGCTAATAGAGTAATTCCTATATAGTATAACTAGAGCGGGAGCTAGAGTAATAGAGACTACGAGCGCGATACGTACTCGAAGCGTAAGCGTATAAGGAGCGACGCTCTTACGCGTAGGTACGACGATAGTCTAGGAGAGAATAGTACGCGTCGCTCTAGTAACAAAGGTTCTACTCGCTCTATTATAGGCTATAAGTATTTAGAATACTATAGCTATAAGTAGAAGGAGTATATTAGTACTAATTCTATCTACCTTAACTAAAGCGCCTAAGACGATAATAAGAAGCTGTTAGTACGTAAGGTTACTATAGAGATACTAAAAAAAGAGAAGGTATTAGAGAAGGACTACGATCTCTAGATACCGAGCTTAGTAGCGATATATACCTCTCTATATAAGTCGTAAATACGACTTACCTAGAAGGCGTAGTCGAGGCGTAGGATAGGCTTAAGGTAGCCTAATTCCTTCTTAATAATACTACTAATATTAACGTAGTATTAAGATCCTTTATCTTATAATATAGTATTATAGCTCGAACTAATACCGCCTTACCCTTAGCTACCTTATTTACTAGAGAATTAGAGTATTATTATAGCGTATACTATATACGTATATAGCTCGTAGACTCTATAGGAGTAGAGCGTATAGTAGGCGTAATCTTTTATATCTATAATATACTAACCTCTAATATAATCTTAGGTTAGCTATAGAGGCGTACTTATCGTATACGAGTCGATAGTAGCTCGGATAAGTAGACCTATAGCGATACTTTTAAAAACGTTAAGGTTAGAGAAGCCTACGAGTTTTTTAAGGACTTAAAGTATATACTAACTATATATATAGTAGTAATAAGTAAGATAGGTAGAGAGGTTAACTCTCTTCCTCTTAAGTTCTAATAGTTCTCTAACGTCCTAAACTCGATAGAAGAGATAAGGAGTAAGCTAGTAGATAGCGCCGAGTATACGATTAAGCTACGCCTAGGTACCGTTCTACTATTTAGGCCGCTATACTACTAGTTAGGTAAGGAGCTAGAGGAATTAAAGAAATACCTTACTATAGGCCTTAAGTACGATTAGATCGAGTATAGCGTTAGCGAGGTAGGTACGCCTATCCTATTCGTACTAAAGAAAGATAGTAAACTAAGGCTATATATCGACTACTAAGGGTTAAACGAAATTACTATTAAGAATAGGTACCTACTTTCTCTAATTAGTAAGACGCTAGATAGGCTTATAGGAGCCGTATAGTTTACGACCCTAGACCTTATAGATATATACTATCGGATTCGTATCAAGCCTAGCGACTACTAGAAGACTACGTTCTATACGCGCTATAGCTACTTCTAGTATAAGGTAATACTATTTAGCCTAACTAACGCTCTAGCTACGTTCTAGGCGTATATTAACTATACTCTAGTAGGTTTAGTCGATACGTACTACGTAGTATACCTTAATAATATTCTTATCTATAGTAAGAGCTACGTAGACTACGTACGCGACGTATACGACGTACTTACGCGTCTCTAGAAGTTTAGACTCTATACTTAAAGAGCGAAGTATAAATTCTAGTAGAAGGAAGTCGACTTCCTAGGCTTCGTAGTAACTACTAGAGAGGTTACGATAGATCTACGTAGGATAGACGTAATCGTAGCGTAGCTAACGCCTATAACGCTCGTAGAGGTTTAATCCTTCTTTAGGTTTACTAACTTCTACTAGCGTTTTATTTTTAAATACTCTAGAGTAGTATCTCTCCTTATAGCGTTATCTAAGAGCGCTATAGTAGGTAAGAAGCTAGGCCTACTTAAGTAGACTATACGAGAGGAGTAGGCGTTTACTAAGTTAAAAAAGCGTTTTTCTATAGTACTACTACTAAGGTACTTCGACTCTACGCTTAGGTTATAGGTCGAAAGCGACGCCTCTAATTACGTAATTACTATAATCCTTAGCTAACTATTCAGGTCTAAATAGTACTCTATCGTATTTATATCTAGGAAGATAATTACTATAGAGTATAATTATAAGGTACACGATAAGGAGCTTCTTATAGTAGTTAAGGCTTTTAAAGCGTAGAGGCTATACCTCGAAGGCGCTCTATATACGATCGACGTACTAGTCGACTATACTAACCTTTATAGGTTTATAGGCGTAAAGAAGTTAACTAGTAAGTAAGCCTATTAGGCTATATTCCTAGCTTTATTCGACTTCGTTATAACGTACTAGGTAGGTAAGCGAAACCTAGCCGACGCGCTATCGAGACGTAGCGATTACGCTAAGAAGGTAGTAGAGGTAACTAACCTTCTACCTACTCTATAGACTAAGTTATAGCTATAGGACGATTAGAGTATAAGAGACGTAGGTAGACCGCTCGTAGCTCGTATCTATACGACTTATAAAGAATAGTATTCTTCGATAGAGAGAAGTACTAACTCTAACCCGTAGTAGTAGTTTTTAACGCCTATACGAGTAGTAGGTATAATTACTAAGAGCGAAGAGCTATACGTAAATATCTTAGACTTAATCCTTAGATATACTCGCGCGCTAGTATAGGCTAAGCTAAGTATAAGCGTAGTATATTCGTAAGCGATAAGTAATAGTAGCTAGTTCGAGTAATATACTATAAGAGAGAGAAACCTCTAGGTAGACGATTTACTATACGTACCTAAGAACTACGCCTTATAGACGTAGGTAATCCGTATATATTACGATAATACCTTTATAGGCTACTTTAGTAAAGATAAGACTATCTCGCTAGTATAGAGGAAGTACTAGTAGCTAGAGATAACTAAGGATATCGTATAATACGTAGAATCCTATAGGAGTTACTAGAAGGTAAAGGCGCGTCGCTATCGACTATATAGCGAGCTAACTACGCTACCTATACTAGATCGTCTATTCTAAGAGTTAACTTAGGATTTTATTATAGACCTCCTACTAAGTAAGCGAGGAGTATACGTATATAATACGATTCTAGTTATCGTCGACTAATATATAAAGATAGTTATCTTCGTACTAACTATAAAGAGGTATATAAGTAGTAACCTTATAAGAGTCTTAATATTAGAAGTAATTAGGTATTATAGTATAGCTATAGGTATTATTAGCGATAGAGAGTCTATATTTATAAGTTAGTTTTAGTCTAACTTCTACTACGAGGCGTATATAAAGCGTAAGCTAAGTATAGCGTTCTATCCGTAGACGGATAGGTAAACTAAAAGAGCGAATTAGACACTTGAGACTTACCTACGTATCTACTATATAGAGTAACAAGATAACTAGGTAGACCTATTAGTATAAGCCGAGTTCGTATATAATAATAGTACGTATACGATACTAAAGGTATTACTATTTATAGCGCTATATAGTTTTAATCTAGAGCTAGTAACGAGTAGGCGAGAAGCTTAGAGCGCGCTTTCTAAAAAGGAGGTACTAGCTACTAAGGAAGCTATAGAAAGATTAAAGAAGAACTATAAGACGCTAAGTAAACGCTAGCGAGAAGTAAGTAAGGCGTAGGCTAGGTACTTTAATAATAGGTATTAGGCTAAGGAATATAAGGTCGGCGATATAGTCTTACTATCGATAAAGAACCTATAGTTAAAGGTTCTTTCGAAGAAGTTAGTAGACAAGTTTACTAGGCCTTTTAAGGTAATTAATATAGTAGGGAAGTAGGCGTACCGCTTAGCCCTACTACTAGATACTCTTATCTATAACGTATTTTATATATCGCTTCTAGAACCTTAGAAGAGTAGCGAGACGTAGGTAGAGAGTATACTACTTATAGACTACTAGAGTAAATAGGAAGTTAAGAAGATCCTTAGAACTTAAGTAAGAAAGAGCGTACGCTAGTACTTAATCCGCTAGTAGGGCTAGCCTAAAGAGTACGACTAGTAGGAATCTAAAGAATATATTAGTAGCTATATAGTACTAGACGTATTCGAAGCGTAGCGCGCGAGTAGGCGCGTAGTAAGATAGAAGCGCTAAGGCGCTAATACGCTAAGGTACTAATACGGCGATACTAAGTACTAAGCGCTAAACCTATATATAGAGGCAAACTTTAAATTTAAGAGGATAAGAAAATTACTAAGGTATTTAGGATATATTAAAGTATAAACTATATTATTTATATACGCCTACTAAGTAGGTCGTATAGTACCTATAAGTAAGAAGTAAGAATCTAACTATAGCCTATATAGGCGCGAGTAGAGTATAAGAGGCGTAGGTAGGTAGCGAGCGAAACGCTTATTTATCGTCTATAGAGAGCGCGTCGTCGCTAGCGTTTCTACTACTAGTAACGCTCTCTACGTCCTTATCCTCGTCTACCTCCTCTATCTCCTCGTCGGATACTACGTCCTCTAAGAGCTTACTCTCCTTCTAGTTACTACTCTCGAGGTAAGCTATCTCTATAGTAGCGTCTAGGGCGTCGCTAAAGGCGCCTACTATATAGTTAGTCTACGAAGAGTATTAGTATCGTACGAGGATCGTATAGGAAAAGTAGGTATATCTCGTACTATAGCTTAAATATAGCTACTATAAAGTTAGACTAGCGCTAGGTCTCTACTAGACTAGCGACAGATATCGCGCTAGCTGCTAGCGAGGCGAGTATACTCGCCTTACGTAGTATATCCTAGCTACTAACAGCTTTATTCTTATTACTAGTAAAGACCCTCTTAGAGGTCTTAATAGAGGTATAGAGGCTCTTTAGGTAGCGCTTTACCTACTCTTTATATACGCCCTTAGAGAGGGTCTCTAGCTACTCGTAGTAGTATAGTACGTAGTACGCCTACTACTTAAGGTTTCTATTAGTAATACGCTTATAGGCGTAGTACTAGCGCTTATAGCGCTAGTACTTAACCTTCTAGCTAGGCTTTATTACCCTATTATACGTAGGCTCGTCGTCTATACGTAGTCCGTTAGTAGGTAAAGCGTAGTTAAGGAGTATTCGAAGAGCTATACTATTATAGGTATACTTAATATAGTAGAGGTAGATATCTATATCTCCTCGTCCTCTAATATTATCGATAGTATAGAGTAGGTAGTTCGTAACTACGACTCTAGTACGTTTCGGTAGTATTATACTTACGTTAGTAGTATAGTAATCGTATAGAGACACTAGCTTTACTAAGGATATAGAAAATATTATATACGTAGAGAGAAAGTCTAAGAGAGAGTTAGAAGAGTTTTTAAGAACACGCTCGAGCTACGAATTATAGTCGCTATAGTAAGGAATATATTACTACGTAAACGTAATACGTATAGTAACCCTTTACTTCGTAGTACGGATTTACGTAACACGCTAAAGGTTCGTAGGTATAACGCGCTAGAGACGCGATAGGCGTAGAATATATAAAGTATATTATAAAGACTAAATAGGAAGCCTAGAATATAACCTATAAAGTAAGAGTTGTCGCTAAGAGTAGCTCTCTTAGAGAGAGGAGATAGTTATAAGAGCTAGGTAAGGTCGAAGGCTAAGACCCGCCTTAGGCTCGTAGGCTTAGTATACGGTATAATTATAGTACGCGTATATATCCGAAAGGAGGCAAGAATTAGTCTTACGATATCCTAATAGTCTTATTAGGAAGGCGCTCTATATATTACTATATACCCCTTTTATATTAATAGAGCTATAGTAGTTTATTAATATATCTTCTATAAATAGAGTAATATAGAAGAATTACTCGTTAAAGAGCTAGCTCTAAACTACTTAGTCCTATATATAGCTATATTAGTTAGTTAGTACTATAAAAGCGACTTAATCTTCTATAATAATAGATAGTATATATACTTATATCTTCTAGATATATAGAAGTTATCTAAACTATATAGAAATAGAGTAAAGAAGATAGAGTAATAGTTCTAATTAGAGCTTCTCGAATAGTAATAGTTATAACCTCTAGAGATAATTAAGACTAGTAATACGATAATATAGTACTACTATAGTACTAAGATTCTTCCTTAATATATTTACCTTCTTTATAAGTAAAAGAATAGTAGTTTACTAGCGATTCTAATAAAAGATAATAATCCTAGCTATAGATATAGGTCTTAGTCTAATTAACTATAGCTATAGAGAGAACTAGCTCTAATCTAGCTATATAACTACTCTCTATAGTTACTAGATCTTAATCTAATTAAGGCTATAAGAGCTAGATAAGGTTAAAGGTTAGACCCGCCTTAGGCTCGTAGGCTTAGCGTATAGTATATATATAGTATATATATATATATCTAAAAGAAGATAAGAATTAGTCTTATAATATTCTAATAGTCTTATTAGGAGAGCGCTCTATATATTACTATATATTAAAAGTAGAGAGCGTATTATATACTATATAATATTAAGGAGGGTATAGCGTAGTAAAGAAGAATAAAGGATTAATCTTAAACTAACTTATATATATAGTATAGTAGTAATATACTAGGAACTAAATATAAAGTTAATTTAGTTAGTTATCTAAGAAGAGAAGAAAGAGAAGTAAGATATACCTCTTACTAAGCCTTAGGTAGATACCTTAGGTATCTAGAACTATACTTAGATATCTATATCTAGACTAACTATCTAGGATATATTCTTAATACTCCTACTTATACTATATAGTTAGATCTTTTAATAGATTATCTATAGTACTTAAATACTAGTTCTAATCTTAATTAGTTATTAAGTTACAAGTACTTACTTTTTAGACTAATAACTAGATAGTACTAACTATTAATCTAATAAAACTTTCTATACTATTATCTTCTATAAAAAGGTAAAAGAAATACCTTCTATAAGATCTTCCTTCTCTCTTATATAGAAGTAGATTATTTAAGATATAGACTATCTAGTAAGTTGTCTCTATCCTTTCTTATAGCTAATTCTAATAGCTCTCTAGATACCTTATAGCCTAGTCCCCTACTTAGTTATATTCTATATAGCTTCTTAGTTCCCTAAGGGCCTTTAGAGTATACTATTCTTAGCTATAGAGATCTTATATTAAGCTAGAGAGTAGAGTAACTATATACTAGTACTAGAGATAGTTAATGTAATAAGTTGATTATTATTATAAAGAAGTAACTAGCTACGGAAACCTCGAGTTACGAATACGTGTCGACATTCTTAGTACGCTAAAGTGCCTAAGGTATCTATACTAATCAAGTCACCCCTATATCGACTATTATAATAAACTCGTGTTATTATTAGTTGACAGTATAAACGCGTCCGCGTGTCGCTTCTTCCGTAAATCGCTCGAAACCGGTATTAAACCTATAGGCTAATTAGAGGCGTTATAATACCTCGTAACCCCTAAATACTCAAATACTATCTATTAGTCTAAGCTGTTAAGTAAAGCGCTCGTGCTTATTACGGTCAAGCGCCTTCGTTAATCTATCTGCCTTCTAATCCTCTATTATAATCTACTAGATAGTAATAGTATCGTCTACTAACTTCTCGCGAATAAAGTAGAACTTGATATCTATATACTTAGTACGAGCTTCGGCGGCTCTACTATTACGCAGCGTAATATCGATTACTAGCTAGTTATCTTTATAGATAGTTATTAGAAACACCCCCTTATATCCTAGCTCTTTTATAGTATTGCCGAGTATAATAGCTTCTTTAGTCGCGAGTACTATTTAGATATATTCGGCTTCTATACTAGAGCAAGTAACGATTAGCTGCCTACTAGACTTCTAGAGAATTAGTAAGTTACCGAGTATAAAGATAAAACCCCCTATTAATCGCCTATTATCTATATCGTCGGCCTAAGACGCGTTAACGTAGTATAATAGCTTATCGTTATTATCGCCGCCGAGCGTTATACTACGGCCGGCATTATAGACTAAGTACTTTATAACGCGTATAGCTGCCTCTAGGTGTTCTAGCGTAGGGTTTCCGAGATAGCGTAAGAGATAGCCTATATAGTAGGCAATATCTAGTCTTATAATTATAGCTAGCTATAGAAGCTTACTAATAATTGTTTAGTATTGCTTCTAGAGTAAAGTAGTAGCTTAGTAGCCCTCGGAAGCCTTACGGAGTCCGTGTCTCGCTTATAACGGTATATATAGTAGTAAGGAAGCCTTAATTTAGTACTTCTTACTAAGACGGTCTATATAGGTAGTCTAGCTAATAAACATAGTATTAGGGCTACGGATAATGTTTATTCCGAGATAGTAGTATACTAGTCCAAGCTCGTGGATCTTAAAGCGGTCTCTAAGTTAATCCGCTATAGCGTAAAGCGCCTTAGTTATGCCCGTAGCGATTATATTATCTACGTAAATAGCGATAGTAACCTCGTCGTTACGGAACACGTACATGTTAGTACTAATTACTATAAAGCCGATAGAAGTTATAAACTTCTTAAGTTCTTAGTACTAGAGAAGCGGTGATTACTTAAGTCTATAGAGCGCTCTCTTAAGTAGGCAGACCTTGCCACGTGTCTTAAAACTATGCGGCATTTAGACATAGATATTACGCTTATTAATTAGTGCGTTAAGAAACGCCGTAATTACGTCAAACTACTAATAATCTAAACCCTTTATTACTGTCTATATTAATAGTATACGGACTATTACTAGCTTAACTACTAGCGTATAGGTCTCGTTATAATCAATGCCTTCACGTTATATAAAACCACGTATAACCTAGCGTGCTTTATAGCGTACAATGTTGCCTTGAGCGTTACGCTTAATAGCGAATACCTAGCGTCCTTATAGGACGTTATAACCTACTAGTTTATCTACTTCTTGCTATATATTGTTGTCTATTAAGCTCTTTATCTCTTTAACCGCTACGGTATACTACTCCTTTGCCTATAGTAATAATATAGCTACCTTATAGGACTACGGTATCTTGATTTCTTAACTATTACTAGCCTATACGGAGGCTATAAACGCGTAGACAGCCTCGTGCGGTATACTAGCAATATAGCTATTCTACGGGTCTCGAACGTGCGCGGGTAGTCGTCTCGTACGGTTAGAGCGGCGTAGTACTAGTAGTTAGACCTCGAGTTGTTAAGAGGCGACTATTACGTCTTTAATAATATCTTTAATATCGTTATTTAGTAGCTTCTTATTATATATAGGAGCCTCTAGAATAACACGGACATCTACCTATAGCGTAGGGTCGTCTAGTTAAGTGTCGCTTACTTAATCAATTATGTTTAGAAGGAAGAAGTTACTAAATTCCTCTATGTCGTTAATAGCTTTATTAACGAGTAAAGTATCGGTAAACTTAACGTCCTTAGTACGTATAATGCGATTACTAATAAGTATACGATAGAGAGAGTAGTTATAATAACCTACTAATTAACCTACCTTACTACGAGCTTTAAACTTATCGCCTCGAGCTATATTATAGTCGTATATAACAGCCGTAGTGCCGTAAGCTCTCAAATAATCAAGTCTAGGCTTGTATTGCTATATAGCCGCTTACGAGGCGACAATAGCGTATAGCGTATTATTAAGCGTCTATAAGTAAGTAATATTAAGTAGGTAGACCGTAGTAGAGACTGCTTCTAGCTACTACTTCTTTACGAGTCGTATAGCAAGTATAAGCTTACGCGCCTTTATACTAATAATATAGTTACTTACCTCTACGCGTCTATTCTACGTTAATAAGTTTGGTGCTATAATACGTAGTTAAATGCCGTTGTCTACAGCCTATTATAATAGCGCGTTTCTACTATACTCGCGCCTTCTATCGAGTACGTAGATTGGAATACTAAGGTTAAGTTAAGTCTAGACATACTAACGGTGTTACTTAAAGAACATCGCTACGGATAACTTGAAGCGTAACGTATAAACGTGTCGGTAGAGTAAAGTTACGTCTATAAACAGAGTATAATACTTAGAGCCGTCGTAGGCTAGTATTGATACCGTAACCACGTCTATATAGACAATAGTATATATTTAAGTCGGTCTATTACGTAGAATGCGGCTATATACGCGTTAAGCGAGTACTTAGCGACATAGTAAGTAGTTAGTAGTCTTGCCTATGCCTATAATATAGATTTGGCCGTTAGTAGCTATCTTGTCGAGTATTAATTAATAAGGGTGACCGAGTCGGTCGTGCTACTCGTCTACTATTACTAAGGGTACTCTAGGTTAAGTATATAAGTTAGTAAGTGCTATTTGAACTAGCGTATTAATCTACAAGTATAGCAAGCCGTCTTGCTTTATAACGCGTGTAATAGTAACTATGTTACCGTTCCTACCTCTCGTATAAAGCGTCTAAAGCTCCGTTAAGTAATAACAACGCTTGTTATAGAGTTGTTCTATAGAAATCAGGTTAGCTACGAGGCCTAGTATAAACAACGCGTTTATAAACTATGTATCTTGTCTAGTAATACGTAGCTTGATCGTATAGCGCGTAGTAGCTATAAGATAACTATTACCTGTCTTAATATAGATAGTATATAGCGTACTATTAATGATAACCGATTTATCGTGCGTTATATATATTGTCGCGCCGGAATCGACTACCTAAGCGTTAGAGCTTAATACGGCTTGTAAAGCGCGTACTATTAACTCGTTAAGGACAATGTCGGTTAAAGCTATAAATATACGCTACGAGTCCGTAGTCGTAGTTATATTAAGTTACAAGTAGTTACTTCTAGACTGTCCTTAAGTAGACTTCTTCTATTATTACTTCTATAGACTACGACGACATTCTGCCGTTATATAACTAGTCGTCGTAATATAGTTATCGTAGTAGAGGGTAGGATTCTTGCCTTTACGGTAGTCTACTACGATATAGCTAATCTTGCTATAGTTATTATACTTCTTCGTACCTCCTGAATTCTGCTTCGCGGGCTTTGCCGTATTAAAAGTAGTCTCTAATCGTGTACGTATAAACTATTTATTATTAGTAGTAGTAATAACCGACTCGAGTATAAGTTCCTTCCTATTACGTAGCTATATACGCTATATCTAATAGAAGGCTTCTAATAGTAGGTAATAACTAAGTAAACTAATTATCCGGTAGGCTGTAAATATATCTATAACGATAGCCTTAGTATCCTTTAGGTTATTAACCTTACGCCTAAATTCGTTAGTAAACTTCTTAATGTCCTTACTATTAAAGTAGTATTCTAGGAACTCTTCGAAGTCGCTAAAGTCGCGTATAAAGCCCTATTAACCGTAGGTCTTTTAGAGTTACTCTCTAACCTTCTTAGAGGTTTTAAGAGTAGTAAGTATAACGCGGACGTGATTAGCGTATTATATAAGCATGTACAGGCGTGCTTGTTAGTCTCTTACGACCTATTTATCTACCCTATCTTTAAAGGCTTCTTATGTCTCGTCCTTATTTTAGACGAGTAGTTTAGTACGTAATCCGTTAATATAGTAGAGTAGTTTCGTACCCTAGAGCGCTAATTTAATTGAATCTTCCTATTAGATCTAATTCTCTAACCCCTTTAGCTTGAAGCCGATAGAGGGAATAGTGTTAGTAGACATAGTGCTTAATATAGTGCCCTAGAGGGTCTTCGAGTCGCCTTGTTAAAGGTCTTTTAAATCGCCTACTAGAGGTCTTTAAGTCGCCTACTAGAGGTCTTTTAGTTATACTAGATAGCGCTACTCTTGCGAGCGGTAGTACGAGGGCTTATAACTAGTTAATATAATAAGTTGATTATTATTATAAAGAAGTAACTAGCTACGGAAACCTCGAGTTACGAATACGTGTCGACATTCTTAGCACGCTAAAGTACCTAAGGCATCTATACTAATTAAGTGAGATAATAGCTACTATAGAGAAGGTCTTTAATATTAACTAGTACTTAGCCTTAGAAGGTATCTAGTTTAGCTAGGTACTATATAGTAATATTATAGTTAGTAATAGGTCTAATATTAGTAAGAGTATTTAGGACTTTATAAAGTCTAACTAAAGAGGAGTTAAGTAACTAAAATCTTTCTTTTAGACTTCTCTTAGTCTAACTCTAAGGCTTAGAGTTATCTTTTTTATATCTCTTATATAAGGTAGAGCTACCTTATAAACTCCTAAAACTATAGTCTATTCTTTAGCTTAGTAAGACTATCTACTACTATCTCTTTTATATTTATATATTCTATAGAGATAAGTCTATTCTACTAGAGCTTTCTTATAGTATTATATAAGATATTAATATATTTAGACTTATTATAAATATATAAGTCCTTAACTAGAGTAAGAGTAGCTTAGTTATTACCTTTTAGCTAAATTAGCCTAATTCTAGTAATAGTTTCCTAGTTACTAAGAATCCTTAGTTAGTAAGAATATTCTCCTACTAACTCTAGGTATCTAAGCTCTCTTAAAAGAGTACTAAGGAACTATAACTATTTTATATATACTTCTATAGCTATATATTTAGCTTCTATTATAGATATAGCTATAGATTTCTACTTCTTACTTATCTAGAAGATTAGTATACTATAAAGGAAGAAGATATATCTAAGGATTAAGACTCTATTAGTCTTATCTATTATATAGTTAGAGTCTATATATCTAGTAAGATAGCCTTAACTATTCCTTAAGTATCTTAAACTAAGGTCTAGGTTTAATTTTAGATATCTAGTTAGCTTCTTTAGAGCCTTTATATATCCTACTATTAGATTACTAATATAGGAGCTTAATCTTCTAAGAGTAAATAAGATATCTAATCTTATAATAGTTATAAGCTATATCTATATTCTAATAATAGATTAGTACTCTTATTTATTATACCTTTTATTATTTAGTCTAGTAGGCTTTAGACTTTTATAGCTATCTATTAGTAAAAGAGTTAGTAATATAGTTTCTTAGCCTATTCCTATCTTAGCTAGATTCTCTTAGATATAATACTTCTAGTTAAGTTTTAGCTAGCCTTACTATCTATTTCTTATTAGTCTTATCCTAAGAATCTTGTCTAGCTCTCTAAGATCTTTAATCTTAAAGATCTTACTAAGTTAGTCTTTAAACTAGAGAATATCTTCTAGTCTCTCTATAGTAATAGGTATATTATTAATATAGATTAGGATTATTAGGTCTTTTCTTTTCTTATAGATTAGAAGATATAGGTCTACTTCTAATTATCTAAATCCTATTCCTTTTAGCTTTAATATATATAGCTAATTCTAGTCTCTTATAGCTTACTTTAGCCTATAGAGACTTTTTAGAACTTATAAGACTATACTAGTTAGTAGGTTAATACCTAGTAGTAGGATTATATAGATATCCTTATATAGAGTACTCTCTATAAATATATTATTTATATCTACTTAGTATAGAACTAGGTCCTTCTTATAGACTATAGCTATAAATCCTCTTAGAGTATCCTACCTAACTATAGAAGTAAAAGTTTCTATATAGTCTACTCTATACTTTTAAGAGAACTCTCTTATAACTAGTCTTACTTTAAACTTTTTAATAGTACTACTAAGTTTTCTTTTAATTGACCGAGTTTACGAGGTCTATCTTACTCTTCGAAAAAAAACAGAGTCTAAAAATAATTAGTTGATAGCTTTCCTTAGAAATCTGCTAGTACGTGACCTACTCCTAAAAATAAGGTCTAAAAATAATTAGTTAAGAGCGTTTCTTAGAAATCTACTAGTACGTAACCTACTCCTAAAAACAGAGTCTAAAAATAATTAGTTAAGAGCGTTTCTTAGAAATCTGCTAGCACGTAACCTACTTCTATCTTAGCGCCTATAATACTTCTTTAGTAATACGTATACTACTTTAAGACGATCTAGAAACATTAGTAGTAAGCTACTATTACGAGCTATTATATATAAGAGGCGCGACTCTACTATTATATATAATATATAATTAACTAAAGAGCTATTATAGGTACTTAGTAATAGTAGTAGTAGTAGTATTTAAAGAAAGAAATAAACTTAAGTAGAAGATATAGTTATATAACCTATATCTAATAATAATAACGATCTTATAATAGGTATCTACTTATCTAATTACGTACTTATCTTAGTTATAATATAATAGCCTTACTCTATAATATAATAATAATAGAATTAATAGAGATTCTTATCTTTACTTTCTTTAAAAGCTCTCGCCTATAGAGTACGTCTCTAAAATAGTCTTTAAATAGATATATATATAAAAGAGATATATAGTAATATATAGAGCGCTCTTCTAATAAAAGTATTAGAATATCGTAAGACTAATTCTTACTTCTTTTTAGATATATACGTATACTATAATACTATACGCTAAGCCTACGAGCCTAAGGTAGGTCTAATATTTAACCTTATCTAGCTCTTATACTATAAGATAAATATAAGCTATTTACGTTATAAAGCGCGTACTATATACTATAATATAATAGATTAAAGAAGCTATTATCGTAGGTATTATACTATTATTAGTTCCGTAAAGGTATTATTACTTACTAAGACGCGGAGGCTATTACGTAAGTAGCGCTACGTAGTTCCGAGTTAATAAGGTCAGATTCTTACGTGTACGCGATAGGGACCTTTATATTAAAGACCTATCTTAAGGTAACTAAGTTAGCCTCTTTTAGTAGGACTACTATAGTCTAGGTATTATTACTTATAAGTATATCTAGCTCCTTCTAAATAGCTTCTTACTAGAGACAACCCTACTTAAGATTACTTACTACTTCTTTATAGTTCTTTAGGATTAGGACCTTCTATTTATATATTCCTACTTCTTTAGTAGTAGAGAATATAATCTCTTTAACTTCCTTTAAGAATTATAAGTCCTATAGGATATCTAGGTTAATAGAGCTTATAGCTAAGAAGAAAGCCTAATACTCTAGGAGTATTTCTTTTTCTAGCTAACTATTCTAATCTAACTTAAGCCTAATTAGCTTTAGCTTCTAGTTAAATCTATTAAGTTCTTAAGATACTTTCCTCTTTCTAAGAGTTTACCTTAAAGCTATCTACTTCTAATCTATCTCTATAGTTTCTTAGATAAAATTCTTAGATTCTTTCTTAACTTTCTTTTAATCTAGGAATTTTCTATACTCTTCTATATCTTCTAGTAGAGATAGAAGTTATATAAAGAGTTTCTTTCTTTCCTAAACCTATACTAATAGCTAAGAAGGAGGAGGCTTCTACTAGCTTAGACTAGGAGTAACTAGGGTATTTCTACTAGCTTATAGAGTAGGCTAGCTAATAGCTCTTAGCCTTCTAATAGGTCTTTTTTCTAGAGCTAAACTAGAGAGATTCTTAATCTTAATATTTAAGTCTAATTCTCTATCTAGCTTATCTTTAAAGAAGATTATATTAGTATACTACTTAATAGCCTTTATATCTAGCTTCTAGAACTTCTATATCTTTACTATATTATTATAGTATCTAATAAATATAGTATCCTTTCCTCTATTTATTAATTTATTACTTCTTACCTACTAAGGTTATACTCTTATATCTATATATACTATAGCTCTATATTCCTATATCTTAAGGTAGGAGACTATTAGTTTAATTCTATTAAAAGCTTTATTAGGTAAGAGCTTAAATCTCTTAATATTAGATCTATTTAGGAGCTTGTTCCTTATATATATTTATACTTTAAAGGCTTCTAGCTAAAATTTAATAGGTATCTTACTCTCTTTAAGTATTACTCTAATAGAGGCCTCTAATATTTAGATAGACCTCTTAACTACTCTATTCTAGAGTGAATTATAGGCCTTAGTTAGCTTAAGAGTAATTCTAAAGTCCTTCTTCTACTATTTAATTAAAGTAGTAATTTCTCTAGTATTATTAGCTCTTATAGACTTAAGGAGTACTACTAACTACCTTTCTACCTTAATCCTCTAGTTCTAAAGAGTAGTTAGTATATCTAATCTAGCTTTAAGTAGAAATATCTATTTCTTTCTTAAGAAGTTATTAATAATCTTAAGCTACTATATAAAACCTTTTACTAATAATAGTAATAGTCTATAGATATCTACTAATATAAGAGCTAACCTTTTAGGTCTTCTCTTAATAGACTTACCTAGGTATTTCTTTATCTTACCTATTATATAGATCTTATACTTATACTCTTCCTAGTTAGGAATTAGAATTCTTTCTTTTAGATTAGTAACTTTATAAAGGTTTAAGAGTAACTCTCTTCTAAAGTATATAAATCTTCTATACTATAGCTCTTACTATTTTAGATCCTTCTCTAATAGAGTAGTATAGGTATTATTAACCTCTATAGGATTATATAGTAAGTAATATAACTTTTCCTATAAGAGAGGTAATATCTTACTAATAAATAGAATACTTCTAATTAGCTTAGTCTTTATAACTATTTAGCTATCTAGGAAGATAAGAGTAAAATTAGGCTTTTAGACTCTAAATTACTTACTAAACTAATCCTATAATATAAGATTTACTCTAAGATTAGAAATAAATAGTACTCTATTAAGTAGAACTTCTCCTCCTAAGATTCCTTTTATCTATACTAGTCTAGAGTAGGTTATATAGAGGTATCCTCCTCCTACCTTAATCTATACTTTCTTTCTTAGTAGCTTTATTAATCTAAAGAAGGATAGTTAGTTAGTTATATAGGATAAGGTATAGGAATCTAAGAGCTACTCTTAGAGTAATAACTTGCCTTTAGCCTTAATTATAGAATAGGCTAACTTATCTTAATTATTTCCTTCTAATAGGGAATTATTATTACTTCTAGAACTAGAATAAGTTCTAGAATTAGAACTAGAACTAGACTCCTAGGCTAAAAATCCTTTCTTTAGAAGCTTTCTAGACTTTTCTATTCTCTAAAACTACTTACCTATTCTCTAGATAGCCTCCTTTAGCTTATTATATAATAATAACTTATAGATAGCTTTCTTAATATATCTAGTATTCTTTAGTAAAGAGGATCTTCTAACTCTCTCTCTAAGGAATAATCTCTAAGAGTCTTTCTAGTTCTTAGTACTATTTCTCTACTAGGATAGTTTCTTAGTAGTAGAGAGGTTAGAACAATCTTTTAACTAGTACTTCTCTTTCTTATAGAGCTAGTATATTAGTAGAGACTTTCCTTAGTAGAGCTACTAGTAAGGTAAAGGCCTACCTATATACTATACTTAGTAGTTTTAGTATAAAAGCAAGGTAGTAGCTCGTTTCTAAGATAGAAATATTTACTCTACTTGATTAATTTAATGTCCTACGGTCCTAGTATAGGCTCTTAGTCCTAGGACTACTAGTTTAAGCTCGTTACTACTAGTTAATATACGTATTACAAGACTATTACTCTCCGACTAGGTCTTGTTCTATAATAGCTACTCTTATACCTACCTAGGGGGTTAGTATTAGAGTAGTTATTATCTATTAATAGAGCCGAAGATAGAGCTATCTCTTCTCTCTTATACTAGGACTAGAAGCGCGAAGGGTAGAAGATAGCCTTAAAGCGAGAACTAACGTACTATAAATATTAATAAGAGGCCTAAAGGAGCCTACGTAAGAGGCGACTTAAAGAGCTATAATAACGTAGAAGCCTCTAGAATATAGATATCGCTCTAACTCGGAAAAGTTATAAACCTCTAGTACTTCTTAGTACGGATCTATTTAGTAATTATTAGATAGATAGTAAGGCGACTTACTATATCGGAGATTTACTTAGAGTCTCTATACCTATAATAGTCTTCGATTAGACTCCGGTTTAGCGTAAAAACGCTCTCGTTCGGATAGCGTAGAGGCTATAGGATAGGCCGGACCTATTCGAGTAATCTCGTATCCTCTAGTATATAGATCGCTTAGAATAAGCCCTAGTACGGCGTTAGACGCTAATCGTTTAGCTAAGGATACTAATTACGTCTAAGGCCCTAGACCTAGTATATAGTATAGGCTAACGTAATATTATACTACTATAGTTATATAGCGAATTACCTAAATAAGTAAGACGGACGCGCCTTACTATAAACGGTCGAACTATACGACACGATATACCTTACTTATTAGGTATAATTAATATAGCCTTAGTATTATAAGAAAAGTTTAATATTTACCTTTAGATAGCTAATAAATTTAGACTCTTGTTTTTTTAGTTATCGTTTTAAATAATAACTATATTTTATTTAAAACCTTAATTAAGGAGAGTATAATATACTCTTAGAATACCTTCGAACGAGCTCTATAAGTGAATTAGTATCTACTAGCCGGCCTAAAATACTAGATAGTAGCTTATCTAACTAGCTTAATAAGTAAATTCGAAGATCTCTAGTAAAGCTACTATCTACTTTTACTTTATTCTCTCTACTAGATAACGACATGTCTATAGAAGCTAAGGACTAAGGAGGTACTAACCTTGACCCTAATACTAATATCTTTTAAAGACTAAACTTAGGAGGTAGACTATCTATAACATAGTTCTAGCTACTTATAGAGACTATCTAAGTAACTTAAAGCTAGAAGGTAATTATCGCTTAGGTTCTACTACTACCTAGCTTAGACTAAAATCCCTTCTTTAATAGAGAGAACGTAACCGAGTATATTAAGCGTTTTAAAGTACTATATAGGAACTACGCTATTCTACTTATTAATAATAATAAACAGCTTTATAAGAAGTTACTTACTTAGGTTATAGTTGTCTAACGTAGAAGATACTAGCGCCTTAATAGTTTCTATAATCGAAACTACTCTAAGTTAAAGGAGTTAATTATTAAGGAATACTAAAAGTACGATAATATATATATACTCGGAAACCGCCGCTATATAGAGAACCTTTATAAGGTCGACTATAGCGAGGATAATAATCTCTTAGAGTACTTAAGGTAGTTTATACTCTACTCTAATACTATACCTACTTCGTATATAGACGAGCGTTCTCGTACTCTTCTATTCGTATAAGGCCTTCTATTTCGTTTTAGTAAGAGACTCTAGGCCTATCTTAGGTTAGACCTTAATAATAGTAACTTGGATTATAGTAAGCTCTTAAAGATAGCCTAGCGTTAGATTAATAGTAATAAGGACTTTAAATTAGAAGTATATAACGAAGGCGGTAGAGATATCTAGTAGTTATACGAAGTAGTAAAGAAGTCTACTCTAAGACTAAACTCTAAGTTTAAGGCTAGAGAAACGGTAGTCTATAAAGGCCGTAAACTAGTAAGCGTCGATAATATTACTACTAGTATATAAGACCTTGTAATTACTACGATTCGTCGACTCGAAGAAGGAGGTCTATAGCTACTACGCCTATCGATAGGATAGTAGGTAAAGTCTTACGATTACGACTATCTATATATTCTAAGACCTACTTATAGCTAGGAGATTTCGATTAACTTAGCTACGATAGATAATAGGTTAATAATTAAGGCCTATATAGCGATCGCTCTAAAGATTTTAGGTTATTAGATATATAGGCTCGAAGGCTATATAGCTACAAACTACGAGTACCTATAGTAGTTCGAGACTAAGGGCTTAATATATAGAGACCTAAAGACTAGTATTATATACTATAGAACGCCTCGCCTAGGTATAGAAAAGATATAGTACTACTAGGACAAGGAACTACTAAAGCTATTCGTATTAATAGAAGTATTAGAGTAGCGCTATAGAAAGATTAATCTTGAAAATATAGATCGTTTATTAATACTAAGAGCGAGCTAGTAGAGGATAGCGAATAAGGTAGCTAGTATCGACGGCTCTATTAATATTAGTTAAGTCGCTTCTATTACCTAGGAGGATTAGGACGACCTAATTAGCGCCTACGTAGCTAGAGATAGCGTAAAGATAAAGCGGAACCTAAACCCTTCTCTTCTAGTTAGAGAATAGCTAATAGGAGTATAGAAGTAGATTACGACCTAGGCTATAGCTATAAGAACCTACGCTTATTATTACTCTCGTATTAAAGAGGTTAAAGATAAAAACTAGCTAGCTCCTTATCTTATAGATACAGGAGAGTTAGAGGATTCTTAAACTTAGAGACGTAATAACGATAAGATTAAGGATAAGTAGATATATAACTACCTAAATAGGTTACTAGTCCTAGTCGCTCCTACGTATACTTAGAAGTATAAGAAGGTAAAGGAGCCTCTAAAGACTAAGCGTATAGACAACTACCTTCGAGCTATATACGCTAATAATAACGCTAACGTCTTCTAGATAGATAAAATACTCGAATCTAAGATCTAGTTAAGCTTAGCGAAGATTATTCTCTATAGCGAGCGAGCGTCGTATTCCTTATAAGATCGTGTTCTAAACGATACGGATCTACGTAAGAAGCTTAATAAGCTCTATATAAAGAAGCGTACGAATAGAGGTAGCGAAGCTAAGATTAGCGTATATTCTCTACTATCTAAAGCCTTTAGCGAGTAGATAGAGGAGGAGCTAACAAAAGCTGTTTTAGCGACTAATATTAAGGCCTTCTAGGCTACTACTATAGCGATTAATATAGTAAAACCTAGGCCCGCTTCTAAGCTTTATAAGCGGACTAATAATATCCTTCTATTATTTAATAACGTCTATTAGATTATTCTAAGTATCTATATATCTATAAAGTATAGATCTCGAATAATAGCTTATAAGTCTTTAATCGACGAGGGAGCTAAGTTAATAATTATACCGATCGAATACGTTCGAAAGCTTTAAGTTAGTATAACCTCTCTTAGTAATATTACTATAGGAGGAGTTAGAGGTAAGGTTACTTTCGTTAGATACTACCTAGAGGTATTAATCGATACCTTTAGCGTTAGAGTTACTATACTATTTCTAGTCTTACTAGCGAACGGCCCGATCTTGCTTAGCTAGCTATAGGCGCGACGAGTACGCCTAGCTTCTAAGAACTACGATAATAGCTCTTAGGAAGGCTTAATTAGTACTCTAGACGGCTATATTATTATATTTACCGGTTTTAATAGCCGTAGTAATATACGTACTATAGAACAAGTCCTAGGAAAAGCTAGAGTACTAAGGAACTAGCTCTAGTCGATAGTACGAGTTTAGTAGAGGCTCTAATACGTATATCGTATTAAGATTTAATAGACGTCGGTATCTAAACTCTAACTTTTAGTAATTACTAGCTAAAGAATATAGGATATACTATCGAGGACTCTAGATTATATATTAGTAAGGAGTAGAGAGAGGGATTATAAGCTTTTTAAGCTTCTACTACCCTTTCCGTATAAGGTCTAGTAGTTAGAGGTAAAAACTCTACTTAGGAAGGTTAGCTAGTAGAACGTTCTATAGTTATCTTTTTAAACGATAATTACGTTATACCTCCTATACTATACTTCAAGCTATACTAGTAGTATAGATAGATAAGCGATTAGTACTAGTATTCGTTTACGGTTACTAATAGCTCTAAACTCCTAGAGAATTAAGTCTTTAACTATCTTACGTAGTAGTTATCGTATATAAAGGTAATTTACTTTAAAGACTATTTTATAGTAGACTTAATTAGATAAAGTACCTCTCTACGATAGTAGCTCGAACTATTAAGACAGGTTAATTATAGCTAGACTCGAATATAGTATAACTATCTCGTAGTAGCGGCTATCGAAGGCAATATAGCTAAATTTAGCTAAAATAGTCGACTTAAGAAGCTTTTACTAGCTACTAGTAGAGCTAAGCTAGCTTATACTAGCGAGCGAGACTTATACTAGGGTATTAGGTATAGTTTTAAAGATACTATACTAGTATCTTAATCGAACTAGGGTTTAAATTACGAGAGCGAATACTTAATAATTGCCTATAGGAAGCTTAGAGAGGCGGAGCTAGCTATCTAAGAACCTAGACTCTACGATAAGGTTATCTCTAATAAAGTAGACGACGAGCTTAGCGAAGAGACGTACGTTATCTCGGCCGCTATTAATATAGTAGTAGAGAGAGCTCGTAATAAAGAAGCTATAAGGTAGTAGAAGCTAGATAATTATATTAGCGCCTATACTCTTTATAAGCGAGTTACTAATAAGATTAAACCAGTAAATGCCGATATTACTATAACTAATAGCTTAAACCCTAGCGGATTAAAGGACTAGCGACAGACTTATATTAAGAAGGAAGTAGCTATACTACCTAGTACTAGACCTTATAATAGTAAGTACCTAACTAAGAGGTTCTCGACGATCGAGCCTAGGTTACGCCTTATGCCTAAACGGCTTATAAAGTTCAAACCTAGTATAGAACTACTACTAAAGGCGCTAGATTTATTATACTATATACTAAAGAATCGAGAAGCTGCTTTTACGTAGGACTTTACGTATTTAGACCGAATTAATCCTAATATTACTCTACTATAGAAGATTTAGATAGTTCCTTACGAGCTATAGTAGTATCTAGGCTTCAAGCTAAACCTATCTCTACGATATGTCGTAGAGGATATACTAAGACAACGAATCTAAGCTAGAACTCTTAAGCTATGCTACGGTACCTATCGAAACCTATACTTCCTTATTAGTAAGAAGATAGAGGTAGGTAAGCTAAAGAAGTATCGGTTAATCAACGTAGCTTAGAAGTTTAATCAAGTTACTATAAGAGATTCGAACTTGCTACCTAACGCTAAGAGTTTCTCTAAGGACTTTACTAGTTACGCGCTAGCCTCGTTAGTTAATATCTTCTCTAGATATAACTAAATCCTACTCGATAAATTATATAGAGACCTTATAGGCTTCGACTTACTACTAGGACTATTATAGTAGACTACGTTACTATAAGGAGCTACGAATTCTATTACCTAGTTCGTTCGTATTATTAATCAAGTACTTATAGAGTATGTCTCGTATAAGGTATAGCTGTTCCTTAATAATATTAGTATTAAAGAGCCTAAGACGAAGTACGATAGTAAAGAGGTTAAACCTAGCCTCTACTATTACGTTATTAAATATATTATAGCTATAGACGACGTTCTCTATAATATAGAACGAGCTAATATAATAGTAGCTTTTAATAAGCTATAGCTCTATTATAAATAACTAGTAATCGTTAGTTACCTTACTAGTATCGATAGTCGCTATCTAGACTTTACGAGAGTAGCGAAGATTAAGAAGTAGCCGACGCTAGAGAATTAGAAGGAGGTTCGAATCTTCCTTAGTATAGTTACGTACTACTACGTCTAGGTTAAAGGTTTTACGATTATCCTTACTCCGTTATTTAAACTCTTATAGAAGGATACTAAGTTTTAATAGACTACCGAATACTAACTAGCTAAAGACGTCTTCTTAAAGGTACTAGTTTCAGCCCTAGCTCTAGTTACTTTTAACTATAGAGAAGGAGTAGGACTTATTATCGTAGGCGTAGATTCGAGTAGTAAAGGTTAGAGATATACGCTTTCCTAATATAGTTAAGACGAGCCGCTCCTTCGCTATCTAGTTCGATATAAGTCTAGCCTATTTAACCTAGTAGAGGTTAAGTACGACGCTAGAAAACGCGAATATCTTAGAGTACTAAAGGTATTAAAGAAGCTAAAACTATAGCTATTTAGAGTATACTTCTAACTAGAGATTAATATAAATACTCTCGTTTACTAGCTTAATAAGGCTGCCTCTAATTTGCCGAATATAGTAATAACGGCCTAGCTAGTATAGATCTACCTCTTCGACTTTAACGTTATATATGTTCCTAGTAAGAAGTATATAGCTCTAGATTCGCTATCGAGGAAGCCTATTACGCCTAATAATATAGAAGCTATAGAATAGGAAGAAGATATAGATCTAATAATTAATAAGTAATTCTTCGATATCTTTTATATAAACGCTTTCTCTATATAAGTGATTTAGAGCGAGCTATCTATAATTAATAGGATCTACTCTTAGGAGTTAATAAATATCGCTTTCGTGCTTATACGGATATAAAGATCTAAGAGGGTTTCTAATAACGAGTATAAGCGGTTAAGGAAGAAGTATCGACTATTTTATATTAAGAACAACTAGCTCTAGCGTTAAGAGCGAGTAGCTAGACCCCTATAGCGAGTTATCGATAAACCTAAAGCGCGAGCTTATATTATTAGAGTATACTATTATAAGAACGGTTACTATAGCGCTAAATAGACATATAATCTTATCTAGAAACGATAGTAGTAGAATAGAGTTTAGGCTTAGATTTCGCTCGCTATTCGATAATATACTATTTATAGTCTTTAATATAGAAGACAGGTACCTAGAGAACTATAGATCCTACTCTAAGTTATAGTCGGCTAGAGGTAGTATATCGACGGCTTATATATCTCGAAGAACTATTCGTTAATAGTTATACGCGAATCTCTATCGCGCTAGCTAGAAGTACGTATATTCTAGTACCTAGCGAAGAGTATCTCCTTAGTATAGATAGTAAGGTTTATATAGAAAGAGATCTTTTACTAGTAGGGTACTACTATAGAAGTTATCCTCGATAACTATAAGACTAACCTTAGTAACGTAGAGAAGCTACTACTATCGTATAGTATTAAACGTATTAATATTTTACTATACTACTCTTAGTCTAACGCTATCGTTAAAGTCGGCTATAAGACAATATTAGATACTTACTTAAAGCTCTCTAATAGTAGCCTTTATACGATTCGTAACTATATTCTAGCGGTTCTATAGGTAGAGAGAACAATAATAGTCTCTACTACTAGCCTAATACCGTTAGAGGTAATAATTAAGCGTAACGTAGTACTACTAATCGAGCTAGAATACTATACCTTCTAGATTATAGATTAGAGTAAGGTTAAGACTAGAGTAGAGCTTCTTACGATTCGAGCTTAAGCCCTAGAAGCTATAGAAACGACTATAGAAGAAGGACGACTACGTTAATAGCGTCTCTAAGAATAGAACAAGGCGTACTTTAATAAATACTACTATATAGACCTTACTATACTAAAGAAAGAAGATCTCGTATTAGTATACTACTCTAAATTAAAAACTAGCTTCTCTTATAAGCTTACGTTTAGGTAGAAAGGCTCTTTTAGAGTATCTAAAGTATTATAGAGAGGTATATCGTATAAGCTTAAGGAACTAGATAGCTTAAAACGAGAGTATATCTATAAAAGGATAGACCTTAAGAAATATATCTTTCTATAAGAAAACCTAAAGCTAGTTCTAGATTAGGTTAAACTAGAAGAAGTACTACTACTAATAGAGAAGGTTATAGAACTAGGCCTTCTACCTAGGTATAAGTAATTATAGATCTTTATTAGTAAGCTATTAGTAATAACTTAAGAAGAAAGGAAGAGTTATATACGCTAGCTATTAATAGAGCTTAAAGAAGAAATAGAAGACTTAGTAAGCTAAAGGCTAAAGCTAGCCTAGTAGAGCTAAAGAAGTAGAAATTCGATAGGCGATACTTAATTAGAGGTATAAGCTAAGATCTAGCTACTAAAGCCTAGCCTCTACTATAAAAAGAGCTAATCTTCCTAAGATCGTACTATCTTAAGCGCTTCTTTTATTCCTAGAGCTACTATCGAGCTCTAATCTAACCTTCCTAAGCGCTTCTTTTAATTCTAAAGCTACTATTAAGCTCTAATCGAAGCTTCCTAAGCTTATAATTTACTAGACTAGTAGAAATCTAGCTAAATCTTAGCTATCCTAAGTACTTCTTTTATTCTTAAAGCTACTATTAAGCTCTAATCTAAGCTTCCTAAGCTTCTCTTTTACTAGATTAGTAAGAATCTAGCTAATCCTAACTATCCCGATACTATTTTCTATAGCTAAGATAAGTATCTATATAGCTAGTTACTTCTCTAAGCTTAACTTTTAAGTATAGATTCTATATCTACTAGTTAACCTACTATCCTACTCCTTTTTCTAAGTCCTAAGCCTACTATTGCTATAAAAGTTAGCTATCTCGAGCTACTTTCTACTACTAGGTCTTAAAATCTAAGCTAGACCTATACTCTCGAAGCTCTTTTCTACTAGCGATTTCTAAGGTTAGTACTACGATCTATCTTCCTAGAGCCCTTTTCTATTACTAATCGGCAAAGTAAGATAATAATTTTCTATCCTAAGGGCCTTTCTACTACTAATTTTCGCCTAACTAAAGGAATTACTAAAAATATTAGTTTCTAGTAGAGAATTCTTAAAGTTTAAGGTTTTTTAGCCTATCTAGAGGCGAAGAAGCTTAAATCTTTAGCGATAGCGGCTCTAATAGCTCCTTTCTAGCTAACTAATTATAGCGCTAGCGGTCTCTTACGATATAGAAAGCGCGATCTAGTAAGTCGACTAGGTATACGAAAAATAAGGCTCTTTTAAGTTAGTAGAGGTAACGACGATAGTATCTAAGTCTTAGTCCTCGTTAGCGATAGTAAGGTACCTACTACGGTAGTTAGTAGTAGCGTTAGTAGTATACGACGGCTATAGAAGCGTTAAGGTAAAGTAAACTTTTAGTTGTCTTTTTAAATAATAACTAAAACTTATATAACTAAGCCCTACGTATAGACCTCTAATTCTAATAGTAGTTACGCTACTACGATAAGGTATATAATTAGACTACTTTTACGCTCTAAACGATCTCTTCTTCCTTATTAACTATTAATTAGTTACTATAGAGCCTTACTTCTATTAAGTTCGGTTTTTATCTTTCGTTACTACCTAGTAACGCTATATAGCTGTTTATATACGTAAGTAGTAACTAATATAATAGAAAACTCTTTAACTAGTTACGCGCCCGACCCTTCTCGCTATTTAAGTTACTTATTACTAGTTACGCGCTTTATATTACCCTAAGCTACTAATACGACTAATTAAAGACGTTCTCTTTCTCTATCGCGTATAAAGAACAAGACTTCCTCTTTCTAGCGTTCTTTAACGCCTAAACGCTTATTAAGACTAGCGTTTTCGCCTTCTATCTCGCCTATTCGAAGTCCTCTATAAGAACTACCTAGATAAGATTCCTTAAAGAAACGACGAAAGATAGCTTCTTTAAGTTCTATATAAGATATAGCGCTCGCTTATACTAATCGCGAAGGCTCTCTCGTTAGTTTCTAGTCTTTAAGTAGACCTCTTACTAGTATAACGAACCTTAATAACGCTACTAAAGCTATTCTATCGCTAGAAACGCTATAAGAATAAGAGGAGAGTATCGACTTAGTACTTAAGTAAATCGAGAAAATAAATAATAGAATAAAGATTAGTATATTTAACTTCTTTAAACGCCTCTTAGCTAAGATTTTACTAAAGTACCTTAACGCGTAGAGCGTAAAGCGCGATAATATAAAGAAGATATACTAAGAAGGCTAAGACTTAGTAAAGAAAAGAAACTTAATTTAGTAGTAGCTACGTATAGAGTTTAGGTACGAGTAGAACTTCCTCTTTCTTAACTAAGTCTTATACGATAAAGAGATACTTAGGAACCTTCGTTAATAGTTAAATAAGTATAAAGGCGTCTTTAAAGAGAGCGAGCCTAAAGACTAGGTTTTCTTAGTATAGTAAAAGTAAGATCGTTTCTATTAGTAGGTAGTAAATATATTCTCTCGTAGCTAGTATTTTTAGCTATAGAGAAGTAAGAAGACTCCTAGCTCGTAGAGCTTAGGCTTTATTAATACGAACTTAGATAGGAGACGCTACTAGAACAAGTTTAAGGTAGAGCTCTCGTAAGTCGACGTATTTAGCTATAAGATAAGAAAGGTACGCTTAGAGGTAGGTTATAGACTTAATTAGTATAGATTTATAGTCAAGCTTACTAAAGGAGAGGCTTTCGAAGAACCGACCTACGTGTTTCTAATAGTAGAGAGATAGCCTTTAATATCCTATAGACCGTTACCTCCTTCTAGAAATCTAAGATCCGATAGACGACTCTCTTCCTCTACGCCTAAGAGCCTATCCTTATCTAGTCCTACTCGAAACTCTAGTTAAGAAGGAGAAGGAGAAGGTAATTTACTTATAACCTTAGAGCCTCGTCCTAGAGATTCTATATCCTCTAGTACTATATAGAGGCTAAAAGCTTAGTTAGAGAAGTTAACGCTAAGCTCTATAAAGAAGCCTACGCTCGTCCTTCGTAAGAGTAGAAGGCTTACTAGAATTCGCGCTAGAGAAACTATTATTAACTTGATCGAAACTTCTCCTATACTAAGTACTTTAGGTAATAACGATCCTATATAAGACTAAGTTTTACCTACGACGGAGCTACTACTAGGTCTATAACGCCTATCGCTAATCGTACTAGAAGATAATAGTAGAATTAAGCTAGAGAGCGACTTAGAGCCTAATCTACGTTACTAGGCTTATATAAAAGATAGTATTACCTTCGAAGTCTACTACTATATAATCGTTAATAGAGCTCTTAAAGAAGTCGATAATATCTAGAAGAAGAAGAAAGTAGCTAAGAGCTACGCTTTAATTAATATTCTTTCGTACCTTAGCTAGCCTCTTTATAAAGAATATATAACTAAGATAGGTAATACTATAGGTTTAAAGCTACTAAAGACGGCTAAAGTAACGTATACTCTCTACTAGCGTATTGTTTAGATAGAGAGTATAGCCGATCTCTAAGCTCTTATCGCCTAGAATACTTAAAACTAGACGTAGTTTAAGCTAGAAGCGAATACTTTCTTTCCTAAGCTAGTAGGACGCTCTCGTCGTAGTAAGAAAGATACTAATACTTAAGAACTAGAGGACGATATTAACGCTCTAATATACGAGGTAGGAGGAAGCTATCTTAGACCTTTTTAGTTTACTATAACCGAAGTAGACTTGAAGATTACTTCTAATATCTATTAGAAGGCTTAGGAGCTCTTAGACTATAATAGTAATAAGAGTACCTAGACCGATTATAGCTTCCTCTTTTATTCTTCTTCTACTAGAGGCCTATTTTAGATCCTAGACTCTTTACTCGAAGCTATATAGTAGGAGTTTGTAGTATATCGATAGTATAATACGGCTATTAGTTAGTATAGTTAGTCTCGCGGTATATAGTACTCGCTATCCTAATATCTTCTTCGCTAGTATCCTCTACTATAGCTATACTAGCTAGTTACTACTCTATATACGACCGTTAAATACGTAGCCTACCTATCTACTACCTTTTATATCTTCGACGATAAGGCTAGTTCTAACTACTCTAATAGCTTCTAGTATATCGCCTTAAATAAGAATATACTACTTAAGGAGAAGAGCCTTAATTAGGTTTAGTTTACGATCTCTCTAGACGATACTAGCGATAGAGAACGACTTTTACTAACCTCTAACGTAGCTAGTAATAGGCTCTTTAACCCTAAGGAGGCGAAGTAGCTAGCGAGGTATATTATCTCTAATAAGTAAAGCTATAGTATAGGCTTCGTCGAGACTATAGCTCTAGTAATTACTAACGATATAAAAGCTAACCTTAATCTTAGTTAGAAGAACCCTTATACTAATATAGGCTCGCTAGTTATTTCGTACCTCTATATCCCTTAGTAGTATACTCGTACGAGTAAAGAGTATCGTATAATTCCGATAGTATTTCTAGCCTACTCTAATAGTCGTATATTAGATAAGCTACCTAATAGTAATTACGTTAACGTTCCTACGATCTATAACGTATATCTCTATCGCGAGTAGATACCCTTTATAGCTTCTAGTACTATATACCCTATACGAGCGATAAAACCTTTCGCTATAGAGGTACTATTAACTAGCCTAGGCCTAATTTCTAATACCTTAGTAGGCCGAGTTCTATAGGCGGATTAGGTAGTAAGTATAGAAATAAAGAAGCTCTTTAGTATAAGTAAGGAGGAGATTAAGATCTATATAGCTAAATAGTAGACTATAGCTAAAGCTTAATTCGATACTGCCTATACTATAGCTATAGATATTAAGGAGTAGGTATTTAGCGAAGCTAGCTTTATAAGCGCGAATAGTAACTTAGAAGTATTAGTATCGAAGAAGAGAGAGGCTGTTTCTAAGGAAATCTCTAAGGATATAGTAGAAGAGTAGCGTCTAGCGAATAATAATCGGATCTAAGAAAGTATTTTTAGTAGTTATTATTAGAAAAAGTAACTATTTAATAGGCTCCTAATTAAAAGTTTAATAGACTTTAATAGAAAAACTAGCTAGTTTTAAGTAATTCTAAGTAAGATCTATAGATAGTTAGGTATCTAGTTAGATACTAAGGAAGAGAGGATTAGTAAGGTAAAGGCCTACCTATATACTATACTTAGTAGCTTTAGTATAAAAGTAAGGTAGTAGCTCGTTTCTAAGATAGAAATATTTACTCTACTTAATTAATTTAATGTCCTACGGTCCTAGTATAGGCTCTTAGTCCTAGGACTACTAGTTTAAGCTCGTTACTACTAGTTAATATACGTGTAATAAGACTATTACTCTCTGACTAGGTCTTGTTCTAGAATAGCTACTCTTATACCTACCTAGGAGGTTAGTATTAGAGTAGTTATTATCTATTACTACCTAGAATAGAATATAGCTAAACCTATATCTATCTTATCTAGATTATCTCTTACCTCTTAGGACTTAAGTAGAAGAAGAATAGTATCTATATTTAAAGATAGTTAGGTTATAATAGTATCCTTAGCTACTTAGTATAATATAGATAGGAACTATAGAAGATATTTTAGCCTTTTCTCTTAGCTCTAGTAGTAAGTTTCCTAAGGATTAATCTTAGTAATCCTCTTACCTAGGCCTCTAAGGTATCTCTATACTTCTCTAATTATTTTATTAGGTAATATTCTATATATAATAAACTACTTAATTAGACCTATAGTATAGGACTTTAGGACTCTATTATACTTGTTCTAGAGAATAGACGTCGGAATAGGTTAGTACGAGTAGGGTTAGGTCTAAACCTATATTCTTAGTAATCGATATAGGTTAGGTAGGTAACCTACTAAAGCTTAATAGGTAGTACCTATAACTAGAAAATATAGGTTAGGGCGTATACCTACGTAGGTACCTATAGGAGTATAGGTATAGGTATACTAAAATCTATATATTTTAAGTATCTAAGTACGTGAAAAGGACGATAGGCGCCGACTATATATACCGACTATAGAGATAATAGAAAACGAAGGTTTTATAGTATAAAAGTAGAAAGTAATCTTATATCGTTCGCTATAGTTATAATATAATTTAATACCGCGCTTCTACTATATAGCCGAGTATCTCGAAGTAGCCTAAACGCTATTCCTTACGCCGAATATAACACGTAGTACTATACTACTTCGAATAACTCTTATTATCTATAACGCCCTATATACGAAGTATTGTCCGAACGAGCTTTATATCCTTCTACTAGATCGTAACTCGCTTTATATAGATAGCGTAGAGGTTAGTACCTATACAAGTTAGTATAAGCTACTAAATAGTAATAGAGAAGGATATATACTCTTAAAAACCTTCGTTAAATAGAGCTCTACTACCTCTTATAACGCTTCTAGTATACTACTCTAAAAGCGTAGATTCTACTTAAAGCTATAGGCGACCTCTCTTACTAGTCGCTAGAAGGGAAGCTTACTAATAAGTAGATCCCTAGTTCTCTAAAATATCTAAATCTTCTATAGAGCTAAAACTATAGTAGATTAGCGTACCGACTATATTTGCCGACTACGTTTTAACTTACTACCTAGCTTATAGCGATAGGGCTTCCTTACTCTTCTAACTACTAGAGCCTTCTTAGAAAGCCTACTAGCTCGTACTACGTTCTAAGTATTAGACTATACTTTTAGGATACAAGATTTCTTCTTTATAGTAAGTTTTAGACTAGCTCTTCTCTTCTTCTTCGTTACTATCTTACAAGGCGCTTTTTATATAATAGGCCGCTTTCTACTAAGGCCCTTCCTACTAGTAGTAGGCCTATTTATAGTAGAAGGCTTATTATTCTCCTCTTTAGGCGCGTCTTTATTATCCTCCTCTTTAGGTACGTATTTATTATTATCTACTTTATACGCGTCTTTATTATTACTATCTTATATATCGATAAGAATTAGATTATTAGCTTGTCCTTAAGGCTAATCGCTAGCTCTCTCTATTTAAAGTTACGCTAATAGAGTAGGAGAACACGATACTTAATTAGCGAGAGCGTGTTATTTAGGCGTAAGTATAGTAGCGTCTTATACGAGACGATTAAAGAAGTCGTAGTTAACTAGAAGTACTATATCGCGTAAGAACACGATAGAATATTAATAATATTATATTTATTTAGAGTTATAGTCGTAAGGTCGAAATTATAAGGTTTTAATATAGAGCTAGAATTTAGAGTCTAAAGCCTAAGGTACTAACGACCTCTCTATTCCCTAAGGGATCTCGCTATATATCTACTAAGATAATAGGTTAGAAATATAGTTAGTATCTATAGTCGGCAGACTTACGCTTCTACTAAACTATACTACTATCCTAGCTAGTAAACCTTATACGAATACGATAGTATAGCTATAGATCCTTAGCCTATAGTATAACCTACTTTATATAGATAGCTAGGAGATTAGATATCTTAAATTTAGTAGTAAGGAACGCTTTAGCTACCTCTTAGAGGCATTCTAAGGCCGCTAATTAATAGCGTAGCCTACTACTAAAAGTAAGAACGATCTTATAGACAAGCTACTAGAATAGGAGGCGTTAGATATATAGTTCTATTATACTCTATAATTTCTTAATCTAACGAAGCGTAATAGTACCTAACTTAAGAATACGACGTTTCTACCTACTATTACGAGGTATACGCTTCTAACGAGTATTCGTTTTTACTATAATAACCTTCTTCTAAGGCTTAATAGGCTTCTAAGTAGTACTCTCTAGAATAGCTACTTTTAGTAGACTATATAATCGTAAACGCTAAGGAGGGCTTAAAGAGATCGATACTTGATTATCGCTCCTATACGGAGCGTCGTAATCGAAGAACGATATAAGAAATAAAGGAAAGGGTAGAGATAGAAGGAAGGAAGTAAAGAAAGAAGAAGTAGGTAGTTAGAAAGATACTAAAACTTACTAAGACGCTATAACTTATAGAACCTCGAGTCTAAAGAGATACTAAGAAACTTACTAGATCCTATATCTATACCTAAATAGGAAGGTACTATACTAGGAAAACTACTACCGACTACGATTACCGACTATAAATCTTATCTTAATTAATTCTAGAAGCGTAGAACTAGAGGATAGTTATAGTCGATATTAGTTTACTAGATCTATATAATTAGATATTAGTATAGAATAATTAAAAAATAAGCTATTAGTTCTAAGTTATACTAAACTAAGGCCTATTCTATTAATAATAAATTATCTATAATACTATAGAAGAGAATATTTATACTATATATACTAGATAGTATAAAATATATAAATATAAAGTAGTAATACTCTCTCTCTTTTCTAAGACTAATTAAAAAGGCTACTTCTAAAAGATTAGTAGAATCTTCTAAATCTAAAGAAAAACTTTCTCTATAATAGACTTAATAGTAGTATCTTGTTATTAGGCCTTAGAATATCTTAAAACTAAATATTTATTCTATTAATATATACTATAGGATTCTTAGGATTTATACTATTTTAGTAATCTATTAAGCCTATTAACTTATTAAGTAGCTTAAAGAGTTTTAAACCTAGTCTATAGATCGATAGGATAGTTCTTAATATAATAGCTAAAATTATAATATCTCTAGCTAATATATAAGGTTATATATAGTAGAAAAGGTAAGTATAAATAAGTAAGTACTTCTTAAGAAGTTAAGATATCTTTTCTAGAATAAAAGCTAGGTCTCTATAATCTACTATTAGTCTTATATAATTAGCCTATACCTCTCTTTTTAAAGTAATCTTTCTTCTATTTAGTAGATATACTATAGAGACCTAGGATAGGCGGACTTAGTAGATATATTAGCCTATACTAAGATATAATCTAATAGTAAAGTATCGACTATATATACTAATAACTAATATTATCTAGAAAGCTATATTAAAGTATCTAGAAGCGGACCTACCTTAACGTTACTTCTACTTAGTTAGCCCTTAGACTCTAGATTTCTCTACTTTCTATAAATTCTAAACCTCGCTTTCTAACTACCTATACTTATAACTAAATTCGTCGTATATTACTATTACTTGTCTAACCTACCTAATTCTACTACTATTTAGTAGGTAACCGTTATAGCTATTAAACGCGACACTTTTAATACTAATTGTCCTAGAAATAGTATATTAGAAGCGTAAGATAGAGTCTCTTCCTAAACTCGAGGTAAAACGCGTAAGACTTACTACGATAAGAAAGGATATTAAAGACTACTCGATTAATCTAAACATACTACGCGACCGCGTACGTACTTAAGCTATAGACGAAGATAGGGCTAAAGTAGACTAAAAACGTAAAGTAAAGAATCAAGCTTTTAGTCGTTTTAAGGTAAAGTAAATAGCTATACTACTAGAGTAGGATAGCCTCGACAAGGACGCGTAGAAGACGTATATTAATTAATAGAAATTAGTCTATAAGGCAAGCTTTACTAAATAATAGTAAGTCTCTATTATACTATTATATATATAGTCGGTAAACGTAGTCGGCGTATATAGTCGGCGCTAACATTATATAGAGAGAGGAAGGCTCTTAAGAAGATAGAGGAAAAGAAATCTCCTAAAGACCTTACTTAGAAAGATAAAGAAGGTTAGTATATCGAGCTCTATCTTCTATATAGAGAGATTAAGAGAAAAGAGAGTATATTAGAAGAATTCGAAAAGGAAGATAGTAGTATATAGGTTTAAGTACTATTAGATCCTTCTAAGTTAAAGAGAAACTCTATAAACGTTATTATCGATAACCTACTAAGCTTATCTTAAGAGAAGGATATTTAGGCTAAGCGCGCTATTAAGCTATCTACTAGTGCGCTAGGCTCTACTAACTATAGTAGAGCGACTTATTAATACTAGTATAAGGCAATTAGCGAGTTCTAGTCTAAGATTAAAGCGCTAGACAAACTTATAGCTATATAAGTATATAGTAATAGCGTAAGTCTTCCTATCTATTAGAAACTCCTATCTACTAATATAATATAGAGCTCCCCTTTTACGGCACTATAGCTTCGAGGTCTAGCTGTCTTACTTTAGACATTAGTACTAGAAGCCTAAGTTAAGGTATATCTACTAGCTATCTTAAGCGCTAACTATATTTACCGACTATATACTAATTAACTATAGTCGTATATTACTAATAGCGTTTTACCTATACTCTACGATATCTTTTAGATAGAACACTAGGCTATACTACGTAATATTCTTAGCTAGAAGCCCTCCTTCGTTAATTACTTCTTAATTCTTATCAAGTATCTTAGATAGCTAATTCCTACTAACTACGATTAGAATACCTATAGATTCTCTATACCTACTATATCTATATAGTAGAGATAAAACGCGAAGCTTACCTATAGTATATTTAATAAACAATATATACTTAATAAGGAAGAGACTTTACTCGAAGCTATAGTCGAGAGTCTAGTTTAAGCTAGATTTAAGAGTAGGTAGGCTAGTATTAGCTTTTCGTCTATTATTATAGATCTAATAGATCCTAGCGTACTTAATCTAGAGATTAGTACCGAGTTCTTAACTAGTCTATCGTTAGCGGACAAGAGGCTTTACTACGTCTACTTAGTATAATTTAGGCTTCTCTATAGGTAAGAACTACTATAGACGTCGTACTAGGGTAAAGTTATAGCGTATTTTATAGACAGTCTAGGGCTCCTCTCTTTCTTACTTTTATAATTTAGTCTGCCTTTATCTTCTTTAACTCTTCTAGTTTCAATACTACTACCTATAAACACGCTACCTTTATAGCGAAATCTATCGCTAGCTACTAGAGGACTTAGGTCTAGTACTCGACTAAGATAACGATATCAAGATAGCGTTTTTAGAGACTCTTTATAATTCGAATCTAGTCCGATAGTACCCTCTACGCTACGATATATAGTATTAGAGTAGAGCTCTAGTAGACTACCTACTACCTCTAAAATTCTAATTAATATACCTACGTCTTCTCTAGACTAGACTTAAGTAAATAGGGTATATCTATAGTAGAAAGAGTATAAAACAGACTTTGGAGACTAGTATATACGACGATAGTAGAAGGTATAAGGTCGCTATAAGTATAAGTTTAGGATATAAAAGACTATATCTATTAAATAGAAGAGTACCTATTCCTCCTAGATCTAGAAGGTTTTCGACTAGAGGATTAATATCGAGGATACCTCGCTAAAAGTAGTCTACTAAGGTTACGAGACCTCTTTAGCCTATCTAGGCCTCTATATTAGTATAAGTAGTCTTAGTTCTTACCTTCGAACTAAGGAGTACGTATAGGTATTTAAGAGAAAGAGGATACTACTAGAGTATATCTAGTAGTATAAAGACTATTATATAAGTTCCTACCGACTACGTTTACTAACTACGTTATTAAGCTTATATAGTTAGGCTCGAAATCGTAAGAGTTACCTTAGCGACCTAGACCTAAGTATTAATAACTTCCCTATAGTATCTACGTAAATAATCGTAGTATATAGCCTACTACTTAATTTCTTCGAAAATCCTATAGTCTACTATATATATATATACCTTAACCCTAGTCTCGAAATACCTTTCTACTCTAGTAAGACGATTAAGGCTCTTCTTTAAGAGGTCTAAGAGAGGTCCGAGGAAGATCTAAAGGCTATACTAGCTAGAACCTCTAAGGTTACTATCGTAGTCGATAGCTAGTAGTCTAGTAGTATAAAAGCTTTATTCCTTACTATCTATACCTACTAGATCGACGCTAAATAGGTATAGTACGAGGCGATATTAGACTTTCTCTACGTTACTAGTAGATATACTAGAGAGCGACTTTCGAAATTACTCTTTAATATATTATAAAGGTTTAGCCTCGGAGACTGACTAATCGCTCTTATATACGATAACGCTAGAAACAATAGTATACTCTATAGGTCTATATACGTCTTACTAGTATCTATTCGATTAGTACTAACGTAAGCTAGTATTAAGGCTATCGGCCTTTACTTAATAGAGTATAGCGTGAAAATCGTAAAGCCTTCTATTTCGATCGAAGAGCTTATAGAGCTAGTAGTACTAGATCTTTAACTAGACGAGGCAAATCTCTTCTCTAATATTAAGGCTATTAAGCCTACTACGCTAGCTACGATTCTAGAACGGTTTCTATATTTTACTTACGTAATATAGCTTACTATAAAGGCCTTTTTTATATAACTATAAATAATACCGATTAACGATCTATAAGAGTTTTAGGACGATAAGAAAGATTAACGAGCTCTAGAAAGGTTTTAAAAGACTAATATAGTAGCTTCTCTTAAAGGACTACCTAAACTTTTATTTAAGATATATCGTAGTTATAGTCGACGATCGTAGTTAGTAAGTATAGTCGGTACTTATTAATCGTCCTAGGTCTATAGGTTTATAGTATAGGTAAACTCTAGTTCTTAGCGTTTCGAGAGCTTTATAGATCTCTAAAGAGAGCGTCTAAAGAATCTATATCTCTATCCGAAGGCTTATATACGCTAGTAAAAGTATCCTATAACGAGACTACTACGAGTAATATAAGATATAAGGACCCGTTAGAGCTCGACTACGATAATACTATCTCGCTTTAGTCGACTACGTAACTTTATCGATAAATTTATTAAGCGTTAGTCGCTATCGATACTTATACTATCTAATACCGACTAGTAACGGTTAGAATACCTTACGTCTCTAACTATACTCTTCGCTTAGGCTACTACCTACGTCGGTACGATAAAGAGCCCTAGCCTCTATCTAGTCCTTAGCTACTATAACTCTCTTTTCGATATTCTAGATAAAGTAGATAAGAAACTTAAGTATAAGAAAGAGGCTTAGAAGGTCTTACTCTATAAGGCACTAGATAAAGCGTATACTAAGCTCTTTTAATATTACTAACGGACCTAGTAACGGTTTAGGGACTACTATAGTATAGTAGTACTACTATACTCTACGATTAAGAGTATATTCTAGAAGCGAGGCGCTTTTAATAACGATAGTTTAGAAGATCTCTACTAGAGCAAATTACGCGTAGAGTAGTTAAAGTATTATAAAGCTTTATCTAGTACTATATAAGCTTTAAAATAGTAGCCTTAAGGTATATAAAGCTTCTTAACCTCCTTTACTATAGAGATCGATAGCGACGATAATAAAGCTTAACTAGTACTAGACGTAGCCTCCTTAGTCGAGCCTAATAACGAACTAGAGCGCTATCGGAAAGTAGACTTCTTATATATAGAAGGAATAGATCCTATAGATATATAGCTAGCTCTTACTAATATATTCCCTACTATATCGAAAATAGCCTAGGATATTCTATATATTCTAGTAGTAGGTACTAGATACGAACGAGATTTTAGTATTATACGTTATTAGAACCGCTATAATTAGATATATAATCTAGATACCTTTACGTATATTATACTATCACGATATCGATATCGCGATTATAAGTATAATATAAGAGTAGTACTTACTATAGAAGTATCTACTCTTTGTCCTAATTTAGAACTTACTCGTAATTAGATAGATATAGTTAAGGAGTAGAACAAGAAGGTTAAAAACGAAATCAAGGCTCTTTTAAAGTTTAATAGTATTAGCGATAATAAAGAGGTTACAAAGATAGATAAATTATAGCGTCGAAGTACGCGAAAGCGTAATACGCTCTATAGAGAAGCTTTAAGAGCTAGAACGTAGCTACCGACTACGTCTACCGACTATATATATTATAAACTTAAGTCGACGTTAGATTAGCCTATCTATTCTGCTTATTACTATTATCTCTCTCTCTGTCTTTACTACTCTATTATATACTTCCTTTTATAGTCGATACTAACTAGAATAATTCTTCTTTATAGTTATACTTAAAACCTATATTATACCTATTTTTTGTTTACTTAACCTATCTTAGTATAGAGTAGGTATTTGTACTATACCTATTACTATCTTCTATAGGTAGGCTAAGACCTAGCCTAACCTATATACTAACCTGTTTCGGCCTACCTATTCCGACGTCTACTAGAGAATTACCTATATCTTAGCTACTAATATAGTAATATATTATATCTCTAGCTCTATCTTATTATCGTTACTAATACTATATCTAATACTAAACTTATATACTATATTATCTTTTAAGAAGTATTAATTCTAAGTAATATATATCTAGAGACTAGTATTATACTAAACTATATATAGGTTCTCTCTAATAATTAGTTAGCTAATTACCTAGAACTAGTCTGTTCCTTTTAGCTTATCTATCTATAGCTTGAACTATTTCTTCTAGTTAGTTCTATCTAGTATTAGAATCCTTTAGCTCTTCTTGTCCTCTTAGTCTATTATAGAAATAGGTAAATAGAATAAATAATTAGTAGAATACTTTAGACTAGCTAAGGATTCTAGAGAAGAGTAATTTCTTATAGTAGAGAGACTAGCTCTAAGGGATAGAGATTCCTCGTATTTAGGAAATTACTAAGACTTAGATCTTTCTCTCTTAGTAGAGTTTCTACTACTAGGTAGTAGAAAGGCTAGGTAGCCTCTTCTAACTCTAGTAATACTAGATATAATAGTAGAGAACTAGGTAGGTATTAATAAAGTAGAAATATACTACTATCTTATAGAGATCTTTACTAACTTATATACTACTAGGTACAAACTAGCTTCGTTAGTAATATAGTTAGAGAAACTTCTAGGCCTTAAATGTTTTCTATAAACTATAAAAGATATAAGTAACCTATACTAATATAGGTTACTTCTATTTAGTATATAAACCTAGGCTTATAACCTATTAAAAGTAGAGAGCGTATTATATACTATATAATGTTAAGGAGGGTATAGCGTAGTAAAGAAGAATAGAGGATTAATCTTAAACTAACTTATATATATAGTATAGTAGTAATATGCTAGGAACTAAATATAAAGTTAATTTAGTTAGTTATCTAAGAAGAGAAGAAAGAGAAGTAAGATATACCTCTTACTAAGCCTTAGGTAGATACCTTAGGTATCTAGAACTATACTTAGATATCTATATCTAGACTAACTATCTAGGATATATTCTTAATACTCCTACTTATACTATATAGTTAGATCTTTTAATAGATTATCTATAGTACTTAAATACTAGTTCTAATCTTAATTAGTTATTAAGTACTTACTTTTTAGACTAATAACTAGATAGTACTAACTATTAATCTAATAAAACTTTCTATACTATTATCTTCTATAAAAAGGTAAAAGAAATACCTTCTATAAGATCTTCCTTCTCTCTTATATAGAAGTAGATTATTTAAGATATAGACTATCTAGTAAGTTGTCTCTATCCTTTCTTATAGCTAATTCTAATAGCTCTCTAGATACCTTATAGCCTAGTCCCCTACTTAGTTATATTCTATATAGCTTCTTAGTTCCCTAAGGGCCTTTAGAGTATACTATTCTTAGCTATAGAGATCTTATATTAAGCTAGAGAGTAGAGTAACTATATACTAGTACTAGAGATAGTTAATGTAATAAGTTGATTATTATTATAAAGAAGTAACTAGCTATAGAAACCTCGAGTTACGAATACGTGTCGACATTCTTAGTACGCTAAAGTGCCTAAGGTATCTATACTAATCAAGTCACCCCTATGTCGACTATTATAATAAACTCGTGTTGTTATTAGTTGACAGTATAAACGCGTCCGCGTGTCGCTTCTTCTATAAATCGCTCGAAACCGGTATTAAACCTATAGGCTAATTAGAGGCGTTATAATACCTCGTAACCTCTAAATACTTAAATACTATCTATTAGTCCGAGCTGTTAAGTAAAGCGCTCGTGCTTATTATGGTCAAGCGCCTTCGTTAATCTATCTGCCTTCTAATCCTCTATTATAATCTACTAGATAGTAATAGTGTCGTCTACTAACTTCTCGCGAATAAAGTAGAACTTGATATCTATATACTTAGTACGAGCTTCGGCGGCTCTACTATTACGTAGCGTAATATCGATTGCTAGCTAGTTATCTTCATAGATAGTTATTAGAAACACCCTCTTATATCCTAGCTCTTTTATAGTATTGCCGAGTATAATAGCTTCTTTAGTCGCGAGTACTATTTGGACGTATTCGGCTTCTATACTAGAGCAAGTAACGATTAGCTGCCTACTAGACTTCTAGAGAATTAGTAAGTTACCGAGTATAAAGATGAAACCCCCTATTAATCGCCTATTATCTATATCGTCGGCCTAAGACGCGTTAACGTAGTATAATAGCTTGTCGTTATTATCGCCGCCGAGCGTTATACTACAGCCGGCATTATAGACTAAGTACTTTATAACGCGTATAGCTGCCTCTAGGTGTTCTAGCGTAGGGTTTCCGAGATAGCGTAAGAGATAGCCTATATAGTAGGCAATGTCTAGTCTTATAATCATAGCTAGCTATAGAAGCTTACTAATAATTGTTTAGTATTACTTCTAGAGTAAAGTAGTAGCTTAGTAGCCCTCGGAAGCCTTACGGAGTCCGTGTCTCGCTTATAACGGTGTATATAGTAGTAAGGAAGCCTTAATTTAGTACTTCTTACTAAGACGGTCTATATAGGTAGTCTAGCTAATAAATATAGTGTTAGGGCTACGGACAATATTTATTCCGAGATAGTAGTATACTAGTCTAAGCTCGTAGATCTTAAAGCGGTCTCTAAGTTAATCCGCTATAGCGTAAAGCGCCTTAGTTATGCCCGTAGCGATTATATTATCTACGTAAATAGCGATAGTAACCTCGTCGTTACGGAACACGTACATATTAGTACTAATTACTATAAAGCCGATAGAAGTTATAAACTTCTTAAGTTCTTAGTACTAGAGAAGCGGTGATTGCTTAAGTCTATAGAGCGCTCTCTTAAGTAGGCAGACCTTGCCGCGTGTCTTAAAACTATACAGCATTTAGACATAGATATTACGCTTATTAATTAGTGCGTTAAGAAACGCCGTAATTACGTTAAACTACTAATAATCTAAACCCTTTATTACTGTCTATATTAATAGTATGCGGACTGTTACTAGCTTAACTACTAGCGTATAGGTCTCGTTATAATCAATGCCTTCACGTTATATAAAACCACGTATAACCTAGCGTGCTTTATAGCGTATAATGTTGCCTTGAGCGTTACGCTTGATAGCGAATACCTAGCGTCCTTATAGGACGTTATAACCTACTAGTTTATCTACTTCTTGCTATATGTTGTTGTCTATTAAGCTCTTTATCTCTTTAACCGCTACGGTATACTACTCCTTTGCCTATAGTAATAACATAGCCGCCTTATAGGACTACGGTATCTTGATTTCTTAACTATTACTAGCCTATACGGAGGCTATAAACGCGTAGACAGCCTCGTGTAGCATACTAGCAATATAGCTATTCTATAGGTCTCGAACGTGCGCGGGTAGTCGTCTCGTACGGTTAGAGCGGCGTAGTACTAGTAGTTAGACCTCGAGTTGTTAAGGAGCGACTATTACGTCTTTAATAATATCTTTAATATCGTTGTTTAGTAGCTCCTCGTTATATATAGGAGCCTCTAGAATAACACGGACATCTACCTATAGCGTAGGGTCGTCTAGTTAAGTGTCGCTTGCTTAATTAATTATGTTTAGAAGGAAGAAGTTACTAAATTCCTCTATATCGTTAATAGCTTTATTAACGAGTGAAGTGTCGGTAAACTTGACGTCCTTAGTACGTATAATGCGATCACTAATAAGTATGCGATAGAGAGAGTAGTTATAATAACCTACTAATTGACCTACCTTACTACGAGCTTTAAACTTATCGCCTCGAGCTATATTATAGTCGTATATAACAGCCGTAGTGCCGTAAGCTCTCAAATAATCAAGTCTAGGCTTGTGTTACTATATAGCCGCTTACGAGGCGATAATAGCGTATAGCGTATTATTAAGCGTCTATAAGTAAGTAATATTAAGTAGGTAGACCGTAGTAGAGACTACTTCTAGCTACTACTTCTTTACGAGTCGTGCGGCAAGTATAAGCTTACGCGCCTTTATACTAATAATAGAGTTACTTACCTCTACGCGTCTATTCTACGTTAATAAGTTTAGTGCTATAATACGTAGTTAAATGCCGTTGTCTATAGCCTATTATAATAGCGCGTTTCTACTATACTCGCGCCCTCTATCGAGCACGTAGATTAGAATACTAAGGTTAAGTTAAGTCTAGACATACTAACGGTGTTACTTAAAGAACATCGCTACGGATAACTTGAAGCGTAACGTATAAACGTGTCGGTAGAGTAAAGTTACGTCTATAAACAGAGTATAATACTTAGAGCTATCGTAGGCTAGTATTGATACCGTAACCACGTCTATATAGACAATAGTATATATTTAAGTCGGTCTATTACGTAGAATGCAGCTATACACGCGTTAAGCGAGTACTTGGCGACATAGTAAGTAGTTAGTAGTCTTGCCTGTGCCTATAATATAGATTTGGCCGTTAGTAGCTATCTTGTCGAGTATTAATTAATAAGGGTGACCGAGTCGGTCGTACTACTCGTCTACTGTTACTAAGGGTACTCTAGGTTAAGTACGTAAGTTAGTAAGTACTGTTTGAACTAGCGTATTAATCTGCAAGTATAGCAAGCCGTCTTGCTTTATAACGCGTGTAATAGTAACTATGTTACCGTTCCTACCTCTCGTATAAAGCGTCTAAAGCTCCGTTAAGTAATAACAACGCTTGTTATAGAGTTGTTCTATAGAAATCAGGTTAGCTACGAGGCCTAGTATAAACAACGCGTTTGTAAACTATATATCTTGTCTAGTAATGCGTAGCTTGATCGTATAGCGCGTAGTAGCTATAAGATAACTATTACCTGTCTTAATATAGATAGTATATAGCGTGCTATTAACGATAACCGATTTATCGTGCGTTATATATATTGTCGCGCTAGAATCGACTACCTAAGCGTTAGAGCTTGATACGGCTTGTAAAGCGCGTACTATTAACTCGTTAAGGACAATGTCGGTTAAAGCTATAAATATACGCTACGAGTCCGTAGTCGTAGTTATATTAAGTTACAAGTAGTTACTTCTAGACTGTCCTTAAGTAGACTTCTTCTATTATTGCTTCTATAGACTACGACGACATTCTGCCGTTATATAACTAGTCGTCGTAATATAGTTATCGTAGTAGAGGGTAGGATTCTTGCCTTTATAGTAGTCTACTACGATATAGCTAATCTTGCTATAGTTATTATACTTCTTCGTACCTCCTAAATTCTACTTCGCGGGCTTTGCTATATTGAAAGTAGTCTCTAATCGTGTACGTATAAACTATTTATTATTAGTAGTAGCGATAACCGACTCGAGTATAAGTTCCTTCCTATTACGTAGCTATATACGCTATATCTAATAGAAGGCTTCTAATAGTAGGTAATAACTAAGTAAACTAATTATCCGGTAGGCTGTAAATATATCTATAACGATAGCCTTAGTGTCCTTTAGGTTATTAACCTTACGCCTAAATTCGTTAGTAAACTTCTTAATGTCCTTACTATTAAAGTAGTATTCTAGGAACTCTTCGAAGTCGCTAAAGTCGCGTACAAAGCCCTATTAACCGTAGGTCTTTTAGAGTTACTCTCTAACCTTCTTAGAGGTTTTAAGAGTAGTAAGTATAACGCGGACGTGATTAGCGCATTATATAAGCATGTATAGGCGTGCTTGTTAGTCTCTTACGACCTATTTATCTACTCTATCTTTAAAGGCTTCTTATGTCTCGTCCTTATTTTAGACGAGTAGTTTAGTACGTAATCCGTTAATATAGTAGAGTAGTTTCGTACCCTAGAGCGCTAATTTAATTAAATCTTCCTATTAGATCTAATTCTCTAACCCCTTTAGCTTGAAGCCGATAGAGGGAATAGTATTAGTAGACATAGTGCTTAATATAGTGCCCTAGAGGGTCTTCGAGTCGCCTTGTTAAAGGTCTTTTAAATCGCCTACTAGAGGTCTTTAAGTCGCCTACTAGAGGTCTTTTAGTTATACTAGATAGCGCTACTCTTGCGAGCGGTAGTGCGAGGGCTTATAACTAGTTAATATAATAAGTTGATTATTATTATAAAGAAGTAACTAGCTACGGAAACCTCGAGTTACGAATGCGTGTCGACATTCTTAGCACGCTAAAGTACCTAAGGCATCTATACTAATCAAGTAAGATAATAGCTACTATAGAGAAGGTCTTTAATATTAACTAGTACTTAGCCTTAGGAGGTATCTAGTTTAGCTAGGTACTATATAGTAATATTATAGTTAGTAATAGGTCTAATATTAGTAAGAGTATTTAGGACTTTATAAAGTCTAACTAAAGAGGAGTTAAGTAACTAAAATCTTTCTTTTAGACTTCTCTTAGTCTAACTCTAAGGCTTAGAGTTATCTTTTTTATATCTCTTATATAAGGTAGAGCTACCTTATAAACTCCTAAAACTATAGTCTATTCTTTAGCTTAGTAAGACTATCTACTACTATCTCTTTTATATTTATATATTCTATAGAGATAAGTCTATTCTACTAGAGCTTTCTTATAGTATTATATAAGATATTAATATATTTAGACTTATTATAAATATATAAGTCCTTAACTAGAGTAAGAGTAGCTTAGTTATTACCTTTTAGCTAAATTAGCCTAATTCTAGTAATAGTTTCCTAGTTACTAAGAATCCTTAGTTAGTAAGAATATTCTCCTACTAACTCTAGGTATCTAAGCTCTCTTAAAAGAGTACTAAGGAACTATAACTATTTTATATATACTTCTATAGCTATATATTTAGCTTCTATTATAGATATAGCTATAGATTTCTACTTCTTACTTATCTAGAAGATTAGTATACTATAAAGGAAGAAGATATATCTAAGGATTAAGACTCTATTAGTCTTATCTATTATATAGTTAGAGTCTATATATCTAGTAAGATAGCCTTAACTATTCCTTAAGTATCTTAAACTAAGGTCTAGGTTTAATTTTAGATATCTAGTTAGCTTCTTTAGAGCCTTTATATATCCTACTATTAGATTACTAATATAGGAGCTTAATCTTCTAAGAGTAAATAAGATATCTAATCTTATAATAGTTATAAGCTATATCTATATTCTAATAATAGATTAGTACTCTTATTTATTATACCTTTTATTATTTAGTCTAGTAGGCTTTAGACTTTTATAGCTATCTATTAGTAAAAGAGTTAGTAATATAGTTTCTTAGCCTATTCCTATCTTAGCTAGGTTCTCTTAGATATAATACTTCTAGTTAAGTTTTAGCTAGCCTTACTATCTATTTCTTATTAGTCTTATCCTAAGAATCTTGTCTAGCTCTCTAAGATCTTTAATCTTCCTTAATAGTCTATAAAAGTTTATTATAGAAGATTTAAAGATCCTATATAGTATTATATAGCTCGTAGGCGAGGCGTAAGAGACCTAGTATAACGAATACTCTAAGGTAATACCTCTAGACTATACTTAGACTAAGTTTAAACGCTTTATCTATAATATTATTAGAGATTAGGTAAATTATACGATCCTTATAATAGTCGAGTATAAGAAGGCCTAATAGAGTAAGACCTAAGGAGTATACTAGTTCGCTATAGAACTAGGCTACTTAGAGTCTTAATTAGGCGATTATAGTAAAGTATAGCTAGTATACTAGCTCCTTATAAAGTTAAAGCTATTACTTTAATAAGAGATTATTAAGAATTATACTGTACCTAATAAGCGCGCTAATTTAGTTATATTAGTAAGGCGTCTAGAGTAAGCTAATAAGGTAATTTCTATATAGTATAACTAGAGTAGAAGCTAGAGTAATAAAGACTATAAGCGTAATACTTAGTCGAAGTATAACCGTATAGAGAGTAATACTCTTATACGTAGATATAATAATAGTCTAGAAGGGAATAGTATACGTCGCTTTAGCGATAAAGGTTCTACTCGCTCTATTATAGGCTATAAGTATTTAGAATACTATAGCTATAAGTAGAAGAGATATATTAGTACTAATTCTACCTACTCTAATTAAGGCGCCTAAGACGATAGTAAGAAGCTATTAGTACGTAAGGTTACTATAGAAACGCTAAAAAAAGAGAAGGTATTAGTAAAGGACTACGATCTCTAGATACTAAACTTAGTAGCGATATATACCTCTCTATATAAGTCGTAAATACGACTTACCTAGAGAGTATAGTCGAGGCGTAGAATAGGCTTAAGCTAGCCTAATTCCTTCTTAATAATACTACTAATATTAACGTAGTATTAAGATCCTTTATCTTATAATATAGTATTATAGTTTAAACTAATACTACCTTACTTCTAGCTACCTTATTTACTAAGGAATTAGAGTATTATTATAGCGTATACTATATACGTATACGGCTCGTAGACTCTATAAGAGTAGAGTATATAGTAGACGTAATCTTTTATACCTATAATATACTAACCTCTAATATAATCTTAAGTCGACTATAGAGGCGTACTTATTATATACGAGTCGATAGTAGCTTAGATAAATAGACCTATAGTAATGTTTTTAAAAACGTTAAGGCTAGAGAAGCCTATAAGTTTCTTAAGAACTTAAATTATATACTAACTATATATATAGTAGTCTTAAATAAGATAGGTAAAGAGGTTAACTCTTTTCCTTCTAAGTTCTAATAGTTCTCTAATATTCTAAACTCGATAGAAGAGATAAAGAGTAAGCTAGTAGATAGCGTAGAGTATACGATTAAACTACGTCTAGGTACTATTCTACTATTTAGGCTACTATATTACTAGTTAGGTAAGAAGTTAGAGAAATTAAAGAAATACCTTACTATAGGCCTTAAGTACGATTAGATCGAGCGTAGTATTAGTAAGGTAGGTACGCCTATCCTATTTATACTAAAGAAAGATAGTAAGCTAAGGCTATATATTAACTACTAAGAGTTAAACGAAATTACTATTAAGAATAGGTACCTACTCCTTCTAATTAGTAAAACGCTAGATAGGTTTATAGGAGCTATATAGTTTATAACTCTAGACCTTATAGATATTAGACGTCGGAATAGGTTAGTATATATAGGGTTAGGTCTAAACCTATATTCTTAGTAATCGATATAGGTTAAGAGAGTAACCTGCTAAAGCTTAATAGATAGTACCTATAACTAGAAAATATAGGTTAAGACGTATACCTACGTAGTATAGTACGTAAACCTATAACTAACCTAGAGGTAGTAGTATATAAGTCTATATATAGGTCGTAGGGCTAGAGTCGGGCGATAGCTCTACGTAGTAGTTAGTAGTAGGTATAGTAGGCAGATTAGCGGCGTGCCTATAGCGCGTCGTCGTAGAGGTATACGTCGGTAGCTATAGTAGGCCGTATAGGCTATAAGCCTATTAGGATCGCGTAGTAGCGGCGCCGATAGAGGATAGGTAGGAAGTAGAATAAGTTATTAAATAATACTATATTATATAATCGCTAAGTAGTAACCTAAGTAGTCCTCGCTAACCTTAGTAGTAGTAGTATAAAGGATAATTATCTATAACCTCTATAGTAAGCTCGAAAATCGCTCTTATACGTATAGGTAGTAGTAGCTACTATAGGCCTACCTACTAGGTATAGAGACGCCTACTATGTTATATCCTTCCTCTTATAGAAGTCTCGCTAGAGATATTAAAAACAATAGTATAGAGTATTATAGAAACAAGTTATCGTTCTTCTTAAACTCTCTTCTATACCTCTATATCCCTATACCTTACTAGTCCTCGCGCTACTCTATTAGGCCCCTAGAGGCTAGATAGAATCTATACCTAGCTACCTAGTTATTATCGGCCTACTCGAAGAGCTCTCTTATATCGGTAGTAGTAGAGAAGTCAGCTACTAGTCGCTTTATAAAATCCTTATTATTAGTATAGAAGCTAGTCTCTAGGAATATCGTAGTCTCTAGGTCTTTAATATAGGCTATAAGGATATAATAGTTACTTAGCGTAGACTTATAGTAGGCCTCTAAACAGGTATAGAATACGTTAGTAGAGTAGGTAATCTAGCCTATAGTATCGAAGACTACTATAGGATCGTCCTAGCGTCGTATACCTACGAGAGCCTAACTAAGATATATAGCTAGTATTAACTTGTCCGAAGTAGAGAAGCGGTAGGGGATTACTCTATAGCGGTTAGAGTAACTAGATAGTAAGGTATACCTAGGTATAAGGTCGTAGTAAGCGTCTCGTAGCTAAGAGTACGTACTAGAAGCTTCTCTAATCTCGAGACGGTCGGTATCTAGGTCTACCTTATAAAACTAAGATAGGATAGTTATCTACTTATCGATCTTATTTTCCTTAGAACTATATAGTAGTATAGAGAACGATACCCTAGCCTCTTCCTACTTTACTAGTACTATAGACTATATCTTAGTATATTCCTAGGTAGGACTTAGTAGGTTAATATCTTCCTTCTATATATACTACTCTCTAATATCCTCTACGAAGCCTCTATTAAGTAATCCTCTATCTCCTAGTCTCTCTACCTATATCGTGAAAACTCGTTAGTAGTATAGATCTTTAACTAATTTAGTATAATTAGTATAGATCTTATTTATAAAGGAAACTATACTCTAAACTTGCGATATACTATAGCCTCTAGCTATATCTATAATACTAAGGTCGATATACTAGAAACTCTTATAAGACTAATCGGACCTACCCTTAGTTAGTAGATAGGTATACTTAGTATAGTATAGGTAGGAAACTAGGTTTATAGCGTAATCTAGTTAGTAGTAGATATATATTATCTAGTATATAGAGTCCTAGTAGATTAACTACTAAATACTACTATAGAATATATTCCTATACTAGCCTATATTACGATTTCTACTAATCTTACGTAGATACTAGTCGTATATAGTAAACTCCTTACTAATTAGGTCCTTAACTAGCTCTAACTAACTAAATAAGTCGTACGTAACTATACCTTCTCTAAAGTATACCTCTAGTACTAGCTTTAGTAGCTTACTCTTATCTATAATATAGGTAACTAGATTAGTATAGGTAAAGTATCTAGGTAGGTTATTATATCTCGTTCCTTTAGTAGCTAAGTAACGTAAGGTACTTAGAGTATTACTAGGGTAGGCCGCTCGGCGTTATACTAAAAACTAATTTAGGTACTCTACTTAGAGTTTAACTAAATCCTAGGCGCGTATATAGAGTCTAAATCTCTAAAATAGCGTCGATTAGTCGACCTTACTATTCTTAAGGCCGAACGCTCCTCTAGTAGTATTTTATAGATACTAGAAGTAGAGACTATACTTGTTTAGGTTAACGTCTTTTAAACTATACTCTTTAACCTTTAAGGTAATAAGCGCTTCGAAGACCTATATCTTTAAGCCCTAGATATTAATAGTAGCGTAGAGTAGGCAGTTTTATCTAATATCGTAGTAGTTATAGAAGTAAGGAGTACTACTAAGTAAGGAAGATAGGCCTAGGTCGCTAACCTTACTTAGGCGCGAGTTAACGCTAGAGGTTCGGTAGCTTCTAATAGATATAGAAGTAGACGCGCTACTTCCTATAGTCGAGTAGCGCTAATTTCTAGTTAGGCCTCTAGAGCTAGATAGACCTACGAGAGTAGCGGTAGCTTTCTTAGCGTCTTCTTAGATCTTAGTAGCTACTCTCGTAACTCGAGGTAATACTACTACTAAAGAAGAAGCTCTCTCTCTACCTAAGAGCCTATCTATAGCTAGCGAAGGTATCTCGATACGCTAGATAATCCTATCCTTAAACTATAGATTACGCTCCTTTATTAACTACTTTACCTTATTACTTAAGATATTAACCTACTAAACCTTCTTACGTCCTTCTATACTCTTTAGCTTAACGAAATCCGAGTCGATAGAGTAGTATTCCTTCGAGCGATTATTAGCTAGGTTAAGAAGGCGCTAAAGGATAGCCTTAGCGAGTAGGTATATAGTAGTATCTACGTTAAGCTTGTTTATAGTAGCGCTACCTATATAGGCTAAGAAGTTCTTTACTGTCTTTAGGTAATTCTTAAGGTAGAGATAAATAGTTTTACTATTTCTATATCTTATACTCTACTCTATCTCGATATAAGCGAAGGCGTAGTTAATTACCTATTAATCCTTTACTCTCTACTATATAGCGTTCTTAAAACTTAGGTTTAACTACTTTAACTCCTTATTCGAGAACTTCTTATTAATCTTCTTAATTCCCTTCTAGAGTAGACGCGCTATATTATATAGCCTAGAGAAGGCCCGGTCGTAGTAATTAATAATCTCTATCGCTACTATATACCTCTCTATATTATCTTTAATTATAGCTATACTAGTAATAATATCCTTAGTTCGTATAGTATTTAGGATAATATTTCTTACCTAGATAGAGAGGCTATTTAGGCTATTTAGGTTAACGTTACCTAGTACCGATATAGTATAGGCACTAGCGCGATTACGCCTAGTAAATCGACTTAAGGTAGTAGAAGTAGGAGGAGGTTATTAGTAGTACTAATAACTATTAGCGAGTAGTAGTAGAGAGTTAAGATTAAGAAGAAAGTAGAGAGGTAGCTAGTTACTTAAGTATCTAGTCCTATAGAGTAAATAAAGGTTCTAGAGAGTAGTAGAGTTAATAGAAAGTAAATCGCGACTAGAGTAAATAGGTAATAATAGTAAGTAATATAGGATAGGTAAATATAAAGTAAACTAGTAAAGTAAACTAGTAAATACTTTATAAAGTAAAGTAAAAAAGTAAAGTAAAGTAATCTATAAGGAAGGCGCGTATTATAAGTAAAATAAAGGAAATTAATAAAGGAAACTATATATTCGCGACGACTAGAAGTAGTAAGAGGGTTATATATAACTCTTCCTTCTCTTATCCTTTCTTCTCTTTCTCGGAACGGTTAAGTAGTATCTAGATATCGTAGCCTAACGAAGCTAGTTAATCGTCTATATTATCGTCCTTACTACTACCTAGCGTAGCTAAGGCTCGATATCTAGATATACCTTTTAAAGATTCCTTATTATACGACGTAGGTAATACTATACCGTTAAGGTCTTCTAAGATATAGGAAGTAATACCTTCCTTATACTCTAAGACTCTATATAGCTCTCGCTACTAGAAGGTAAGCTTGTCCGATCGCGATATCTTAAGATCGTCTTAGTAGATTATAACTAACTATTCTTTAGTAAACTTAGTATAATCTACGTACCTAGAATTATCGTAGTAGTTCTTAGCCTCTTCTTAGATACGTATCTATCGCTCTAAGACGCTACTCTCTATATCCTATATAGCTTTAAGTACTTTAGCTCGAAAAGTAATTAGCTCCTTATATATATAAACCGATCCCTAATCCTTAACTCTAAAGATATAGTATTCTAACTCGATAGGTAGTACTACCTCTCTACTAATTATTAGCTTAGTAGAGGTCTCGCTAGTACTACTATTATAAGTAGTACGCTCTACCTATAGTATAGCTAGAAGGTATAGTACCTAAGTCTATAAACTACTCTTAGATAACTTAGATAGAGTAGATAAGATAGTCTTATATCCTACCTCTATAATAGTAGCGCTCTATAGTTAGTAGATAGAAATCCTTAGCCTCTTTATACTATACGTAGTAAGAAGCGTAGAAACTTCTATACTATTATTAATATTAGTATTATCTAGTATAATCTTAAATAGAGCGCTCTATTAGTAGTATATATTCTTCTAAAGAAAGTTAGTAATCTACTTTATAGATATCTTCTTAGTAGTACTATCCTCTTATATAGTATAATAGTAGATCTTAGCCTCTAGCTATCGTAATACTCCTTCTCTAGTAATAATTAAGGACTCTCGCTTATCGATATAGACGCCGTCTATATACTAGCGCTCTCCTATAGTTTAGACTTATACCTCTACTATAAGGCTAGGTCGAGGTATACTATTTCTTAGATTATAGTCCTCGTACTAGTAGAAATATATAGCGTATTATATATATATACTGTCCTACTAGTACTTCGACCTAAGGATATAGTATATAGAATCGGCGTTCCTATAGCTACTAGACTTATAGATCTCCTTAACGATTAGCTTCTATATCGCGTCGTCTTTAATAACTCTCTATCGAGAAGCCTATCTATATAGCTACTAGTATAGCTTCTTATCGATAACTAAGAACTTCTTAGCTATCTTACTAAAATAGTAGTATTCCGACTTAGATATATAATTCGAGCGTCTCCTATAAAGTAGGATAAAGGCGATAGCCTTAGCCTAGTACTTCTATACGCCTAGGTCGCTATTAATATCCTCCTAGAAGATAGAATCGATATTATCTCTATCGAGCCTCTAGAGCTAGACGGAAATCCTAGATATATATACCTAGAAGAAGGCCTTATCTATAAGGGCTTCTTTATCCTCGTCCTTTATAAAATTATCCTTAGTACTAGCTAGCCTCCTAGATAGCGTATTAGGACTAGTATACTTCCTACCTAGAACGTACTTAACTTTAAACGTAAAGAGCTAGATCTATACGATCTATCGAGTAACTATAGTATTAGGTAAATCTATAGCTCCTTTATTAAGCTAGTAAACAAGCGTATTAGCGTCTACTTTAAGAATAAAGTATACTCTAAATAGCTAAGGCTTTAACTTAGTAAGTACCTTCTTAACTCTAAGATATTCTTTCTTATTAGCGCTATACCCTCTCTAGGTAGTATTCTACGTACCGCTCTCGTACCTAGCTAGGTATTTTTACCTATTAACTATCTATATAAGGATCGCTCCCTATCTGATCTTACTAGTATCTACGGCTACGATAATCTCGCTAGCTACCTTATTATAATTAATAGCTACTAAGGTAGGAGCCTAGATTAGATAATAGACGTAGGTCTACTTCGCCTTCTTATAAATAAGCGTCTAGACGAATTCCTCGTCCTTCTTTATAAGCCTATATAGTAGGATCGTTATAGTAGTAAAACCTAGGATCTAAATATAGAAGTAGATAACTATACTAACGAAAACCTATACTTCCTTCTAATTAGCTAGCGTCGGCTAGTTAACTAGATTAGCTACTTAGATAGTATCTAGATAGCGTCCTATAGTATTAGTAACGTACTCTACGACCTTAATCCTTAGTATTAGAATTTGTAACTTCTTAACTATAATAGTTATACCTACGCGCTTAATATCCGTAATTACTATATTAAGGTTAACGATATACTCTATAATATACCTATAGAGGCCTAGTTCTAACTTCTTATTATCGTAAATAGTCTTTAGACCCTTAACTCTAAAATTATTAAGGAATAATAGTACTCTATAGGATAGGTAATCAAATAGTATATAGTTAACTATATAGATAAACTAGGTAATAGAATTAGTCGCCTCTTATAGAATAGTAGTTATCTAAAGTAATCTAAAGGCGTAGTCGAATCTAGTAAGGTCCCTACTCTCTAGGTCTAATAGAACTTAGTTATAACTAGAGAAGATATTAAGTATACTAGCTACCTAGTAACTAGTAAAATACTTAGAAAATAAATCTATATTAGGAGGTAGGTACGTATCTCTAATCGTAACCTTATTAATTAACTATATATTATTAATTAGACGATACGAACCTATATTCTTCTTAGCGACTAGAAAGTATAGATTACGATAGGCTCTATAGCTAAACTTAAGAGTTCCTATATCTAGACGCTTCTATAGTATCTACTCTACTATAGTACGAAGAGATAGGTTTAAGTAGAATCCTAGGTATTACTATAGTATATACTCTACTATATAGATTATATAAGAAGGCGCTACCTTAGGACGGACTCGCTCGAGATAAGCGAACCTAGTCGCTAGTACCGCTTCTTAGTTAAAGAGTATCTCCTCTAGTATCTAGCGTTCTCTAGGTTATAGTTCTACGCTAGTAGTAACGCCTACTATTACTTCTAGAGTTAACCTACTCGCCTTTAGTAGGTTAGAGAACTTCTTAATAAGGTACTTACTATTAAATAGGCCTATACCTAGTAGTAGTTTACTTTCTCGCGCTAGCTACTCCTACTTCTAACGATAGTTACTACTAGCGCTACTACTATCTATCTAATTTACGCTTAGGTCTATAGGCTTGACCTTGTTTACCTTACGCTTATATATAGTAAAGGCTCGAACCTTTAGCTAAGGATTCTATAGATAGTAGTATATAGAAGTATAATATATCCTAATATAGCTAGCCTACCTATTATACTCTACTACTATAAGGATCGTATTATCTAAAAGGTTATCGCTTTCGTCCTCGATCGTAGTAGATAACTAATCGTCGCTCTAGGTATCGAGATCTTAGTCTAGTTCTAGAGGCTAGATAGAATCGAGACGTCCTATTAGGCCTAGTCTTCCTATTCCTACTAGAGCTATATAATAGGTAGATATCGTAGTAGCTAGCTCGAGTCCGCCTACTATTTTAAAGCGCTACCTTTACTAAGAAACTTATCGATAGTCTAGTATCTCTAGGTCTCGACCGTATCTATAAAAGTAACCGACTCGCTATTCCTATAATAGATAGTACCCTCCTAAGTACTATCGTCGTAGTTCTTAGACTATAGGTAGACCTTTATCGCCTACGCTCTACCTAAGAGGACTAGTACTAGTTCGGCGTCCTTAGAAGGTACTAAGATAAAGACTAGTATAACGTATTTAATACTAAAAACGTTAACGTTTACCTTCCTATAGATACCTACTATCTAGGCTAGACCTTCTATAGTAGATAGGTTAATTTCTAGAATATCTATCTAAATAGCTAATCTATACCTTCTAGCTACTACTCGGTCTATTATAGTAGACTCCGTACCTTTATCGATTAAGCTATCCTTAGTACTAAGCTTACTATTTAACTAAATATCTATCTAGATTAGAGGCGCTACGAGGACGTCTCGAGTAATACTAGATAGGTCGACTACTACTAATTACTCGTATAGCTCCTCCTACGGATTAGCCTTACTAGTATATACTATAATATCTCTATTAATAGTAACTATATTATATTTCGCGTAAGGTTTATACTAGCCTTTAGGTACTAATTCTCTAAGGAGAGAATATACTTAGTATAGTAGTAACCTCTATCCCTATATCTTAATAGGTAGCCTATTATTAAATTATTAGCTAAGTTCTATACTAGCTATATAGATATCTATAGTTTAGCGAGTAAGAGCTTCCTATAACTCGTCGTTATCTATATAGATAGAAGCCTATAGTCCTTTAAGCGATAGCTTAATACCTCCGAGTATAATATACTTAGTAAGCGTAATAGGAAATAGGGTCTATAGTAGATAACGTAGTAGCTTTGTCTCTAGCTTCTATACTCTTAAGGCTATATCGTCCTTTACGCGTACCTTAGACCTTACCTAGTTATCTAGCCTCTACTTCTTAGAGGCTTTCTTTATCTTACGAATAGGAGGCGTAACCGGAGTAGGTTCCTCGTCTTCTATATCCTCGTTAATATAGTCGATAGTACTATCTTCTAACGTCTAAGACCTAGTAGTATCTCGCTACTACTAATCCTCTTCGTTTACTCTATCGACTAAGTCGTCGTATATATCCTTAAGCCTCTTCTTACGAATACTATACCTAGTCGGCCTACGAGTATACGTAGTATTATACTAAGCCTAAATCCTTCCTTTAAGTATCTTCTCTTAAGACTTCTAAATAATAGATACTAGCGCTCGCTTCTCGGCCTCCTTAGCCTTACTCTTACTAATCCGCGCTACGTTAGTATAGATAGGCGCGTCCTTATCTTCTAAATCCTTAACTCTAGTATATCTTCTATTAAGGTCCTACTCTATAAAGTATACTTTAGGCCTAGGAATACTAATAATTTACGTAGCTCGCGCGTAGTTAACCTAAACGACCTTCGGCTCGCCTATCTAGTTAGTTAGGCTCTCGAGGCTAGATAGCTTTAATAGTACTATAGGCGTATTCTAGTAATCTAAGATACTACGAGGCGTCTAATCGGAGCTTTTCTTAATAGAACCTAGAACTACTTTAGTTATATCGTAGTTAGTCTACTATTAACGCTACTTATCGCTTACTAGGTATTCTAGGTATACTATAGCCTAGCCTCCTATCCTATAAAGACGTAATACCTAGTTAATATAGAAGATCCGAGGCGTTATTCTATCCTATTTTAGATACTAGATTATAATATACTTACTATTTATACTCTTGATTATTAGCCTCTTATTAATATTATAGGTTAACTATCTTTATATAATTATAAACTCGATTAACGGGTAGAAGTTAGCTACGTAGTCTAATCTATAGTAGATATAGTAGCGACCTTTTATATACTCTACGACCTATAGCGAGATATACCCCGAGTACGCCTCGATCGTTATAGCCTACTATTACTATTAGTTACTATTATCTTAGATAGTAGGTAATATATATTATCTAGTAGGTTAAACAGCTATAGAGGCTAAGCTATACTCGCCCTTCCGCTTTAGAAGTATTAGATTATTAATAGTTAACTTATTAAAGTTATAGACTAGGTCGTTATTAGTCTATATTAGTCTAACTATAACTTCTATAGCTTCTATAGGTCGGCCTTCTATAATAGACTTCTATAAGGACTTAAGTTAACTATAGTTACGAGCCTACTCTATCTAGAAACTATCTTCTTCTTTAATAAGGTCCTCGGCTAACTTAAAGATCTTCTCGAATAGTTTATAGGTCTCTAGCTTATATAGATAGATTCTATACTTAGTATATAGTTTCTTAGATATCGTTACTAGTACTCTATTTAGTAAGAGTCTTAATCTCTTACGCTTACTTATATCCTCTAGGTTAATAGAGTCTAAAGTAAGACGGAACTAGTAAAGGAACTCTTTTAAGTTATTACCTTCTACCTTCCTCTTTTAGTAGAGCTACTCTAGGTTCTTCCTAGATCGAATAAGATAGTAGGTATTACTCTTAATAAAGTAATTAAGGAAGGTAGTCTCGAATATCTCTTATAACTTATACTCTAAACGCCGAATCTCTAGACGTAGTATAATATAGTAGTTAATAATAAGGCGCTTAATAGTGTCTTTATATAAAGGCTCCTAGAGACTATAGTACTTACTTATTAACTTAAACCGCTCTAGGAACTTAGTAGTATTTTCTCTAGTAAAGTAGTAGTTTTAATTAGTACCTAGTATAGATAGCTTTAGTTTATTCGCTTCGAGGACTTACTATAAGAGAGAAGCGAATTCTAGCTAGGTACCTATTATAGGTTACTAAATAGGTCCTAACTAAGCTAGCTATCCTCGAGTATCGATATATCCTTCTACTAGAACGCTATCTATAGACTAGCTCTTTACCTTAGTATTATTAGAGATCTAGCTATCTATAGAAGAAGCTATAATAGGCTAGTTACTTTAGAAGTAGTAGCTTATAGTAAGTTAGGTAAGGTAGTAATAGTCGTATTCGTCTACCTCTTCTATAGGCGCGAAAACAAGTTACTTCTTTAGTCTATAGGTTAAAGAGATCTAAGGACTCGATATATAGCGCTCTAGCGCGCTTGATTCCTCGTCGAGCTTCTAGGAGCTAGACTATCTACGCTAGGAGTATATATTAGGCAATTTTGACTAAGCTAGTAACCTTAACTATTTTTCTAACTTTCTTAATATTCTCTATCCTAATACGGATATTAAGGATAAACCTTTTATAGCTCCTAGGAAATAGCTACCTTATAGGTAATCTATAGTAGCTCCTTCCTAGTTAACTAATAATTCTAATTTCCTTAGGTAATTTAGAGCCTAGCGCTCTTTCTTAGCTAGTTTTTTAGTATTAAACGTATGCCTATATACGTTTATAGCCTACGCTATATAGAGTCGGTCGTTACCTTCTCCGCGCGCTAGTACTATAGTAGTTTCTAAGGCGTTTCTTTATTTCGCCTATAATCCTTATAGTACTATATCTTCCTATATAATAAGTCTTTACGCTAAGGCCGCGTTATCTTAGACGTATTACGCGCGATATAGCGCGACTTCTAGTTCCTTATAAGGCGTATAGTAGCTCTACCTTCGGCTCCTTATATAGTACGTAAACCTATAACTAACCTAGAGATAGTAGTATATAAGTCTATATATAGGTCGTAGAGCTAGAGTCGAGCGATAGCCCTACGTAGTAGTTAGTAGTAGGTATAGTAGGCAGATTAGTAGCGTACCTACGGCGCGTCGTCGTAGAGGTATACGTCGGTAGCTATAGTAGGCCGTATAGGCTATAAGCCTATTAGGATCGCGTAGTAGCGGCGCTAGTAGAAGATAGGTAGGAAGTAGAATAAGTTATTAAACAATACTATATTATACAATCGCTAAGTAGTAACCTAAGTAGTCCTCGCTAACCTTAGTAGTAGTAGTATAAAGAATAATTATCTATAACCTCTATAGTAAGCTCGAAAATCGCTCTTATACGTATAGGCGGTAGTAGCTACTATAGGCCTACCTACTAGGTATAGAGACGCCTACTACGTTATAGTAGGTACCTATTAGAGTATAGGTATAGGTATATTAAAATCTACGTATTTTAAGTATCTAAGTACGTAAAAAAGATAATAGGCGCCGACTATATATATCGACTATAGAGATAAGAGGAAACGAAGGTTTTATAGTAAAAAATTAGAAAGTAATCTTATATCGTTCGCTATAGTTATAATATAATTTAATACTACGCTTCTACTACGTAGCTAGGTATCTCGAAGTAGCCTAAACGCTATACTTTATACTAAATATAATACGTAGTACTATACTACTTTAAATAACCCTTATTATCTATAACGCTCTATATATTAAGTATTGTCCGAACGAGCTTTATATTCTTCTACTAGATCGTAACTCGCTTTATATAGATAGCGTAGAGGTTAGTACCTATATAAGTTAGTATAAGCTACTAAATAGTAATATAGAAGGATATATACTTTTAAAAACCTTTATTAAATAGAGCTCTACTATCTCTTATAACGCTTCTAGTATACTAGCCTAAAAGCGTAGATCCTATTTAAAGCTAAAGGCGACCTCTCTTACTAGTCGCTAGAAGAGAAGCTTACTAATAAGTAGATCCCTAGTCCTCTAGAATATCTAAATCTTCTATAGAGCTAAAACTATAGTAGATTAGTATACCGACTACGTTTACCGACTACGTTTTAACTTACTACCTAGCTTATAGCGATAGGGCTTCCTTACTCTTATAACTACTAGAGCCTTCTTAGAAAGCCTACTAGCTCGTACTACGTTCTAAGTATTCGACTATATTTTTAAAATATAGGATTTCTTCTTTATAGTAAGTTTTAGACTAGCTCTTCTCTTCTTCTTCGTTACTATCTTACGAGGCGCTTTTTATATAGTAGGCTACTTTCTACGAAGGCCCTTCCTACTAGTAGTAGGCCTATTTATAGTAGGAGGCTTATTATTCTCCTCTTTAGACGTGTTTTTATTATCTTTCTCTTTAGGCGCGTATTTATTATTATCCTCTTTAGGCGCGTCTTTATTATTACTATCTTATATATCGATAGGAATTAGATTATTAGCCTATCCTTAAGGCTAATCGCTAGCTCTCTCTATTTAAAGATACGCTAATAGAATAGGAGAACGCGATACTTAATTAGTAAGAGCGCGTTATTTAGGCATAAGTATAGCGGTGTCTTATACGAGACGATTAAGGAAGTCGTAGTTAACTAGAAGTACTATACTATACGAGAACGTAATAGAATATTAATAATATTATATTTATTTAGAGTTATAGTCGTAAGGTCGAAATTATAAGGTTTTAGTATAAGACTAGAATTTAGAGTCTAAAGCCTAAGGTACTAACGACCTCGCTATTCTCTAAAAGAACTCGCTATATATCTACTAAGATAATAGGTTAGAAATATAGTTAGTATTTATAGTTAGTAGACTTATACTTCTACTAAACTATACTACTATCCTAGCTAGTAAACCTTATACGAATACGATAGTATAGCTATAGATCCTTAGCCTATAGTATAACCTACTTTATATAGATAGCTAGGAGATTAGATATCTTAAATTTAGTAGTAAGGAACGCTTTAGCTATCTCTTAGAGGCATTCTAAGGCTACTAATTAATAGCGTAGCCTACTACTAAAAGTAAGAACGATCTTATAGACAAGCTACTAGAATAGGAGACGTTAGATATATAGTTCTATTATACTCTATAATTTCTTAATCTAATAAAGCGTAATAGTACCTAACTTAAGGATACGACGTTTCTACCTACTATTACGAGGTATACGCTTCTAACGAGTATTCGTTTTTACTATAATAACCTTCTTCTAAGGCTTAATAGGCTTCTAAGTAGTACTCTCTAGAATAGCTACTTTTAGTAGACTATACGATCGTAAACGCTAAGGAGGGCTTAAAGGGATCGATACTTAATTATCGCTTCTATATAGAGCGTCGTAATCGAAGAACGGTATAAGAAATAAAGGAAAGAGTAGAGATAGGAGGAAGGAAGTAAAGAAAGAAGAAGTAGGTAGTTAGAAAGATACTAAAACTTACTAAGACGCTATAACCTATAGAACCTAAGGTCTAAAGAGATACTAAGAAACTTACTAGATTCTACGTCTATACCTAAATAGGAAGGTACTATACTAGGAAAACTACTACCGACTACGATTACTAACTATAAATCTTATCTTGATTAATTCTAGAAGCGTAGAACTAGAGGATAGTAATAGTCGATATTAGTTTATTAGATCTATATAATTAGATATTAGTATAGAATAATTAAAAAATAAGCTATTAGTTCTAAGTAGTACTAAACTAAGGCCTATTCTATTAATAATAAATTATCTATAATACTAGAGAAGAGAATATTTATACTATATATACTAGATAGTATAAAATATATAAATATAAAGTAGTAATACTCTCTCTCTTTTCTAAGACTAATTAAAAAGGCTAGTTCTAAAAGATTAGTAGAATCTTCTAAATCTAAAGAAAAACTTTCTCTATAATAGACTTAATAGTAGTATCTCGTTATTAGGCCTTAAAATATCTTAAAACTAAATATTTATTCTATTAATATATACTATAGGATTCTTAGGATTTATACTATTTTAGTAATCTATTAAGCCTATTAACTTATAAAGTAGCTTAAAGAGTTTTAAACCTAGTCTATAGATCGATAGGATAGTTCTTAATATAATAGCTAAAATTATAATATCTCTAGCTAATATATAAGGTTATATATAGTAGAAAAGGTAAGTATAAATAAGTAAGTACTTCTTAAGAAGTTAAGATATCTTTTCTAGAATAAAAGCTAGGTCTCTATAATCTACTATTAGTCTTATATAATTAGCCTATACCTCTCTTTTTAAAATAATCTTTCTTCTATTTAGTAGATATACTATAGAGACCTAGAATAGGTAGACTTAGTAGATATATTAGCCTATACTAAGATATAATCTAATAGTAAAGTACTAACTATATATACTAATAACTAATATTATCTAGAAAGCTATATTAAAGTATCTAGGAGCGGACCTACCTTAACGTTACTTCTACTTAGTTAGCTCTTAGACTCTAGATTTCTCTACTTCTTATAAATTCTAAACCTTACTTTCTAACTACCTATACTTATAACTAAATTCGTCGTATATTACTATCGCTTATCTAACCTACCTAATTCTACTACTATTTAGTAGGTAACCGTTATAGCTATCGAACGCGATACTTTTAATACTAATTGTCCTAGGAATAGTATATTAGAAGCGTAAGGTAGAGTCTCTTCCTAAACTCGAGACGAAACGCGTAAGACTTACTATAATAAGAAAGGATATTAAAGACTACTCGTTTAATCTAAATATACTACGCGACTATATACGTACTTAAGCTATAGATAAAGATAAGGCTAAAGAAGACTAAAAATATAAAGTAAAGAATCAAGCTTTTAGTCGTTTTAAGGTAAAGTAAATAGCTATACTACTAGGGTAGGACAGCCTTAATAAGAATACGTAGAAGATATATATTAATTAATAGAAACTAGTCTATAAGGCAAGCTTTACTAAATAATAGTAAGTCTCTATTATACTATTATATATATAGTCGGTAAACGTAGTCGGCGTATATAGTCGGCGCTAACATTATATAGAGAGAGGAAGGCTCTTAAGAAGATAGAGGAAAAGAAATCTCCTAAAGACCTTACTTAGAAAGATAAAGAAGGTTAGTATATCGAGCTCTATCTTCTATATAGAGAGATTAAGAGAAAAGAGAGTATATTAGAAGAATTCGAAAAGGAAGATAGTAGTATATAGGTTTAGGTACTATTAGATCCTTCTAAGTTAAAGAGAAACTCTATAAATATTATTATCGATAACCTACTAAGCTTATCTTAAGAAGAGGACATTTAGGCTAAGCGCGCTATTAAGCTATCTACTAGTACGCTAGGCTCTACTAACTATAGTAGAGCGACTTATTAATACTAGTATAAGGTAATTAGCGAGTTCTAGTCTAAGATTAAGGCGCTAGATTAACTTATAGCTATATAAGTATATAGCGATAGCGTAAGTCTTCTTATCTATTAGAAACTCCTATCTACTAATATAATATAGAGCTCCTCTTTTACGATACTATAGCTTCGAGGTCTAGCTATCTTACTTTAGATATTAGTACTAGAAGCCTAAGTTAAGATATATCTACTAGCTATCTTAAGCGCCGACTATATTTACCGACTATATACTAATTAACTATAGTCGTATATTACTAATAGCGTTTTACCTATAATCTACGATATCCTTTAGCTAGAATACTAGGCTATACTATATAATATTCTTAGCTAGAAGCTCTTCTTCGTTAATTACTTCTTAATTCTTATCGAGTATCTTAGATAGCTAATTCCTACTAACTACGATTAGAATACCTATAGATTCTCTATACCTACTATATCTATATAGTAGAGACAAAACGCGAAGCTTACCTATAGTATATTTAATAAATAATATATACTTAATAAGGAAGAGACTTTACTCGAAGCTATAGTCGAGAGTCTAGTTTAAGCTAGATTTAAGAGCGAGTAGGCTAGTATTAGCTTTTCGTCTATTATTATAGATCTAATAGATCCTAGCGTACTTAATCTAGAGATTAGTACCGAGTTCTTAACTAGTCTATTATTAGTAGACAAGAGGCTTTACTACGTCTAATTAGTATAATTTAGGCTTCTCTATAAGTAAGAACTACTATAGACGTCGTACTAGAGTAAAGTTATAGCGTGTTTTATAGATAGTCTAGAGCTCTCCTCTTTCTTACTTTTATAATTTAGTCTATCTTTATCTTCTTTAACTCTTCTAGTTTTAATACTACTATCTATAAACACGCTATCTTTATAGCGAAATCTATCGCTAGCTACTAGAGGACTTAGGTCTAGTACTCGACTAAGATAACGATATTAAGATAGCGTTTTTAGAGACTCTTTATAATTCGGATCTAGTCTAATAGTACGCTCTACGTAACGATATATAGTATTAGAGTAGAGCTCTAGTAGACTACCTACTACTTCTAAAATTCTAATTAATATACCTATATCTTCTCTAGACTAGACTTAAGTAAATAGGGTATATCTATAGTAGAAAGAGTATAAAATAGACTTTAGAGACTAGTATATACGACGATAGTAGTAGGTATAAGGTCGCTATAAGTATAAGTTTAGGATATAAAAGACTATACCTATTAAATAGAAGAGTACTCGTTTCTTCTAGGTCTAGAAGTTTTTTAACTAGAGGATTAATATCGAGGATACCTTACTAAAAGTAGTCTACTAAGGTTACGAGACCTCTTTAGCTTATCTAGGCCTCTATATTAGTATAAGTAGTCTTAGTTCTTATCTTCGAACTAAGGAGTACGTATAGGTATTTAAGAGAAAGAGGATACTACTCGAGTATATCTAGTAGTATAAAGACTATTATATAAGTTCCTACCGACTACGTTTACTAACTACGTTATTAAGCTTATATAGTTAGGCTCGAAATCGTAAGAGTTACTTTAGCGACCTAGACCTAAGTATTAATAACTTCTCTATAGTATCTACGTAAATAATTATAGTATATAGCCTACTACTTTATTTCTTCGAGAATCCTATAGTCTACTATATATATATATATCTTAACCCTAGTCTCGAAATACCTTTCTACTCTATTAAGATAATTAAGGCTCTTCTTCGAGAGATCTAAGAGAGGTCTAAGGAAGACCTAAAGGCTATACTAGCTAGAACCTCTAAGGTTACTATCGTAGTCGATAGCTAGTAGTCTAGTAGTATAAAAGCTTTATTCCTTACTATCTATACCTACTAGATCGACGCTAAATAGGTATAGTACGAGGCGATATTAGACTTTCTCTACGTTACTAGTAGATATACTAGAGAGCGACTTTCGCAATTACTCTTTAATATATTATAAAGGTTTAGTCTTAGAGATTAACTAAATACTCTTATATACGATAACGCTAGAAATAATAGTATACTCTATAGGTTAATATACGTCTTACTAGTATCTATTCGATTAGTACTAACGTAAGCTAGTATTAAGGCTATTAGCCTTTACTTAATAGAGTATAGTATAAAAATCGTAAAGCCTTCTATTTCGATCGAAGAGCTTATAAAGCTAGTAGTACTAGATATTTAACTAGACGAGGTAAATCCCTTCTCTAATATTAAGACTATAAAGCCTAGTACGCTAGCTACGATTCTAGAACGGTTTCTATATTTTACTTACGTAATATAGCTTACTATAAAGGCCTTTTTTATATAACTATAAATAATACTAATTAACGATCTATAAGAGTTTTAGGATAATAAGAAAGATTAACGAGCTCTAGAAAGGTTTTAAAAGACTAATATAGTAGCTTCTCTTAAAGAACTACTTAAACTTTTATTTAAGGTATATTATAGTTATAGTCGACGATCGTAGTTAGTAAGTATAGTCGGCGCTTATTAATCGTCCTAGGTCTATAGGTTTATAGTATAGGTAAACTCTAGTTCTTAGCGTTTCGAGAGCTTTATAGATCTCTAAAAAGAGCGTCTAAAGAATCTATATTCCTATTTAAAGACTTACGTATACTAGTAAAAGTATCTTATAACGAGACTACTACGAGTAATATAAGACGTAAGGACCCGTTAGAGCTCGACTACGATAATACTATCTCGCTTTAGTCGACTACGCGACTTTATTAATAAATTTATTAAGCGTTAGTCGCTACTAATACTTATACTATCTAATACTAACTAGTAACGGTTAGAATACCTTATATCTCTAACTATACTCTTCGCTTAGACTACTATCTACGTCGGTACGATAAAGGGCTCTAGCCTCTATCTAGTCCTTAGCTACTATAACTCTCTTTTCGATATTCTAGATAAAGTAGATAAGAAACTTAAGTATAAGAAAGAGGCTTAGAAGGTCTTACTTTATAAGGTACTAGATAAAGCGTATACTAAGCTCTTTTAATATTACTAACGGATCTAGTAACGGTTTAGGGACTACTATAGTATAGTAGTACTACTATACTCTACGATTAAGAGTATATTCTAGAAGCGAGGCGCTTTCGATAACGATAGTTTAGAAGATCTCTACTAGAGCAAATTACGCGTAGAGTAGTTAAAGTATTATAAAGCTTTATCTAGTACTATATAAGCTTCGAAATAGTAGCCTTAAGGTATATAAAGCTTCTTAATCTCTTTTACTATAAGGATCGATAGCGACGATAATAAAGCTTAACTAGTACTAGACGTAGCTCTCTTAGTTAAGCCTAATAACGAACTAGAGCGCTATTAGAAAGTAGACTTCTTATATATAGATAGAATAGATCCTATAGATATATAGCTAGCTCTTACTAATATATTCTCTACTATATCGAAAATAGCCTAGGATATTCTATATATTCTAGTAGTAGATACTAGATACGAACGAGATTTTAGTATTATACGTTATTAGAACTACTATAATCGGATATATAATCTAGATACCTTTACGTATATTATACTATTACGATATAGATATCGTAATTATAAGTATAATATAAGAGTAGTACTTACTATAGAAGTATCTACTCTTTATCCTAATTTAGAACTTACTTATAATTAGATAGATACGGTCGAGGAGTAGAATAAGAAGGTTAAAAACGAAATTAAGACTCTTTTAAAGTTTAATAGTATTAGCGATAATAAAGTAGTTATAAAGATAGATAAATTATAGCGTCGAAGTACGTAAAAGCGTAATATACTCTATAGAGAAGCTTTAAGAGCTAGAACGTAGCTACCGACTATATCTACTAACTATATATATTATAAACTTAAGTCGACGTTAGATTAGCCTATCCGTTCTACTTATTACTATTATCTCTCTCTCTATCTTTACTACTCTATTATATACTTCCTTTTATAGTCGATACTAACTAGAATAATTCTTCTTTATAGTTATACTTAAAACCTATATTATATCTATTTTTTATTTACCTAACCTATCTAAGTATAGAGTAGGTATTTATACTATACCTATTACTATCTTCTATAGGTAGGCTAAGACCTAGCCTAACCTATTAGTAACTCGTTTTAGCCTATCTATTCCGATGTCTAAACGAGATTTTAGTATTATACGTTATTAGAACTACTATAATTAGATATATAATCTAGATACCTTTACGTATATTATACTATTACGATATCGATATCGCGATTATAAGTATAATATAAGAGTAGTACTTACTATAGAAGTATCTACTCTTTATCCTAATTTAGAACTTACTTATAATTAGATAGATATAGTCGAGAAGTAGAATAAGGAGGTTAAAAACGAAATTAGAGCTCTTTTAAAGTTTAATAGTATTAGCGATAATAAAGCGGTTATAAAGATAGATAAATTATAGCGTCGAAGTACGTAAAAGCGTAATATACTCTATAGAGAAGCTTTAAGAGCTAGAACGTAGCTACTAACTACGTCTACTAACTATATATATTATAAACTTAAGTCGACGTTAGATTAGCCTATCCGTTCTACTTATTACTATTATCTCTCTCTCTATCTTTACTACTCTATTATATACTTCCTTTTATAGTCGATACTAACTAGAATAATTCTTCTTTATAGTTATACTTAAAACCTATATTATACCTATTTTTTATTTACCTAACCTATCTAAGTATAGAGTAGGTATTTATACTATACCTATTACTATCTTCTATAGGTAGGCTAAGACCTAGCCTAACCTATTAGTAACTCGTTTTAGCCTATCTATTCTAACGTCTAAACGAGATTTTAGTATTATACGTTATTAGAACTACTATAATTAGATATATAATCTAGATACCTTTACGTATATTATACTATTACGATATCGATATCGCGATTATAAGTATAATATAAGAGTAGTACTTACTATAGAAGTATCTACTCTTTATCCTAATTTAGAACTTACTTATAATTAGATAGATATAGTCGAGAAGTAGAATAAAGAGGTTAAAAACGAAATTAAGACTCTTTTAAAGTTTAATAGTATTAGCGATAATAAAGAGGTTATAAAGATAGATAAATTATAGCGTCGAAGTACGCGAAAGCGTAATACGCTCTATAGAGAAGCTTTAAGAGCTAGAACGTAGCTACTAACTACGTCTACTAACTATATATATTATAAACTTAAGTCGATATTAGATTAGCCTATCCGTTCTACTTATTACTATTATCTCTCTCTCTATCTTTACTATTCTATTATATACTTCCTTTTATAGTCGATACTAACTAGAATAATTCTTCTTTATAATTATACTTAAAACCTATATTATATCTATTTTTTGTTCGCCTAACCTATCTAAGTATAGAGTAGGTATTTATACTATACCTATTACTATCTTCTATAGATAGGCTAAGACCTAGCCTAACCTATATACTAACCTATTTTAGCCTACCTATTCTAACGTCTAGTATAGTTTCGATCGTAGAAACTATTAAGGCGCTAGTATCGTCTACGTTAGATAACTATAACTTAAGTAAGTAGCTTCTTATAAAGCTATTTATTATTATTAATAAGTAGAATTATATAATTTCTATATATAGCTTTAAATCGCTTTATATACTTAGTTACGTTTTCTTTATTAAAGAAGAGATTCTAGTCCGAGCTAGGTATTAGTAGAACCTAAGCGATAATTACCTACTAGCTTTAGATTATATAGATAGTCTCTATAAGTAGCTAGAACTATACTATAGATAATCTATCTTCTAAGTCTAGTCCTTAAAAGAGATTAGCGTTAGGATTAAGGTTATTACCTCCTTAGTCCTTAGTCTCTATAGATATATCGTTATCTAGTAGAGAGAACGAAGTAAAAGTAGATAATAGGTTTACTAGAGATCTTTAAATTTACTTATTAAGTTAATTAGATAAGCTACTATCTAGTGTTTTAAGCTAGCTAGTAGATACTAATTTACTTATAGAGCTCGTTCGAAAATATTCTAAGAGTATATTATACTCTCCTTAATTAGGTTTTTAAATAAAATATAGTTATCGTTTAAAACGATAACTAAAATATAAGAGTCTAAAATTTTATTAGCTATTAGAAAGTAAACGTTAAACCTTTTATAATACTAAGGCTATATTAATTATATCTAATAAGTAAAGGTATATCGTATTATATAGTTCGACTATTTATAGTAAGACGCGTCTATCTTACTAATTCGAGTAGTCTATTATATAACTATAGTAGTATAATATTACGTTAGCCTATACTATATACTAGGTCTAGAGCCTTAGACGTAATTAGTACTCTAAGCTAAACGATTAGCGTCTAACGCCGTACTAGAGCTTATTCTAAGCGTTCTATATACTAGAGGATACGAGATTACCTAAATAGGTCTAGCCTATCTTATAGCTTCTACGCTATCTAAACGAGAGCGTTTTTACGCTAAACTAGAGTCTAATCGAAGACTATTATAGATATAAGGACTCTAAGTAAATCTCTAATATAGTAAGTCGCCTTACTATCTATATAATAATTACTAAATAGATCTATACTAAGAGATACTAGAGGTTTATAACTTTTCTAGATTAGAGCGATATCTATATTCTAGAGGCTTCTATATTATTATAGCCTTTTAAGTCGCCTCTTATATAGGCTCCTTTAGGCCTCTTATCTAATATTTATAGTATATTAGTTCTCGCTTTAAGGCTATCTTCTACTCTCTACGCTTCTAGTCCTAGTATAAGAGAGAAGAGATAGCTCTACTTTCGGCTCTATTAATAGATAATAACTATCTTAATACTAACCTTCTAGGTAGGTATAAGAGTAGCTATTATAGAACAAGACCTATTTAGATAGTAATAGTCTTATAATACGTTAGTTAAATAGTAGTAACGAGCTTAAACTAGTAGCTCTAGGCTTAAGAGTTTATATTAGAGCTATAGGATATTAAATTAATTAAGTAGAGTAAATATTACTATCTTAGAAACGAACTACTATCTTAGTTTTATACTAAAGCTACTAAGTATAGTATATAGGTAGGCCTTTACCTTACTAGTAGTTAACCTAGTATAACTCTTAGCCTAGTATATATTAAATATCCTACTATAGCTACTAAAGGTAGAACTCTTCCTACTCTATAATTAATACTAGCTATACTTAATCTAGTACGTCTATATTATATTAGATATATAGAGTAGGATATATTATATATATAGTATACTTTATATAAAGATTATACGCTATAGATATAGTATAGACTAATAGTAATAGCGTATACTAGGTATAGATATTACTTAAGGTAGAAGCTAAGACTACTTACTAACGTAAAGGCTATATATATACTAATATCTCCTTTATAGTACTAATTATATACTCTAGCTACTATAGAACCTATCTTATAAAAAGATAGCTAGATAGTAAATATAGTCTATTAACTTAATACGAACTAGCTATTCTATTAAATATAGTATATTTACGCTATTACTAGTAGCTATAGTATTATATCTATATAGTAAACGCGTTCTTACGACGCGTACTAGTATAACCTACGTCTATATATCTACCTTAATCGTTATTAATATTACGCTATAGCTTATCGTTAGTATATACTATCTATAGAGTATAGGCTTCTTAGAATAGTATATTAGATAAGTAGAGTTAGTAGTATATATCGTACTTTCTAGTATACTTAGATAACCTCGTCTTCTTCCTTCTATAATAGTAGCTAAATTACTACTATCTAGAGTAGATCTATAGATATAGTATAATAGTAATATCTATAGCGTATACTCTACGCGAATATAGTATACTATAGGTAAGAGTATACTAGGCGATAAGGTATTATTAAGATAAGCTAAGGCGGTATACGGAAACGTTTACTAACGTAAAGGCAATCAAATGCACTAATATGTTATAGCGCGCTAATTACAGCTTCCGCTTGCCGCGGCAGCTACTAGAACTAGACGGTAAACATGCTCTAGTATAGCCTATAGCGTCAGCTAGTCCTGTTCCTATGGAGCCGGAGCATCAATGCAGCCTCATTACAACTGGTCTCTTACAACAACACATGATGGCGAGAAGAACAACGATGCAACGATGCGACAATGCGACAACGAGACGACGGGACAATGACCATTCGGATGGCCGCCGATGAAGCAGACTGAAAGATCCTCGACGATGGCATGGCAATGGCAATGGCAATGGCAATGGAACCACTTGAGTGCGCCTGCCTATTTGTCCGTCTGCTCTTCCACACGTTCAAACGCCTGGACATCACATCGCGTCCTCCATAATCCTCGCCTCCTCGATTGTTGCAAGGACTATCCACATCACCATCCACCATGGCCCGGATAACAGCACCACCACCACCACCACCACCACCACCACCACCACCACCACGCCGGATTGTGATCGACCTCACCTCTGACCATCCTCATCCTCCAACCGTGATGGACCTCACATCCGACGATCCCCCTCCTCCACCGATCGCTCTGCCTACAGTCACCATCAATCAACCAGCTGCCGCCACTCACACGTGCTCCATCTGCCTCGACACCATCACGGCCACATCCAACACAGTCGTCCACTGCAAGAGAATACGGTGCTTGGGAGTCATGCATTCGGACTGCTACCGCCAGTTCATAGTCTCTTTGGACACCTCGCCAGACACCGACACCGTGGCTTATGATCGACACGCTACCCGCACGCACTTTTGTGTGCGCTGTCCGCTCTGTCGGCACCATCGAGACCTGATACCACGTACCCGCCTCGGAAGAAAGGCATGGGACAGGGCAGTGCGCAAGCTGCGCAAGCAGGATCGGGCTCATGCTGCCGCTTTGGCAGCAGCAGCAGCAGCAGCGGCGGCGCGTTTCGAAGGATGATGGCAGGATGCATGCTCTGATCGGCAAGCGTGGGTCACAAAGATGTGCGCGGCGGTGTGTGGTAGTTTGGGGGGTGTCAGTGGAGGAGTGAGCAAGGCGGGAGTGGCATTCGAGAAATTCAAAGGTCGTTGGAGGGATCAGTAGCTGCGGACTCAGCGTGGCGGCAATGTGACAAGAGGGGAACTATGGAAACGGACGAGTTCCAAAGAGGAATGGTTGACGAAAGAAGAAGAAGAAGAAGAAGAAGAAGAAGAAGAAGCAGAGGCATGAATGGAGGTACACGGACCGCCCCAATGATATCTTCCAGCATGGAGTCCTTGCTTCGAACTGCACACATATCATGTCCACTTTGCCTGACCTCTGCTCGTGCATATTCGACCAACAGAAGCTCCCATCGACTTACAAGTCGTGCCGCTTTCATTGCCGGCAGTCTTTGCCGACTCATTTCCACCCGTGATGTCCATCACTGATGCCCGAATGCAGCACGTCACTTCCGTGTCGAACAGACTCCAGGGATGCAGTTGAGTTGGAGAGAGTAAGGTCAGATCAGGGCGTAGACACGTCTTCAAGCTCGTGAGTGACTTGGATGACAAGGCAGAGTGTAGACCCTGGAGAAGATGAAGATTGGAAGGGCAGCTGCGATTACTTTGGTGTTGTGTACAGCATTATCATCAACATCACAAAGTGAACGGGTCATAACAGCGCGCACACTGCACAGCGGCGGTGAAGGTGTCCAGGCCAGCTTAGACCAGCAAGACAAATGTTTCACACAATCTCCAAAGAGGGAGAGAGAGAGAGAGACTCCTGCAGCTGCAACATTGCGGCGTTGAAAGACAACGAGAATGTCTGGAACTTCCTGCAACAGTGACAATCGCAATCACCACCACTTGTTCTCTCCGGTTTCCTACATCATCCCCTCTATCTATCCACGAGCAACTCATACAGCAGACCCATCTTCCTTTCCAAATCTCCATCGACCAAACCCAACCAGCACAATGCTCAAAACGCGAGCCATGCGTGCTCCTGATGCTGCTCATAGGCAGACGAAGCAACAAACTGCCCAGCAACAGCCATCCAATGCGGCCAGAAGTACCACCACCAGCACCACCAGCACTCCCGCCGCTCCAGCTACCAGACCACGTATCCCCCTCGGCCTGTTGAAGCACATCCCCATCGTCGGCCTGTTGAAACACATCCCCATCGCCCTCGCCAAGCACCTGCTCGTCGCCGTCTTCGCCCAATGCTGGTTCTGGCCGACGCTGCACTCCCTTGCAGCCATCTGCATTGTGCTCTGCATCGGCCGTCTCCTCGAAGAGCTGCCGACTCGTCTTCCACACCCCACGGTTCGATTGTGGAATTGGTGCCGCGGCGCAGCGCACTTGGCGTATAGTGTTGCGGTCGCGGGCATCGTGCTAGCGGCGGCGAGAGCATGTGTCGGAGGCGCCGGCAGTGGCAGTGGCAGAGACTATGCGGGAGATGCTGCTGTGGCCGAATGTCTGCAGTGCGGAGACGAGTGGGCGACGGTGGTGTGAGTTGACCGGGCCCGAATTTCGTCATGACGACATGTCCATCAAGCTCGAGTACCGGCTGATCTTTGAGGCACCTGGACCCTGGATCCTCAGAGTCTAGTCTCTCTTTGTCGCATACATACACACACCAATGCCACTTTGAGGACCACACAATGAACCATCTGTGGCCAGACTTTCCAACAAGCGGCACAATGCAGCGTCGCCTACCGTTGTTCATTTCCATTTGCACGCACGCTCGCCTTTGTCCTTGTTCTCGCTCAGCTCCTCATGTCATTGGCTCTCCCTTGGTATTATTCGCTTGCATCACATCATCCGCATCCGCATCCGGTACATAATAGTATGCATTCGCTCTGCTTTGTCCTCGACAAGCTGTCCATCTCCACCATGTCTGCCGATTCTCAAGCCTCAATCTCAATCTCAATTTCACCAAGTCAAGTCCGTACAGCAAAGTACAGTACAGCAAACCCAGGTGTCAACCTCCAACCATGACCCGTAACCGCCCCAGCCGACCATTCCGCCGTGCTCGCAGCAGCAGCAGGAGTAGAAGCAGAAGCAGAAGCAGAGGCCGAAGCAACGCCCCCTCTCCCCCCTTCTTCTTCTCACAGTCTGTCCGTCCCTACTCCTTCTCCTCTGCCTCGTCCTTTGCGTCCTCGCCCTCGCGCAGCAGAGACAGAAGAAGAACCAATTCCCTCCCACGTCTTTCCCCTCCTCCCGCCACCCGCTACTTCGAAGACATCTTCTCCACCGAGCCCTGGACCTCCATCGGCGCTTCCATCGCCGCCCACCTGGCCTCCGACCACGCTGCTCGCAATCACCACCAACAATCCCACTCCTCCCAACAACAGCAGCAGCAGCAGCAGCAGCAGCAGCAACAGTACTACTTCCCACCCCTGACAACCACCCCATCGACATTCGCCTCTGCCCTCCGCCTCGCATGTCCTCCTACCAACGATGCCGGCGCAGCTCTCCTACCCCTCTGGACGCCCATCTTCGCCCGCGTCCCGCCGCAGAACTTGCAAGTGACGTTTCTCTGGGACCACGATGAGGGCGCGTGGAGGTTTGGCTGGACGACTGCTTCGATCTTCTTGGCCTTTTCTCTTGGCAGCGGCAGCGGCAGTAGTGATAGTAGTAGTGATCAGCAACAGCAGCAGAGAAGACACGCGCGCCGCTGGGCGGAGAGACTGCGATGGTATTGTGAGCATCCGGCTGTGCGCGACGCAGGGGTTTTGCAGGCGTTGGTGTGGAATGTTGTGGCGGGGGATTTGCAGCGTGAGCATCATGTTGGGGAGGAAGATGGAGATGAGGGGCGGTGGTTTGGGAGTGTGGACGAGTTTGAGGAGGGGGAGAGGTTTGATGGGTGGAGATGATGAGGGAAGAAAGGATCTGGGAAGAGAGAATCTTGACATGCTTTCTTTTGTTGGGAGTTCTTGGTTTGGTCGGCTGATTGGCTTTTGGGGGTAAAGGAGGAATTCCAGTTGTGTCTCCTACATATCTATCGAGGTCTTGTTTTGTCTTTTGGGGGTTTTTTTGTTTCACATCCTCCTAGTGACCAGTCCGTTCCGTAGCATTGTACACGGTACCCAAACAGTTCAGTCCGTTTCGTCTTGTTGTACATCACGCCAAAGGTTCAAAAGAAGGTGGTGTGTTGTGGTGCGTGTAGTGCAGTGCAGTGCAGCACAGGATGTTGTGTTCCTCTTTCTCCTTCTCCCATTACATCCTTCCCGATTGATCCTCCTGGTAGGTACCATCTGCATGTCTTCTCTGACATGTGGCGCAGTGTGTTGCCTCTTACTGATCCGTCTCGTCATGATCCTGTCTCGTCTTTCCATCCATCTCTCTCTATTGAAAAAGCCCCAAGTCGGACGGAACACCTTGCTTGTTCTCGCCCCACACTACTGCTCACCAGTGACGTGCATCGCCAACATGTCGTTCATCAGGGCAATGATGGCATCGGGTGAAGTGGTCTCGGTCGTCTGATACTGGGACTGCGATGGAGATGGGTGAGGCTGAGGCTGGTAGGGTCCAGCAGCCCCATAAGTTCCAGAAGTGGACCGCCGTGGAGACAGGTTTGGCTTAGGCTGATATTGTCCAGTAGCAGTATGAGCAGCAGCGTAAGCACCACTGTGAGCAGCACTGTGATTTCCAGAGCCACGTCCTAGTGGGGTGTGCATGCCTGGCTGAACCTGGTAGGGTCCAGCGGCAGTGTAAGTAGCCATGTTGTTTCCAATGGGGAGCCGCTGTGGAGTTTGCATGCCCGGCTGATTGGAGTGGGATCCAGCAGCGGCACTGTGAGCAGCACTGTGATTTCCAGTGCCATGTCCTGGTGGGGTATGCATGCCTGGCTGAACCTGGTAGGGTCCAGCAGCAGTGGAAGTAGCCATGTTGTTTCCAATGGGGAGCCGCTGTGGAGTTTGCATGCCTGGCTGAGTGTGGCGGGCTCCAGCAGCGGCACTGTGAGCTCCAGGGGTGAACTGCTGTTGAGTTGGCTTGTATGACTGAGGGTGGGCATGGAATGTAGCAGCAGCGGCATCAGCACTGTAATTTCCGTAGGTTCCAGCGTTGATAGTGCCGGCGGGACTGTGAGCACCAGAGGTGACCTGATTGCGAGCCGGCATGAACGACTGAGGCGGAGCCTGGTTTCCGCCACTGTTCTGCCACTTGGCACCTTGCAAGGTCGACTCTGGCTGAGGAGTCTGATGTCCGGGACCAGGAGGAGCAAGAGAAGTGGCCCACCTCGGCTGAGCGGGAGCAGTGAATGAGTGTGAAGAGCCAGGAATGCCATCGTATTGCTGCTGCTGCTGGGTACCATACAAGGCAGAAGTGCCAGCTGTGGCAGCAGGCTGGATGTGGTGAGCGTTGACCCCGGCTGCAGGGGGCGATGCCTTGGGTGCTGCAGCAGGGGTCGCGTCTCCGTGTTGAGGGTAATGCTGGTGCGTCCACGATTCTGCCGGCCACTGCCCAGGCGTGTGAGGAGCCTGAGGAGGAGGAGACGTGTTCTGAGATGTGGCGTCGGTCCGCTCCTCAGTGTTATATGGTTGTGGATGTAGAAGACCAGCAGGCTCCGGTGGGGTGGTGTAGGCGTTGGTTGCAGGTGGTGTCTTGAGCCCTCCAAGTGGATGAGAGATGAGCCCTGCATTGTCTGCAGCAGCGGGCTGTGGTGGTGCCAAGGGCGCCTGGGCAGCTGGAGAGTTCTGCGAAGCACTGGACTGCGTGTGAGCCAACATCGTCTTGGTGATGTTTGGACCTTCTGACTGTAGCTGCTGCAGATCCGGGTATGCATAGCCATGAGAGGAGGTAGCTGGATCAGTAGACGCAGCATCATCAGTCAAGGCTGGTCCCTGTGGAGTCGATGCGTACATTTCCGCCAGGTCATCTGGATCCGGATAGACCAACTCGCTCTTCTGGTTCTGGATGTGCACTGCAACATCTCTGTCACACCCACCCTCTGCCACCCAAGCCCACAGACGGTCACGTAGAGCCACATACTCTTCTTCGGGGGTATCCTGCTTATCTGGCCAAGGGAACACGTAATCGATCAGTTGGTTGACGGCGTTGGTGTCGAGGTTCTCGATGAAGGCTTTGACATTCGTGCCTGGCTTGTTTTGTTCGGCAAACAAGACAAGGCGCTCGACTTGCCAGAGATACAAGTTGACAGGGCGGGAGCGTGGATCGCCACAGTCGACGAGGGAGACAGCTGGGAGTACATTGGTGTCGGGGATCGTGGGGCCATATGCCTACCAAAGATTTAGTTGGTGGACGGAGTGACGTCTCGTGGGCATGTGAGAACATACCTTGACAGTCAAATATGGGTACTGCGTAGCCATGGCCATGGTTTGTCCGACGATGGATTGCACAGCTGTAGAGTCTGGTAAGTGGGTAGCAAAGTCGGTGATGGGAGGCTTGCTTACAGTCGGTGATTGTCTGGCGTTTGCAGTCCGGGCAAGCTGTCAGCTGTCCAGGGCCGGCCAGCAAGTAGCGCAAAGAAGCTGAGCAAGCAGGAGAAGCCCAGGCGTGGAGGAAAAGCGGATGGATTGACAGGAGAAATGTTTGGGATGATGTAGAGAGAAGAAAGTAGGAGAGAAGAAAGTAGGAGAGAAGAAAGTGGGAGAGATGAAAGTGGCAGGGCAAAAGGGTCTCGTAGCTTGCCAACAAGTTCTTGTGTAACAGGCGGCAATCGATAAGGTAGCCCGCCGGAGTTTCATCGTGAGCAGTGACATCTGGAGAGGCTGCCTCACGACTTCCATTATGCCTACGATGCCTGGCATCTTTCCACTACTAGCGTAGAAGAGAGCGAGATCTAGCACAGTCTTAGCCTACAAGTCGTCGACCTGGTGATCAGAGTAGACCCGTCCTTGAATTTTACGTCATGCCCGTCCTGTTTGGCCTTCATAAGCCATTGAGCTGGAGTCGGTCCGCTCGATTGTAGAGCACAATTCCACCTCATCTCCTGGATCACTCAATCAACCGTAATGGGCTCCTCGCGGGGAGCACGGCGTCTAGGCTGAGTCTTGGTGCGCTGCTGCTGCGGTCGTGAGGAAGGGCCGGGAGTCGTTGGAGAACTGAGTCGGTATTGGGCAGCACCAGCAGCAGTGCGTGCAGGGTCTGGCGCAGGCGTCACGAAGAGCGGCGACTCGGAGACTTCGCGCGATCGCACGACGCGATAGCGGTCATCGGCGTGCGGAGCCGGCCAAGCTGGCGGAGGGGATGGCGGGGCATAGTGGTGTGATCGGTGGATCGGCTTCTGATGGTCGTGCTGGTGGTGGTGGTGGTGGTGCTGCTGCTGCTGCATCATGGCTTTGGGCATGGTCGGGACGGCAGATGGGCGCTGCGGCTGACGGTGCTGGACAGCACCTGGAGGAAGCCACTGCTGCTGATGCTGAGGATGCTGAGGAGGAGGAGGAGGAGGAGGAGGAGGAGCGTGAGGAGGAGGCATTGGCAGCTGGGCGGAAATGTCGAGGTCGTGTGCCGGCTGGGTCAAGTCCAGAGCGCCGACGCCGGCAAAGTGCCGGCGGAGGTTGATGTCGGCGCACGTGGTCCAGCGGTGGTCGACGTGGGAGTCATCGTCGGGCGCGGCGGTGTTGTTAGTCTGGAGGAAGTGGTGGTCGACTTCGATGTGCAGCACCACGCCATCCAGCCGGACTCGAATGGCCGTCACCGTCTCGCGGCTCGCCGTTTTGGTGCCGCCGAGCTCCGGCACGCTGACCACGTGACGCCACTTCTCGCCACACGCCACCTCGTTCGCGGCGCCAGTAGCCGAAGGAAGAGTAAGCATCTCCTTGTCCCACTCGTCGACGGTCCCACGCCCGTCCTTGCGCTCGCGGCTCACGGTGTGTCGTACCATGGTGATGGTGTGCTGGTGATGGGACTGGAGATGGCAGAGGTCATGACATGGTGGGAGACGCCGAAGTTGTATGAACAGCAGATGACCGAAGAAGCAGACAACAGAAGATGCATGGCCTGCTGCCGAGATGCTCATCGTTCATGCTCATTGCCATCGCCAACGCCATCGCCATCGTCGTCGTTGTCCTACTTCCCGTCCATCGCATCGTACATCCATCCTTCTCATCGTCTGCCAGTCTGCTTGTTACCCTTCTGCAATACAAGTACTCCTTCACTCCCACCACACTAGCTTCCTCCTTCATCCAAGACCAACCAAGCCTCTACAGTCTCCTATAGAATTCCCTCGTGTAGCAGAATCATCTCAGAATCTCTCATTACCACTCAAAACAGCCTCCAGCATCATCCCATCCACCATGCCAGTTATCAGCCGCAGCCAAACAGCTGCACGCAAGCCAGTTGCACTCACTCCAGCGTCAGACGACGAGTACGCAGCGTCTGGCGAGTCCGATGTATATGAGTGAGTCTCGTTCCAACTACATACCCCACTATCAATCGATACTTGCTAATCCTTATCGCACGCTAGGTCTGACGATGATGACTACGAGATTGCTTTTGCCGGTCTCTCCGCCAATGCCATTCTCGCAGTCGCCATCGACGGTGCCCGCAAGCATGCAACCTGGACCATCACCGACAAGACTTTCCTCTGCCGCATGGCCATCCAGCGAGGCTTCTGCGCTGCCAACTTGCCTCTGCCTCAAGACTCGGCAGATCTCCTGGATCACTTCAACATCCCGTACGGCCAGCTGGGACGACGCGGTACAGCCGTCGTTGTAAAGAAAATCCTCGGCCTCATTACTACCACGCTGTGTCCAGCCGTGTTGGGCCCAGCCCTGCGTGTGAAGGTTGTGGGCATGGAGGGCAGAGGCAGCGTAAACGAGATCCGCATTGCCGCCGCCGTGTTTGATGCTGTCAACTCCTCCGCCTTCTCCTTTGAATGGTTCAAGAATGGCACCATCGAGGACATGCACGAAGCAGCAAACCGTACCTTCTACACCCTCACAAACCGCACCCAGGTCACTGCCAAGTCCTTTCAGACCGACCTCATGGCTCTGTTGTGCAAGAAGGGCGTCTTTTCGACGGCTTCTGCCCCCTCTCGTCGCGTATCCTGCAACACTCAGCATGCCAATGCCCAGTACGTCTATGCGGGTCCGCAGTACGCCGCTCAACAGCAGCCACCGCGGTACCAGGCTCTCAATGCCCAGCTTGATCGATACATCAACCTCGTGCTACAAGCCCGCAACCTGGCTCTTGCCTACAAAGCCGAGCCTCAAAACCAAGCCTACTACACGGGTGAGATCCTGAAGCTCCAGGCTAGCAACGGAGGCGACTGGCAGTTCAAGCCAAATGTTGTAGTGTCTTAAATAGAGAGACAGAGGTGAATTCAGGCCTATCTTCCTTCCCATTTCCGTGCTAATAATCTTCTGCGTCCTCTGCTGTCACGTTTGAGAAGGCCTGCACTGGGAGCAGCTCGAGCCATGCGAGGTCCACGATCGGGCTCTCGTCCATGCTACTGTTGTACAACATCAAACGCGCAGGAAGGTCGTCCACGGGTCGAATCAGAGTGGCATATGCCCATTGGTTGGGTCCGGTGGACATAGGCACCAGAACTGAGTGAATAGTTTTCGGCATTGCGACGTCGATATGCGGCGGCCGGTTATTCTGGAGGGCACCAGCATCAGCGATATGCCATCCCCGGGGTGCCAGGACATTCAGCAACCACGTAATAGCTGCTGCCGAGATTGCACGTCCCTGGACGATGTCCGCGATGGCCTGGGGAGAGAAGTCTGGTGGGGCAGCGATGCAGTTGGCCGCCATTGTGGAGATGGAGGTGGGTGTCGAAGCAGAGTGCACTTGCGATGTGGGCTTGGTCCGATATGTGATGTATGCGCCTGTGCTGCCTCCGCTGACCTCCTCGATCGCACCGCCGTACCCGAGACGTGTCAGGACTTCCCCGTGTTCACCGTAGTCGAAATGGGACTCGTCGTCATTGGACAGGGAAAACAAGTCACTAATACCGGAGAAGCTGTAGGTTTGGCGGTGGCGCAGCGCGCTGCTGTGCACCGAGTCGGCGGTGATGATGTCCTGGATTGGTCCGAGAGTTTTGAGGCTGCGGCGATGGGACGATTCGTGTGAAGGAGATGCAGCGGGTGAGTAATCCGGGATGAGTAAGGCTGGCGTGGGAGTACGATGATCGTCTTGCACCGGGAAGACTTGTCCTCTTCCTCGTTCCCACGGAATGCGGGTCTGTGAGGGGTGAGTCGGTGGTGGGCAAGTCGGTGGTGGGAAGATGCGTGGCCTTGAGAATATCTTCGGGTTTGTAGAGCGGAATGCGTCGTCTGTTGCGATTCGTCTTTTGAGCTTTTTGGGCGCTTGCTCGTCGAGTCTGCGCTGCTTCTTCAATGGCCGTGAGCGTCTCTGCCCACGGAGCCTGCGCCCACTGTCGATGTCGCAGCAGCTTCAGGGAATCGGGCGATGTCAGCGCAGTGTTACTGAGTAGCGCGTATGCCACCGGAAGGCTCAGCTGCCACGAGCCTTGCTCCACAGCCCGCGAATGCGAGCATTGACATCGATAAGAGACGTGTGCCGAGTGTTCAGTGCAGCTTCCAGCATGCGCAGATGTCGTGGGGGAATGAGCTCGATAATGCCCGTTACGCTGGCTCGGTCGCGGTAGGCAATGAAGTTATTGCACGAAGATCGGAACGATGCGAGGATGGCCTCGTCGTCGGTCGCGCGCAGGAAGGCCTCAAGCAGAAGTGTATCCCGAGTGGTAGATGGCAACGCCAATGTGTTGGTGCTTAGCAATCTTCGGCAGCAGCAGCAGCAGCAGCAGCAGCAGTTGTCAAGTCAAGCCTTGCTGTTTGTCGTGAGCTTGGAAGGCTGCAGGAGGTGTCGTTAGTGAAGGTGGCAGCAGCGCGGCAGAATTGCGCCATCTCCAGGCCAGAAGTGGAGAGCTGGATTTATCCCTCTAACTTAGGGCCTAACTAAGGAGCTTTGATATTATCTCGCCTAGCTATCAGGAGAGATGAGTGATCTCTCCTGATCCGAGTGAGGGATGATCAATTGACGTAGACTCTCATCAATTTATTGATGGGCAGTCTTCATAGGCGCCCCAGTCTGCTCGAATAGCAACGTGACGCGCGAGTAATCTGAAGTCCAATCGGCAAATAACATGCTCGGACACACGTGCTTGGTTTGATGCCGCATGTGACACGTGTATCAAGAACAGCGCTGTTACTGACATTGCAATCTTAGCGACTGCGTGCTACCTGAGCTACGAGCATGTCATCAGCTAAGACCTTCATCTGCACGGTCTAGCTCTCCTTTCAACACAACCGTTGTACAAGCGATCGGGGCAGAGCTTGCCCTTGGCCATATCTCCTTGACGATGCTTCTCCTCTCGTAGCTGCCCCGGCGGTAGCGAACACCTCGTTACTCTACGTCAAGTGCTGTCATAATGCATCAATGTGCGCCTTCAACTCCTCCCACCCACCGTCGTCGTCCTTCTCGTCGGTCTTGCCCTGCAGAGCCACAGCTTGCTTGCCTACAATACCGTCGGCGGCTACTTTGTCCACGGTACAGCCTTCCTTGCCTCCCTCGGCCCGCATCTCCTTGGTGCGATTTGCAGCGCGGAAGACGCCCACAACGTTGTTAAAAGCCGGTTGAGCAGAGCTGTCGCCAATTTCGCGGGCGTACTGGAGGGTCACGGCCCAGATCTTGACAGAGAAGGTGCGAACTTTGGCGGAGAGGGAGGAGGAGTAACGGAGGATACGATCGAGCAAGTGGAGTGCCATGGCTCGCGCATCGGCACAAGCTGCAAGGGAGCCAACGTCAATCAAACTGAATGGCAGCTGATGGCCGGAGCATGGTCTTGCTTTACATACCGAGCATCCAAGTAATGAACGCCGTGAGCGTGATGAGGAGAGCTATCCATAGGAGGTAGACTGCCGCGCTAGGGCCTTCGTGGTAGTGGAGGACAGCAGGTGGTATTGGCGGCGGAGCTGGCGCAGCGCGTGGCGACATGGCCAGGATGGCAGCGAAGATCCCGGTGACGAATGCGGTAACGCTGAAAGTCATCTTGTCGGTGCTGCTTGTTGAAGTTTGGTGCTGATTGTTCAAGTTTGGTGATTGTGGTGTCCAGGTCTGCGAGGTTGGTGGAGTTGCCGACTACAATAATGTGAACGAGCTCAGAAATGCCTAAGGTAATGGAAAGGAACGCGCCTGCCCTTCGAGGCTGCAAAACACTGGAGTAGGTAGCTGCAGTCGCAACTAGTCTTTAGTGACTGGAAAGCCCATGTCAGCTAAAATGGCAAGAACGTGTGCTCAACGTGTTCTCAACGTGCCCGCATTCTACTAGTCTCTGAGCTTCATCTCAGCCTTTGATGATCCAGTATCGTGAGCCTTATGAAGTCGAGCAGGACTTTACTGGGAGCGACAACTGGGGCATTTTGTAGCTCCCTCGCCTTCCTCCAAGCAACAGGATGATGCCCACCGACAAATATCGCTGGCTTACGCTGACCCTCCGAGCACTGTATCGCCAGGAGTCTATTTGACGATAATCGTGCTGATCGTTGAAGACGGTGGCCACTACGCATGTCTGACGTGCCAGCCCAAGTGGCCATGTAGATTCCCAAGCGACCTATGTCTGATCATGGAGTGGATTCGCAGCATCTGCCATCGGACTCGCGCGACGCTGAGCGATTATTGAATGCAATAAGAACGACGTGATGTCCTTCATCAGCTGGAGGATCTACAGTCACAAGACAAACTCTGCTCAGTACGCTATGCCTAATCGACTATTCCGCTGGAGCACAGCCAATCCTAGCCTGAATTGCTGCCGCCCATTATTACTACTTTCAGCCTACATGCGCGCATTGCAAGGCTGATCTCGAAGACTAATCGACTGCCGACATCCGATCACGCTATATCGACGCCGAGACGATTCGAGCTCCAAAGCGATCTTATGGCTTCGACTGCGATCTGGTTCGGTCCGGCATCTTTGTACCGGCAGTACGACGGAACAGCATGGCGTCCTCTTCTTCTACTATCCACGTCTTCATTGCGCCCGGGATGATGGCCATGCTCCTCCTCCCCCAATTCTCTGTTCTGCTGCACATCAAATGACAGTGCTCCGGTGGTTAGAGGACTCGGCTTCGCTTGTCGAATCAGGGCAGCTGACTCGAAGAGTGGCGCCCGACTTGCCGACTTCCACTCACACGGCGTGGGGTTGGCTCGCTCGCACTCTGCAGAAGTATGCTGTACTACTAAGCGACAGATTCGAGAGCAGGAGCCGACTTGTACTCTCAGCTCGCACTCCAGAATCTGCACTTGCTATGTCTTCTTAAGCAGACAAAAAGGTACTCAATGACTTGTCAGAGAAGTATACAACAATCAGCGAAGCAAAGACACGATGGACACACATTTATGCGGATTCCTCCACCCGCCTGACCGCCATGCAAGGTGGTTTGCGCGCTGTTCAGCACAGTCTGACTGTAGTGAACGAGTTCGTGGCTGACATATCACATTGCCTCCACGCATCCAGATCCCTCAGCTTCTTTCGCTAGAAGATCGCGGATTCTGGCCTCGATCTACTACATTGGTGCAGGCCAGGACTACCACTGACGAATCGTACAGAGTGTGGAGTGGGCGGCAAGTGACAAGTCAAGTCTCAAAACCCAATCGGAAACCGTGGTGTGGCAACTCTGCGAGCCTTTGTGTGGAGTAAGCTGATCGGTATCTGCTTCGAATTTCGTCAATATGGCAGGAGTCGAAGCGTTGCACATACATACCGCGCCTAGCCATGCGTACCAAGTCGAGTCCAGCTGACTTGGCAGAAGTGGAATGTGGGCTCGTCCGACAAGACCGAGGGCCCGCAAAGAACAGCTGAACGCAGTCTCTGTGCATCCGAAGTTAGGAATAAGAGGTGGGCAAGTAGTAAGAGGGCTAGCAATGACTGGAGTTAGAAGCTGTGCTATGCTGTTGCTTCTACCACATCCTCGAGCTGGTCTTGTCGCATTTTCACGGCCGCGCGAGTCGCTCGAATCTCGAGCTGGTATTGTCGAATTACTACGACTATACGAACCACTCATCACTGACTGACTCCTCAACTCGAACACTGACCAACAATCCGCTCTCTGCTGTCTGTCATCTCTACTCCGACAGGCCAGCAGAGCGCCATACAGCCAGCCAGCACCCTTCGACGTCACGGCCACCGCCAACATGCCGGCTTACCTGACTTGCATCTCGCTCACGTCCAACACGGGCGACGACCACCACACCATCGATTGGGACTGCCGGTGCTCAGGCTATTCAGCTGGACCCTTCACTAAGGTCGGCCGGCTCAGCTGCAAAGAACGTTCGTTCGGCTAGTCGATGGCCGAGGAGGGACTCTTTGGCATTCCCGGGACAAACTAGCACTCCTGGGACAATATTGTGACCTAGCTCTACTATCGAGCAGTACCTACGCTCTACGATTTGAAGAGCGAAGTCCGTGAAAGATCCACGCCATATTTGATAAGTGAAGCGAGCGAATTCATGCTGCGGGACCGGATGCATGATTTCTCGGCAGTTTCCGCTCTCCTCCGCCCTCAGCTCAGCTTAGCTCAGCTCAAGCTCGGGAATCTCTCCCTCTCTTTCTCTCTCTCTCTCTTTCTCTCTCCCACATACACCTCTCGAGATGGCGTCCAAATATGATTCACTTCACTGCTCTTCTCTCTCTTCCCTACTCACCTCACCTACGCACATCACCCACGATACGATGACGAGCGCTTGTTTCGGGAAGACCAAACACGACTTTGCGTCCGCGCACTGAGTCATGTCTCACTCGCCAGCCAGCTCACGATTCTGATATGAGCTGCGTCGTCTGCCGATATTGCCGTGTGGAGAAGAAGTGCAAAGGACATGGCACGCTCGGACTTTGCTGCTCTCCCTAGCGGTAGTGCTCTGCTCTACTCCACCCAGCTGCCATACGCAGCTCCTGCTCTTCCTCTACGCACGATCCACGATGGAAACGGACGGCGCGCGGCTTCACGCAGCGTGCAGCACCTGGCTCTGCTTCCGTGAGCTGCTCTGGCAAGCAAGAGGATGAGGCTTGAGGAGGCCTGGATGTCGGGCATCGGCGGGGCCGGGCAGAGCGCACATCCTCTCTGTCGTCCCATCGTCGACGGTCGGACACGCGCAGAGTGCCTGCAGCTGGGAAGGTTCCTGCTGCTACCGTCTACGCTCAGATCGGTCGCCTGCGTGCGACTAGGCCATGTGCAGGATCTTGTCGTGTGGGTATGCTGGCCAGGTATGCAGCAGCGCTGCTGGATACTTCAAGGACGTCTCGCGCACTCCAGTCTCTGGTAGATCAAATCCACCCAGCGCGCCATTTCCACTCTGCTCTCTCCGTCCTCACTTAGCTCCCTATTCTCACTCTGCTTGCCACGGACGCGCTGCCTTGCCAGCCTTTACCGGGACAGCTATGCTCCGCCTTAGTGATCGCGACAATATCCTCAAGGTCCTCTCTCCAGACCAGCACAATGGACGTCTATGCTTCTTTCAGTCTTTCCGGGGCAGCAGACGTCCCAAAAACGAGCGCAGATGTCGACGAACCCTACGCCGACAGACCATCGACGAACAGACCGGCATTCTGCGCAATGATCTCTTCCTCGCTATCACAGATGCCGATGTTCGGTCTTCTGTAGCGACTTTCCTCTGTGCGATGAGTTGCTGCGTGCATGGCAACCAGACCAAGTCGAGCATTACCAATGCTGTGCAGCTTGTAGAAGATCTCGTACGCGATCGACAGCCCACGTACTTCTCTTGCTTCAACTGTGGAGGTCCGTTGGATGCACTTTACACGTGCAGTGCCTGTCCTACGGCTATGCTGCTCGATCTCCTTAACCCTCTCGATAGTATTGGCCACTTTCCGTTCTCTCCAGACTTCGATGCAGCTATGTGCACCTTTTCTCCTGCTGGCAACTTTAAGGATCCTTCGGCCAGCCAGGGCTCTGTCACTGCGCATGCTCTTGGGCCAGAAAATTCTCCGGACTTCAATCTTCTATCGTTCACATCCTCCACTGGCAACCCGCAGGATCTAGTGGCGACGGAGTCTCTCGACACTGCTGGCCAAGCTCCGAACTTGGATCCATCCCTGGCCACCACACTTCCTCTCTCTGTCACTACTCCACCAACTCTACGCCCTACAAGTCCAGCCACTTCTTTCTCCGATCCTTCGACGTGCCCTTCCTTGGTCAATTCGGGCATTCTCCAGGACGGTGTATCCTCGACTGCACCTCCGAAACTTGACCGGGAGCCCTTGGGTGGGCATGCCGTCCACACCAGCTCGAGCCAATCCCTCAATTTCTTGACACGCGAACACTTTCCTGAACCCTCCCCGCTCCACACAGATGTCTTCTCTACCGCTCCTTGGAACTCAAACCGAGACAACGGCGGGTTGTTCGAAGGACTTGGAGCTGTTCAACCGGATGTCTTTTCCACTACTCTTTCGCACTCAAACCTGGACAATATCGGGTTGTGCGAAGGGCTTGGAGCGGTTCATCCAGATGCCTTCTCCACTGCTCTCCATGACTCATCCTCGACTGCTCTTCAAGACTTCGATCAGGACGATGGCGACTGGTATTCGGCGATGGACTTCAACCAGTTCATCCAGATGCCTTCTCCACGCCTCCTCGAAGGTGAAACGAGTAAGTTGGGCAATGGACTAGGAGGAGCGCAAAGTGGTGCTGAGTGTTAAAGGCCATCATGCTGTCTGGCTAGCTGGGAAAGACTGCCCGCTCTGAGCGATCGGGGACGCCGTATGACTTGGGAGCATGTATGTGCTGCGTGGACTTGTACTAAACAATAATGAGCTTGCTTGCTTGCTAGGATGGATGGCAACAAACTTGGGTGATTGGATCAGAGAGGATATGCGGAACAACGCAACGAATGTCATCATGTCATGGCCGTGGGAAAGAGTGGAATGACTGAACGAACCGAATCAAGTAATGTAGAATAAGCATGAATGATAGCTCTGGGTTATCAACAATCTGGCAACGCCTTCGTTCCCTGTGTGGCAGGATGTACACACATGCAATGTAGTGAAATGGTAAGTAGTAAGCCAAAGCAGGAGAAGGAGTGTGTAGGCGTGCGTAGGTTGTTATTGTGTATATTTCTGAGTAGGTAGTAAAGGGAGGGAAAAAGCTTGGCTTACTGGCGATGTTTCACTTGCCCCTCATACAGGGGTACTTACTAAGGACAGAGCCACGGCTAGGCTGACTAGTGATGCTGTAGGGTTATAGCTTATAACTACTATCCGATCTCTATAGCTTTACGATCGTCACTAAAACGTCCCCTATGGGCGTAGTATGTACATGAAGTATAGGCAGGGAGCATTTTCAATCTACTACGTTGCTGTTCCGACAATCCTTATGATGCATCTGCTCAGGCAAGCCGCTAGATCGCTTAATGTGCCAAATGTGGGCCAGGACTTCCGCCATCTCCAACGGCCGTACAGAGACAAGTAGACCAGTAATCTGCTATGGCCAGCATTTTTCCAACGCCTCTAGACGGTTCACCCCCGAGCGTATGATATTGGGTTTCAGTTGTCTTTGATTATATCAAGTGCTCAACTTTGATATGAATGGCTTCGGAAGCAATCGTGTTTTAGTGCCTGGCAGAGATTTGATGTGAACATTCGCAAGGCAATAGACATCGGCTTTTGCTTGTGCATGAACAGTCTACAAGTTCGCGATCCTGGTTGCGCATGCGTAATGATGTGGATGTTGCTTTTGGCTCTCGAATGTGTCTGGGAGTTGCTGCGAGATTCTGGTACTGTGTAGCCCCGAAGGTGCGCAGGCAGTGGCGACGAGTACTCTGAGCATATGGATTAACGCGATCAGTTCCTCGCCAAGGGAGCACTGACATTAGGGAGGCATCTACGCGCAAATGAAGGTATTCGCATTGCCACTGCGCCATTAGATCATGTTCCGTAGGTCGCACGCGAGTTACTGGTGAGCATAAACAGTGGCAGCATATGATGGCTAGCGGCCAGTGAGGGGAGGTGAGAGGAGGGGAGGGGAGGCAGCGGAGGTGAGCGGAGGTGAGTATTGGCACGTGCTGTGGCGGTGAAACACACCAATGGCATTCATTGTGTATGTATGCTGTTCTACCAACCAGCTTCACTTTATGCACCTTACCTTCGATAACTTCGTCAACAAGCTCACTGCTTGGATCCGGCGTGTCACCGAGCACAATGGGTTCTTTTGGGCTTGTTCATTGGCAACAGCTTGTTAAATACCTCGTCGATTCCCTTCATCGTCGTCAGCATCGGCATCAACCATTTCAGTGTCTTCGACAATCTTCAAAGCTTGTTGCTTATCACGTCGTCGCTTGACCTCTTCCAGTTTGTTGACAAACTCATCATCTTGTACAATGCGGCTGATTGCATCACGGAGCTTGACGGCTTGGACGTCAGCGATAGCCTGCGCGCGCTCTTCAGCCTCTCTACGGCTGTCTTGATCTGCTTGTGCAGCACGCTGTCGAAGCAGAGCAGCATTGGATTGATCTTGGAGTACTTGAATAGGTGCTTTGCCTTTGCGTGTAGACTGTTCATCGACCTCCGGCGGCGGTGGCGATGGTGACAGAACTTCGTTGTTCGGCAGCTTGCGTTGAGGACGGCGTCGCATGTGATCCGTATACCGATTAATAGTCTACTAGATTGCGGAACTTTGCCTTTGTTAAAGCGTCCCAAGATTGAATAGTTCATCGAACATGATGTTATGCAACGTCTTTGCCCTAGAGACTGCAACATACGATAGACCTGGTATGAAGTCCTTCTTGGATATGTCTGCGATAACTATTGGCAATGTCATGCCTTGACTCTTGTGCACGGAAATAGCATAGGCTACAGTCAAGGAAACTGCGTGCGTGAACGCTTGCTGTCGCTACGGTTGTTGTAATTCCACCATCGTGTCGCGACATTCGGAGGAAGGTTGTAGAGGCCGAGTAGATCGAAGGTTTGGTGGAACGTTGGGCCAGTATATCCATCCAGTTCGAACAAGACAACCAATAGCAAGTGTTTATTTGGATCAGCATTGTTAGCCCATATAGCATAGCGGACAGTGCCTAAAGATCCATTCACAACGCCACCTGCAACCCAGAGATTCTCTGTCACCATCATGCGAGCTCCGACAGAGATAGACAGACGCTTGTTAAGATTAATGCCAGCAGTATCGTAGTCGGCTTGTGCGGCGTATTTACCAGAATGCGTAGCTTCGACAGTCTTGATCGGAGCGCTACGGTCACGCATAGCGATCTTGTTGTGCGCGGTGACCTGTCGATTATAAATGTAGACATGAATGGCATCTCGGAAGTGATCATGCTCAGTCTGTGGCAGATTACGGCGGACGCGTTGAGTCAGGGTAGTCCAGTGGTCAATAGTCAGCTTGCCACGACCAGACTAGTCCACAAGTAAGTAACGCAAGTAGAGACAACTTCACTTGCTTACTTGCTATTTAGTACTCTCGCTACTTACTTGTCAAGTGAATAAGACGCTCTCTACTTACTTATATAAGGCTTACTTGCTCGGTAACGCTAGCTATAAGCGGTAGTATATTACGATATCGAATAGTAGTAAATACTAGTCTATCTTAACCGTATTAGTACTGTCTACTATTACTATTATTGCCGCAGGTGTTGTTAGCTACGTAATACGCCTAAATAGCGTACTAGTTAGTATAATAAAACCGCTATTTATCTATAACTTTAGAGTAACTAAATATCGTATAGTCTTACTATATAACTATTGTCTACGTAGCTATAACACGTCGCTAGTAACGCTAAATTGTCGCTTAGGCTCGTTACTTATTACCGGACAGGTATATATATCTAACGCTATTTATACTAGGCTTAGCTATTATCGTCTCTTTTTAATCTAGTAAGGTATTAGTAACTAGCTTATATTAAGTTTAACTACCTTCTTCCGCTTCTTACTATAGTACTATATATACTCGTCTATAGCCGTATTATTATCGCTATCGCTATCGCTATCGTTATTAATTACAAGCGAGTAGATAACGTAGCGAGCAGCTATACTAGAAGCGCGTAGACCGACTATCGACGTAGGAGGCCTCCTATACTTATCTTTATATATATTCTATAGCCGTTAGATAGTAGCCTTAGTTCTTACGATCTAATCTTTATCGTTACTAGCCTATCGTTATTATTTATCTAGTTTCTTAATAAACTACTATTTTATATTTAGATAGAGTACTACTATAGCTACGTAAATAGGCGTTTCGTCTATCTTAGTAAAGTAATCGTTATACTTAGTCTAACTAAGCTTAATACTAGCGTAGAAGTACTATTATATAGTAAGTTAGTTAGATAGGTCGTTCTATATATTAGCTTTAGTACGTAGTTATCGTTATTATTCGCTATCGATACGCTATTTACGCTTTAGTAGTTAGAGGTTATTATCGATTAGATACTAGACAATAAGCGCTTTAAAGTAACTTATTAGTATCTCTATTACTAGTAGTACTTACTAAATAGTACTAAACTTGCCGCCGCTAGTACTCTATAGTATCTTTATTACTATCTTTAATAGCTAGAGGATCTCGCGATACTACTTAATTATATATTAATCGTCGTCTATTAATTGATTATAGACGATAGAAGGCTCTAGCTTTATATAGTACCTATTAGAGTGTTTCTTAGTCTACTTCTATATAGCTATATACTACTTATCTACCTCTTGTTCGTAGTACTTATTAATAGTAGCTCTAAGCTTTAATATACGCTTAGAGCTATCGTCGAACGAGTGCTAGCGCGTGTATACGTCGTATAATAGACGATATATATCCTTGTCGCCCTCTACCTTAAATAGAGCTACCTTAGTAAGCTATAGTCGTTCTACCTCCTCCTATACCTATAGTAAACGATCAAGATAATAGAGCGTATTATAAAGCTTACTAATTAGTCTATAGCGACGCTAATATAGTAGTATTATATCCTTAAACGTTAGTCTATTAGTAGCTATATTAATAGCTTTAGATTTAAGTACTTCTAGATCTTTACTAGTTAGCGTAGCCTATCTAACGAGGTTAAATATATAGCCTATATAGCGTAGCTAATTCTAGTATTTATCGAAGCCGTATTCCTACGTAAGGTACTTAATTACCTTAGGGTTATTACTAGCGTTATTAGAGATAAAGTAACTAACTTTATTATATAGGTTATAGTATACTATTACCTCTACTATAGTCTCTATAATGTTACGGCTAGTATAACGGCTCTTCTACCTTAGTAGATCTAGTAATATTGTCCTTAGTTAACCTTCTATAGAGATAAAGTATATAATAATACTAAGTAATACTAGTTTGTTTTTAGACGTCTATAGGTCGAATAAGAAGCTAATCCTCGTAATAGCGGCTACTAACTCCTCTATAATATAGCCGAGTTATTTATCGAATACTAATACTATCTTAGAGCTTATAGTTTAGTATAAAGGAATAAATCGGTAGTAACGAGGTTAGAGATAGGATAGGAGCGCTCTAAAGGCTAGTAAATCGTACTTACGGAAGGCAATATTGTCTATAATTAGCTATATATATAGTAACGTAAGGAAGTCGTCTATATCGAATTTAATAGCTATATTATTATTAATACTCTAAGGCGTAACGTGCCTATCTATTAGCTTATACCGCTTACTAGAAGGTGTTTCTAGCTCCTTACCTTCCTTATATATACTATATGTTTGTCTTAAGTATACTCCTACCGATAAGGTTGATTTATCTACGTCGTAGATACTAGCCTATTTACTACGTAACTACGCTCTTTAAGAGTAGTAGATCTTATATACCTAAACTACCTTCTTCTACGTATTCTATAGCCGCTAGCTATATATAAAGACCTATAAAGTTATCTAAGTATCGTCTAGTAGCTATAAGTATATAGGCAATCGTTAGAAGTCTAGTTAGTTAAGTAATTCGGTATTATTATCGTGTTTACGCTTCGTAAGGTGCTAAAAGAGTATAGGCTACGAAGCTTATAGAGACGCGTTATTATCTACCTACGTAGCTAATTCTAATAGTATAGACTCTAGGTCTATCCTAATTACTAAAGATAGGTCTAATACTAATTCTATGTCTATACTAAGCTCTATAATAGCGTTATTATAAATGCGCTAGTATTTAAAGATAAGATTGTCGCTCTTAGTTAGTATATCCGTATCTCTATAAGCCGATAATTTGTAACTCTAAGACCGAACTAAACCTGTTTCTAATACTAACTATACTATAGAATACGCGTTTTAGAGCGTATACTTTTTCCTATTAAAATCGCCGTAGCTAGTTTAGTTATCTATGTTATTTTAAGGCTATATAGTCGTATATCTATAATATTAGAGGTAGATTCTTAGTATACTAGAAAGTAATAGTCTATTAATATTAAAATATAATAGAAATACGAGCTTAAAATCTTAGAGCTAGGACTATATAAATCTAGAGATGTTTTTATATAGAAATTTTACTAACTATCTAAGCTCTATTTTATACTACTTAGAATATCTATCTAATATATTTTAGTAATATTATTTGATATACTAGTAATAATACTATAATTACGATAGTAGATTATAAGGAATCTAGGGTCTAAAGCTATTAGATTTAATATTAAGCGTATATAAGCGAGCTCGGTTAAGTTAGCTAAGCTAATTAATCTATACGGCTTTAGCTACTTCTTTAACGATCCCTATACCTTATTATTACGATCTAGTACAACTAATACCCTTACTATTAATACGCGCGTAGTAGACTAGACACTTATAATAGCCTAGCTATACTATCCTATATACCTACGGCGTATATCTTAATACTGTTAAACGGCGGAGAATAGTATAATAAACGCTATCGCACGAAACAATTACTACAATTCTACTACCCTTTTTCGAAGAAGGATAACGTACCGTAAGGCTTGCAAGTTACTTACTATCTATTCACTTACTTACTTGCCTTGCTTACGTAACAGCTAGCCTCTCTACTTGCTTACTTACTTGCCGTAAGGCTTGTAAACAAGTGAATCCTACTTGCTTGGCGACTAGTCTGGCTACGACCGCCACGGAGTGCTTCCAAAGCAGCACGGAAACTTGTAGCAGCATTACCATTGCCTTGCTGACGTTGAATCGTCGTAAGCCGCATAGTCTGATTGAAAAGGTACCAAGCAGAGCGACCAAAGACATCCTCAACAGAGTCCTTTGCTGACGGCTGGGCGAACAGCGGCTGTCCGGTAACCGGAAGTAGCTGGTGAAAGTCTCCGCAAAGGAGGATGTTGAAACCACCGAATGGCATTGACGTGTCAATGTCAGGATCTTCGTTATCTTGAGTACTGAAGGCATTGTTCGACTTGGACACTTGCCGAAGCCGCTATTCAATCCAGTGCATCATCGTTAGGTTAATCATTGACTTTCCATCAATGATTAGATAGATGATATCGTGGATAAGGGTCTTGAACTCTGCAAGACCAGTTCCAGCCAGAGGGACATACTCTTTCATGTGTATTGGCAGACGTAGCGCAGTGTGAAGAGTCATGCCCTTGATCCCATACGCTGCTGCGCCAGTTGGTGCCAGCCGGAGCACTACGTTCTTGAGTCTACCTGAGCCAACTAGAAGACCGTTTGCCTGATTGAAGGAATCAGTCAGCAGCTCAAACTGAGATGAGATCATCTCAATCATATGGGATTTGCCAGTTCCAGCACGACCATCGAGATGCAAGAGCAATGGCGCAGGATCAGCAATGCCAAACAACATCTGTCTCCAGTGTGCGACCATGCGAGTGTGGAGTAGCGTCTGCGCCGGTGCGAGACCAGCAAGCTTTTGTGCCCAATTTGGTCCTGGATGCCCAATACTCTGGACGATAGAAGTCGTGCCACGAATGTTCTTCCACCAATCCTTAACATCGTCTTCTGCAATGCTAAAACTGCCGACATGAAACCGCTTCCAGTCGTATTCGCGGTCGAGCTGTCGATTGCCGAGATCGTCCCCATCTTCTTCCATTTCAGCGGGGTTGCGATCTGGCAATGCAGCTGCTAGCAACTCAGCTTCAGGTCGCTCAACTTCAGGATCATGATGCTCATCTTCAAACTCATCCTGTCCGGGCTCTGGTAGATCTATGCCGAAGTAGTCATAGGGATGGTAGTTGTGATTGGCATAGCAATGGTTGTATGCTGAGGCCCAAATAGTATGTAGCAATGGCCGCAGATGTTCGTCAACAGTTGATCCAACACTCACAAGATCAAGGTGTTCCTCGGATGTGTATGGTAGTGTTGGACCAACCATGAACGGGCGATGAAGAACAATCTTCACATGGCACCAGTCTACATACGTATCGTCGCCTTCAGTGCTGCTGTACTTGGGAAAGTAATTGATAATGCGTGGCTTGGCCCTCGGACGCTTCTTGAACGTGCTGAAGTCCCACTCCGTCAAAAACTCGAATAGTGTAACGTGGCGGCGGTTCTGACACTCAGCACTACGATTACCGCGAGAGGTGTACCTCTGCATTACTGATTGACCCCAAGTAATCAATTCACCGCGAGCAGGATCATATCGCTTAGCGACCGACTGCTGCTCAGGGATATGACAATTCAATGTCTGAATGGTGCGATCACCCTATGCCAAAGGAAGATTCAGTAGCAGGTGCATTTCCTCCTGTGCAGAGATATCGCGCTCGCCGACAAGCTTGTTAAGCATTTTGGCGAAGAAGGAAGTAATTGGTCTGCCAGCATTGACATATGGAGCAATCTTGCGGCCGACTTCAAGCAAGCTCTCACTGCGCTTTTCTTGTTTGCTGCAGTATTTGGCAAGGTAATCAGCAGTTGCTCCCTCGTCGTCGGTACAAACAGCAGCATCGGTGTTGGCCAACCATGCGGCGATAATGGCTCGAACATAGTTGTTCATACGGTCATCGTTGCGGGCGGCATCGAACATGTAGTGGCGAGGATTCAGACTCTTGTCTACGGTCGGTTGATCGTGTGGCATAGTGCGAGGGAAGTAGAAGCGACAGCCACGTTGACAAGTCCTGTTGTTCTTGCGCTGGCAGTACTCATGGCTGCAGTTGTGCCGCTGTACACGATTGATGACAAGCATCAGCTGGTAGATGGTGTAGTCCATTTCCGTAGGCTTCATAGCAAGGCGGCAAGCCTTGGGCAGGAGCAACACCAGTGCGATTCGGATCAGGGTTCATAGCTGTAATGTGCTTGCCCCAGAATGATGCCAAAGCATCACGTTCTGCCTATACACTGGACACAGGTATGCAAGCGCTGTTCCGTTTGTAGCCATACCAATCCATGATTGTGCGAACTGCCACGCGATTGAAACTCAAAGCGGTTCCAAAAGTCCACGATACCAAACTTAGGCTTTAACACTTTCTCCAGAAAGAGGGTGTGGCGTTGGTAGAAGTGGTAAGCAGCAATGGCCGGATATTCGCGTATGTTGTCACGACCCATCTTGAGACGCTGGAGCTCATCTCCAGATGGTGGGGTTGGCATATGCTTCTGCAGAGACCACCAATGGTTGTCATGAATGTCCAGAACAGGTGTAGTTCGCCTGATGCTTTGACGCAGCTTTCGAGCTGATCGCGCTTGCCAGCCCAATGGGGCCGAGTGCCACAAAGAGTATTGCCATGTTGCGTGACAGTGCGCTCAAGGCGTTGAGCGAGTGCATCGTTATGGGAAGTTAAAGCATTCTTCAGCTCCTGGACCGTATGTCGTTGCTACTGTCTGGATTTCGTTGAATGATGTAGTCGGCTTTCTTCTAAGTCTGCTTACGCATAAGCGTGTTCAGACCAACGTGACGAAAGCGAGGGTGTCTTGCAAAATGACCGTCTTGATACTTGATCATGTGTTCAAGGTAGTCGTCGTATGCTACTGTGCGGCGTCGACAGGCCACAAAGTCTGCAACTTCGTGTGGGTAGAGTGTAGGAAACGCTAAGGACAGCAGGTCGTGTCTTCCGCTGAACTCATCTAATGGAATAGGGTCGAAGGGTGGCATAGTGTGGTAGTTCTGGACATCGCCTCCAGCATCGCCTTGTCCAGCCTGTATCAAGACCTCTGCCCTGTGTCGCTCTTGTTGTTGCTCCCACTGGTCGATAACACCTTGTAGCTGTTGTTGTTGATCGCGTGGCGCCAAGGCCATGGCCAGCGCAGACACTTGTGGATAGTCCTCAAAGGTTTCTTGTTCTTCTTCAGCAAGAGCCGGATCGGAGCCAGAGGTGCTTGCTGGAGCTAACTGAGACGCGTTCAATGCATCATCAGCGGCTCGCGTTGGTGGAGGTATGTCGGTATAGTGCTCCACAGTAATACGGTCGAAGACGACATCATCCTTAGGCAATTAAGACAGACGATCTTCACTGACAAGAACGTTTGCATAGCCGGGATGGTTGTTCTCGAGCCAATTGAGCCAATTTCGTACAGCACCCTGCCGTACACGGAAGTCCCGTGAGAAGATGCGGTTGGTAATATCATCGCCTTGCGCTAGACGACGAAGCACAGTTTCAAGGTTCTCTGGCACAAGAGGGAGTTCGTTCCACAACTTGCCTGTCTCCCGCAGAAAGTTTACGACGTTGTTTTTGTAACGCCACTGAGCTCACTTTACAGATCGCGTCTCCACGTAGACATGAATGAGCATCTCCTCGTCAGCGCTCGAATCCGGCAAGAAGGCAATGCGTATACTTGCGGACTCAAGTGCCGAGTCGTTGATCGTAGGGAATGCGCCTGGATCCATGCAGTTGGCAGCCGACGTGAGGTCCGGATCGATAGCTGCCTTGCTGCCATCTCCAGTCGTTCTGCAACGCTTGCAGAGCTGGGAGGTAGCGGAGGCAGGGCTTTTGTCAAGTTGCATGCCGAACCAGCGTTCTTTGCAGCCACGCATAGTCTCACCGTTCCAGCATGTTTCCATCTTCTCTGCATCAAGAACATCGTGGAAATCCTTGACTAGCTGTTGGTCGAGGGCAGTCAATGCTGGGGTATTGAGGTTGCTGTAGTCAATGGGTGGTTCTTGGTTTGGCCCAAGGAAAGCCATGCAAAGGGCCTGGTGGCACTGTGCTTGTTGCTGACGATCACGTTGTCCAGCATGTCCAGGTCGTGCACCCGATCGCATAATACGATGCGGCAGACACGTGGTTTCCTGCTCATGTATCTGTTCATTTCCTTCGAGAATGAACGCTTCACGGATGACTTCGTGAGACTGCAGGATGCACCACTTCATCTCTTCGAACACATTGTCAAGTGGCTGACCACAGTAGCAACAGCAATTGCTAGTGGGCGGCGACTCACGAGCCCAAGCACGTGGAATCTCGTAGATGTCATAGACAAGCAAGCTAGCACGTTGCCTTGGATCTGGATCCGGGTCGTTGCCAGCACGCGGAGTGGTAGTAGGTAGCTCAATACCATCACTGCCAAGGTTGAAATCATCCTCGCTGCCAAGTTGTGGATGTCCAGTTCGGGCGCTTGCTTGACCTTGGCCACCAAGGACAGCATCAATGGAGGGTCCTGATGCAAGTGCTTGTTCTGTGCGGCGTGCTGAACGCTCATCTCGCGAAAGACTGGCTTATCGACGTTGAGCTTCTGCATTAGTAGCAACAGGAGGCAGTGGACAGACTGGTCCACAAGTAAGTAACGCAAGTGAAGATATCTTCACTTGCTTACTTGCTATTTAGTGCCCTCGCTACTTACTTGTTAAGTGAATAAGACGCTCTCTACTCACTTACACAAGGCTTACTTGCTCGGTGACGCTAGCTATAAGCGGTAGTATATTATTGTTATAAATACGCTAGTATTTAAAGATAAGATTGTCGCTCTTAGTTAGTATATCCGTATTCTCGCAAGCCGATAACTTGTAACTCTAAGACCGAACTAAACCTGTTTCTAATACTAACTATACTATAGAACACGCGTTTTAGAGCGTATACTCTTTCCTATTCGAATCGCCGTAGCTAGTTTAGTCGTCTAAATTATTTTAAGGCTATATAGTCGTATATCTATAATATTAGAGGTAGATTCTTAGTACGCTAGAAAGTAATAGTCTATTAATATTAAAATATAATAAGAAAACGAGCTTAAAATCTTAGAGCTAGGACTATATAAATATAGAGATGATTTTATATAGAAATTTTACTAACTATCTAAGCTCTATTTTATACCGCTTAGAATGTCTATCTAACGTGTTTTAGTAATATTATTTAATATACTAGTAATAATACTATAATTACGATAGTAGATTATAAGGAATCTAGGGTCTAAAGCTATTAGATTTAGTATTAAGCGTATATAAGCGAGCTCGGTTAAGCTAGCCGAGCTAATTAACTCGCCTGATTATACGGCTTTAGCCGCTTCTTTAACGATCCTTATTTGCCTTTAATAACTATACTAATACCTTTACCCTCAATACGCGTAGATACTTATAATAGCCTAACTATACTATCCTATGTACCTACGGACACCGCTCGATTATCTCGTATATCTTAATACTATTAAACGGCAGAGAATAGTACAATAAACGCTCTAACGCCGTCGCGTAGGTACGTACGGTAGAGAAGAAGGATAACGCCGCAAGGCTTGTAAGTCACTTACTATCTATTTACTTACTTACTTGCCTTGCTTATATAATAGCCAGACTCTCTACTTGCTTACTTACTTGCTACAAGGCTTGCAAACAAGTGAATCCTACTTGCTTGGCGACCAGTCTGGCAGTGGACCAATGTGAGAGACACCTGTGCGTGCTCCAAGGGCCGCAGGAGCGGTACCGAACCCTGGTCGTGCTGGGACACCGAACTGGGAAGATAGGTTCTGCAACTGAGGTTGTTGGAACCGGTGGTCTGCAGTAGAATCAGGAGTGGAGGATTCCATCTGACCGGTTGCAGTGTCTGGTGCGGCAGTGCCACGTGGTCCAACGACCATGCCGAAGCGTGTGGACAGTGCTTGAAGCTGTCCAGGTTGGTCAGGCGTGGATGGAAGTGGTCCAGGCGCAAGAGCCGGAAGAGAAGAGGGTGATTGCATTGGGGACGCGTGCTGCGTGTTGAAGGAACTTTCAGGCAAAGGAGCAAGAGGGGCATAGCCACTGCAAGGAGTGTAATGCGGTAGCGGCGGTGAGCTCTGACTTGAAGACGATGCCTTGGTAGTAGCCTTGGTGGCAGCCTTGGACTTGCGTGTACGACACTTGTTGCAAGTTTTGAATGGCTTGCTAGATGGCGTCTTCTTGAAGCAGCGGATCTTCTTGCGCTTGCCACAATTTGGATCAGTGCAGACTTGACTGTCATTGACATCATCGGTTTTGCTGTCACTCTCTGGCAAGACTGGCTTGTCCATGGGTTGCTTGCCACCCTTACCGCCCCCTCTCGGTGGCGGTGGTGGCCCAGTAGTCCTACGCTCGTGCCTCGCTACGGAGCTGCGCAGTGTCATTGTTGAGAAGCTTATCAACCGGCTTTAGCACCCGGGCACGCTACAGTTGGTTGATGCCATACCGATAGCCCATAGTGCGTAGCCAAGACGTCGAGGCTCAGTCGTGCTGATGAGTGATGTGCAGCAGGTAGAGGTGGCAGGGCAGGCCGTCTTGGTGAGTAACGTTGGACGCCGGTATGCACCACGGAGCAGGGCAGGATATCTCACATCGTTTTGATCAGCTGGAAGAGGGAGTAGTGAGCTTTGAGCGGGCGATCGCCGAGCAGGTCTCTGTAGCATGGTCCTTGGTCGGCTTCTAGAGATGGAGATGGTTTGGTATCTCGGACTGATCTCACACGGTCCGCCGTGCACAAGCTTCCGCTACCCAGCTGATACCACCACGATAGAAGTCGTGCTTTCCCTTCTGTCTCGGGAACAGTTGGCTGCTTCTGTCTCGGTCAATCACACAACCGTGCCACTGGTTCTCGAGGACACTTGGGATGGATGAGAGGCCAGTAACAGTATGCCTCAAGGGGTTGTCAAGTTTCTTTCAGCTCCGGCGCCGCTGAGCTGTTATGACTCGATGTGCTCTCGCATAGCAGTGGTGATGATAGTTCGCTGTCTTTTGGTTGAGGTCGTGGCCGTGTTCCCTCAGACTAGTCGCCAAGCAAGTAGGATTCACTTGTTTGCAAGCCTTGTAGCAAGTAAGTAAGCAAGTAGAGCGCCTGGCTATTACGTAAGTAAGGCAAGTAAGCAAGTGAATAGATAGCAAGTGACTTGTAAGCCTTGCGGTATATTATCCTTCTTCGAGTAAGAGTAGTAGAATTATAGTAATTGTTTTATACGACAGCGACGGCGTAAGAGCGTTTATTATACTATCCTCCGCTATTTAATAGTATTAAGATATACGAGACAATCGAGCGGTGTCCGTAGGTACATAGGATAGTATAGCTAGGCTATTATAAGTGTCTAGTCTACTACGCGCGTATTAATAGTAATAGTATTAGTATAGTTATACTAGATCGTAATAATAAGGTATAGGGATCGTTAGAGAAGCGGCTAAAGCCGCGTCGATTAATTAGCTCGGTTAGCTTAACCGAGCTCGCTTATATACGCTTAATATTAAACCTAATAGCTTTAGACCCTAGATTCCTTATAATCTACTATCGTAATTATAGTATTATTACTAGTATATTAAATAATATTACTAAAATATATTAGATAGATATTCTAAGTAGTATAAAATAGAGCTTAGATAGTTAGTAAAATCTCTATATAAAAACATCTCTAGATTTATATAGTCCTAGCTCTAAGATTTTAAGCTCGTATTCCTATTATATTTTAATATTAATAGACTATTACTTTCTAGCGTACTAAGAATCTGCCTCTAATATTATAGATACACGACTATACTACCTTAAAATAACTTAGATAACTAAACTAGCTATAGCGATTTAAATAGGAAAAAGTATACGCTCTAAAACGTATATTCTATAGTATAGTTAGTATTAGAAACACGTTTAGTTCGGTCTTAGAGTTATAAGTTATTAGCTTATAAGGATACGGATATACTAACTAAGAGCGACAATCTTATCTTCAAATACTAGCGTATTTATAATAACGCTATTATAGAGCTTAGTATAGACACAGAATTAGTATTAGACCTATCTTTAGTAATTAGGACAGACCTAGAGTCTATACTATTAGAATTAGCTACGTAGGTAGATAATAACGCGTCTCTATAAGCTTCGTAGCCTATACTCTTTTAGCGCCTTACGAAGCGTAAACACGATAATAATACCGAATTACTCGACTAACTAGACTTCGAACGATTACCTATATACTTATAGCTACTAGACGATACTTAGATAATATTATAGGTCTTTACGTATAGCTAGCGGCTATAGAATACGTAGAAGAAAGTAGTTTAGGTATATAAAATCTACTACTCTTAAAGAGCGTAGTTACGTAGTAAATAGGCTAGTATCTACGACGTAGATAAATTAACCTTATTAGTAGGAGTATATTTAAGACAAACATATAGTATATATAAGGAAGGTAAGGAGCTAGAAAGACCTTCTAGTAAGTAGTATAAGCTAATAGATAGGCACGTTACGCCTTAGAGTATTAATAATAATATAGCTATTAAATTCGATATAGACGACTTTCTTACGTTACTATATATATAGCTAATTACAGATAATATTATCTTCTATAAGTGCGATTTACTAGCCTTTAGAGCGCTCCTATCCTACCTCTAACCTCGTTACTACTAATTTATTCCTTTATACTAAACTACGAGCTCTAAGATAGTATTAGTATTCGACAAATAACTCGGCTATATTATAGAGGAGTTAGTAGCCGCTATTACGAGGATTAGCTTCTTATTCGACCTATAGACGTCTAAAAACAAACTAGTATTACTTAGTATTATTATATACTTTATCTCTATAGAAGGTTAACTAAGGACAATATTACTAGATCTACTAAGGTAGAAGGGCTATTATACTAGCTACAATATTATAGAGACTATAGTAGAGGTAATAGTATACTATAACCTATACGATAAAGTTAGTTACTTTATCTCTAATAACGCTAGTAATAACCCTAAGGTAATTAAGTACCTTACGTAGAAATATAGCTTCGATAAATACTAGAATTAGCTACGCTATATAGGCTATATATTCAACCTCGTTAGACAGGCTACGCTAACTAGTAAAGATCTAGAAGTACTTGAATCTAAAGCTATTAATATAGCTACTAATAGACTAACGTTTAAGGATATAATACTACTATATTAGCGTCGCTATAGACTAATTAGTAAACTTTATAACACGCTCTATTATCTTAATCGTTTACTATAGGTATAGGAGGAGGTAGAACGACTATAGCTTACTAAGGTAGCTCTATTTAAGGTAGATAGCGACAAGGATATATATCGTCTATTATACGACGTATACACGCGCTAGTACTCTTTCGACGATAGCTCTAAGCGTATATTAAAGCTTAGAGCCGCTATTAATAAGTACTACGAACAAGAGGTAGATAAGTAGTATATAGCTATATAGAAGTAGACTAAGAAACACTCTAATAGGTACTATATAAAGCTAGAGCCTTCTATCGTCTATAATTAATTAATAGACGACGATTAGTATATAATTAAGTAGTATCGCGAGATCCTCTAGCTATTAAAGATAGTAATAAAGATACTATAGGGTACTAGTAGTAGTAAGTTTAGTACTATTTAGTAAGTACTACTAGTAATAGAGGTACTAATAAGTTACTTTAAAGCGCTTATTATCTAGTATCTAATCGATAATAACCTCTAACTACCGAAGCGTAAATAGCGTATCGATAGCGAACAATAATTAACCGAGTTTACGAGGTCTATCTTACTCTTCGAAAAAAAATAGAGTCTAAAAATAATTAGCTAAGAGTGCGCTAAAAAAAGAACGGGCACGTAACCTAATCCTCTTAGTATATATAGACAAACAAATCGTTCTTCTATACTACCGCCCTTTATAACGTAAATCGTTACCTTTATAATATAAATATCTCTCGACGTATTACTATAGACTCCGTAGCTAATACTATAAAGCGTTATAGTAATTATAGTACTATTAAACTACTTTACGAATTCGTCTAAGGCAAGCGCAATTTCTAGACCTACGATCGTTATCGTAAGTTAAAGCGGTTAAAGAGGAAGAAGGTAAAGTAGAGCTATAGTATACGTACTTAGAAGGCGTTAATTAATCTAGGTAGCGACGATATTAAAGAAACCTTCTATCTCTCTACTACGAGAGACGCTATCGAGCGTGCTATATAGCGCGAAGTATACTCTTTCTGTTATAGATAGTATTTTATACTTTATAATAGAAATTATAGCCTACTTATAAGTTCGTAGGTTACTATAGCTACCTATACGTAGAGATACGCCGACCTTATCCGCTAACGAGATACTAATCTAGTCCCTATTACCTCTATAGCCTACTATAAAGGTATTATTACTTACTAAGACGCGGAGGCTATTATGTACGCGGCGCTACGTAGTTCCGAGTTAATAGGGTTAGATCTTTATATATACGCGATAGAGACCTTATAATAACTACGTACTAAAGCCGATATATAGAACGACCTATCTAACTAACTTACTATATAATAGTACTTCCGCGCTAGTATTAAACTTAGTTAGACTAAGTATAACGATTACTTTACTAAGATAGACGAAACGCCTATTTACGTAGCTATAGTAGTACTCTATCCGAATATAAAATAGTAGTTTATTAAGAAACTAGATAAATAATAACGATAGGCTAGTAACGATAAAGATTAGATCGTAAGGACTAAGGCTACTATCTAACGGCTATAGAATATATATAAAGACAAGTATAGAAGGTCTCCTACGTCGATAGTCGGTCTACGCGCTCCTAGTATAGCTACTCGCTACGTTATCTACTCGCTTATAATTAATAACGATAGCGATAGCGATAGCGATAATAATACGGCTATAGACGAGTATATATAGTACTATAGTAAGAAGCGGAAGAAGGTAGTTAAGCTTAATATAAGCTAGTTACTAATATCTTACTAGATTAAAAAGAGACGATAATAGCTAAGCCTAGTATAGTTAGCGTTAGATATATATACCTGTCCGGTAATAAGTAACGAGCCTAAGCGATAATTTAGCGTTACTAGCGACGTGTTATAACTACGTAGACGATAGTTATATAGTAAAACTATACGATATTTAGTTACTCTAAAGTTATAGATTAATAGCGGTTTTATTACGCTAACTAGCACGCTATTTAGGCGTATTACGTAGCTAATAACACCTACGGCAATAATAGTAATAGTAAACAGTACTAATACGGTTGAGATAGACTAGTATTTATTCGATATCGCAATACACTACCGCTTATAGCTAGCGTTACCGAGCAAGTAAGGCTTGTACAAGTAAGTAGAGATTGTCTTACTCACTTAACAAGTAAGTAGCGAGAGTACTAAATGGCAAGTAAGCAAGTGAAGATATCTTTACTTGCATTACTTACTTGTGGACCAGTCTGTGTTCCCTTGATTTTCACGGGGTGGGCGACAGCACTCGGCTTTCATCGCCCATGAAGTGAGGTGGTCCAGGAGAGTGAACTCAGGTGGGTGGCGCGCTCGACCAATCCAACTCTCGATAAGATTGCTTGCCTGGAGTGCATCTGTGGTGGAGCCCTAGCAGCGACGGCGTGGTCAAGACACTGAATTTGGAGGTTTCCAGTCACTCGGCAGCACCCAGGAGATCGGCTGTTCCAATATTGCGTTCGCGTCATGACGCCTTGTGTCATGCCCTGGATGTTGGAAATCTGGTATGGGACTAGATTTCTTCCCTCTCTAGTGTTTTACGAACGCATCGTTTTGACGCAAGCTCGGGAGTGCTTGAACTGTTCATGGTAAGGTTCTCGTAGTGGAGGATGTCTTTGCCGTCGACATCACTGTCCGCCCACGCAGCAACGTCTCCTATCAATTTGGTATTGTAGTCGTTGTAGACATCCTCTAGGGGCAGAGATGCCGATCATCCGGAGTTCTGAGATTTTTGTATCGAACCAGATTTGTCGGTCTAGTCTGGCACATGGTGTGGACAACTGCGGTGAGATGCAAGCATTTTCTGAGCGGCAATCAGGTAAACTGGTAGTATGCATGTATTGGTAGAGTAGAAATGGCAGAAGTATGCACCTGTGTAAAGTCACTAACAACTTGTCTCCTCTTACCTTTCCCTCTCTTCAACTTCACACCTCTCAAACTCTCCCGGGCGCATGACCGACTCACGGCCCCCGCTACTGAAGAGGATCTGCCATAGCCTGGCGATCATCATCGCGCTAGCGCCTCAGCTTCACCTTACGCCCACGCTCACGCTCAGGCTCACGCTCTCGCTCAGGCTCACGCTCTCGATGCATAATGGCAGAGGACTGCAGTGCAGCGATCTCGACCTTGGCGCGCTCTAGATCGGCTTCGACATCGACAGCGCTATTATGGCCATTGTCGCGCTGGCGAATCAGCTTCGCCTCACGCTCACGATCCAGAATCGCAGAGGACTGGAGGGCGGCGATTTCGACTTTGGCGCGCTCCAGATCGGCAGTACCAGCAGCGTTGAGAGCAGTGTGAGCTGTGACGTGCATCTGCAGAGGATGACTAAGATGCTCTCCTCCTTGGCCGTTGTGAAGCTGCAGCTGCAGGCTCTTGTTGCGTGACTCCAGGAGCTTGTTCTGCGCCTCGGCCTGGCTTAATCGTCTCTGCATCGCCTGCTCACTAATGTCGATCAGCTGCGTCAATTGATCGTAGAGCACATTCTGCTGTAATTGTAGCTCGACACGCGCTTCGTGCACCTCCTGCTCCAGTACCAACTTCCTCTCCTGAAATCTAGCTTCGAATTCCGCCTCGTAAGACCTCTTTGTTCTTTCGTGGGTGGATTCTTCATCCTGTTTTCGTTTAAGAAGCTCCACCTCCAGCTCTCGTACCTCGATTGTCCGTTCTTGGAGCATGCAGAATTGGACCGCGCTGCGATGCTCGAGTAAAGCCAAATTGCGCTTTTGTTCAGCCATTTCGTGTAGGAGAGAGCGCGTATACTGCTCCAGACGGTTTGCTCGAAGGCCCTGGTCTGCCGACTCCTGTTGGAGGTCGGCAAGCTGCATATGGAGCGCTGTAATCTGACGTTGTTGTGCTCGCAGGTCAGTAGCGAGTCCTTCGTGGGCGGAAGAACAGTATTCTTGGCAGGAATCGTGGTCTGGCAGATCGTGGCATAATTCTTCAGTGGCAAAGTTGCTTGGTTTGTACTGCCTGGCGGATGCGGGGCTTGGGGAGGAGCAGGAGGAGGAGGGGAATGAAGGATGATCATGGCCCTCGTCGACCACATCTAGTGTAGAGATGGCTGACAAGGACAGGCAGGTGAGCGTGTCGGTGGATATGCCCTGCTTCGGATTGGCCTCCTCGACCCCGGCACACGGCTTCGCATTACGATCATTATGGCCAAGATGACAATCCCGTGGATCGGGATACCTCAACCGCATACCTTTGACGGCGAATCTTTCTAAAGATTTGGTTTCCTCATGCCACAGCAATCTCTCGACGTAGGACTTCAGTCGCTGCCGGAAAAAGTCCAGCTCTTGCTTCGTCTTGATCTGGCCCTCGGGCCATGGCCAAATGTAGTCGACAAAGGCGTTGTCGATGATGTCGGTGATGGGTGGAGAAGAAAAGGAAGAAGAAGAAGAAGAAGAAGGAACATTCTTACGGTATGGGGGATTTCTTCTTCTTGCATCATCGACATCGGTCTTGGTCAGATGATCGAGAATGCGGCAGCGCTGCCAGATGTAGAAGTGGCAGTAGTGGATGGATGAGGGATCGGAGGTGTCGCAGTCGGGAATGTGGATGGAGTTGGTATCGCGGAGGCCTGCTCCATACCATTTCCGGCCCGGCGTGAGATAGAGAGGGACGGAGTGCATGTGTCGTATCGTCCTCTGATTGTCCTGGCGCCCTGGTCATTGATCATTGATATCGTGCTGAATCGATGGCGGACACCGTCTCACCGTCTCACCGTCTCACCGTCTCACCGTCTCACCGTCTCACCGTCTCACCGTCTCACTGTTTCACTGTCTCACCGGCTCATTGTCGCGCGACGACGCCCGCCCGCCCACCCATCACTCGCCCGCTGCCCTCCACGCGCCTGGTGCCTACTTTTGACTGCCGCCCGTCTCTCCTCTCCCCTTCCGCGCAACATCGCCCTCGACGTTAGCAGCTCTTCCTCCCAGCATCCACCCACCATGGCGGCACCAATACCAGGCCACCCGTACACCGAAGGCAACAAGGTGGGTCCAGCTGTCTCCCCGCAGGCCGAGTGCAGAACAGAAGAGCCGGCTGAGTGCTGACATAATGCAGTGGTATGGCTTACGCAGCACCGACAACGGCAGTGCCGAGGTGCGCGTGTACTCCAGCCTAGACGAGGCCGACGCCAAGGGTGCGCGATCCAGTCTCTATCAGTGGCAGCTCGACCGCCTCGATGTCTTCATCGCCCACCGCTTCCGAGGCGACCTGCAGCTGTACTACGACTCCGCGACGCCGGCACACGAGGACGAGCTGGTGTACCGCCTGTTCCCCGTGGCCGCCGGCCACGAGGGCTACACCGACGACGAAATACGCTTCTTGCGCCGCAAAGTCAAGGCGTACTGCCACGTGAAGCGGCGTGCCGTCCACAAGCGTGCGCCGCTCCAGGTCGCCGCCGTGCAACAACGCGTGGCGCAGATGCACGCCAGCCACCAGGCCGGCCGACCCACCCGTCATCTCAAGTACCCGGACCCGGTCGACTTCGCTGCTCATCAGACGCCCTCCTCCGCTCCTCCGCAGAGGAAGCCTTCTGCGACACCAGCCCCACTGTCATACGTCCTGATCCGGGCTCCGCCATCGCTACCCCCCGCTTCTCCGCCTGCAATCCCCTCTCCGCCACCGACCATTGTCCACCAAACGACAACATTGCCCGGCCACTTTCCGCGCTCTCCCCTATCCCCTCAGCCCACTTTGCCTGACACGCTGATCACGCCAACCCGCCCGCGTCGTCTCCTGCTCCATGCGAACGTTGCCACGCCGCCAGGTCTTCCCAGCCCACAGCCGCCAGTCACTCCCGTCCGTCAACGTCGCATCCTCTCGGCAAACCACCCGTCCCGCCAGGCTCTACCTCCTCCGCCAGGAATCGTGTCCGCCACGATGGTCACTCCAGTCCGCCAACGTCGCATCATTTCGCCGAATCACCCATTCCACCTCGCTTCGACCGGCGTCATGCTTGCAGCAGGTGCGCAATCTTCGGGATGAGCGCTGCAATAGAGAGATCTCGGCTGGATGCGTGGGTGATGGCATGGCATGGCATGGCATAATGTACAACAAATCAGATCAGGGCGACAGTCATCTTGGGAAAGCCGAAGAAGGAAAAGCCAAGCACATTGACACAAGGGCAGAGGAGTCGGTATCACGTCTTGTCGATAGACTGCCTTGATTTGCGAACTGTCCGTAATGACGAAAGAGGTCGTTAGGATAGGAGAGGCTAAATAGTCTAATCTAACAATGGAGGAAGCAAGTAGACTACCTATCCCCGGTGCGAGCCAGATTTGAACAGGGGGATGTGTTACAGGGCCTGCTCAACTGCCATGAGATGGCAGCCTAAGGCACCCTTTGGTACATACTTTGGAAGCGCAGCCTAACTACGCTTCTCTCTCTACAGATATTTCGACAAGTCAACACGTCGCTATCTGCACTTACTGACGCCCCGAGCCCTTACGAGTCTGGCCAGAAGACTTACTACCCTTGTAGCTTTTGGGGGACTCGGAGGACTGTGGAGTGTCAAACAAGGATCATCGATTCCGCTTTGGAGTGGTGCGCTCGACGGACGCCGTACGCTTCTTCTTGCCCTTCCTCGCTTCACGGCGCTCTTCTTGGCCTCAGTCGCTCTTACGACCCTCATCAATGGTTTCGAAAAGGTTGTTTGACACACGCGGTGCGGTTCGCCTTGTCTTTGCGGGAGGAAGACCGACGTTGCCCGCTTGACGTTCATGGGCGCTGATCATCACCAACAGCCATTCGCGAGGTCGCAGAGCATAGCTCATCTTCTTCTGTGACAGTCATGGGGCTTTAATAGTGACGATCCTGCCGAATCTTCTCGGTGTTGTCGTCGAATAGCATCTTGAGTGCCTGGAGTCTGGCTCTGTTGGGATATGGAATGTGGCGCATTGTAAGGAACCAGCTTCAGCTGGGACATTTGGTTCGGAGTGCGTCCAGGATTGCAGTAGTCCATACGGATATACCACCTCAAAGTCATTGCAAAATGTCTTTGATCTCTGGAACGGTGAGTATCGAAGCAGTCTGTAACGCTGTCAGCTCGACAGCAACAATGCGTGGTGATGTGCAGTCCGTGGATATGGCATTGTTTGTATTGTCATGAGAATCATCAGACATGAAAAGCGGAGCTTGAATGCTGCGCAAAGAGTCGGGCTCGGGCGTGGAAGTAAGGTCTGGAGAACGCGCGATTGTGTGCGAGTTGAGAGCTCGGTCCAAAGTTGTTCACGCGTCTGGCGAGGCGATACATAGCGGCTCAAAAGGACCTTATTCGCTCGAGGCATCCATACATGGCGATATCATGTAGTCGTATTGGCGTGTTCTCTGTATCGGTGACTGGCCCAGACAGCGAAAGTAGCTAGGTTGAGAATGGGGCTTGCGTGTACAGTGATTCTTGGTGGAGGTCCGGCGATACATGCTCGCGCGTTCCGAAGCTGAGCTTCAATAAATCGCCTCGCTAGGGTGTCCCGAAACGATGTCGTTGTGGGTTGTCAAGGTAGCTCAACGGCGAAGCGCGTTACGAAAGAGGAAGAATGAGGTCGTGTGGGAGGCGTAGCTGTGGATTGGCTTCGTCGGGAAAGTGCTCTACGACAGGTTCCAAGACTTGCGTTCAGTTGGTGATGAAAGGCAAGCTCAGAGCCTGGCTGAAAGAACAAACGTAATGATCTGTAGAGCATGCTGCGACGCGAGTAGCCGACATACCGTGCCATGTTAGCATTGAGACCCAACAGTAGCCCTTCACTAGACGCTGCATCAGACTCGTTCGAGGTCTGAGTGATATCTGTGTCCTGAGCTGAGGCACTGTCGACATCGTCGTCGTCAAAGTCTGACTCCTATACACCGTGGAAGCTCGTAGGCGTGCGATCAGTTGGCGATTTTGGTAGGATCGAGTTGTCGCCTCGAAGGTCAAGCATTGAGTCCTCAATCGTAGAGACAGAGTTGGGCATAGCGCTCGGCGAAGCGGGCTGTGATGCGTCGGCTGTTGGCGCGGACAGGAAGATGGTGTCCCCTTCTTCATTCCCAAGATTCATGATGGCCTGCTGCGACGCCACGAGATACTCAAGGTCGATAGGCTTCTTTTGACACCTGTTCCTGAGCTGCTCTGGCGCGGTCTTCGCCGAAGAGCCGTATCGTCAACCAGCTTGGCGATGGCCTGCTGCGAATGACGCACTGCTATCCGAGTTGTGGCTGGACTTCTCGAGACACGCCAAACTTGACCACGTCATCTGCGTTTCGAGAGCAGAGGATAGACTAGGTATAAGCTTGCGCTCCATAATTGTAGCGAATCATTAAGCCTTCACACCTGTGCTGAACTTGAAGCTGGTGGCGCCGAAAGGCAGCAGCGAGCGGATTCTGGGGTGCTCGCAGGAGGTGACTATACTGCTGTCCGGCTGCCGCGGTGGCTGTTGGGTCCGGTGTGTGCCCTGCTCCCGCTGACGTGCCGGTGGTCCGGTCTTGTAGCCACGAAAGTATGGCGGTGCGGGGCGATAGCCTGATACTGAGCAGCTGTCAGGTGACTAAGTTTGCGTGGTGTACTTCTGATAGAGGAAAAGCAGGTCCGTCGAACAGCTGAGCATGCTGGTGCCGAGTTGTGTTCTCGCACCTCGCCTCTCACCAACAGTGGGCATTGCAAAAGCGTGCGGCCATTCGCGCTTGTGCGGTGTGGCCGAGAATGAATGTTGGAGCCGGCCACAATGGCCCAGAATGTATGGCCCAGAATGTGTGGCTCAGAATGTATGGCCCAGAATGTGTGGCTCAGAATGTATGGCCCAGAATTCATGGCTCAGAATTCTGAGCCCGGAATGCCGACAACATAGGCTACATACATGGAGCATAACGCCATGCAGGACATCACGATGTCTTGACATTGAAATGCGAGCTCGCTATCAGCGACACGTGCAGGCATCCTGGCTTTGTGCACGTTATTTCTATCATCAATTCCAATGTAGGCGAAGACCACGGCCGCAGTGACGACGCGGCAGTGTCTGGTGCAGGTCTGTAGTAGCTGCAAAACCAGGAGGACAACGACGTTTTGGCGCCAACGGACATCTCGACCCGGGCTCTAGAAGCAGCCATGCAGGCTCCGTCGGCGCCGACATCCTCGCGCTCTTCACGCAATGGTGGACGGCGTGTGCGCAGCAAAATCACACCCAGTGGGCACGTTCGAATGTCTGCCGAGCCCTTCGCGCCAAAGAACGCGACATTCTGGAGCTTTTGGTCACAAGAAAGGACATTGCCTCAACAGAAGCACCAACTGCTGCCAAAAGGCTCGCCTTGAGCCCGTTCTGGGGCCTCGACGATCGCGTCCAGGTATACGCGCTGGTTGGGCCGGTGGGATACTCCAATCGCAAGTTCCTGGACACCGTCAGGAAGCTGGAGAGCGGATATCGCAATCGAGAAGCAGCACTGAAGGCCTTGTGGGAGGCAAGGAGCGCCCGGACACAGGGCGCGGGTGGAAAGGCGGCACGAGCGGATGGTCGACCACGCCGCGGCGTGTTGCGGCGTGACAAATGGCAAATGCACGATGCTACGCAGGCCCTCGCCGCTGCGCGGAAGATGCGCGAACCAGCATCTGCCCAGCACGATCTCGATGACACGGGCGGCATTGATCTTTCCGGCGAGGAAGAGCGGATCGAAGACGAAGACAACCATCAGGACACCGCGAATATGCGTGTGGACGAGGACGAACGGGTCGAAGACGCAGACGACGATCAGGACACTAGGAATGTGCGTATGGACGAGGATGAGATTGAGCACGAGCATGAGATTGAGCACGAGGATGAGATTGAGCACAACGAGGATGAGCATGAGAATGAGCACGACGAGGTGGACCAGAACGGGAATGGGGCGGATCAGGACGGCGATGAGGCGGAAAGCGACGAGGGCATGGACGAGGTGGAACGCTCCATCGAGCAGGGTAGAGGAGGAGGAGGAGGTGGTGGTGGTTGTTACAATGGCAAGTGGAGTAAGTTGGCCGTGGTCTGGTATCAACGGAAGATCAGCGACAACGAGACCATTGGGGATTTTGATAGCAGTCGCGCCTCGAGCACATCCCTGCACAAGGTTCCGTCCTCCAATGCGCTGCAGGAGGAGGATCGGAGGGAGGAACCTGCATTGCTTTCACCTTCGTCTCCATCACCATCACCACCACCACACTCGGCCGCCCCTCGACCGCCATCACGCAACACCGTCGCCATGAAGCGCAACGCCGATCATGATAACGACGATCTGGAAGCACACGTGCGCACCAGTCAGAAGCGCCAACGTCGGAGCCTGAGCCTCCAGGACGGCCTCCGCCGAGGTCTTCCTGCCCGCGAATCGAGCGTCGCGCTGCACTACTGCAGTACTGACACATTGGTGCACCACGCTGGCTGCTTCATCCGACGTCGTGCCTCTGGTCTTGTCTGCCGCCGACATTGCCGCCGACACTCGGCTGCCGGACCATGGTCAATGCTACGTCCTCTTCGAACTCGAGCAAGACACGAGCAAAGACATGGCCATAGCCCATGTCGCCATCGATGCGGAAACGCCATGGCTCGTATACACGATTCAGCACACCAACGCCTTCTCCACTGCGGCCGCCTTCACTGCCTCGGGTATTACTGCTACTTTGCAGCGCCTTGCACATGCTTCTGCGAGCCATACATCATCAGGTAACGCGGCTGCGTACGACGATCTGGACATGACCATGATTTCCCTGACCGCAGTCGATGCAAGCTACGCACGCGCCGCAGCCATCGCCGTAGCCGCTCTCATTGCCAGCAACACGATGATGACCTGTCTGGACGAACGTTGTTTTATCCCAGCTCTCTGGTCTGACGCTCTGAGTGTCATCACTCCTTCACGCGATGATCCACGTAGCGACTTGTCTACGCTCCTTCGAGATCCGGAGGCGATTTTGAATGAAGTGCAGTAACAGTTTGAGACGAGGATCAATGCCAATCCTAGCAGAGCTCGGCGTGTGACCTCGAACGATCTCCACAATCTGAGCACAACTAAGGACATCATCCGCCATGTCGTCGAGCAACTTCAGCTTGCATAACAATGCGCCGAGAGTCTGTGCCACCAAGCTAGTGGCATTGCGTGGGTCGCTACGTGGGCACTTTCTAACTTATGTACTCTGGGTCAGAGAGAGGTACAGGTGCAGGAGGAGCTCGCTGAATGGCGGGAAGATCTCAAGGCAAAGCAAGAGAAGAACACAGACGCCGCGCGACGACAGGTCGCACAACTGCTGGAGTGGATTGGCGAAGCCGACGCAGAGCTGACAGCTTTGCAGTCGCAGAACATGGCGTCGCGGCGGCTGACGACTCGCGTCGATCGCATGACCCGCCTTGCAGGGCAGTTCAGCATTCGTGCTTGGGAGTACCAGTGGCAGTGGCAGCGGAGAACAGCAGAGATGTAGCTTGCTCGATATCGGCAAGATGAGCTGCTAAACGGATGTCATTATGCACTTGAGCACAGCATCATATGCTGGTGGGTGGTATGAGCTAGCTCTGCGCAAGAGACGGCTTCCTGCTACCCGGACACACGCATATCTGTAGCCGAAAGCCTGCAGTAGCATACGTATATGCGATTACAACGAGTTGCATCGAAGATAAGTTTGCAGCTACCTCTGGGTCAGTTCCGTCATGTCGCCAATCACTCTGTGGACCTTGCTTCTCCGAATGTTCAACCATCAAACCTCCTCCTGACATCAATGTCACGGCTCTGAGTCCTCCTTTCATCGTGCGTCTCTTGTTACTCCCGGCTTCCTCTGCGCCGTACTTCCCTGACAAGTGTTTGTGGCTTTCGGCCCAGTCCTCAGCTGCCCTCACGAGACACTGTCCTCACTAATGGTAGCGATGTCTTTGCGATGGTTCATCGTCAAGGCTACGCAAAAGATCGTACCCGGGCAGAGCCGCGGCTGGGTTGCCAAGGCAAGGTGACCGGGTACGCTATGCAGGCAGCTGCTGTCTTATGACCACTTGTTCACCATATCCTCTCTCTTGCTCAAGGCTGCTCTTTTGGCGACAGTTCGATGCTTTCCCGTCGGATGCGTCGTGCTTTTCGGATCGCGTGACAAGATTCTACGAAGCCTCAATCGCAGCGATTGCACGACTCTTCACCTGCGCTGCTTAGTCAAGCCTGAACGGAGCTCTGGGCACGAATTTGACGTTCTGGAGCGTTGGAATACGCGTGGGTCAACTCCACGAGTCTCTGAGAGGAGAGATTTACTGGCCGACAGGAAACTCAGCTTACCTTTTGGCAGTCCACTGACATATAGCTGACTTTGTGGCACATATCAGATTTCCTGTTGGCACTGGGACTCGCGAGGTGTGGGCATACCTCCGACACAGGGAGCGAGCTTCTCCTTGTCAAAGACACCTAGTCGCCACCCAACCGGCCGCTATCGATGCCAAGCCGCAAACGCGTATCACCCTGTTCATGTGCGACACGTGCTTCCTCAAGCTTCATGCATGCTTGGAGGCTGCTGGGAACAGTCCCCGTGGCCATGTGATCAGGACGCATCCCATTAGACTAGTGTTCATTGGTCAAAATATGCTCGTCTGGGGTGGCTAAAGATTGATACACCTCGTTGCGTACGAGAAGGTGAGGGAAAGTACAGTATCGAGGCTTTGCCTACACCAAAACGATTCACGAATAGCCTATGTGAATTGGTAGAAGGGTGCCTCAGCTAGTGTTTCCAAGAGACAAGAAGAAGTGAAGCATACTTCTCTTAACGCTCTTGTGAGGGCCATCTAACAACTTCCCTCTATTCTCCATGTCTTCACTAGCTCGATACTCATCTCAACCAAAGAGTGAGCTCGTCGCGATCTGTAACGAAGGCTGGAGAAGCGTGGGAATTCGATCGAATACGTGCTGTGCGCACCATTACTGCGCATATGAAAGATGTCTCGATACAGCTTCCGGCACAGTGACATGAGATGTGCTAACCGCCTATAGGCTATCGGATGAGATGGAGTGAGCTGTGCTGGTAACGACTAGCACGCATTCCATATCGGTTTATATGTGGACACTCACTCCTGCTCGGCGTGAAGAAGTGTCGGATACTCAGCCGCCATAAATATATGGATTCAACGCAGAGTTACATGATGGCCAAGCCAACAGATACAGCGAGAAATCCTAGATATTAGTAGACTATGTGCGAAGATCTTTTGGACGTGCCGGTCCGGACGCAAACGGAGCTTCGCCCAAGACATAATTCTATGAACAAGCTCGTATAATTGGTCGAGCCCGTGGTGGCAGAGGCGAGCAGGAGTCGTTATTCGAGGTTCCCATTATACAGAGCGAAGACGAGATCTGTCAGACATTACTTAGAGTGACGATGATGCCCGCAATTGTGAGACAGACACAGTGTGCCAGGGTATATACCGGGGCGGTGTGGATCTATTTCATGGCGCCGCTCATCTATAGTAGTAGGCATAACTGGCGGAACGTGAGGTCCCGAGTGATTACATCAAGTCTTCTAGATGCTAATCAATCGCTAATATGGAGGGAATCCGCAGGCTCCTCTGCCACAGTGTATGCGGGCAGGATCGCATCTTGTTGCGCAGAGATGGTGGATCATGGCGCTAGTCATCATCGGGAGTTGGGTTCTAGGAGGCGATGACAGCCCTCGAGTGCTTATTACAGCGCGCGAGAAAGAGCAACGCCAAGTCTCGACGTGCTAATAAGGATAAGCTTATATTTAAAAATAAGAGCTTATATTTTTCTCTCGAGCAAGAGCACGATGCGATACGATGGTCATGTTCATGGTCATCGTATCGTATCGTGTCGTGTAGTGACGATGTCACTGACATATAATGCAACGCAGCGCGCAAGTATATATCCAGTCCAACGTGTCCCGGAATGGCATGCAAGTTGGCTACGTCGAATATGCCCTCCCGCCGTGCAAGCAGCAGCAGCAGTCGCGGCAGCACTACCTCCGCCGCGGCCGGCACCTTTGATACTGCCACCACCACTACCTCGACGTCAGCGGACGTGGTGATCGTAGATCAGCAGGCCAAAGCAAGCCTCCATGCTGTTCTCCACCGACTGCACCTGCCACTCCCGCGCTACGAGACCATCGCGCGAACCACCTACACTATGCACATCCACCTCTCTGCCACCGTCCGTGAGAAACTAACGCAACACACCCGCGCGCTCCCTGCTGCACTCGCCACAGCACTCAAGCTCGACCCGCCTTCTAGCGAACCGATCACGAAGCATCGTGGAAGAGAGGAGACAGGTCATCCAGACGAGGAGCTTACGTTCTGCGGACGTCCTGCACGACACAAGAGGGATGCCGTCGCCAGAAGTGCCGGTACACTCGCTGCCTTGCTGGAGCAATGGGCTGTGCAGGAAGAAAGCGACACATTGAGGGCGCGCCAGGGTGATATGGCTAACAAGCTGCGCGAGGTGGAGCGCAAGCAGAAGATGCGGCTCAAGCGGAGGGAGAAGAGGAAGAGGGCGGCGGCGGCGGCGGCGATGTCGACTTACGGCGGATCTGGAGCTGTTCCTGGCGCGAATGGAAGTGGACGGCTGTGTGAGGGACGCAGCGTGATGGGCACGCAGCATGATAGGCACGCAGCATGATGGGCACGCAGCATGATAGGCACGTAGTATAATGGGCAGCACGAAGGACAACGATGAATCATGTATGCTAGATACTACTCTAGCTATAAACGCGATGTGGTACCCCTTTAACATGCCTACTATACGGCTATACGACGTTAGTAATATAATATAAGCCTATACGCTCTTTAGTAAGCTCCTAAAACACTAGTTATATTAATTTCCTCGATCTATTCGTTAATTTCTAGCTAGTTATAGAGGGCTACCTATATATCTATATCGTTAATAGCGTCGATACTATCTATAGTAGAATTAGTATAGTTATATATAACTCTATATATTCTAGCTAGCCTTATTAATAGAGTTAATCTACTAGATTAGTCGCCTTACTAATAATCTAAAGAGTAAGAAGGTTATTATACTAGACTAAGTAATAATAGCTTAGACTTTAAATAATCTAAATAACGAATATAGCTTCTTTATTATCTCTATAAATTATAATCTAAGAGATAATAAAGCTAGCTATACTCTAGAGACTTAATTCTCTAATATACTAAATAAATCTAGAAGATATAATACTAAAGAAATAGTACTTTTCTCTAGAGATAATAAGTCGATAAAGTCTATAAAGAATAAACCTAAGAGTATCTCTAAGAGATTAAATAAGAAGAGCTCTAAAGACTCTATTAAATATAATTCCTATTATTCTAAGAAAGAATATTTAGAAGAGAAATATTTTAATAAGTAATTTTAATAAGTACTCTAGCCTATACTCTAATTAGTAGTAAGCTAGTAAAGAGTCTAAACCTACTAAATCTAGTAGTAATATATTTAAAGAAGATATTCTTATTACTAGAGAAGTAGAAGAAATATAAGATAAAGTAGAAGTACTATATTCTACTATAGATATTAATATATCTCTAAATACTCTTAGTCTAGAGCCTAAAGATATATAGATTCTAGACTTAGATACTAGTAGATATATTATAAGTAATAAAGCGTATTTTATATCTTTCTATAAGAAAAATATAATAATTAAATAGAGTAAAGCTAGCTCTACTATATTCTATAGAGTAGGTAATATAAAGATACGATTTGATAATACTAAAAAAGTCGTAATTTTAACTAATTATCTATTATAAAAGAGATATATAGTAATATATAGAGCGCTCTCCTAATAAGAGTATTAGGATATCGTAAGACTAATTCTTACCTCTTTTTAGATATATACGCGTACTATAATTATACTATACGCTAAGCCTACGAGCCTAGAGTAGATCTAATATTTAATCTTATCTAGCTCTTATAACTATCTCCTCTCTCTAAGAGAGCTACTCTTAGCGATACTCTTACTTAATAGGTTATATTCTAGGCTTCTTATTTAGTCTTTATAATATACTTTATATATTCTATACCTATCGCGTTTTAAATACGTTATATCTATAAAGCTTTAGTATATTATATAAATCTATACTATAAAGTAAAGTATTACGATATATATTATATTTACGTAGTAATATATTCTCTACTATAGCGACTATAATTCGTAGCTCGTAAGTATATTCTTTAAAAACTCTTCTTACTCTCTCTTAGACTTTCTCTCTATATATAATATTTTCTATATTTCTAGTAAGATAGCCTCTTCGTACGATAATCGTATCCTCTATATAAGTACTATATCTCTAAGACGCGTACTAGTAGTAGCTATAAACTACCTACTCTATACTATCGACGATATTAGAGGCTATAGAGATATAGATATCTATCTACGCTATATCGAGTATAGCTATAATAGTATAGCTTTTCGAATACTTCTTAGTTACGCTTTACCTACTAACGAACTATATATAGTAGACGAGCCTATATATAATAGAGCTATAAAGCCTAGCTAGAAGATTAAGTACTAGCGCTACTATTATAGCTACTATCTCTATAAGCGTATTACTAATAGTAACCTTAAGTAGTAGGCGCGCTATATACTCTACTACTACTACTAATAGCTAGAGACTCTCTTAGATAGTATATATAAGAAGTAGGCTAAGCGTCGTCTAAAGAATCTCTATATCTATATTAAAGCCTCTAAGAAGGTCTATACTAGTAATAAAGGTAAAACTATTAGTAGCTAGAATATACTATATAAGACAAGCGTACTCGCTCTACTAGCGACTAGTATAATATCTATCGCTACTCTAGTAGAGACCTAGCGCTAGTCTAACTTTATAGTAGCTATATTTAAGCTATAGTACGAGGTAGGTCTACTTTCCTTATACGACTCTCTAGTAATACTAATACTCCTTATAGATAGACTATATAGTAGGCGCCTCTAGCGATACTCTAGACGCTACTATAGAGGTAGCCTACTCTAAGAGTAGTAACTAGAAGAAGGATCTCTTAGAGAATACTATATCTAATAAGAAGATAGATAAAGATAAGGACGAGGATAGTATCGCTACTAGTAGAGACGCTAGTAGTAATAATACTACGCTATCTATAGATAGCGTATAAGCGTTTTACTTACTCTTTATCTATACCTCTTATACTCTACTTACGCCTATCTAGGCTATAGTTAGATTCTTACTTCTTATCTATAAGTACTATACGACCTACTTAGTAGACGTATATAAATAATATAGTTTACGCTTCTATATATCCTAACTACCTTAGTAATTTTCTTACTCTTTTAAATTTAAGATATACTCTTATATATAAGTTTAGCGCTTAGTACTTAGTATTAGACTAGCTACTAAGTAAGTAGGATTTACTTATTTATAAGCCTTATAGTAAGTAAGTAAGTAAGTAGAGAGCCTAGCTATTACGTAAGTAAGGTAAGTAAGTAAGTAAATAGATAGTAAGTAACTTATAAGCCTTATAGTATATTATCTTTCTTCGAGTAAGAGTAGTAGAATTATAGTAATTATTTCGTACGATAGCGACGGTATAAGAGCGTTTATTATACTATCCTCTACTATTTAATAGTATTAAGATATACGAGATAATCGAGTAGTATCTATAGATATATAGGATAGTATAGCTAGGCTATTATAAGTATCTAGTCTACTACGCGCGTATTAATAGTAAGGGTATTAGTATAGTTATACTAGATTATAATAATAAGGTATAGAGATCGTTAAAGAAGTAGCTAAAGCTACGTCGATTAATTAGCTCGGTTAGCTTAACTAAGCTCGCTTATATATACTTAATATTAAATCTAATAGCTTTAGACTCTAGATTCCTTATAATCTACTATCGTAATTATAGTATTATTACTAGTATATTAAATAATATTACTAAAACATATTAGATAGATATTCTAAGTAGTATAAAATAGAGCTTAGATAGTTAGTAAAATTTCTATATAAAAACATCTCTAGATTTATATAGTCCTAGCTCTAAGATTTTAAGCTTATATTCCTATTATATTTTAATATTAATAGACTATTACTTTCTAGCGTACTAAGAATCTACCTCTAATATTATAGATATACGACTATATAGCCTTAAAATAACTTAGATAACTAAACTAGCTATAGCGATTTAAATAGGAAAAAGTATACGCTCTAAAACGCGTATTCTATAGTATAGTTAGTATTAGAAATATATTTAGTTCGGTCTTAGAGTTATAAGTTATTAGCTTACGAGAATATAGATATACTAACTAAGAGCGATAATCTTATCTTTAAATACTAGCGTATTTATAATAATACTATTATAGAGCTTAGTATAGATATAGAATTAATATTAGATCTATCTTTAGTAATTAGGATAGACCTAGAGTCTATACTATTAGAATTAGCTACGTAGGTAGATAATAACGCGTCTCTATAAGCTTCGTAGCCTATACTCTTTTAGCGCCTTACGAAGTGTAAATACGATAATAATATCGAATTACTCGACTAACTAGACTTCGAACGATTACCTATATACTTATAGCTACTAGATAATACTTAGATAATATTATAGGTCTTTACGTATAGCTAGTAGCTATAGAATACGTAGAAGAAGGTAGTTTAGGTATATAAAATCTACTACTCTTAAAGAGCGTAGTTATATAGTAAATAGGCTAGTATCTATAATATAGATAAATTAACCTTATTAGTAGGAGTATACTTAAGATAAATATATAGTATATATAAGAAAGGTAAGAAGCTAGAAAGATCTTCTAGTAAGTAGTATAAGCTAATAAATAGGTATATTACGCCTTAGAGTATTAATAATAATATAGCTATTAAATTCGATATAGACGACTTTCTTACGTTACTATATATATAGCTATTTATAGATAATATTACTTTCTATAAGTATAATTTACTAGCCTTTAGAGCGCTCCTATCCTACTTCTAACCTTATTATTACTAATTTATTCCTTTATATTAAACTATAAGCTCTAAGATAGTATTAGTATTCGATAAATAACTCGGCTATATTATAGAGGAGTTAGTAGCTACTATTACGAGGATTAGCTTCTTATTCGACCTATAGACGTCTAAAAACAAACTAGTATTACTTAGTATTATTATATACTTTATCTCTATAGAAGGTTAACTAAGGACAATATTACTAGATCTACTAAAGTAGAAGGGCCGTTATACTAGCTATAATATTATAGAGACTATAGTAGAGGTAATAGTATACTATAACCTATACGATAAAGTTAGTTACTTTATCTCTAATAACGCTAGTAATAACCCTAAGGTAATTAAGTATCTTATATAGGAATATAGCTTCGATAAATACTAGAATTAGCTATACTATATAGGCTATATATTTAACCTTATTAGATAGGCTATACTAACTAGTAAAGATCTAGAAGTACTTAAATCTAAAGCTATTAATATAGCTACTAATAGACTAACGTTTAAGGATATAATACTACTATATTAGCGTCGCTATTAACTAATTAGTAAGCTTTATAATACGCTCTATTATCTTAATCGTTTACTATAGGTATAGAAGAAGATAGAACGACTATAGCTTACTAAGGTAGCTCTATTTAAGATAGATAGCGACAAGGATATATATCGTCTATTATACGACGTATATACGCGCTAGTACTTCTTCGACGATAGCTCTAAGCGTATATTAAAGCTTAGAGCCGCTATTAATAAGTACTATAAATAAGAGGTAGATAAGTAGTATATAGCTATATAGAAGTAGACTAAGAAATACTCTAATAGGTACTATATAAAGCTAGAGTCTTCTATCGTCTATAATTAATTAATAGACGATAATTAGTATATAATTAAGTAGTATCGTAAGATCCTCTAGCTATTAAAGATAGTAATAAAGATACTATAGAGTACTAGTAGTAGTAAGTTTAGTACTATTTAGTAAGTACTACTAGTAATAGAGGTACTAATAAGTTACTTTAAAGCGCTTATTATCTAGTATCTAATCGATAATAACCTCTAACTACTAAAGCGTAAATAGCGTATCGATAGCGAATAATAATAATAACTATATACTAAAGCTAATATATAGAACGACCTATCTAACTAACTTACTATATAATAGTACTTCTACGCTAGTATTAAGCTTAGTTAGACTAAGTATAACGATTACTTTACTAAGATAGACGAAACGCCTATTTACGTAGCTATAGTAGTACTCTATCTAAATATAAAATAGTAGTTTATTAAGAAACTAGATAAATAATAATAATAGGCTAGTAACGATAAAGATTAGATCGTAAGGACTAAAGCTACTATCTAATAGCTATAGAATATATATAAAGATAAGTATAGGAGGCCTTCTATATTAATAGTTAGTCTACGCGCTCCTAGTATAGCTATTTACTATATTATCTACTCGCTTATAATTAATAACGATAGCGATAGTAATAGCGATAATAATATAGCTATAGACGAGTATATATAGTACTATAGTAAGAAGTAGAAGAAGGTAGTTAAGCTTAATATAAGCTAGTTATTAATACCTTACTAGATTAAAAAGAGACGATAATAGCTAAGCCTAGTATAGTTAGCGTTAGATATATATACCTATCTAGTAATAAGTAACGAGCCTAAGTAACAATTTAGCGTTACTAGTAACGTATTATAACTACGTAGACGATAGTTATATAGTAAAACTATATAATATTTAGTTACTCTAAAGTTATAGATTAATAGCGGTTTTATTACGCTAACTAGTATACTATTTAGGCGTATTACGTAGCTAATAACACCTATAGTAATAATAGTAATAGTAAATAGTACTAATATAGTTAAGATAGACTAGTATTTATTTAATACCGTAATATACTACTACTTATAGCTAGTATTACTAAGTAAGTAAGGCTTATATAAGTAAGTAGAGATTATCTTACTTACTTAATAAGTAAGTAGCGAGAGTACTAAATAGTAAGTAAGTAAGTAAAGATATCTTTACTTATATTACTTACTTATAGACTAGTCTACTTAGTATTACTATATTAGTATCTTTACGCTTCTATCTTACTACGCGCTCGTTTATATACTACGCTTTAAATATATCTATTACTATATAGTCGCTAATATATTCTTTAGGTTCCTACTAGTTATATTCTTTAGACTAGTTCTACTAGTAGATTAAGTACTAGCGTATACTCTTTCTTACTCGAGTTCTAAGAATCTTCTTAACTTCCTATTTACTCTAGTAGTCTATAAGTAGTATACTCTCTACCTATATCTTACTACTCTTCTAAGGTTCTAGAAGTAATATATAAAATACGTTATAGATAAGAGTATCTAGTAGTAGAGCTAAGTAGTACGCCTACTTCTCTATTATATTAATTACTTTAAAAGGTCTAGTAAACTTATCTACTAACTTCTTTAAAAGAATCTTTAATTATAGGTTCTTTATCGATAGTAAGACTATATTACTAATCTTATATTCCTTAGCCTAATATCTATTATTAAAGTATCTAGCCTATACCTTACTTACTTCTTACTAGCGTCTACTTAGCGTTTTATAGTTCTTCTTTAGTCTTTCTATAGCTTCCTTAGTAGCTAGTATCTCTCTTTTAGAAAGCGCGCTCTAAGCTTCTTACCTACTCGTTACTAGCTCTAGATTAAAACTATATAGTATTATAAATAGTAATATTTTTAATATTATATATATACTATTATTATATACGAACTTAGCTTATACTAATAGGTCTACCTAGTTATCTTATTACTCTATATAGTAGATATATAGGTAAGTCTTAAGTATCTAATTTACTCTTTTAGTTTACCTATCTATTTATAGATAGAATACTATACTTAGCTTATATTTTATATATACTTTATAGTAGAAATTAGACTAGAACTAGCTCGTAGATATAGACTCTCTATTACTAATAATACTTATAGATATACTATAATACCTAATTACTTCTAATATTAAGACTCTTATAAAGCTACTACTAGTATATCTCTTTATAGTTAGTATAAAGATAACTATCTTTAGATATTAGTCTATAATAACTAGAATTATATTATATATATATTCTTCTTACTTATTTAGTAGAAGGTCTATAATAAAATCCTAAGTTTATTCTTAGAATAGACGATCTAGTATAGATAGTATAGTTAGCTTACTATATAGTCGATAGCGACGCGCCTTTATCTTCTAGTAACTCTTATAGAATTCTATATATTATATAATATCCTTAGTTATCTCTAGCTACTAGTACTTTCTTTATACTAATAAGATAGTCTTATTCTTACTAAAATAGCCTATAAGAGTATTATTATAATATATACGAATTACTTATATCTATAAGGTATAGTTCTTAGATACGTATAGCGAATCGTCTATCTAGAGGTTTCTCTCTCTTATAGTATATTACTCGAATCGACTACTATTACTTATCGCTTATAAGTATACTATACTTATACTTAGCTTAGTTTATACTAGTATACGAGTATATTTAAGGATTTAGTCTAAGATATTTATATATAGCTCTTCGCTCTTAGTAATTATACCTACTACTCGTATAGGTATTAAAAACTACTATTATAAGTTAGAGTTAATACTTCTCTCTATTAAAGAATACTATTCTTTATAGATCGTATAGATACGAGTAACGAGTAGCCTACCTATATCTCTTATACTCTAATTATCCTATAGCTATAACTTAGTCTATAAGATAGATAGAAGGTTAGTTACCTCTACTATCTTCTTAGTATAATCGCTATATCTTAATAGTATATTAGTTAAGTCTCGCTTACCTCCTACCTAGTATATTATAATAAAGTCGAATAGAGCTAGGAATATAGTCTAATAGGCCTATCTTCTAGTTAACTTCTTTATACTTATAAAACTATTAAGGTTAGTATAGTCGACTAGTACGTCGATTATATATAGAGCGCCCTTAAGATATAGCCTCTATACTTTAAAAGCCTTAACTACTATAAGAAGCTTCTTATTATATATTTTATAATTATACTCTATAGTAATTATCTTTCTAGATATAAATATAATAGAGTACTATTTAGACCTAAAGAGTTAGTTAAGGATTATAGTAATTACGAAATTAGAGACGTCGCTTTCGACTTATAACCTAAGTATAGAGTTAAAATATCTTAGTAGTAGTACTATAGAAAAACGCTTTTTTAATTTAGTAAATATCTACTTCTCTTATATAGTCTACTTAAGTAGGCCTAGCTTCTACTTACTATAGCGCTCTTAGATAACGCTATAAGTAGAGATACTACTCTAGAGTATTTAAAAATAAAACGCTAATAGAAGTTTATAAACCTAAGAAAGAATTAAACCTCTACGAGTATTATAGGCGTTAGCTATACTATAATTACGTCTATCCTATATAGATCTATCGTAATCTCTCTAGTAGTTACTATAAAGCCTAGGAAATCGACTTTCTTCTACTAGAATTTATACTTTACTCTTTAAGTATAGAGTCTAAACTTCTAGAGACGCGTAAGTATATCGTATATATTATATATATAGTCTACGTAGCTCTTACTATAGATAAGAATATTATTAAGATATACTATATAGTATATATTAACTAAACCTACTAGAGTATAGTAAATATATATCTAGAATATAGCTAGAGCGTTTATTAAGCTAAATAGTATTATCTTATACTAAAAGTAGCTATAGTATATATAGAATATAGTCTTCTAGTAGTCGCTAGGCTTAATACGAATCTAATAATATATATCTATAAGGTCTAGAGTTATAAACTATATAGCTTCTATAAACCTATCTAGTATTTTACTAATTAGAAGGAATAGGTATCTATTCTTAATAGTAATTTCGTTTTACTCTTAGTAGTTAATATATAGCCTTAGCTTATAATCTTTCTTTAGTATAAATAGAATAGATATACCTATCTTACTAATACTATACTCGATCTAATCGTACTTAAGGCCTATAGTAAGGTATTTCTTTAATTCCTCTAACTTCTTACCTAACTAGTAATATAGTAGCCTAAATAATAGAATAATATATAGACGTAGTTTAATTATATACTCTATATTATCTACTAGCTTACTCTTTATCTCTTCTATTAGGTTTAGAATATTAGAGAACTATTAGAATTTAGAAAGAAGAAAGTTAACCTCTTTACCTATCTTACTTATTACTACTATATATATAGTTAGTATATACTTTAAGTTCTTAAGAAACTTATAAGCTTCTCTAATCTTAATATTTTTAAAAATATCGTTATAGGTCTACTTATCTAAGCTACTATTAACTCGTATATAATAAGTACGTCTCTATAGCTAACCTAAGATTATATTAGAAGTTAGTATATTATAGATATAAAAGATTATACCTACTATATACTCTACTCCTATAGAGTCTATAAGCTAAACGCGTATATAGTATATATATACTATAATAATATTTTAATTCTCTAGTAAATAAGGTAGCTAGAAGTAAGATAGTATTAGTTCGAACTATAATACTATATTATAAGATAAAGGATCTTAATACTATATTAATATTAGTAGTATTATTAAGAAGGAATTAGGCTAGCTTAAGCCTATCCTACGTCTCGACTATATCTTCTAGATAAGTCGTATTTACGACTTATATAGAGAGGTATATATCGCTACTAAGTTTAGTATCTAGAGATTATAGTTCTTCTCTAATACCTTCTCTTTTTTTAGCGTCTCTATAGTAACCTTATATACTAATAGCTTCTTACTATTATCTTAGGCGCTTTAGTTAGAGTAGATAGAATTAGTACTAATATACTCCTTCTACTTATAGCTATAGTATTCTAAATACTTATAGCCTATAATAGAGCGAGTAGAATCTTTATTACTAGAGCGACGCGTACTATTCCCTTCTAGACTATTATCGCGCCTATATATAGAAGCGTTACTCTCTATACGCTTATACTTAGAATAAGTATTATACTTATAGTCTCTATTACTCTAGCTTCGGCTCTAGTTATACTATATAGGAATTACTCTATTAGCTTACTCTAGGCGTCTTACTAAAGTAACTAAACTAGTATATTTATTAGATATAGTATAATTCTTAATAATCTCTTATTAAAGTAATAGTTTTAACTTTATAAGAAGCTAGTATACTAGCTATACTTTACTAGCTTTAAGCTATATACGCTCTATATATATACTATCTTTAGTTATACTAGTAGATTACTACTCCTAAACCTTATTAGTTTCTATAAGATTACTTTATTTATCTACTTTATCTATTATATACCTAGGTAGTACTATATCTATATTACGTTAAGGAGCTATAGGCCTCTATAGATTACTACTTTTAAAAAGAGAAGAATTAGAATTATAAAAACATATATAGTAATATATAGAGCGCTCTTCTAATAAGAATATTAGAATATTATAAGACTAATTTTTATCTTCTTTTAAATATATACGCGTACTATAATTATACTATATACTAAGTCTATAAGCCTAAGGCGAGTCTAATATTTAACCTTATCTAGCTCTTATATCTATATACTCTAGATTTTAAGCTTAATCTAGTATCTATCTCTTAATTAGATAATAAGAAGGTTAGAGATATACTAGAAAATAGTATAATAGAGCTATATAACTCTAGCTCTAGTCTATTAACTAAGACTAAGTAAGATAAGTTACTATATAAGCTAGATATTTTAATTCTCTCTACTTCTTTAAAGAAAGAAGCTCTATACTTAGAGTCTAAGAGTAACGCTAATATATAGTATTAAGGACTAGGATATATAAGCGATAATATTTTCAAATATCTAGATATTAGCCTAGATAATAAAGAGATTAGTCTAAAATATAAAATATATATTTAATTTAAATATATTTATAGAATAAGTTACTAAATTATAGAGAAAGCTAAAAGCTATCTAGATAAGATAAGCTATAATATCTATAGCTCTATAGAGCCTTCTACTAAATAAGAGTATTACTACTTTATTAGCTTTATAGATAATTATAGTCGTTATTTAGAAATTAATCTATTATAACTTAAATCTAAAGCTTTCTCTAGTATTAAAGACTTTAAAGTAAAAGCTAAAACTCTAACTTAAATAGTAATAAAAGGCTATTACTTAAGATATTTTAAAGCGATAATACTAAAGAACTTACTAGCTCTAAAATAGAGAGTCTTTTTAAAGAAAGTAGTATAAAATACGAACTTAGTAGCTCTTATAATCCTAAACAAAATAGGCTTATAGAGAGACTAAATAGAACGCTACTTAATAAAGTATATACCTTACTACTAGAGTCTAACCTTCCTAAGTACTTTTAGAGTAAGGCTTTAGAAGTAGCTATATATCTATATAATAGAATACTATACTTGTCTTGAAACTATATATTACTCTATAAGGTTAGGTTTAATAAGAAGCTAAACCTAAGTAATATATATGTTTTTAGCTCTATATCTTATTATTCTAGAGTAAATACTAAGAAATTAGATTCTAGAGCTTATAAGGCTATCTTAATAAGCTATAGCGACTCTAAGAACTAGAAACTCTTTAATTTAGAGTTAAAATATACTATTTAGGTATAAAATATTACTATTCTAGAAAATTAGTTCTAGAAAAATAAAGAAATACTAAGAACTAGTCTAAATCTAGAAGAAGAACCTCTAATAGCTCTATCTAATAATAACTAAAATCTAGAGAAAGTCTAAGCTTCTCTAGACAAGGTCTAAGCTCCTCTAGAGAAGGTCTAAGCTTCTCTAGACAAGGTCTAAGCTCCTCTAGAGGAGGTCTAAGCTTCTCTAGATAAAGTCTAAGCTTAGACCTCTTAACCTATAAACCTAGATTTAGATAGAAGTATATCTACTAGTTCTATATCTAATAGAGATATATCTCTAGAGCTAGAATAAGATAAGTTATAAGATAATATAGAATGTTTTTCTAAAGTTTCTAAGATAGATATAGAGGATATTACTAGTTCTAAACCTATAAATACTCTAGGTACTAATAGTCTAGATAACGAGCTAGCCTTATATACTCTTATAGCTAGTAATAATTATCACGACCCTACTATCTATAAAGAAGCTATTCATAGTTCTAATAAAGAAAAATAGTTAGAGTCTATATTATCTAAAATAAATAACCTTAATAGACTAAAAACCTAGGACTTAGTAGATCTCTCTAAAGATAGAAAAGTTATTAAAGATAGATAGGTCTATAAGATAAAAAGAGACTCTTATAGTAATCTTATTAAGTTCAAAAGTAGATAGGTTACTAAGGGCTTTAAGTAAGTACTAGGCCTAGACTATAACGATACTTTTAGTAATATATATTACTCTAGAACCTAGTATTCTCTCTTCTATTTACTAGAGAGATATAATAAAATTAGGCTTAATCTTCTCTCTATATCTATAGAATAAGATATATATCTAGAAAAAGTAAAAAATAAAGCTAAACTAGATAATATAAGGTAATTCTAAAGAGAGGTAGGCGCTCTTATATATCTAGCTACTAAAACTAGGCTAGATATAGCGTATACTATTAGCTAAGTAGCTAGATTTATAGTAAATCTAGATTCTATATACTTTAAAGCTCTTAATAGAATCTAGAAATATTAAAATAACTCTAAAGCTCTAGATCTACTACTAGTATATAAAGCTTAATCTCCTCTTAATTTAAAAGCTTATAGCGATATAGATTAGGAGAGTAGTTATACTATATAAAAATCTATAATAGATTATCTCTTTCTTAATAAATAAGCGCCTATAAGCTAGTACTCTATATTATAAAAATTTATAGCCTTATCTAGGTATAAGATAGAATATATAGCTTTAAAAGAGACTACTAAAGAGGCTATATTCTTAAAAGACTTCTATAAAGAACTAGATATATAAGAAAAGGCGATTATAGTCTATACTAATTTAAATTCAGCTATAGAATTAGCTAATAACCCTAAATACTATACTAAGACTAAGTATATAGATATTTAGTATTATTTTATATAAGATATCTACTACCTAGGCCTAATAGAGCTAGTTTAGATCTCTATTAAAGAATAAATAGTAGATATCCTTACTAAGCTACTAGATACTTCTCTATTTAAGAGTATAGAAGATTATCTAATAGATTAAACTAGTAGTAGGTATATAGAAGAGTAAAACTAGCTATTTTAAATAATATATATCTATAGAATTAATTAATAAAAATTTAATATCTAAGACTAGTTTTTATTTAAGAACTAGATAGGTATTTATTAAATTATTTAGTAAGCGAATTATTATCTTACTATAGACTAAAGATCTATAGCTAGTCTATATATAAAAGAGCTATCTATAAAGTATAGAGATCTAGTACTTATAGCTAATTTTAGTCTAATAAAGCTTTAATCTACTTTAGATAAAGTATTAACTTTCTCTATAATAAACTCTCTAGCCTAATATATAATCGAACTATAGACTATATATAGGTAGGAATAATAATAAGTATTAATAGAGAGTATATATCTTTAAGCTTATATAACTAAATAACCTTATATAAATAAGACTTAAAAGAGTATTTTAGAAAGATAAGCTTAGGTTATTCTAAAGACTATATATAAGAAGGCGACTATAATATTATATAACTAAGTTATATAATAACTATTAGATTCCTAAATAGAAGAATATTAGATTATTACTTAAGAGAGTAAATCTACTATTATATAATCTAGTTATATAATTTCTATTAGATTAATCTAAATCTTCTTAATAATACTCTAGACTAATAGAAGTTTCTAGAAACTTCTAGAGTATATATTAGTAGAGATCTTCTATCTAGTACTAGGATTATAAAATTTAGTAGAGATAGCTTATCTATTCTTAATTAAGATTTAACTTAGAGGTTAATTAAATATCGATAGTTAGCTAATCGATTATTATAGAGGTCTTAAGAAGAATTAAGTTAATTAGAGAGTAGTTAAAACTAGAGTTTTTCTTTTTTTTCTTTTTCTAAAATAGAGTATAGATATCTACTTAAATATTCTCTCTAAGATTACTAAAATCTTCTAGGCTACGTAATCGCTTATATAGCCTTAGACTAGTTTAGAATTAACTAGAAAGTTATAGAATCTTTAATTAGAAATCTAACTTTCTTTAGACTTCTTTTTAATTCTAGATCTTTAATCTAGATAGTACTAGATAGGAGACTCTTACTAATAAATACTATAGAAGCTTCTAGTAATATTTAGACGATTTTAGACCTTTTTTCTATTTAGGAATCTAATAGCTATTATATAATATAGTTATATAATCTTAGAGTTACCTTCTAAAATAAAATCTAATAGCTATTATATAACCTAGGTATATAATATTAGAGTCGTTTCTAGAAGTCTAGCCTTAGAATAAGCTAAGTTTATCTTTCTAAAATACTCTCTTAAGCTTTACTTATATAAGATAATTACTTAAGCCTATTTTATTATAAAGTATATTCTCTTTATTAATATCTATTATTATCTAGAGCTATATATAGTCTATAATCTAACTATATATTAGACTAAAGAGTTATCTCTAGAGAAGGTTAAAGCTTCGTCTAAAGTAGGTTAAAGCTTTCCTAATCTTAGTTAAAGCTTTTTAGACTAAAATTAGCTATAATCGCTAAGTCTCTATACTTTATAGGCGTCTATACTATATATAGACTAGCTTTAGTCCTTTAGTCTATAGTAAGACGATAATTTACTTACTAATTAATTTATTAAACGCCTATCTAGTCTTAAAACTAGAGATAGTCTTAAAAATTAGATTTAATCGATTTTATTTAGATATTAAGTCTTAAGATAGCTAGTTTTACTCCTACCTACGCTTACTACTAAGTTTATCCTATTAGATACTCTCTTAAATTCTTAAATAGAGTAGTATCTAGTAGCTTAGTAAGGATATCTACTATTTATTCTTTTATAGAGACCTAAACTAGCTCTATTAGGCCTAGATAGTAGATATCTTGTATATAATAGTACTAAATGTCTATATACTTAGTCTTAGTATAGTATTTAGAGTTATTAGCTAACTCTATAGCTAAGTTTAAATTAGTATAGACTATAATTATCTTTTCTTCTATTTCTAGTTCTCTATAGAGATCTTTTAAGAATATAGCCTCTTTAGTAGTCTCTTTTAAGGCTATATATTCTATCTTATAACTAGATAAGGCTATAGATTTTTATAATATAGAGCGCTAGCTTATAGGCGCTTATTTAGTAAGAAAGAAATAATAACCTATAGTAGATTTTTATATAGTATAATTATCTCTCTAATCTTCGTCGCTATAAGCTTTTAGATAGAGAGGAGATTAAGCTTTATATACTAGTAATAGATCTAGAGCTTTAGGATTATTTAAATATTTCTAGATCCTATTAAGAGCTTTAAAATATATAGAATCTAGATTTAATATAAATCTAGCTACTTAGCTAATAGTATACGCTATATCTAGCCTAGTTTTAGTAGCTATATATATAAGAGCGCCTACCTCTCTTTGAAATTGCCTTATATCGTCTAGTTTAGCTTTACTTTTTACTTTTTCTAGATATATATCTTGTTCTATAGGTATAGAGATAGGATCAAGCCTGATTTTATTATATCTCTCTAGTATTTTAAGTAGATAACCCTTTTAAGATAGAGTAATTACTTTATTAGCTCTATCTCTAGATACTTCTATATCTAGATAGTACTTAACTTATATATCTAGATAGTACTTAACTTAGCCTAGATTACTTATTTCTAGATATCTATAGATATTAGTCTTAACCTAATTTACTAGGTTTAGACTAGAGCTAAATATAAGTATATCGTCTATATAATATATAATATAGATGTCTGTCTCTTTATTTTAAAAGGCTATACTATTCTTAAGTAAAGAATAAAAATTATATTTAGCTAATATAGACTTAAGATATAAATACTATTGTCTACTAGCTTGTTTTAGGCTATATAAAGAGTTATTAAGGCGATAGACTTTAGACTCTTCCTCTTTAACTAGAAAACCTATAGGCTGTTCGATATATATCTCTTTATCTATAAGGCTATTAGGAAAAGCGAGTTTTATATCGATTTGTTTGATTTCTAACTCTTTATAAGCTACTATATAGAAGAGGGAACGCTAGGTTCTAGACCGACATATATTACTAAAAGTATTATCGTAGTCTAGGCCTAGTACTTACTTAAAGCCCTTAGTAACCTATCTACTTTAAACTTAATAAGATTACTATAGAGGTCTCTTTTTTTCTTATAGACCTACCTATCTTTAATAACTTTTCTATCTTTAGGTAGTTCTACTAAGTCCTAGGTTTTTAGTCTACTAAGGTTATTAATTTTAGACAATATAGACTCTAACTATTTTTCTTTATTAGGACTATTAATAGCTTCTTTATAGGTAGTAGGATCGTTATAATTATTACTAGCTATAAGAGTATATAAAGCTAGCTTATCGTCTAGACTATTATCTTCTAGAGTATTTATAGGTCTAGGACTAGCTATATACTCTATATCTATCTTAGATACTCTAGAAAAACCTTCTATATTATCTTATAACTCGTCTTATTCTAGCTCTAGAGATATATCTCTATTAGATATAGAACTAGTAGGCGTAGTTCTATCTAACTCTAGGTTTATAGGTTTATTATTAGAGGTCTAAGCCTAGACTTTATCTAGAGAAGCTCGGACCTCCTCTAGAGGAGCTTAGATCTTATCTAGAGAAGCTTAGGCTTTCTCTAGATTTTAGTTATTACTAGATAGAGTTATTAGAGGTTCTTCTTCTAGATTGAGACTAGTTATTAGTATATCTTTATCTTTATAGAACTAATTTTCTAGAATAGTAATATCTCGTACTTAGATAGTATGTTTTAACTCTAAATTAAAGAGTTTATAGTTCTTAGAGTCGCTATAGCTAATTAAGATAGCCTTATAAGCTCTAGAATCTGATTTTCTAATCTTAACTCTAGAATAATAGGCTATAGAGCTAAAAACACGTATATTACTTAGGTTTAGCTTCTTATTAAACCTAACCTTATAGAGTAATTTATAGTTTAAAGACGAGTATAGCGTTCTATTATATAGATATATAGCTACTTCTAAAGCCTTACTATAAAAGTACTTAGGAAAATTAGACTCTAGTAGTAAGGTATATACTTTATTAAGTAGAGTTCTATTTAGTCTCTCTATAAGCCTATTTTATTTAGGATTATAAGAGCTACTTAGTTTATATTTTATACTACTTTCTTTAAAGAGACTCTCTATTAGATATAAGAATAGGTTAGTATAGGTAGAGTTAGGTCTAAACCTATCTTCTTAGTAATCGATATAGGTTAGAGTAGATACCTATTAAAGCTTAATAGGTAGTACCTATAACTAGAAAATATAGATTAGAGTATATATCTATATAGGTACCTATAGTAGTATAGGTATAGATATACTAAAATCTATATATTTTAAGTCTCTAAGTATATAAAAGTAATAATAGATACTAACTATATATACTAACTATAGAGATAAGAGGAAATAAAGGTTTTATAGTATAAAAGAAGAAAGTAATCTTATATCGTTTACTATAGTTATAATATAATTTAATACTATACTTCTACTACGTAGCTAGGTATCTCGAAGTAGCTTAAATATTATTCCTTATATTAAATATAATATATAGTACTATACTACTTTGAATAACTCTTATTATATATAATACTTTATATATTAAAGATTTACTAAATAAGCTTTATATTCTTCTACTAGATCGTAACTCGCTTTATATAGATAGCGTAGAGGTTAGTATCTATATAAGTTAGTATAAGCTACTAAATAGTAATATAAAAGAATATATACTCTTAAAAATCTTTATTACCTAGAGCTCTACTACCTCTTATAACGCTTCTAGTATACTAGCCTAAAAGTATAGATCCTACTTAAAGTTATAGATAACCTCTCTTACTAGTTACTAGAAAGGAAGCTTATTAATAAGTAGATCTCTAGATCTCTAAAACTTCTAAATCTTCTATAGAGCTAAAGCTATAGTAGATTAGTATACTAAGTATATTTACTAACTATATTTTAACTTACTATCTAGCTTATAGTAATAGAGCTTTCTTACTCTTATATCTATTAGAGCCTTCTTAGTAAGCCTACTAGCTCGTACTATATTCTAAGTATTCGACTATACTTTTAGAATATAGGATTTCTTTTTTATATTAAGTTTTAGACTATCTCTTCTCTTCGTTATTAGTACTATCTTATAAAGCGCTTTTTAGATAGTAGGCTACTTTCTACTAGAGCTCTTCCTACTAGTAGTAGATCTATTTATAGTAGAAGATCTATTATTCTCCTCTTTAGATATATCTTTACTATTATTATCTTATAGAATATTAGACTTCTCTTCTATAATAGTAGATATAATAGATAAGCTAATAAGAATTAAATTATTAGCCTATTCTTAAGACTAATTACTAGCTCTCTCTATTTAAAGATATACTAATAGAGTAGAAGAATATAATATTTAATTTACTAGTAAGAGTATATTATTTAGGTATAAGTATAGTAGCTTCTTATATAATATAATTAATAAAGATATAGTCGACTAGAAGTTCTATACTATATAAGAACGTAATAAGACTTTTATAATATTATATTTATTTAGAGTTATAGTCGTAAGATCGAAATTATAAGGTTCTAGTAAGAGCTAGAATCTAGAATCTAAAGCCTAAGATACTAATAACCTCTCTATTCTCTAGAGGAACTTACTATATATCTACTAAGATAATAGATTAGAAATATAGTTAGTATTTATAGTTAGTAGACTTATACTTCTACTAAACTATACTACTATCTTAGCTAGTAAATCTTATATAAATATAATAGTATAGCTATAGATCCTTAGTCTATAGTATAATCTACTTTATATAGATAGCTAGAAGATTAGATATCTTAAATTAAATAGTAAGGAACGCTTTAGCTATCTCTTAGAAGTATTCTAAGGCTACTAATTAATAGTATAGCCTACTACTAAAAGTAAGAACGATCTTATAGATAAGCTACTAGAATAGAAGATATTAGATATATAGATCTAATATACTCTATAATTTCTTAATCTAATAAAGTATAATAGTACCTAACTTAATAATATAATATTTATATCTACTATTATAAGATATACGCTTCTAATAAATATTTGTTTTTACTATAATAACTTTCTTCTAAAGCTTAATAGGCTTCTAAGTAGTACTCTCTAGAATAGCTACTTTTAGTAGACTATATAATTATAAATACTAAAGAGAGTTTAAAGAGATTAATACTTGATTATCGCTCTTATATAGAGTATTATAATTAAAGAATAGTATAAGAAATAAATAGTATAAGAAATAAAGAAAAGAGTAGAGATAGAAAAAGAAAGTAAAGAAAGAAGAAGTAGGTAATTAGAAAGATACTAAAACTTACTAAGATATTATAACCTATAGAATCTCGAGTCTAAAGAGATACTAAGAAACTTACTAGATCCTATATCTATACCTAAATAGAAAGATACTAAACTAGGAAAACTACTACTAACTACGACTACTAACTATAGATCTTATCTTAATTGATTTTAGAAGTATAGAACTAGAGAATAGTTATAGTCGATATTAGCTTACTAGATCTATATAACTAGATATTAGTATTAAATAATTAAAAAATAAGCTATTAGTTCTAAGTAGTACTAAATTTAGATCTATTCTATTAATAATAAATTATCTATAATACTAGAGAAGAGAATATTTTACTATATATACTAGATAGTATAAAATATATAAATATAAAGTAGTAATACTCTCTCTCTTTTCTAAGACTAATAGAAAAAGGCTAGTTTTAAAAGATTAGTAGAATCTTCTAAATCTAAAGAAAAACTTTCTCTATAATAGACTTAATAGTAGTATCTCGTTATTAGGCTTTAAAAGATCTTAAAACTAAATATTTATTCTTTTAATATATACTATAGGATTCTTAGGATTTATACTATTTTAGTAATTTATTAAGCCTATTAACTTATTAGGTAGTTTAAAGAGTTTTAGATCTAGTTTATAGATAGATAGGATAGTTCTTAATATAATAGCTAAAATTATAATATCTCTAGCTAATATATAATATTATATATAGTAGAGAAGATAAGTATAAATAAGTAAGTACTTCTTAAGAAGTTAAGATATTCTTTCTAGAATAAAAGCTAGGTCTCTATAATCTACTATTAGTCTTATATAATTAGCCTATATCTCTCTTTTTAAAATAATCTTTCTTCTATTTAGTAGATATACTATAGAGACCTAGAATAGGTAGACTTAATAGATATATTAGCCTATACTAAGATATAATCTAATAGTAAAGTACTAACTATATATACTAATAACTAATATTATCTAGAAATCTATATTAAAGTATCTAGAAGTAGCTCTACCTTAACGTTACTTCTACTTAGTTAGCCTTTAGATCTTAGATTTCTCTATTTTCTATAGATTCTAAACCTTACTTTCTAACTATCTATACTTATAACTAAATTCGTTATATATTACTATCGCTTATCTAACCTATCTAATTCTACTACTATTTAGTAAGTAACTATTATAGCTATTAAGCGCGATACTTTTAATATTAATTATTATAGAAATACTATATTAGAAGCGTAAGATAGAGTCTCTTTCTAAACTCGAGACGAAATATATAAGACTTACTATAACGAGAAAGGATATTAAAGACTACTCGATTAATCTAAATATACTACGCGACTATATATATACTTAAGCTATAGATAAAGATAGAGCTAAAGAAGACTAAAAATATAAAGTAAGAAATTAAGCTTTTAGTTATTTTAAGATAAAGTAAATAGCTATACTACTAGAGTAGAATAGCTTTAATAAGGATATATAGAAGACGTATATTAATTAATAGAAACTAGTCTATAGAGTAAGCTTTACTAAATAATAGTAAGTCTCTATTATACTATTACTTATATAGTTAGTAAACGTAATTAGTATATATAGTTAGCGCTAATATTATATAGAGAGAGAAAGGCTCTTAAGAAGCTAGAAGAAAAGAAATCTTCTAAAGACCTTACTTAGAAAGATAAAGAAGATTAGTATATCGAGCTCTACCTTCTATATAGAGAGATTAAGAGAAAAGAGAATATATTAGAAGAATTTAAAAAGAAAGATAGTAGTATATAGGTTTAGATACTATTAGATCCTTCTAAGTTATAGAGAAACTCTATAAATATCGTTATTAATAACCTACTAAGCTTGTCTTAAGAGAAGGATATTTAAGCTAAGTATACTATTAAGCTATCTACTAGTACGCTAGGCTCTACTAACTATAGTAGAGCGACTTATTAATACTAGTATAAGGTAATTAGCGAGTTCTAGTCTAAGATTAAGGCGCTAGATAAACTTATAGCTATATAAGTATATAGTAATAGCGTAAGTCTTCTTATCTATTAGAAACTTCTATCTACTAATATAATATAGAGATTCTCTTTTATAATACTATAGCTTCGAGGTCTAGCTATCTTACTTTAGATATTAGTACTAGAAGACTAAGTTAAGATATATCTACTAGCTATCTTAAGCGCTAAATATATTTACTAACTATATACTAATTAACTATAGTTATATATTACTAATAGCGTTTTACCTATACTCTACGATATCTTTTAGCTAGAATACTAGACTATACTATATAATATTCTTAGCTAGAAGGCCTCTCTTATTAATTACTTCTTAATTCTTATTAAGTATCTTAGATAGCTAATTCTTACTAACTATAATTAGATTATCTATAGATTCTCTATATCTACTATATCTATATAGTAGAGATAAAACACGAAGCTTACTTATAGTATATTTAATAAATAATATATACTTAATAAGAAAGAGACTTTACTTAAAGCTATAGTCGAGAGTCTAGTTTAAGCTAGATTTAAGAGTAAGTAGGCTAGTATTAGCTTTTCGTCTATTATTATAGATCTAATAGATCCTAGCGTACTTAATCTAGATATTAGTACTAAGTTCTTAACTAGTCTATCGTTAGTAGATAAGAGGCTTTACTATATCTAATTAGTATAATTTAGGCTTCTCTATAGATAAGAACTACTATAGAGATTATACTAGAGTAAAGTTATAGTATATTTTATAGATAGTCTAGAACTCTCTTCTTTCTTACTTTTATAATTTAGTCTATCTTTATCTTCTTTAACTCTTCTAGTTTTAATATTACTATCTATAAATACGCTATCTTTATAACGAAATCTATCGCTAGCTACTAGAGGACTTAGGTCTAGTACTTAACTAAGATAACGATATTAAGATAGCCTTTTTAGAGACTTTTTATAATTCGGATCTAGTCTAATAGTATCTTCTATATAACGATATATAGTATTATAGTAGAGCTCTAGTAGACTATCTACTATCTTTAAAATTCTAATTAATATACCTATATCTTCTCTAGACTAGACTTAAGTAAATAGAGTATATCTATAATAGAAAGAGTATAAAATAGACTTTAAAGACTAGTATATACGACGATAGTAAGAGGTATAAGGTCGCTATAAGTATAAGTTTAGAAGATAAAAGACTATACTTATTAAATAAGAGAGTATCTATTTCTCTTATATCTAGAAGTTTTTCGACTAGAGGATTAATATCGAGGATATCTTACTAAAAGTAGTCTACTAAGGTTATAAGACCTCTTTAGCCTATCTAGGCCTTCGTAATAGTATAAGTAGTCTTAATTCTTATCTTTAGTCTAAGAAGTACGAGTAGGTATTTAAGAGAAAAGGAATATAGCTAGAGTATATCTAGTAGTATAAAGACTATACTATAAGTTTCTACTAACTATATTTACTAACTATATTATTAAGCTTATATAGTTAGGCTTAAAATTATAAGAGTTACCTTAGCGACCTAGACCTAAGTATTAATAACTTCTCTATAGTATCTATATAAATAATTATAGTATATAGCCTACTACTTAATTTCTTCGAGAATCTTATAGTCTACTATATATATATATATATCTTAACTCTAGTCTCGAATTATCTTTCTACTCTAATAAGATAATTAAGGCTCTTCTTTAAGAGATCTAAGAGAGATCTAAGAAAGACCTAAAGGCTATACTAGCTAGAATCTTTAAGGTTACTATCGTAGTCGATAGCTAGTAGTCTAGTAGTATAAAAGCTTTATTCCTTACTATCTATATCTACTAGATCGATACTAATTAGGTTTAGTATAAGGCGATATTAGACTTTCTCTATATTACTAGTAGATATACTAGAGAGTAACTTTCGAAATTACTCTTTAATATATTATAAAGGTTTAGCCTTAGAGACTAACTAATCGCTCTTATATACGATAACGCTAGAAATAATAGTATACTCTATAGGTCTATATATATCTTACTAATATCTATTCGATCGATACTAACGTAAGCTAGTATTAAGGCTATTAGCCTTTACTTTATAGAGTATAGTATAAAAATTATAAAGCCTTCTATTTCGATTAAAGAGCTTATAGAGCTAGTAGTACTAGAAGTTTAACTAGACGAGATAAATCCTCTCTCTAATATTAAGGCTATTAAGCCTACTATACTAGCTATAATTCTAGAATAGTATAGTACGTAAACCTATAACTAACCTAGAAGTAGTAGTATATAAGTCTATATATAGGTCGTAGAGCTAGAGTCGAGCGATAGCCCTACGTAGTAGTTAGTAGTAGGTATAGTAGGTAGATTAGTAGCGTGCCTATAGCGCGTCGTCGTAGAGGTGTACGTCGGTAGCTATAGTAGACTATATAGGCTATAAGCCTATTAGGATCGCGTAGTAGTAGCGCTAGTAGAAGATAGGTAGGAAGTAGAATAAGTAGTTAAATAGTACTATATTATATAATCGCTAAGTAGTAACCTAAGTAGTCCTCTCTAACCTCCGTAGTAGTAGTATAAAGGATAATAGTCTATATCCTCTATAGTAAGCTCGAAAATCGCTCTTATACGCCTAGGTAGTAGTAGCTACTATAGGCCTACCTACTAGGTATAGAGACGCCTACTACGTTATATCCTTCTCTCTATAGAAGTCTTACTAGAGACATTATAAACAATAGTATAGAGTATTATAGAAACAAGTTATCGTCTCTCCTAAACTCCTCTCTATACCTCTATATCTCTATACCTTACTAGTCCTCGCGCTACTCTATTAGGCCCCTAGAGGCTAGATAGAATCTACGCCTAGCCGCCTAGTTATTATCGGCCTACTCGAAGAGCTCTCCTATATTAGTAGTAGTAGAGAAGTTAGCTACTAGTCGCTTTATAAAATCCTTATTATTAGTATAGAAGCTAGTCTCTAGGAATATTATAGTCTCTAGGTCTTTAATATAGGCTATAAGGACGCGATAGTTACTTAGCGTAGTCTTATAGTAGGCCTCTAAATAGGTATAGAATACGTTAGTATAGTAGGTAATCTAGCCTATAGTATCGAAGACTACTATAGGATCGTCCTAGCGTCGTATACCTATAAGGGCCTAACTAAGATATATAGCTAGTATTAACTTATCTAAAGTAGAGAAGTAGTAGGAGATTACTCTATAGTAGTTAGAGTAGCTAGATAGCGAGGTATACCTAGATATAAGGTCGTAGTAAGCGTCTCGTAGCTAAGAGTACGTACTAGAAGCTTCTCTAATCTCGAGGTAGTTAGTATCTAGGTCTACCTTATAAAACCAAGGTAGGATAGTTATCTACTTATCGACCTTGTTTTCCTTAGAGCTATATAGTAGTATAGAGGACGACATCCTAGCCTCTCTCTACTTTACTAGTACTATAGACTATCCTCTAGTATATTTCTAGGTAGGACTTAGTAGGTTAATATCTTTCTTCTATACGTACTACTCCTTAATATCCTCTACGAAGCCCTTACTAAGTAATTCTCTATCTCCTAGTCTCTCTACCTATACTATAAAAACTCGTTAGTAGTATAGATCTTTAACTAATTTAGTATAATTAGTATAGGTCTTATTTATAAAGGAAACTATACTCTAAACTTGCGATATACCGTAGCCTCTAGCTATGTCTATAATACTAAGGTCGATATACTAGAAACCCTTATAAGACTAATCGGACCTATCCTTAGTTAGTAGATAGGTATACTTAGTATAGTACGAGTAGGAAACTAGATTCGTAGTATAATCTAGTTAGTAGTAGATATATATTATCTAGTATATAGGGTCCTAGCGGATTAACTACTAAATACCGCTATAGAACATGTTTCTATACTAGCCTATATTACGATTTCTACTAATCTTACGTAGATACTAGTCGTATATAGTAAACTTCTTACTAATTAGGTCCTTAACTAGCTCTAACTAACTAAACAAGTCGTACGTAACTATACCTTCTCTAAAGTATACTTCTAGTACTAGCTTTAGTAGCTTACTCTTGTCTATAATATAGGTAACTAGATTAGTATAGGTAAAGTATCTAGGTAGGTTATTATATTTTATTCCTTTAGTAGCTAAGTAACGTAGGGCACTTAGAGTATCGCTAGAGTAGGCCGCTCGGCGTTATACTAAAAACTAATTTAGGTACTCTACTTAGAGTTTAACTAAATCCTAGGTACGTATATAGAGTCCAAATCTCTAAAATAGCGTCGATTAGTCGACCTTACTATTCTTAAAGCCGAACGCCTCTCTAGTAGTATTTCGTAGGTACTAGAAGTAGAGACTATACTTGTTTAGGTTAACGTTTTTTAAACTATACTCTTTAACCTTTATAGCGATAAGCGCTTCGAAGACCTATATCTTTAAGCCTTAGGTATTAATAGTAGCGTAGAGTAGTCGGTTTTATCTAATATTATAGTAGTTATAGAGGTAAGAGCTACTACTAAGTAGAGAAGATAGGCCTAGGTCGCTAACCTTACTTAGGCGCGAGTTAACGCTAGAGATTTAGTAGCTTCTAATAGATATAGGAGTAGACGCGCTACTTTCTATAGTTAAGTAGCGCTAATTTCTAGTTAGGCCTCTAGAGCTAGATAGACCTACGAGAGTAGTAGTAGCTTTCTTAGTATCTTCTTAGATCTTAGTAGCTCCTCTTATAACTCGAGTTAATACTACTACTAAAGAAGAGGCCCTCTCTCTACCTAAGAGCCTATCTATAGCTAGTAGAAGTATCTCGACGAGCTAGATAATTCTATCCTTAAACTATAGATTACGCTCCTTTATTAACTACTTTACTTTATTACCTAAGGTATTAACCTACTAAACCTTCTCGCGTCCTTCTATACTCTTTAGCTTAACGAAATCTAAGTCGATAGAGTAGTATTCCTTTAAGCGATTATTAGCTAGGTTAAGGAGGCGCTAAAGGATAGCCTTAGCGAGTAGGTACGTAGTAGTATCTATATTAAGCTTGTTTATAGTAGCGCTACCTATATAGGCTAAGAAGTTCTTACCGTCTTTAGATAATTCTCGAGGTATAGACGAATAGTTTTACTATTTCTATATCTTATACTCTACTCTGTCTCGATACGAGCGAAGATATAGTTAATTACCTATTAACCCTTTACTCTCTACTATATAGCGTTCTTAAAACTTAGGTTTAACTACTTTAACTCCTTATTAGAAGACTTCTTATTAATCTTCTTAATTCCTTTCTAGAGTAGACGCGCTATATTATATAGCCTAGAGAAGACCCGGTCGTAGTAATTAATAATCTCTATCGCTACTATATACCTCTCTACGTTATCTTTAATTATAGCTATACTAGTAATAACGTCCTTAGTTCGTATAGTATTCTAGATAATATTTCTTATCTAAATAGAGAGGCCGTTTAGGCTATTTAGGTTAACGTTACCTAGTACCGATATAGTATAGGTACTAGTACGATTACGCCTAGTAAATCGACTCGAGGTAGTAGAAGTAGGAGGAGGTTATTAGTAGTCCTAATAACTATTAGCGAGTAGTAGTAGGAAGTTAAGATTAAGAAGAAGATAGAGAGGTAGCTAGTTACTTAAGTATCTAGTCCTATAGAGTAAATAAAGGTTCTAGAGAGTAGTAGGGTTAATAGAAAGTAAATAGCGACTAGAGTAAATAGGTAATAATAGTAAGTAATATAAGATAGGTAAATATAAAGTAAACCGGTAAAGTAAACTAGTAAATACTTCGTAAAGTAAAGTAAAAAGTAAAGTAAAGTAATCTACGAGGAAGGCGCGTATTATAAGTAAAATAAAGGAAATTAATAAAGGAAACTATATATCCGCGACGACTAGAAGTAGTAAGAGAGTTATATATAACCCTTCTCTCTCTTATCTTTTCTTCTCTTTCTTAGAATAGTTAAGTAGTATCTAGATATCGTAGCCCGACTAAGTAGGTTAATCGTCTATATTATCGTCCTCGCTACTACCTAGCGTAGCTAAGGCTCGATATCTAGGTATACTCTTTAAAGATTCCTTATTATACGACGTAGGTAATACTATACTATTTAGGTCTTCTAAGATATAGGAAGTAGTATCTTCCTTATACTCTAAGACTCTATATAGCTCTCGCTACTAGAAGATAAGCTTGTCCGATCGCGATATCTTAAGATCGTCTTAGTAGATTATAACTAACTATCCTTTAGTAAACTTAGCGTAATCTACGTATCTAGAATTATCGTAGTAGTTCTTAGCTTCTTCTTAGATACGCGTCTATCGCTCTAAGATATTAGTCTCTATATCCTATATAGCCTTAAGCGCTTTAGCCTAAAAAGTAATTAGCTTCTTATACGTACGAACCGATCCCTAATCCTTAACTCTAAAGATATAGTATTCTAACTCGATAGGTAGTACTACCTCTCTACTAATTATTAGCTTAGTAGAGGTCTCGCTAGTACTACTATTATAAGTAGTACGCTCTACCTATAGTACAGCTAGAAGGTATAGTATCTAAGCCTATAAACCGCTCTTAGATAACTTAAATAGAGTAGATAGGATAGTCTTATATCCTACCTCTATAATAGTAGCGCTCTATAGCTAGTAGATAGAAATCCTCGGCCTCTTTACGCTATACGTAGTAAGAAGCGTAGAAACCTCTATACTATTATTAATATTAGTATTATCTAGTATAATCTTAAATAGCGCGCTCTATTAGTAGTATATATTCTTCTAAAGAAAGTTAGTAATCTACTTCGTAGATATCTTCTTAGTAGTACTATCCTCTCGCGTAGTATAATAGTAGATCTTAGCCTCTAGCTATCGTAATACTCCTTCTCTAGTAATAATTAAGAACTCGCGCTTATCGATATAGACGCTATCTATATACTAGCGCTCTCCTATAGTTTAGATTTATACCTCTACTATAGAGCTAGGTCGAGGTATACTATTCCTTAGATTATAGTCCTCGTACTAGTAGAAATATATAGCGTATTACGTATATATACTGTCCTACTAGTACTTCGACCTAAGGATATAGTATATAGAATCGGCGTTCCTATAACTACTAGACTTATAGATCTCCTTAACGATTAGTTTCTATATCGTATCGTCTTTAATAACTCTCTACTAAGAGGCCTATCTATATAGCTACTAGTATAGCTTCTTATCGATAACTAAGAACTTCTTAGCTATCTTATTAAAGTAGTAGTACTCCGACTTAGATATATAATTCGAGCGTCTTCTACGAAGTAGGATAAAGGCGACGGCCTTAGCCTAGTACTTCTATACGTCTAGGTCGCTATTAACGTCCTCCTAGAAGATAGAATCGAGATTATCTCTATCGAGCCTCTAGGGCCGGATAGAAATCCTAGACGTATATACTTAGAAGAAGGCTTTATCTATAAGAGCTTCTTTATCCTCGTCCTCTATAACCTTATCCTTAGTACTAGTTAGCCTCCTAGATAGCGTATTAGGACTAGTATACTTCCTACCTAGAACGTACCTAACTTTAAACGTAAAGAGCTAGATCTATACGATCTATTACGTAACTATAGTATTAGGCAAGTCCGTAGCTCCTTTATTAAGCTAGTAAACGAGCGTGTTAGTATCTACTTTAAGAATAAAGTGTACTCTAAATAGCTAAGGCTTTAACTTAGTAAGTACCTTCTTAACTCTAAGGTATTCCTTCTTATTAGCGCTATATCCTCTCTAGGTAGTATTCTACGTACTACTCTCGTACCTAGCTAGGTATCTTTATCTATTAACTATCTATATAAGGATCGCTCTCTATCCGATCTTACTAGTATCTATAGCTACGATAATCTCGCTAGCTACCTTACTATAATTAATAGCTACTAAGATAGGAGCCTAGATTAGATAATAGACGTAGGTCTACTTCGCCTTCTTATAAATAGGCGTCTAGACGAATTCCTCGTCCTTCTTTATAAGCCTATATAGTAGGATCGTTATAGTAGTAAAACCTAGGATCTAAATATAGAAGTAGATAACTATACTAACGAAAATACGTACTTCCTTCTAATTAGTTAGCGTCGGCTAGTTAACTAGATTAGCTACTCGTATAGTATCTAGATAGCGTCCTATAGTATCGGTAACGTATCCTACTACCTTGATCCTTAGTATTAGAATTTGTAACTTCTTAACTATAATAGTTATACTCGCGCGCTTAATGTCCGTAATTACTATATTAAGGTTAACGATATACTCTATAATATACCTATAGAGGCCCGGTTCTAACTCCTTATTATTATAAGTAGTCTTTAGATCCTTAACTCTAAAATTATTAAGGAATAGTAGTACTCTATAGGATAGGTAATTAAATAGTATATAGTTAACTATATAGACAAACTAGGTAATAGAATTAGTCGCTTCTTACGGAATAGTAGTTATCTAAAGTAATCTAAAGGCGTAGTCGAATCTAGTAAGGTCCCTACTCTCTAGGTCTAATAGAACTTAGTTATAGCTAGAGAAGATATTAAGTATACTAGCTACCTAGTAACTAGTAAAATACTTAGAAAATAAGTCTATATTAGGAGGCAGGTACGTATCTCTAATCGTAACCTTATTAATTAACTATATATCGTTAATTAGACGATATAAACCTATATCCTTCTTAGCGACTAGAAAGTATAGATTACGATAGGCCTCGTAGCTAAACTTAAGAGTTCCTATATCTAGGCGCTTCTATAGTATCTACTCTACTATAGTACGAAGAGATAGGTTCAAGTAGAATCCTAGGTGTTACTATAGTATATACTCTACTATATAGATTATATAAGGAGGCGCTACCTTAGCGCGAACTCGCTTAAGATAAGCGAACTCGGTCGCTAGTACTACTTCTTAGTTAAAGAGTATCTCCTCTAGTATCTAGCGCTCTCTAGGTTATAGTTCTACGCTAGTATTAACGCCTACTATTACTTCTAGAGTTAACCTACTCGCCTTTAGTAGGTTAGAGAACTTCTTAATAAGGTACTTACTATTAAATAGCCCTATACCTAGTAGTATTTTACTTTCTCGCGCTAGCTACTCCTACTTCTAACGATAGTTACTACTAGCGCTACTACTATCTATCTAGTTCACGCTTAGGTCTATAGGCTTAACCTTGTTTACCTTATATTTATTTATAGTAAAGGCTTGAACCTTTAGGTAGGGATTCTATAGATAGTAGTATATAGAAGTATAATATATCCTAATATAGCTAGCCTACCTATTATACTCTACTACTATAAGGATCGTATTATCTAAAAGGTTATCGCCTCTATCCTCGATCGTAGTAGATAACTAATCGTCGCTCTAGGTATCGAGATTTTAGTCTAGCCCTAGGAGCTAGATAGAATTAAGGCGTCCTATTAGGCCTAGTCTTCCTATTCCTACTAGAGCTATATAGTAGGTAGATATCGTAGTAGCTAGCCCGAGTCTACCTACTATTTTAAAGCGCTACTCTTACTAAGAAACTTATCGATAGTCTAGTATCTCTAGGTCCCGACCGTATCTATAAAGGTAACCGACTCGCTATTCCTATAATAGATAGTACCTTCCTAGGTACTATCGTTATAGTTCTTAGACTATAGGCGGACCTTTATTATCTACACTCTATTTAAGAGAACCGGTACTAGTTTAGCGTCCTTAGAAGATACTAAGATAAAGACCGGTATAATGTATTTAACGCTGAAAACGTTAACGTTTACCTTTCTATAGATACCTACTATCCGAGCTAGATCTCCTATAGTAGATAGGTTAATCTCTAGAATATCTGTCTAAATAGCTAATCTGTACCTTCTAGCTACTACTTAGTCTATTACTATAGACTTAGTACCTTTATTAATTAAGCCGTCCTTAGTACTAAGCTTACTATTTAACTAAATATCTACCTAGATTAGAGACGCTACGAGGACGTCTCGAGTAACGCTAGATAGGTCGACTACTACTAATTACTCGTATAGCTCCTTCTACGGATTAGCCTTACTAGTATATACTATAACGCCTCTATTAATAGTAACTATATTATATCTTATATAAGGTTTATACTAGCCTTTAGGTACTAATTCCCTAAAGAGAGAACATACTTAGTATAGTAGTAACCTCTGTCTCTATATCTTAGTAGGTAGCCTATTATTAAATTATTAGCTAAGTTCTATACTAGCTATATAGACATCTATAGTTTAGCGAGTAAGAGCTTTCTATAACTCGTCGTTATCTATATAGATAGAAGCCTATAGTCCTTTAAGCGATAGCTTAATACCTCTAAGTATAATATACTTAGTAAGTATAATAGGAAATAGGGTCTATAGTAGACGACGTAGTAGCTTTGTCTCTAGCTTCTAAGCTCTTAGAGCTATATCGTCCTCTACGCGTACCTTAGACCTTACCTAGTTATCTAGCTTCTACTTCTTAGAGGCTTTCTTTACTTTACGAATAGAAGGCGTAACCGGAGTAGGTTCCTCGTCTTCTATATCCTTGTTAATATAGTCGATAGTACTATCTTCTAACGTCTAAGACCTAGTAGTATCTTACCGCTACTAATCCTCTTCGTTTACCCTATCGACTAAGTCGTCGTATATATCCTTAAGCCTTTCCTTACGAATACTATACCTAGTCGGCCTATAGGTATACGTAGTATTATACTAAGCCTAAATTCTCTCTTTAAGTACCTTCTCTTAAGACTTCTAAATTATAGGTACTAGCGCTCGCTTCTCGGCCTCCTTAGCCTTGCCCTTACTAATCTATACTACGTTAGTATAGATAGGCGCGTCCTTATCTTCTAAATCCTTAACCCTAGTATATCTCCTATTAAGGTCCTACTCTACGAAGTATACTTTAGGCCTAGGAATACTAATAATCTACGTAGATCGCGCGTAGTTAACTTATACGACCTTTAGCGCGCCTATCTAGGTAGTTAGGCTCCTAGGGCCGGATAGCTTTAATAGTACTATAGGCGTATTCTAGTAATCTAAGATATCGCGAGGCGTCTAATTAGAGCTTCTCTTAATAGAACCTAGAACTACTTACGTTATATCGTAGCTAGTCTACTATTAACGCTACTTATCGCTTACTAGGTAGTCTAGGTACTCTATAGCCTAGCCTCCTATCCTATAAAGACGTAACGCCTAGTTAATATAGAAGATCTAAGGCGTTATCCTATCCTATTTTAGATACTAGATTATAATAACCTTACTATTTATATCTATAACTATTAACCTCTTATTAATATTACGAGTTAACTATCCTTACGTAATTATATACTCGATTAATAAGTAGAAGTTAGCTATATAGCCTAATCTATAGTAGATATAGTAGCGACCTTTTATATACTCCGCGACCTATAGCGAAATATACTCTAAGTACGCCCTAATCGTTATAGCCTACTATTACTACTAGTTACTATTATCTTAGATAGTAGGCGATATATATTACCTAGTAGGTTAGATAGGCGTAGAGGCTAAGCTATATCCGCCTTTCTACTTTAGAAGTATTAGATTATTAATAGTTAACTTATTAAAGTTATAGACTAGGTCGTTATTAGTCTATATTAGTCTAACTATAACTTCTATAGCTTCTATAGGTCGGCCTTCTATAATAGACTTCTATAAGGACTTAAGTTAACTATAGTTACGAGCCTACTCTATCTAGAAACTATCTTCTTCTTTAATAAGGTCCTTAGCTAACTTAAAGATCTTCTCGAATAGTTTATAGGTCTCTAGCTTATATAGATAGATTCTATACTTAGTATAGAGTTTCTTAGATATCGCTACTAGTACTCTATTTAGTAAGAGCCTTAATCTCTTACGCTTACTTATATCTTCTAGGTTAATAGAGTCTAAAGTAAGATAGAACTAGCGAAGGAACTCTTTCAAGTTATTATCTTCTACCTTCCTCTTTTAGTAGAGCTACTCTAGGTACTCTCTAGATCGAATAAGATAGTAGGTATTACTCTTAATAAAGTAATTAAGGAAGGTAGTCTCGAATATCTCTTATAACTTATACTCTAAACGCTAAATCTCTAGACGTAGTATAATATAGTAGTTAATAATAAGGCGCTTAATAGTGTCCTCGTACGAAGGCTCCTAGAGACTATAGTACTTACTTATTAACTTAAACCGCTCTAGGAACTTAGTAGTATTTTCTCTAGTAAAGTAGTAGTTTTAATTAGTGCCTAGTATAGGCAGCTTTAGTTTGTTCGCTTCGAGGACTTACTATAAGAGAGAAGCGAACTCTAGCTAGGTACCTATTATAGGTTACTAAGTAGGTCCTAACTAAGCTAGCTATCCTCGAGTATCGATATATCCTTCTACTAGAACGCTATCTATAGACTAGCTCTTTACCTTAGTATTATTAGATATCTAGCCTTCTATAAGAGAAGATATAATAGGCTAGTTACTTTAGAAGTAGTAGCTTATAGTAAGTTAGGTAAGGTAGTAATAGTCGTATTCGTCTACCTCTTCTATAGGCGCGAAAACAAATTACTCCTTCGGTCTATAGGTTAAAGAGATCTAAGGACTCGATATATAACGCTCTAGCGCGCTTGATTCCTTATTAGGCCTCTAGGAGCTAGACTATCTACGCTAGAGGCGTACGTTAGGCAATTTTAACTAAGCTAGTAACCTTAACTATTTCTCTAACTTTCTTAATATCCTCTATCCTAATATAGATATTAAGGATAAATCTTTTATAGCTTCTAGGAAATAGCTACCTTATAGGTAATCTATAGTAGCTCCTTCCTAGTTAACTAATAATTCTAATTTCCTTAGGTAATTCGAGGCCTAGCGCCTCTTCTTAGCTAGTTTTTTAGTATTAAACGTATACCCGTATACGTTTATAGCCTACGCTATATAGAGTCGGTCGTTACCTTCCTCGCGCGCTAGTACTATAGTAGTTCCTAAGACGTTTCTTTATTCTACCTATAATCCTTATAGTACTATATCTTCTTATATAATAAGTCTTTACGCTAAGGCCGCGTTACCTTAGACGTATTACGCGCGATATAGTACGACTTCTAGTTCCTTATAAGGCGTATAGTAGCTCTACCTTCGGCTCCTTATATAGTACGTAAACCTATAACTAACCTAGGAGTAGTAGTATATAAGTCTATACATAGGTCGTAGAGCTAGAGTCGGGCGATAGCCCTACGTAGTAGTTAGTAGTAGGTATAATAGGTAGATTAGCGGCGTGCCTATAGCGCGTCGTCGCGAAGGTATACGTTAGTAGCTATAGTAGGCTATATAGGCTATAAGCCTATTAGGATCGCGTAGTAGTAGCGCTAGTAGAAGATAGGTAGGAAGTAGAATAAGTAGTTAAACAATACTATATTATATAATCGCTAAGTAGTAACCTAAGTAGTCCTCTTTAACCTCCGTAGTAGTAGTATAAAGGATAATAGTCTATATCCTCTATAGTAAGCTCGAAAATCGCTCTTATACGCCTAGGTAGTAGTAGCCGCTATAGGCCTACCTACTAGGTATAGGGACGCCTACTACGTTATAATAGTTTCTATATTTTACTTACGTAATATAGCTTACTATAAAGACCTTTTTTATATAACTATAAATAATATATATTAACGATCTATAAGAGTTTTAGGACGATAAGAAAGATTAATAAGCTCTAGAAAGATTTTAAAAAACTAATATAGTAGCTTCTCTTAAAAGACTATCTAAACTTTTATTTAAGATATATTATAGTTATAGTCGACGATTATAGTTAGTAAGTATAGTTAGTACTTATTAATCGTTCTAGATCTATAGGTTTATAGTATAGATAAATTCTAGTTCTTAGTGTTTTAAGAGCTTTATAGATCTCTAAAAAGAGTATCTAAAGAATCTATATCTCTATCTAAAGGCTTACGTACGCTAGTAAAAGTATTCTATAACGAGACTACTATAAGTAATATAAGATATAAGGACTTATTAGAGCTCGTCTACGATAATACTATCTTAGTTTAGTCGACTATATAACTTTATCGATAAATTTATTAAATATTAGTCGCTACTAATACTTATACTATCTAATATCGACTAGTAATAGTTAGAATACCTTATATCTCTAACTATACTCTTCGCTTAGGCTACTACCTACGTTAGTATAATAAGAAGCTCTAGCCTCTATCTAGTCCTTAGCTACTATAACTCTCTTTTCGATATTCTAGATAAAGTAGATAAGAAACTTAAGTATAAGAAAGAGGCTTAGAAGGTCTTCCTCTATAAGGTACTAGATAAAGTATATACTAAGCTCTTTTAATATTACTAATAGACCTAGTAATAGTTTAGAGACTACTATAGTATAGTAGTACTACTATATTCTACGATTAAGAGTATATTCTAGAAGCGAGATACTTTTAATAACGATAGTTTAGAAAATCTCTACTAGAGTATATTATATATAGAGTAGTTAAAGTATTATAAAGCTTTATCTAGTACTATATAAGCTTCGAAATAGTAGCCTTAAGGTATATAAAGCTTTTTAACCTTCTTTACTATAAGGATCGATAGCGACGATAATAAAGTTTAACTAGTACTAGATATAGCCTCCTTAGTCGAGCCTAATAATAAACTAGAGCGCTATTAGAAAGTAGACTTCTTATATATAGATAGAATAGATCTTATAGATATATAGCTAGCTCTTACTAATATATTCTCTACTATATCGAAAATAGCCTAGAATATTCTATATATTCTAGTAGTAGATACTAGATACGAACGAGATTTTAGTATTATACGTTATTAGAACTACTATAATCAGATATATAATCTAGATACCTTTACGTATATTATACTCTTATAATATCGATATCGCGATTATAAGTATAATATAAGAGTAGTACTTACTATAGAAGTATCTACTCTTTATCCTAATTTAGAACTTACTTATAATTAGATAGATATAGTCGAGGAGTAGAATAAGAAGGTTAAAAACGAAATCAAGGCTATAATACGCTCTATAGAGAAGCTTTAAGAGCTAGAACGTAGCTACTAACTACGTCTACTAACTATTAATAGATAATAAGTACTCTAATACTAACTTCCTAGATAGGTATAAGAGTAGTTATTATAGAATAAGACTTGTTTAGATAGTAATAGTCTTATAATATATAGGTAAAATAGTAGTAACGAGCTTAAACTAGTAGTCCTAGGACTAAGAGCTTATACTAGGACTATAGGATATTAAATTAATTAAGTAGAGTAAATATTACTATCTTAGAAACGAACTACTACCTTACTTTTATACTAAAGCTACTAAGTATAGTATATAGGTAGGCCTTTACCTTACTAATTCTCTCTTTCTTAGTATCTAACTAGATACCTAACTATCTATAGAACCTACTTAGAATTACTTAAAACTAGCTAGTTTTCCTATTAAAATCTATTAAACTTTTAATTAGAGGCCTATTAAATAGTTACCTTCGTTAACGATAACTACTAAAAATAGCTTCTTAGATTTAGTTATCGTTTACTAGACGCTACTCTTCTACTATATCTATAGAGGTCTTCTTAGGAATAGCTTCTCTCTTCTTTAATACTAATACTTCTAAGTTACTACTCGCGCTTATAAAGCTAGCTTTACTAAACGCGTACTTCTTAATAGCTATAACCTTTATAGAGAAGGTAGTAAATTAAGCTTTAGCTATAGTCTACTACTTAGCTATATAGACCTTAAACTCCTTCTTACTTATATTAAAGATCTTCTTTAATTCTATACTTACTATCTAATCTACCTATAAGACTTAGCCTACTAAAGTATTAGAAATTAGGCCTAGGCTACTTAGTAGTACTTTAGTAGCGAAAGGTTTTAATACTCGTATAAGGTAGATAGTACCTAAAGCTATAAAAGATATTCGCTTATAATAAAGATATACGCTATAGACTATAGAGACGTTAATACGATTACTATTAGATAGCTTATCTAATATATAACTCTTAGAGTAGGCTAGAAGTACTATTAGAATTATACGATACTCTTCGTCTATACGAGTATACTACTAAGAGATATAGAGGTACGAAATAACTAGCGAGCCTATATTAGTATAAGGATTCTTCTAACTAAGATTAAGGTTAGCTTTTATATCGTTAGTAATTACTAGAGCTATAGTTTCGACGAAGCCTATACTATAGCTTTACTTATTAGAGATAATATACCTTACTAGTAACTTTACCTCCTCGTAGTTAAAGAACTTATTACTAATTATATTAGAGGTTAGTAAAAGTCGTCCTCTATCGCTAGTATCGTCTAGAGAGATAGTAAACTAAGCCTAATTAAGGCCTTTTCTCTTAAGTAATATATTCTTATTTAAGATAATATACTAGAAGCTATTAAGGAAGTTAGAACTAGTCTTATTATAGAAGATATAAAAGGTAGTAGATAGGTAGGCTATATATTCGATAGTCGTATATAGGATAGTAACTAGCTAATATAGCTATAGTAAAGGATACTAGTAGAGAAGCTATTAAGATAGCGAATACTATATACTACGAGACTAACTATACTAACTAATAGCTATACTATACTATCGATATAGTATAAATTCCTACTATATAGCTCTAAGTAAGGAGTCTAGAATCTAAAATAGAGCTCTAGTAGAGAGAGAATAAAAGAGGAAACTATAACTAGTCTAGAAATCCTTATTACTATCGCTATCTAAGAGCTCCTAAGCCTTCTAACGAATATTAGAAGTAACTCTTAGGTCGACTTTAGCTATAGAGAACTAAAAGAGGCTAAGATAACTTTTATCTATATTATATATTAGAGCGTTAATATCGTCCTCTAGTTCCTAAGTATTAGTATCTTTCTTACTATAACGAGTATATCCTACTAGCTTAGAGAAGAAAGTATTCGCTTCTAGCTTAAACTACGTCTGATTTTAAGTATTCTAGGTAATAAGAGCTTAGAGATTAGCTATATTACCTATCTAAATAATACGCTAATAGAGAGTATATATTACTTTAGCTATCCTTAGTAGCTTTAAACCTATAGTATTACCTATCTTAGTTATATATTCTTTATAAAGAGGCTAGCTAAGATATAGAGAAATATTAATTAAAGTATAGCTCTTAGCTACCTTCTTCTTCTTCTAGATATTATCGACCTCTTTAAGAGTACTACTAACGATTATATAGTAGTAGACCTTAGATATAATACTATCTTTTATATAAGCCTAGTAATATAGATTAAGCTCTAAGTTACTCTCTAGTATAACTCTACTATTATCTTCTAATATAATTAGTAATAGGCGCTACGAACCTAGTAGTAGTTCTATTATAGATAACTCTTAGTCTTATATAGGATCGCTATTACCTAAAGCGCTTAGAATAGAAGAAGTCTCGATTAAGGTAATAATAGTTTCTCTAGCGTAAAGTCTAGTAATCCTTCTACTTTTATAAAAGGCCTATATCGATATAGGTTTAGACGTAGGCTCTATTATAGAGCTTAGTATTAACTTTTCTAACTAAGCTTTTAGCCTCTATATAGTACTAGGCGATATAGAATCTCTAAGGCGAGGCTCTAGAGTCGTAAGTAAGCTACTCTCTTCTTCTCGACTAGAGTTTAGAGTAGGACTAGATAAGAATAGGCTCTTAGGCGTAGAGAAAGAAAGATATCTATTAGATCTTAGATTTCTAGGTAGAGATAATAGGCTATAAGATATTAAGAGCTATTTCTCTACTACTAGATATACGTAGGTTAGTTCTTTAAAGATCTCTCTCTTATACTCTTCCTTAGTAAGTTTAACTATAAATCTATACTAATTAAGCTTATAACTCTCTTCTAGGTATACCTCTCGTATCTTATAGTAAAATATATCGACCTATAAAAGCTTTTTCTTAAACTTATACTAGTAGCGTCTTCTATCTAAGTTCGTATTAATAAAGCCTAAGCCTTATATACTAGAAGTTTTTCTATTTCTCTATAATTGAAAATACTAGCTATAAGAGAGTATATTTACTACCTACTAATAGAAACGATCTTGTTTTTACTATATTAAGAAAGCCTAGTCTCTAGGCTCGCTCTCTTTAAAGATACCTTTATACTTATTTAACTATTAATAAAGGTTCCTAAGTATTTCTTTATTATATAAGACTTACTAGAAGAAAGAGAAATTCTACTTATACCTAAACTCTATATAGAGCTACTACTAAATTAACTTTCTCTCTTTTACTAAGTCTTAGCCTTCTTAGTATATTTTTTTATATTATCGTACTTTATACTCTATACGTTAAGGTACTTTAGTGAAATCTTAGTTAAGAGATACTCGAAGAAGTTAAATATACTAATCTTTATTATATTACTTACTTCTTTAACCTACTTAAGTACTAAGTCGAAGCTTTCTTCTTATTCTTATAGCGTTTATAGTAATAGAATAGCGTTAGTAGCGTTATTAAGGTTCGTTATACTAGTAAAAGCTTTATTTAAAGGCTAGAAACTAATAAGAGAGACTTCTTAATTAGTATAAGCGAGCGCTATATCTTATATAGAGCTTAAAGAAGCTATTTTCTATCTTTTCTTCTAAGACTCTAGTCTAGGTAGTTCTTATATAGGACTTTAAATAAGTAAAGTAGATAGTAAAAGCGCTAGTCTTAATAAGCGTTTAGGCGTTAAAGAACGCTAGAAGAGAGAAGTCTTATTCTTTATAAGTAATAGAGAAAAAGAATATCTTTAAATAGGTATATTAGTAGCTTAAGGTAATATAAAGCGCGTTACTAGTAATAAGTAACTTAGGTAGTAAAGAGAGTTAGGCGCGTAGCTAGGTAAAAGATTTTCTATTATATTCGTTACTACTTACGTATATAAATAGCTAGGTAGCGTTACTAGGTAGTAACTAAAGATAAGACTAGATCTTAATAGAAGTAAGGCTCTATAATAACTAAATAATAGTTAATAAGGAAGAAGAGATCGTTTAGAGCGTAATAGTAGTCTAATTATATATCTTATCGTAGTAGCGTAACTTCTATTAGGATTAGGAGTCTATAGATAGAGCTTAGTTATATAAGTTTTAGTTATCGTTTAAAAAGATAACTAAAATTTTACTTTACCTTAACGCTTCTATAGCTATCGTATACTACTAACGCTACTACTAACTACTATAGTATATATCTTACTATCGCTAATAAGGACTAAGACTTAGACGCTTTTATCGTTATCTCTACTAACTTAAAAGAGCCTTATTTTTTATATATCTAGTCGGCTTACTAGATCCTACTTTCTATATTATAAGAGACTACTAGCGCTAAAACTAATAGCTAGAAAGAAGCTATTAGAGCTACTATCGCTAAAGACTTAAGCTTCTCTATTTCTAGATATACTAAGAACCTTAGACTTTAAGAGTTTCTTACTAAAAACTAATATTTTTAGTAATTCCTCGCTTTACTAATTAGTAATAGAAAGATCTTTAAGATAGAAAATCCTTATCTCGCTTTACTAATTATTAATAGAAAGAGCTCTAGGAAGGTAGATTATAGCGCTAATCTTAGAAATCGCTAGTAGAAAAGAGCTTAGAAGATATAGGTCTAGCTTAGATTTAAGACCTAGTAGTAGAAAGTAGCTTAGGACAGCTAATTTTATAGTAATAGTAAGCTTAAGGCTTAGAAAAAGAAGTAGGATAGTAGATTAGCTAGTAGATATAAGATCTATATTCGAAAGTTAAGTTTAGAGAAATAACTAGCTATATAGATATTTATTTTAGCTTTAGAAAATAGCGTTAAGATAGTTAAGATTTAGCTAGATTTCTACTAATCTAGTAAATTATAAGCTTAGAAAGCTCTAGTTAGAGCTCGATAGTAGCTTTAGGAATAAAAGAAGCGCTTAGAAAGATATAAACTTAGAAAGATTAGCTCTCTTAGTAGTAGAGGTTAGGCTTTAGTAGTTAGATCTTAGCTTATATTACTAATTAAGTATTACTTACTAAATTTCTACTTCGTTAACTCTACTAGGCTAGCTTTAGTCTTTAGCTTACTAAGTCTTCTATTTCTTCCTTAAGCTCTATTAATAGCTAGTATATATAACTCTCTCTTTCTTATTAAGTTATTACTAATAGCCTACTAATAAAGATCTATAGATACTTATACCTAGATAGAAGTCCTAGTTTAATAACCTTCTCGATTAGTAGTAGTACTTCTTCTAGCTTAATCTAATCTAGAACTAGCTTTAGGTTTTCTTATAGAAAGATATACTTCTTAAGATCTATTCTCTTATAGATATACTTATATTTTAAGCTATCTAGTTCCTCGAGCTTATACGATATACTACTCTATAATACTTTAGATACTCTAAAAGAGCCTTCCTATCTAAATATAAGCTTATAAGAGAAACTAGTCTTTAATTTAGAGCGATATACTAATACGAGATTACTTTCCTTTAGTATAGTAAGATCTGTATAGCGATATTTATCGAACTACGCCTTATTCTATTCCTAAAGGCGCTTTTAATATAGTCGTCCTTCTTCTATAGTTATTTCTATAGCTTCTAGAGCTTAAGCCTAGATCGTAAGAAGCTCTACTCTAGTCTTAACTATACTCTAATCTATAATCTAGAAAGTATAGTATTCTAGCTCGATTAGTAGTACTACGTTATATCTAATTATTACTTCTAATAGCGTTAGGCTAGTAGTAGAGACTATTATTATTCTCTCTACCTATAGGACTACTAGAATATAGTCTTAAATCGAATAAAGGCTACTATTAGAGAGCTTTAAATAGGCGTCTAGTATCGTCTTATAGCTAACTTTAACGATAGTATTAGATTAAAAGTAGTATAGCGAAATATTAATATATTTAATACTATACGATAGTAGTAGCTTCTCTACTTTACTAAGGTTAGTCTTATAGTTATCGAGAATAACTTCTATAGTAGTACTCTACTAGTAAAAGATCTTTTCCTATATAAACCTTACTATCTATACTAAGGAGATACTCTTTACTAGATACTAAAATATATATACTTCTAGCTAGCGCGATAGAGATTCGCGTATAACTATTAATAAATAGTTCTTCGTAATATATAAGCTATTAATATACTACCTCTAGCTAACTATAACTTAGAGTAGAATCTCGACTCTTCTAGATCCTATATCGAGTTATCTACGCTAGTATTTAGAATCGCGCTTATATATTAGCTAAGCGATCTTTTAATAATAGTAAGGTAAAGATAATAATCTTATCTTCGTACTCTATAGTAGAGTCTATAAACTTATAGTAGAGTAGTAATATCTAAATCGTAATAGACTATACTAGCCTCTACGCTCTAATCTAAATAATTAGCTACTAAAATCATATAGGCTAGACTAAAGCTATAAGAGTCCTAGTCCTTACTATTAATAAGATAATCGACTAGTATCTTTAATCGAAGTATTAGAAACGCTTCGTTAAGTAAGTAATCGCTAATACGATAGTTCTAAAGGATCTTCTAGATACTATCTATAAGGATAGCCTATTCTAGTCTAAAGATACTAAGTATTAAAAGTAGAGAGCGTTATAGATACTATATAATATTAAGAAGGACATAGCGTAGTAAAGAAGAATAGAGAATTAATCTTAAACTATCTTATATATATAGTATAGTAGTATTATACTAGGAACTAAATATAAAGTTAATTAAGTTAGTTATCTAAGAAGAGAAGAATAAGAAGTAAGATATACCTCTTACTAAGCCTTAGATAGGTGCCTTAGGTATCTAGAACTATACCTAAATATCTATATCTAACCTAACTATCTAGGATATATTCTTAATACTCCTACTTATACTATATAGTTAGATCTTCTAATAGATTATCTATAGTACTTTAAAAACTAGTCCTAATCTTAATTAGTTATTAAGTACTTACTTTTTAGACTAATAATTAGCTAGTACTAACTATCTATCTAATAGAACTTTCTATACTACTATCTTCTATAAAAAGGTAAATAAAATACCTTCTATAAGATCTTCCTTCTCTATTATATAGAAGTAGATTATTTAAGATATAGACTATCTAGTAAGTTATCCCTATCCTTACTTATAGCTAATTCTAATAGCTCTCTAGATACCTTAAAGACTAGTCCTATACCTAGTTATTTTCTATATAGCTTCTTAGTTCTCTAAGGGCCTCTAAGGTATACTATTCTTAGCTATAGAGATCCTATATTAAGCTAGAGAGTAAAGTAACTATATACTAGTACTAGAGATAATAGCTACTATAGAGAAGGTCTTTAATATTAACTAGTACTTAACCTTAGAGGGTATCTAGTTTAGCTAGATACTATATAGTAATATTATAGTTAGTAATAGGTCTAATATTAGTAGAGCTATTTAGAACTTTATAAAGACTAACTAAGAAGGAGCTAAATAACTAAATTATTCTTTTAGACTCCTCTTAGTTTAACTCTAAGGCTTAGAGTTATCTTTTATATATCTCTTATATAAGATAGAGCTACCTTATAAAATCCTAAAACTATAGTCTATTCTTTAGCTTAGTAAGACTATCTACTACTATCTCTTTTATACTTATATATTCTATAGAGATAAGCCTATTCTACTAGAGCTTTCTTATAGTATTATATAAGATATTAATATATTTAGACTTATTATAAATATATAAATCCTTAACTAGAGTAAGAGTAGCTTAGTTATTATCTTTTAGCTAAATTAGCCTAATTCTAGTAATAGTTTCCTAGTTACTAAGGATCCTTAGTTAGTAAGAATATTCTCCTACTAACTCTAGGTATCTAAGCTCTCTTAGAAGAGTACTAAGAAACTATAACTATTTTATATATACTCCTATAGCTATATATTTAGCTTCTATTATAGATATAGCTATAGACTTCTACTTCTTACTTATCTAGGAGATTAGTATAATATAAAGGAAGAAGATATATCTAAGGATTAAGACTCTATTAGCCTTATCTATTATATAGTTAGAGTCTATATATCTAGTAAGATAGCCTTAACTATTCCTTAAGTATCTTAAACTAAGATCTAAGTTTAATCTTAGATATCTAGTTAGCTTCTTTAAGGCCTATATATATCCTACTATTAGATTACTAATATAGAAGCTTAGTCTTCTAAGAGTAAATAAGATATCTAGTCTTATAATAGTTATAAGCTATATCTATATTCTAATAATAGATTAGTATTTCTACTTATTATCTTTTTTATTATTTAGTCTAGTAGGCTTTAGACTTTTATAGCTATCTATTAGTAAGAGAGTTAGTAATATAGTTTCTTAGCCTATCTCTATCTTAGCTAGGTTCTCCTAAATATAGTACTTCTAGTTAAGTTTTAGCTAGCCTTACTATCTATTTCTTATTAGTCTTATTCTAAGAATCTTATCTAGCTTCTTAAGATCTTTAATCTTAAAGACTTACTAAGTTAGTCTTTAAACTAGAGGATATCTTCTAGTCTCTCTATAGTAATAGATATATTATTAATATAGATTAGGATTATTAGATCTTTTCTTTTCTTATAGATTAGAAGATATAGGTCTACTTCTAATTATCTAAATCCTATTTCTTTTAGCTTTAATATATATAGCTAATTCTAGTCTCTTATAGCTTACTTTAGCCTATAGAGACTCCTTAGAACTTATAAGACTATTATAACGCGGTAGGCGTCCCTATACCTAGTAGGCGGGCCTATAGCGGCTACTACCGCCTAGGCGTATAAGGGCGATTTTCGGGCTTGCCGCGGAGGTTATAGACAATCATCCTTCATACTACTACTACTAAGGTTAGGGAGGACTACTTAGGTTACTACTTAGCGATTATACAATATAGCATTGTTTGACTACTTGTTCTACTTACTACCTGTCCTCCGCCGGTGCCGCTACTACGCGATCCTAATAGGCTTATAGCCTATACGGCCTACTATAGCTGCCGACGTATACCTCCGCGACGACGCGCCGTAGGCACGCTACTAATCTGCCTACTATACCTGCTACTAACTACTACGTAGGGCTATCGCCCGACTCCGGCCCTACGACCTACGTATAGACTTATATACTACTACTCTAGGTTAGTTATAGGTCTACGTGCTATATAAGGAGCCGAAGGTAGGGCTACTACACGCCTTACAAGGAACTAGAAGTCGCGCTATGTCGCGCGTAATACGTCTAAGGTAACGTAGCCTTAGCGTAAGGACTTATTATATAGGAAGATATAGTACTATAAGGATTATAGGCGGAATAAAGAAACGCCTTAGGAACTGCTATAGTACTAGCGCGCAGGGAAGGTAACGACCGACTCTACGTAGCGTAGGCTACAAACGTATATAGGCATACGTTTAATACTAAAAAACTAGCTAAGGAGGGGCGCTAGGCTCCGAATTGCCTAAGGAAATTAGAATTATTAGTTGACTAGGAAGGAGCTACCACAGATTACCTACGAGGCGGCTATTTCCTAGGAGCTATAAAAGGTTTATCCTTAATATCCGTATTAGGACGGAGGATATTAAGAAAGTTAGAGAAATAGTCGAGGTTACTAGCTTAGTTAAAATTGCCTAACGTACGCTCTTAGCGCGGATAGTCTGGCCCCTAGAGGCCCGACGAGGAATCAAGCGCGCTAGGGCACTATATATTAAGTCCTTAGATCCCTTTAACTCGTAGACCGAAGGAGTAACTTGTTTTTCGTGCCTATAGAAGAGGCGGACGAATACGACTATTACTGCCTTGCCTAACTTGCTATAAGCTACTACTTCTAAAGTAACTAGCCTATTATATCTTCTCTCGTAGAAGGCCGGATCTCTGATAATGCTAAGGTAAATAGCTAGTCTACGGATAGCGTTCTAGTAGAAGGATATATCGACACTCGAGGACAGCTAGCTTAGTTAGAGCCTGTTTAGTAACCTATAATAGGCACCTAGCTAGAGTTCGCTTCTCTCTTATAGCAAGTCCTCGAAGTAAACAAACTAAAGCTGCCTATACTAGGCACTAACTAAAACTACTACTTTACTAGAGAAAATGCTACTAAGTTCCTAGAGCGGTTCAAGTTAATTAGTAAGTACTATAGTCTCTAGGAGCCTTCGTACGAGAACACTATTAAGCGCCTTATTATTAACTACTATATTATACTACGTCCGGAGATTCAGCGTTTAGAGTATAAGTTATAAGAGACATTCGAGACTACCTTCCTTAATTACTTTATTAAGAGTAATACCTACTACCTTATTCGGTCTAGAGAGTACCTAGAGTAGCTCTACTAAAAGAGGAAGGTAGAAGGTAATAACTTGAAAGAGTTCCTTCGCTAGTTCTATCTTACTTCGGACTCTATTAACCTAGAAGATATAAGTAAGCGTAAGAGATCAAGGCTCTTACTAAATAGAGTGCCGGTAGCGATATCTAAGAAACTCTATACTAAGCATAGAATCTATCCGTATAAGCTAGAGACCTATAAACTATTCGAGAAGATCTTCAAGTTAGCCGAGGACCTTATTAAAGGAGAAGATAGTTTCTAGACAGAGTAGGCTCGTAACTATAGTCAACTTAAGTCCTTATAGAAGTCTATTATAGAAGGCCGACCTATAGAAGCTACGGAAGTCATAGTTAGACTAATATAGACTAATAACGACCTGGTCCGTAACTTTAACAAGTTGACTATTAACAATCTAATACTTCTAAAGTAGAAGGGCGGACATAGCTTGGCCCCCGCGCCTATCTAACCTACCGGGCAATACATGTCGCCTACTATCTAAGATAATAGTAACTAGTAGTAATAGTAGGCTATAACGATCGGGGCGTACTTAGAGTATGTTTCGCTATAGATCGCGGAGTATATAAAAGGTCGCTACTACATCTACTATAGATTAGGCTATATAGCTAACTTCTACTTATTAGTCGAGTATATAATTACGTAAGGATAGTTGACTCGTAACGGTAATAAGAGGTTAATAGTTATAGGTATGAACGGCAAGGTTATTATAATCTAGTATCTAAAATAGGACAGGATAACGCCTCGGATCTTCTATATTAACTAGGCGTTACGTCTTTATAGGATAGGAGGCCGGGCCGTAGAGTACCTAGACTACCTAGTAAGCGATAAGTAACGTTAATAGTGGACTAGCCGCGATATAACGTAAGTAGTTCTAGGTTCTATTAAGAAAAGCTCCGATTAGACACCTCGCGGTACCTTAGATTACTAGAATACGCCTACGGTACTATTAAAGCCGTCCGGCCCCGGGGGCCCGACCGCCTAGGTAGGCGCGCTAAAGGTCGTATAGGTTAACTACGCGCGATCTACGTAGATTATTAGTGTTCCTAGGCCTAAAGTACACTTCGTAGAGTAGGACCTTAATAAGAGACATACTAGGGTTAAGGATTTGGAAGATAAGGACGCGCCTATCTATACTAACGTAGCGCGGATTAGTAAGGGCAAGGCTAAGGAGGCCGAGAAGCGAGCGCTAGTGCCTATAATCTAGAAGTCTTAAGAGAAGGTACTTGAAGGAAGAATTCAGGCTCAGCGTGATACTACGCACACCTGTAGGCTAACTAGGTATAGCCTTCGTAAGGAAAGGCTTAAGGATATATACGACGACCTAGTTGATAGGGCAAACGAAGAGGATTAGTAGTAGCAAGATGCTACTAGGTCTCAGACGTTAGAAGATAGTACTATCGACTATATTAACGAGGATATAGAAGACGAGGAACCTACTCTAGTTACGCCTCCTATTCGTAAGGCGAAGAAAGCCTCTAAGAAGTAGAGGCTAGACAACTAGGTAAGGTCTAAGGTACGCGTAGAGGACGATATAGCTCTAAGAGCTTAGAAGCTAGAGACAAAGCTACTACGTCGTCTACTATAGACCCTATTTCCTATTACGCTTACTAAGTATATTATACTTAGAGGTATCAAGCTATCGCTTAAAGGACTATAGGCTTCTATCTATACAGATGACGACGAGTTATAGGAAGCTCTTACTCGCTAAACTATAGATGTCTATACAGCTAGTATAGAACTTAGCCGACACTTTAATAATAGGCTACCTACTAAGATATAGGGACAGAGGTTACTACTATACCGAGTATATTCTCTTCTTAGGGAATTAGTGCCTAAAGGCTAGTATAAACCTTACGCGAGATATAATGTAGTCGCCGTTAATAGAGGTGTTATAGTATATACTAGTAAGGCTAATCCGTAGGAGGAGCTATACGAGTAATTAGTAGTAGTCGACCTATCTAGCGTTACTCAAGACGTCCTCGTAGCGTCTCTAATCTAGGTAGATATTTAGTTAAATAGCAAGCTTAGTACTAAGGACGGCTTAATCGATAAAGGTACTAAATCTACGGTAATAGACCGAGTAGTAGCTAGAAGGTATAGATTAGCTATTTAGACAGACATTCTAGAGATCAACCTGTCTACTATAGGAGGTCTAGCCTAGATAGTAGGCATCTATAGGAAGGTGAACGTTAACGTTTTCGGCGTTAAGTACGTAATACCGGTCTTTATCTTAGTACCTTCTAAGGACGCCGAACTAGTACCGGTCCTCTTAGGTAGAGCGTAGGCGATAAAGGTCCGCCTATAGTCTAAGAACTACGACGATAGTACTTAGGAGGGCACTATCTATTATAGAAATAGCGAGTCGGTTACCTTTATAGGTATAGTCGGGACCTAGAGGTACTAGACCGTCGATAAGTTTCTTAGCAAAGGTAGCGCTTTAAAATAGTAGGCGGACTCGGGCTAGCTACTACGATATCCGCCTACTACGCGGCTCTAGTAGGAGTAAGAAGACTAGGCCTAATAGGACGCCTCGATTCTATCTAGCTCCTAGAGCCGGACTAAGATCTCGATACCTAGAGCGACGATTAGTTATCCGCCGCGATCGAGGACGGAGGCGATAACCTTTTAGATAACACGATCCTTATAGTAGCGGAGTATAATAGGTAGGCTAGCTATGTTAGGATATATTATACTTCTATATACTACTATCTACGGAATCCCTACCTAAAGGTTCGAGCCTTTACTATATATAAGCGTAAGGTAAACAAGGTCAAGCCTATAGACCTGAGCGTGAATTAGACAGACAGTAGTAGCGCTAGTAGTAACTATCGATAGAAGTAGGAGTAGCTAGCGCGGGAAAGTAAACTACTACTAGGCATAGGCCCGTTCGATAGTAAGTACCTTATTAAGAAGTTCTCTAACCTACTAAAGGCGAGTAGGTTAACTCTAGAAGTAATAGCAGGTATTACTACTAGCGTGGAACTATAACCTAGAGAGCGCTAGATACTAGAGGAGATACTCTTTAACCGAGAAGCGGTACTAGCGACCGGGTTCGCTTATCTCGGGCGAGTCCGTCCTAAGGTAGCTCCTCCTTATATAATCCGTATAGTAGAGTATATACTATAGTAACACCTAGGATTCCGCTTGAACCTATCTCTTCGTGCTATAGTAGAGTAGATACTATAGAAGCGTCTAGATATAGGAACTCTAGAGTTTAGCTATAGGGCCTATCGTAATCCGTACTTTCTAGTTACTAAGAAGGATATAGGTTCGTATCGTCTAATTAACGATATATAGTTGATTAACAAGGTCACGATTAGAGATACGTACCTGCCTCCTAATATAGACTTATTTTCTAAGTATTTTACTAGTTACTAGGTAGCTAGTATACTTGATATCTTCTCTAGTTATAACCAAGTTCTATTAGACTCGGGGAGTAGGGACCTTACTAGATTCGACTACGCCTTTAGGTTACTTTAGATAACAACTATTCCGTAAGGGGCGACTAATTCTATTACCTAGTTTGTCTATATAGTCAACTATATACTATTTGATTACCTATCCTATAGAGTACTACTATTCCTTAATAATTTCGGGGTCAAGGGTCTAAAGACTACTTATAATAATAAGGAGTTAGAACCGGGCCTCTATAGGTACATTATAGAGTATATCGTTAACCTTGATATAGTAATTACGGACATTAAGCGCGCGAGTATAACTATTACGGTCAAGAAGTTACAAATTCTAATACTAAGGATCAAGGTAGTAGGATATATTACCGATACCGTAGGGCGCTATCCGGATACTATCCGAGTAGCTAATCTAGTCAACTAGCCGACGCTAGCCAATTAGAAGGAAGTACGGGTTTTCGTTAGTATAGTTATCTACTTCCGTATTTAGATCCCGGGTTTTACTACTATAACGATCCTACTATATAGGCTTATAAAGAAGGACGAGGAATTCGTCTAGACGCTTATTTATAAGGAGGCGAAGTAGACCTACGTCCGTTATCTAATATAGGCCCCTACCTTAGTAGCTATTAATTACGATAAGGTAGCTAGCGAGATTATCGTAGCCGTAGATACTAGTAAGATCGGGTAGGGAGCGATCCTTATATAGATAGTTAATAGACAGAGATGCCTAGCTAGGTACGAGAGCGGTACGTAGAATGCCGCCTAGGGAGGGTATAGCGCCGACAAGAAGGAATATCTTAGAGTTAAGAAGGCACTTACTAAGTTAAAGCCTTAGCTATTTAGGGTACACTTTATTCTTGAAGTGGATACTAATACGCTCGTTTACTAGCTTAACAAAGGAGCTACGGATTTGCCTAATACTATAGTCACGCGATAGATCGCGTAGATCTAACTCTTCACGTTTAAAGTTAGGCACGTTCTAGGTAGGAAGTATACTAGTCCTAATACGCTATCTAGAAGGCTAGCCGGCACTAAGGATAACGTTATAGAGGACGAGGATAAAGAAGCCCTCGTAGATAAGGCCTTCTTCTAGGCATATACGTCTAGGATTTCCGTCTAGCCCCGAGGGCCTAATAGAGATAATATCGATTCTATCTTCTAGGAGGACATTAACAGCGACCCGGGCGTATAGAAGTACTAGGCTAAGGCCGTCGCCTTTATCCTATTTCGTAGAAGACGCTCGAATTACATATCTAAGTCGGAATACTACCGCTTTAGTAAGATAGCTAGGAAGTTCTTAATTATCGACAAGAAGCTATACTAACAGCTATATAGATAGGCTCCTCGGTAGAGAGTTATTAAAGACGACACGATATAGAAGCTGATCGTTAAGGAGATCTACAAGTCTAGTAGTTATAGGAACGCTAATTCTATATACTATATCCTTAGGTCGAAGTACTAGTAGGACGGTATATATACGTAATACGCTACATATTTCCGCTAGTACGAGGACTATAATCTAAGGAATAGTATACCTTGACCTAGCCCTATAGTAGAGGTACAAATCCAAACTATAGGAGAGCGCTAGTATATAGACGGCGTCTATGTCGATAAGCGAGGGTCCTTAATTATTACTAGAGAAAGGATATTACGATAGCTAGAGGCTAAGATCTACTATTATACCGCGCGAGGAGATAGCACTACTAAGAAGATATCTACGAAGTAGATTACCGACTTTCTTTAGAAGAATATATACTACCGATAGGGCGCGCCGTTCGAGATTATACTAGATAATACTAATATTAATAATAGTATAGAGGTTTCTACGCTTCTTACTACGTATAGCGTGAAGAGGCCGAGGATTTCTGTCTACCGACTATAGAGCGCCGCTATTATAGAGGTAGGACACAAGACTATCCTATCTGCCCTATCTAAGTTATCTAAGAGTAGTTTATAGGCTTAGGTACTACACCTTCCGGCCGTGCTATAGGCGGAGCGTACTACTTATAATAGTAGTACTAGCGAGACTCCTACTAAGCTAATAATCGGTAGAGAGGTAGTACTACCTATCGAGTTAGAATACTATACCTTCGGAGTTAAGGATTAGGGATCGGTTCGTACGTACGAAGAGCTAATTACTCTTTAGGCTAAAGTACTTAAGGCTATATAGGACATAGAGACTAATATCTTAGAGCGATAGGCGCGTATCCGAGAAGAAGCTAAGGACCGCTACGATAATTCTAGGCACGTAGATTACGCTAAATTTACTAAAGGATAGTTAGTTATAATCTACCGAGACGACCTTAAGATGTCTCGATCGGACAAGCTTGCCTTCTAGTAGCGTAGGCTATATAGAGTCTCAGAGTATAAGGAAGGTACTACTTCCTATATCTTAGAAGACCTTAACGGTATAGTGTTACCTACGTCGTATAATAAGGAATCTTTAAAGGGCATACCTAGATATCGAGCCTTAGCTACGCTAGGTAGTAGTAAGGACGATAATATAGACGATTAACCGGCCACGATCTAGATACTACTTGACCGTTCCGAGAAAGAGAAGGAAGGATAAGAGGGGGAAGGGTTATATATAACCCTCTTACCGCTTCTAGTCGTCGCGGACATACGGTTTCCTTTATTAATTTCCTTTGTTTTACTTATAATACGCGCCTTCCTTACGGATTACTTTACTTTACTTTTTACTTTACTTTATAAAGTATTTACTAGTTTGCTTTACCGGTTTACTTTATATTCACCTGCCCTATATTACTTACTATTATTACCTATTTACCCTAGTCGCGATTTACTTTCTATTAACCCCGCTACCCTCTAGAACCTTCATTTACTCCGTAGGACTAGATACTTAAGTAACTAGCCGCCTCTCTACCTTCTTCTTAATCTTAACTTCCTACTACTACCTGCCGACAGTTATTAGTACTACTAATAACCTCCTCCTACTTCTACTACCTCGAGTCGATTTACTAGGCGTAATCGCGCTAGTACCTATACTATGTCGGTACTAGGCAACGTTAACCCGAGTAGCCTAAACGGCCTCTCTATTTAGGCAAGAAACATTATCTAGAATACTATACGAACTAAGGATGTTATTACCGGCATAGCTATAATTAAAGATAACGTAGAGAGGTATATAGTAGCGATAGAGATTATTGATTACTACGACCGGGCCTTCTCTAGGCTATATAATATAGCGCGCCTACTCTAGGAGGGAATTAAGAAGATTAATAAGAAGTCCTTAGACAAGGAGTTAAAGTAGTCAAACCCGAGTTTTGAGAACGCTATATAGTAGGGAGTAAAGGATTAATAGGTAATTAACTACGCCTTCGCTCGTATCGAGACGGAGTAGGGTATAAGATACAGAAATAGTAAAACTATTCGTCTCTACCTCGAGAATCACCTAAAGATAGTAAAGAACTTCTTAGCCTATATAGGTAGCGCCGCTACAAACAAGCTTAACGCGGATACCGCTATATACCTACTCGCTAAGGCTATCCTTTAGCGCCTCCTTAACCTAGCTAATAATCGCTCGAAGGAATACTACCCTATCGACTCGGATTTCGTTAAGCTAAAGAGTATAGAAGGACGCGAAGAGGTTTAGTAGATTGATACCTTAGGTAACAAGGTGAAGTAGTTAATAAAGGAGCGTAATCTATAGTTCAAGGATAGGATTATCTAGCTCGTCGAGGCGCCTCTACTAGCCGCGGACAGGCTCTTAGGTAGGGAGAGAGCCTCTTCTTTAGCGGTAGTATTACCTCGAGTTACAAGAGTAGCTACTAAGATCTAAGAGGACGCCGAGAAAGCCGCTACTACTCTCGTAGGTCCGTCCGGCCCTAGAGGCCTAACTAGAAATTAGCGCCGCTTAACTATAGGAAGCGGCGCGTCTACTCCTATACCTATTAGAAGCTACCGAACCTCTAGCGTTAACTCGCGCCTAAGTAAGGTTAGCGACCTAGGCCTATCTTCCTTACTTAGTAGTAGCCCCTACTCCTATAACCGCTACGATATTAGACAAAACTGCCCGCTCTACGCCGCTATTAATGCCTAGGGCTCAAAGGTGTAGGTCTTCGAAGCGCCTATCGCCGTAAAGGTTAAAGAACATAGTTTAAAGGACGTTAACCTAAACAAGTATAGTCTCTACTTCTAGTACCTACGAAATACTACTAGAGGAGCGTTCGGCCTTAAGAATAGTAAGGTCGACTAACCGACGCTATTTCGGAGATTTGGACTCTATATACGTACCTAGGATTTAGTCAAACTCTAAGTAGAGTACCTAAATTAGTTTTTAGCGTAACGCCGAGCGGCCTACCCTAGCGATACTCTAAGTGCTCTACGTTACGTAGCTACTGAAGGAACGAGATTCAATAACCTGCCTAGACACTTTACCTATACTAATCTAGTCACCTATATTATAGACAAGGGTAAGCTACCGAAGCTAGTACTAGAGGTATACTTTAGAGAAGGTACAGTTACGTACGACTTGTTTAGTTAGCTAGAGCCGGTCAAGGACCTAATTAGTAAGGAGTTTACTATGTACGACTAGCACCTACGTGAGATTAGTAGTAATCGTAATATAGGCTAGTATAGGAACATGTTCTATAGCGGTATTTAGTAGTTAATTCGCTAGGACCCTGTATACTAGATAATATATGTCTACTACCGACCAGATTACGCTACGAACCTAGTTTCCTACCCCTACTATACTAAGTATACCTACCTACTAACGAAGGGTAGGTCCGATTAGTCTTATAAGGGTTTCTAGTATATCGACCTTAGTATTATAGACATAGCTAGAGGCCACGGTATATCGCAAGTTTAGAGCACGGTTTCCTTTATAAATAAGACCTACACTAATTATACTAAATTAGTCAAAGGTCTATACTACTAACGAGTCTTTATAGTATAGGTAGAGAGACTAGGAGACAGAGGCTTGCTTAGTAAGAGCTTCGTAGAGGACATTAAGGAGTAGTACGTATAGAAGGAGGACATTAACCTACTAAGTCCTACCTAGGAATATACTAGAGAATAGTCTATAGTACTAGTGAAGTAGGGAGAGGCTAGGGTGTCGTCCCCTATACTACCGTATAGCTCTAAGGAAAACAAGGTCGATAAGCAGATAACTGTCCTACCTTAGTTTTGTAAGGTAGACCTAGATACCGACCGCCTCGAGATTAGAGAAGCTTCTAGTACGTATTCTTAGCTACGAGACGCTCACTACGACCTTGTACCTAGGTACACCTCGCTATCCGGCTACTCTAACCGCTATAAGGTGATCCCCTACCGCTTCTCTACTTCGGACAAGTTAATACCGGCTATATATGTCGGTTAGGCCCTCGTAGGTATATAACGCTAGGACGATCCTATAGTAGTCTTCGATACTATAGGCTAGATTACCTACTATACCGACGTATTCTATACCCGTTTAGAGGCCTGCCGTAAGACTACGCTAGGTAACTATCGCGTCCTTATAGCTCGTATTAAAGACCTAGAGACTATAATGTTCCTAGAGACTAGCTTCTACGCTAATAACAAGGATTTTGCGAAGCGACTAGTAGCCGACTTCTCTACCGCCACCGATATAGGAGAGCTCTTCGAGTAGGCCGATAATAACTAGGCGGCTAGGCGTAGATTCTATCTAGCCCCTAGGGGCCTAATAGAGTAGCGTAAGGACTAGCGAGGTATAGGGATATAGAGGTATAGAGGGGAGTTTAGGAGGGACGATAACTTGTTTCTATAATACTCTATACTATTGTTTTTAATGTCTCTAGCGAGACTTCTATAGGGGGAAGGATATAACGCGGTAGGCGTCCCTATACCTAGTAGGCGGGCCTATAGTAGCTACTACCGCCTAGGCGTATAAGGGCGATTTTCGAGCTTACCGCGGAGGTTATAGACAATCATCCTTTATACTACTACTACTAAGGTTAGGGAGGACTACTTAGGTTACTACTTAGCGATTATATAATATAGCATTGTTTGACTACTTGTTCTACTTACTACCTATCCTCTACCGGTGCCGCTACTACGCGATCCTAATAGGCTTATAGCCTATACGGCCTACTATAGCTACCGACGTACACCTCCGCGACGACGCGCCGTAGGCATGCCGCTAATCTGCCTACTACACCTACTACTAACTACTACGTAGGGCTATCGCCCGACTCCGGCCCTACGACCTGCGTATAGACTTATATACTACTACCCTAGGTTAGTTATAGGTCTACGTGCTATACTATACTAGTTAGTAGGTTAATACCTAGTAGTAGGATTATATAGATATCCTTATATAAGGTACTCTCTATAAATATATTATTTATATCTATTTAGTATAGAACTAGGTCCTTCTTATAGACTATAGCTATGAATCCTCTTAGAGTATCCTACTTAACTATAGAGATAAAAGTTTCTATATAGTCTACTCTATACTTTTAGAAGAACCTTCTTATAACTAGTCTTGCTTTAAACTTTTTAATAGCTCTACTAAGCTTTCTTTTAATATTAAAGACCTATCTTAAGATAACTAAGTTAGCCTCTTTTAGTAGGATAACTATAGTCTAGGTATTATTACTTATAAGTATATCTAGCTCCTTCTAAATAGCTTCTTACTAGAGATAAAGGTCCCTATCGCGTATATATAAGAATCTGACCTCGCCTTAGAGTACGTAAGTTCTATAGTACGTAAATCGTATACGTACGACTCTACGTCTTAGTAAGTAATAATACCTTTATAGTACTAATTATAGTATAATGCCTATAATGATAGTTACTTTAATTAATTGTATTATAGTATATAGTACGTGCTTTATAACGTAATTAGCTTATATTTATCTTATAGATCTATTTTTAGGACGTACTCTATAGGCGAGAGCCTTTAAAGAAAATAAAGATAAGAATTTCTATTAATCCTATTATTATTTTATTATAGAGTAAGGCTATTATATTATAACTAAAATAAGCGCGTAACTAGATAGGTAGGTACCTATTATAAGATCGTTATTATTATTAGAAGTAGGTAATATAACTATATCTTCTACTCGAGTTTGTTTCTTTCTTTAACTACTACTACTACTACTACTACTACTACTACTACTACTACTACTACTACTACTACTACTACTACTACTACTACTACTACTACTACTACTATTACTAAGTACCTATAATAACTCTTTAATTATATATATTATATATAATAGTAGAGTCGCGCCTCTTATACGTAATAGCTCGTAATAGTAGCTTACTACCGATATTTCTAGATCGTCTTATATAAACCTATCTCCTTAATAGGTTTTTACGAATAGTTTACTAATTATTTATCTATATAGAGTCGACTAGTTACTAGTACTAATAATTTGCCTTCGAGCGCTATAATTAGTAGTTAGTCGTAGTAGGGCTATAGAGAAGATTAGATATATACTATCTCTTACCCTTTCTATTACGAAGTATAGCTCGTACTTTATAATAGAATCTCGAGAGTTTACTAATATTATAATATAGCTACTATCTCGACGTCTTCTACGCGCTTCGCGCTTCGCGCCTATCTACTACTACTAAGAATCGCTACTACGTCCTCGTTCGCTCTTATTAGTACGCCTTCGCCTACGCTACCTACTACTATACTACTACTACTAATACTACTACTACTACTACTAGCGCTAGCGCTACCTCGCTACTATTATTCCTTAGCGACGACGACGACGACGACGATAACTAGGCTCTATTATAAGTTACTCTAAATCTATTCTTCGACTATATCTTAATTATACTAATACTTATACTTTAGGCTACTACTCTAAGACGACGACGATAATAATAATAATAACGATAATAACGACGACGATAACGACGATAACGATAACGACGATAATATTAACGCTACGCGTTACTAACCTAGGCCTCTACTATAGAGTACTATCCTTACTACTACTACTACTACTACTACTATTACGCCTCTACTACTACGTCGCTCTCGTAGCTACTCTTTAGGTACTAGTATATTCGTATAATACTAACCTATAGCTACTAACCGCTAGTAGTCTATCTCTAACTTACGCTAGAGTACTACGTTAAGATTCGACTAGTACTACTTTACTAATACTAGTAAAGCGTAGGAGATAGGTACTACGCGTATTAGCGGTCTATATCGTTAGTATATTAGGTTAGGTACTACTACTACTACTAATTGTTTTATATTCGCTAGCGATAGAAAGACGTATTATAGCTACTATATATAGGATCGAAATATTAGTAATTATATATAGTTAGCTTCTATAGTAGCGTTTAGTATACGTATACGTCTCGAGCCTTAAGCCCTATATATTAGTAGTAAAGATTAGCTTGTTCTATATACTTAAGCTTCTTATTTTATATCTTAAAACCTCGAGTAAACCTATGAATTATATTATAAAGCGTGATCGTTACCTTGTAAATAAAATATACTATTCTTAATAGGTTTAGAAACTAGCTAACTTTAGAGGCAACTATCTACTAGATCTCTATCTACTTACGCTTAGTAGCCTCCTTTAGAGCCTTATCGCTAGCTACTAAACTCTTACTATCTACTATATCGCTAGTAGTTAGGTTAGCTTTAATACTATTAAACTCTCGCTATCTACTATATCGCTAGTAGTTAGGTAAGCTTTAATACTATTAAACTCTAGCTATCTACTCTTGTCGCTAGTAGATAGGTTAGCCTTAATACTATCGAATAGAGCCTAGTATATAGGGACCTTACGATATCGCTTAAGGTAGGTCTCTAGGTAGCTATAAAAGCTACGCTAATAGATAGAACTTTAGCTAAGATTCTAGAGAAGGAGAACTTATAGAGAAAGCTAGTAGAGAGTAGCTATCTTCTATTATAGAGTAGTAACTATACTTTATAATAGAAAGGTAAAACTTCTCTTATTTAAGGATTTATTCGAGCTATCTATTTAAGGATTTACTCGAGCTACCTTTTAGTTATAACGTAGAGTCTTTATACTATAATAGAAATTAGAGAGTTATATCGCCTAATCCTCTATATATTAGTAGGTTCTTAGGATCGTCTATAAGCTCTTAGAGCTATTAACTAGCTAGACGTATAACTTCCTTAAACTACTAGTAGGTACGTTAATTTATAAGAGTAGCTTCTAGCTCCTAATTATATCTAATACGTTCTATAGTATATTTAATATCGAGGTCCTTATTACTATCCTATCTATTCTATTATAGCGTAGATTAAGTATTCTACTAGTATAGTAGACTCTCTTTAAGCTCGCGAATACGTTATTAAATTATAGACTTATCGAGCTAGCGACGTTTCTAACTTAATTAGTTATTATTCGCGAATCGGAGCTATATAAGAGGCTAGGTAGGTAGTAACTATAAAGTAGGCTACTTTCTTAAACTATAGTAGAGATATAGAAGGAGTTACTCTTACTAATAGCGTATCTAGTCTTTGTCTCTTATAATAGTAGTCTCGCTACTATTACTAGATATAAACTTAAAGTTAAATACGCGCTCGAATATAAGATCTTCTAACCTTCGTACTCGAGATATAGTAACGTACGTAAGCGTAGTATTCTAGTAGCTAGTTTCTAGATCTAAAACTACCTTCGAGACGATTATACTCTAGGCTTTATATACTATAATAGCGTATACTAGGCGAATAGGGAATTATATACGATACTATACTTCTTCTTCGCGATAGAAGTTATACTATAAATAGAAGATTAGAACTATAGCGTAGTCTACTACGCGCTAGACGAAAGTATCGATAGATAGGCTAGTATAATCGGATATAGGCACTAATACTAATAGATAAAAGAGGTAGTAGCTAGTAGTAGGATCCTCTCTAGCGTACTATACTATATCGTATAGACGATATTAAGTACTATTAATAATACCTTGCTTAGTCTAAATATTCTATAGTATTATTAACTTATAGCTAACTAAAAGATCTAGCTCTAGTTCTAGACTACTAGCCTCCTTAAAGCTAGCTTTAGTAGCGATAGTATTACTATTTAAAGTATAGATCTTAAAGATAGGCTAGCGATTATCTCTCTAGTACTAGTAATTATATACGTCGGCCTCTATATTCGTACTATATATCTAGATTACTATATTAAACTAGTAGATTTTAGTAAAAGAGAGATTAGCCTAGCGAGTTAGTATTTTCGTTATAGAGTAGGTAGTACTCTTTATAATAGAAAGATATACCTAGTAGTAGGTTAAAAGGGTCTTTTAATACTTATAAGATACTATATAACTATAGAGGGTATATAGAGTAGTAGAGAGTATATACTAGTCTACGTACTATCTCTACTATACGCTTAGAACGATAATTTTATTAAAGGCCCGATACTTATAGTAGCTAAAGATATTCTAGAGAGTTATACTATCGCGTAGTAGACTATCTAGTTTATACTACTAGATATTATAGAATAGCGCTTTGTCTTTAATAGGAGGAAGCTACTAGAAGTCGCTAAAAAGTAGTATACTTAGACTACTAAAGAGTTAGTTATTACCCTTCGCTTTCTTTAATTAGAGATCTACTACGTAAAAGGTAGTAAGGCTAGCTATACTCTTTTTATCGATAATTATATATCGTATATACTAGAGCCTTTATTAGAGAGCGTATAGTTAGCTAGATTTAAGAGCTTAGAATAGCTAATTACTAAATAGTAGCTTAAGAAGAGAGTATAGCGTACTACTACTAATACTAAAGGATATAGCGCTAGTAGGTATATATTATATAATAATCTCCTAATATAAGAGATTCTATAAATATACTAAGAGTACCTAGATAATAAATAACTTACTAGTACTAGTAGGTCAATCGATATTAAGAAGGATCTACTATAGTAGATAGCTAGCTTTAGTATCTCGAAAGTAATTTATAACTCTAGGCCGTTAGTAGTTTCTATTATAAAGTATAGTAGTTATAGTATAATAGAAATAATTACTACTAGTAGATTATACGCTACTCCTCTACTAAAAGATTAATAACTCTCTATAAGTACTAGTATATACGTGACACTTAGAGATATTATCGCTTAGTATACTTCTACTATTCGCGTTCGTCGTAGATATTTAAGCCTTATATACGCTTATTATATTTATCTATATAGAATATCTAGTTATATTACTAGTCCTCTATCTACTTACTAAGGTTATTAGGATCTTCGAATCGTACTACTAGCTTACGATATATAGTCTCTATAGCGAACTATACTATTACGTCTTTAAATATATCTTCCTCTTTCTATAAAAGAAAGCCGAACTCGTTAAAGTTATCTACTTAAGTAGTAGGTACGTAGACGTCTATATAGTTAAATTTATAGCGATTCTTATAGTTTATTATATACTTAGTATAGATAGAAGCCTATATCGTATAATACCTATATAGTAACGTCGGATACTAACGAAAGAGATAATAGAGGACGATCTTCGTATAGTAGAATACCTCGTAGTCCTTACCCTAAGAGTCTATCTTATAGCGAGGTAGATATAATATAATATATAGTTTTATATAAGGTCTTAGGCTATAAGCTATTAGCGATTTCTATTATAAATAGTAGTCTACGTATTATAATAGAAATATATACTATATAACCTTTTAAGACAAGTATTTATAGAGTATTAGGAACTTAAATAATAGCGTATTAGTAAACTCTAACGAGCGAGATATATACTTTTCTAGGACAGATCTTATAGTTTTATTACTATCTTTGTCTAATTAAAAGATAGTCCTAATCTCTCTCTCTAGGTAGTAGTTAAAACTAATATCCTCCTAGCTACTTTAGTAGAGAAGAATACTAAATAGGATATAAGAAACTTTCTACGTAGACTAATCTCGTTCTACGATTATATAGTTTATTAACTTAGTAGCGAACGATAGAGTAGGCTACTAGAGGTTAGCGATTTTAGTTATAATATAGGCTCCTCTATTAGTAATAGAAATAGTAGACTTATATTACTCTTAGTTAAGTATAGAGCTAACTAAATAGCGATCTCTTAATATAATCTAGTACTTAGCTCGTCCTTAGTAGTATACTTAGTAACGTAGTTTAGTATAGCGTAGACTATAGTATAGAGAGAGATATTAGTATTTACGCGCTAAGCGAGAGTAATAGTAGGATTATATAGGTTTATTATACTATCGTTAGAAGTAGTATAGAAGCTAAAGTAGTTTAGGTTACGACTCTTATCTATACGCGTAGGACTAGTATTATAGGAGAAATAGAATCGATAGGACTTAGGTATATCTAGAGGAGCTCTCTTCTTACGAGCCTAATAATAGGAGTCTATATAGATATACTATTAAATATAATTAACAATATCTAAGAGGTTACTAAGAGTATTACGAAGCTTATCTATCTATATATTATAGGGTCTACGCGTACGCTTCCTAGCGCGTTAATAGTTAGCTTCTAGATTAACTATAAAGATATACTTACTCTAAAGGTCTATAAATATATTACTATTTAGTAGCTTAGTAGATTTTAGTTATAAAGCGCGAAGCTCTATTTATAATAGAAATATACCGAGCCTCTTTATTTATAAGATTACTATATACCTCGAAGATAGTATCTTGATTATACTACGCGAAGCTATAGACATAGGTACTACTATAGCCTTAAAACTCGTAATAGAACTAGAAGTCTTTAATACTAAACTTAGGTACTAGTATAGTATAGAAGAAAGAAGTAAATCGCTCGTAGAAGTACTATATAGCGATATATAGGTAGCTACGTAGGTTCTTATAGTTAATCTAGTAGCGCTCCTAATTAGTACTATATCGCTACTACTAGTAGTTTAGTATATAATACTAAAGGCTATCCTATTATATATCTATAGCGCTAAATATAAAGAATAATATAGGCTTACTAAGAGCGTAGACTATACTAAGAAGCTTATAGTAGTAGCGATACTAGTATAGTTAGACTCCTTTTATATTAGAGATATACCTAATAACGTAATTAATTAGAGCCTAGGCCTATAGCGAATCGTCTTATAATACTTATCTAAGTTCGTTAATACTAAGAGTAGTAGACCTACTATTATTATTATAGTTAAGTACCTATCGTACCTAGCTACTACTTAAGTTACGTATCTATAGATTAAATATAGTATAGTAGAAGCGCTTATAGCGAGCGAATCTACTATCGTAATATCGTATTAGATACTAGACCTATATAAGAAACTTGACGCTATTACGCCTTAGAAGGTTATAGTCGGCGAGACTATAAGGGAATAGAGTAGAGAACGCGAGAGAGAAGATCTTCTAGTACTAGCCTTACTATAAATAGTAGAGTATATCGAGACGTAGCTAATCGATCGTAGAAACGAACGCGTTAGGATTAAGATTAAGTACTAGAGTTCAAGGTTAGTATTTTATTTATAAAGTAGGCTTACTACTTTATAATAGAAAGGAGTATCTTATCGAAAGTTTATAGCTTCTATACGCTTAGGACGTATATTAAATACTATACTTATATCGATATTACTCTTATTACCTACTTTCTCTTCTTATTACTAGTTTAGAGCGACTACGGCGCTAGTATCTTAGTACGATACTATCTAGATCTCTTCGAGAACTAAATCGTTCTATAGAAGCTAGGTAAGGAGCGCCTTATCGATAGTAATATCCTAAAAGCCTAGGTAGTTAATTATAAGATAGTTTAGCTAAGTCTATATAATATTAGCTAATTTCCTTTATAGTATAGAGATAACGCTTTATAATAGAAATACCTAGATAATATACCTACGTACTATAAACTACTAGCGGAATTATACTATTATACGCCTATAGCGAGGATCGACTACTTTCTATACTAGCTAGATAAGGACTATATCGTACTACGCTAGTAACTATAGTAGACGTTTTACGACGTCGAGGACTCGCTAGAGAAAGGTTATAATATATCCTTTATAGCGCTACTAGAAAGATTAGTCCTAAAGCGATTTCTATTATAAAGAGTAGACTCTACTATATAATAGAAATAGAGAAGAGAGACTTACCTAAGTACCCTTTATATAAACTATATATATACTAATATATACTAGAGTAATAAGTATCTACTCTATCTCTATAAGTAGTAGTAAATCTACTATATTACCTAGGTCTATATTATTCTAATAAGATATAGTATAGAGTATATCTATAGATAGAGTAACGATAAACTTATCGTATAAGAGGTAGTACTAGTAGACGCTCTTAGAGTCTAACTTAATATCGAACTATAGCTCTTTATAACGCTAGTAATACTATATCTATAAGTAGTCTAATTTATATTAGTAAGGTAAAGGCCTACCTATATACTATACTTAGTAGCTTTAGTATAAAACTAAGGTAGTAGTTCGTTTCTAAGATAGTAATATTTACTCTACTTAATTAATTTAATGTCCTATAGTCCTAGTATAAGCTCTTAGTCCTAGGACTACTAGTTTAAGCTCGTTACTACTATTTAATAAACGTATTATAAGACTATTACTATTCGAATAGGTCTTGTTCTATAATAGCTACTCTTATACCTACCTAGAGGGTTAGTATTATAGTAGTTATTATCTATTAATAGAGCCGAAGGTAGAGCTATCTCTTCTCTCTTATACTAGGACTAGAAGAGTAGAGAGTAGAAGATAGCCTTAAAGTAAGAACTAATATACTATAAATATTAGGTAAGAGGCCTAAAGAAGCCTACGTAAGTAGCGACTTAAAAGACTATAATAACGTAGAAGCCTCTAGAATATAGATATCGCTCTAATCTAGAAAAGCTATAAACCTCTAGTACTCCTTAGTACGAATCTATTCGGTAATTATTATATAGATAGTAAGGCGACTTACTATATTAGAGATTTACTCGGAGTCTCTATATCTATAATAGTCTTCGATTAGACTCTAGTTTAGCGTAAAAACGCTCTCGTTTAGATAGTATAGAGGCTATAGGATAGGCTAGACTCGTCTAGGTAATCTCGTATCCTCTAGTATATAGAACGCTTAGAATAAGCTCTAGTATAGTATTAGACGCTAATCGTTTAGCTAAGGGCACTAATTACGTCTAAGGCCCTAGACCTAGTATATAGTATAGGCTAACGTAATATTATACTACTATAGTTATATAACGAATTACCTAAATAAGTAAGAAAGACGCGCCTTACTATAAATAGTCGAACTATACGATACGACATACCTTTACTTATTAGATATAATTAATATAGCTCTAGTATTATAAAAAGTTTAATATTTACTTTCTAATAGCTAATAAAAATTTAGACTCTTATATTTTAGTTATTATTTTAAACGATAACTATATTTTATTTAAAAACCTAATTAAGAAGAGTATAATATACTCTTAGAACATATTCGAACGAGCTCTATTAGTAAATTAGTATCTACTAGCTAGTCTAAAATACTAGATAGTAGCTTATCTTATTAACTTAATAAGTAAATTCGAAGATTACTAGTAAAGCTACTACCTACTTTTACTTCATTCTCTCTACTAGACAACGATATATCTATAGAAGCTAAGGACTAAAGAGGTAATAACCTTAACCCTAACGCTAATATCTTTTAAGGACTAGACTTAGAAGGTAGACTATCTATAGCGTAGTTCTAGCTACTTATAGAGACTATCTATATAACCTAAAGCTAGTAGATAATTGTCGCTTAAGTTCCGCTAATACCTAGCTCGGACTAGAATCTCTTCTTTAATAGAGAGAACGTAACTAAGTATATTAACCGATTTAAAGCTATATATAGAAACTATACTATTCTACTTATTAATAATAATAAATAGCTTTACGAGAAGTTACTTACTTAAGTTATAGTTATCTAACATAGACGATACTAGCGCCTTAATAGTTTCTATAATCGAAACTATACTAAGTTCAAGAAGTTAATTATTAAGGAATACTAAAAGTACGATAATATATATATACTTAGAAACCGCTACTATATAGAAAACCTTTATAAGGTCGACTATAGTAAGGATAATAATCTTTTAGAGTACTTAAGGTAGTTTATACTCTACTCTAATACTATACCTACTTCGTATATAGACGAGCGCTCTCGTACTCTTCTATTTATATAAGGCCTACTATTCCGCTTTAGTAAGAGGTTCTAGGCCTATCTTAGATTAGACCTTCTTAATAATAACTTAGATTATAGTAAACTCTTATCGATAGCCTAGCGTTAGATTAATAGTAATAAGGACTTTAAAATAGAAGTATATAACGAAGGTAGTAGAGACGTCTAATAGTTATATAAAGTAGTAAAGAAGTCCGCTCTAAGGCTGAACTCTAAGTTTAATACTAGAGAAACGGTAGTCTATAAAGGCTATAAACTAGTAAGTGTCGATAATATTACTACTAGTATATAAGACCTTGTAATTACTACGATTTATCGACTTAAAAAAGGAGGCCTATAGCTACTACGCCTATCGATAGGATAGTAGACGAAGTCTTATAATCACGACTATCTATATATTCTAGAGCCTACTTATAGCTAGGAGATTTCGATTAATTTAGCTATAATAGATAATAGGTTAATAATTAAGGCCTATATAGTAATCGCTCTAAAGATCTTAGGTTATTAGATATATAAGCTCGAAGGCTATATAGCTATAACCTACGAATACCTAAAGTAGTTCGAGACTAAGAGCTTAATATATAGAGACCTAAAGACTAGTATTATATACTATAGAACGCCTCGTCTAGGTATAGAAAAGATACGATACTACTAGGATAAGGAACTACTAAAGCTATTCGTATTAATAGAAGTATTAGAGTAGCGCTATAGAAAGATTAACCTTAAAGACGTAACTAGGTTATTAACGCTAAGAGTAAGCTAGTAGAGAGTAGCGAACAAGGTAGCTAGCTATAATAGTTCTATTAATATTAGCTAAGTCGCTTCTATTACTTAGAAGGATTAGGACGATCTAATCGGCGCCTACGTAGCTAGAGATAGTATAAAGATAAAGTAGAACCTAAACTCTTCTTACCTAGTTAAAAAATAGCTAATAGGAGTATAGAAGTAGATTATAACTTAGGCCGTAGCTATAAGAACCTACGCTTATCGTTACTCTCGTATTAAAGAGGTTAAAGATAAAAACTAGCTAGCTCCTTACCTTATAGATATAGGAGAGTTAGAGGATCCTTAAACTTAAGAATAAAATAACGATAAGTTCGAGGATAAGTAGATATACGACTACCTAAATAGTCTACTAGTTCTAGTCGCTCCTATATATATTTAAAAACGAAAGAAGGTAAAGGAGCCTCTAAAGACCAAGTATATAGATAATTACCTTCGAGCTATATACGCTAATAATAACGCTAATATCTTCTAGATAGATAAAATACTCGAATCTAAGATCTAGTTAAGCTTAGTAGAGATTATTCTATATAGCGAGTAAGCGTCGTATTCCTTATAAGGTTATATTCTAAACGATATAGATCTATATAAGAAACTTAATAAGCTCTATATAAAGAAGCGTATAAATAGAGGTAGTAGAGCTAAGATTAGTATATATTCCTTACTATCTAAAGCCTTTAGTAAGGTAGTAGAGGAGCTAAGAAAAGCTGTTTTAGCGACTAATATTAAGGCCTTCTAGGCTACTACTATAGCGATTAATATAGTAAAGCCTAGGCCTACTTCTAAGCTTTATAAGTAGACTAATAATATCCTTCTATTATTTAATAACGTCTATTAAATTATTCTAAGTATCTACGTGCCTATAAAGTATAGACCTCGAATAATAGCTTATAAGTCGTTAATTAATAAGAGAGCTAAGTTAATAATTATACTAATCGAATATATTTAAAAACTTTAAGTCGATATAACCTCTCTTAGTAATATTACTATAGAAGGAGTTAGAGGTAAGGTTACTTTTATTAGGTACTATCTAGAGGTATTAATCGATACCTTTAGCGTAAAAGTTACTATACTATTCCTAGTCTTACTAGAGAATAGCCTAATCTTACTTAGCTAGCTATAGGTACGACGAGTACGCCTAGCTTCTAAGAACTACGATAATAGCTCGTAGGAAGGCTTAATTAGTACTCTAGACAGCTATATTATTATACTTACTAGCTTTAATAGCTATAGTAATATATATACTATAGAATAAGTTCTAGGAAAAGCTAGAGTACTAAGAAACTAGCTCTAGTCGATAGTACGAGTTTAGTAGAGGCTCCGACACGTATATTATATCTAGGTTTAGTAGAAGTAGGAGTCCGAACGCTAACCTTTAGTAATTACTAGCTAAAGGAAGGCTATCCTACTAAGGACTCTAGATTATATAATAACGAGGAGTAGGAAGAGGGATTATAAGCTTTTTAAGCTTCTACTACTCTTTCTATATAAGGTTTAGTAGTTAGAGGTGAAAACTCTACTTAGAGAGGTTATCTAGTAGAATATTCTATAATTATCTTTTAAAACGATAATTATATTATATCTCCTATACTATACTTTAAACTATACTAGTAGTATAGATAGATAAGCGATTAGTACTAGTATTCGTTTATAGTTACTAATAGCTCTAAACTCCTAGAGATTTAAGTCTTTAACTACCTTATATAGTAGTTATCGTATATAAAAGTAATTTACTTTAAGAATTATTTTATAGTAGACTTAATTAGATAAAGTATTTCTCTATAATAGTAGCTCGAGCTATTAAGGCGGATTAATTATAGCTAGACTTAAGTATAGTATAACTATCTCGTAGTAGTAGCTATCGAAAGTAATATCGCTAAATTTAGCTAAAATAATCGACTTAAGAAGCTTTTACTAGCTACTAGCGAAGCTAAGCTAGTTTATACTAGCGAGCGAGACTTATACTAGAGTATTAGGTATAGTTTTAACGATACTATACTAGTATCTTAATCGAGCTAGAGTTCAAATTATAGAGGCGAATACTTAATAATTACCTATAGGAAGCTTAGAGAGGTAGAGCTAGCTATCTAAGAACCTAGACTCTATAATAAGGTTATTTCTAATAAAGTAGACGACGAGCTTAGCGAGGAGACATACGTTATCTTAGCCGCTATTAATATAGTAGTAGAGAAAGCTTATAATAAAGAATATATAGAGTAGTAACTAGCTAATATAGCTATAGTAGAGGATACTAGCGAAGAAGCTATTAGGATAGCGAGTACTATATACTACGAGACTAACTATACTAACTAATAGCTATATTATACTATCGATATAGTATAAACTCCTTCTATATAGCTTCGAGTAAAGAGTCTAGAATCTAAAATAGGCCTCTAGTAGAAGAAGAGTAAAAGAGGAAGCTATAATCGGTCTAGGTACCTTTATTACTACTATAGTCTAAGAGCTCCTAAGCTCTCTAATAGATATTAGAAGTAACCTTCAAGTCTACTTCGATTACTATAAACTAAAAGGGTCTAAGATAGCTTCTACCTACCTTATATATTAGAGCGTTAATATCGTTCTCTAGTTTCTAAGTATTAGTACTCTTCTTACTACGACGAGTACGTTCTACTAGCTTAGGGAAGAAAGTATTCGCTTCTAGCTTAAACTATATCTAGTTTTAAGTATTCTAGGCGATAAGGGCTTAGAGATCGGCTATACTACCTATCTAAATAATACGCTAGTAGAGAGTATATATTACTTTAGCCGTCTTCGGTAGCTTTAAACCTATAGTATCACCTATCTTAGTTATATATTCTTTATAAAGAGGCTAGCTAAGATACGAAAGAATATTAATTAAAGCGTAGCTCTTAGCTACTTTCTTCTTCTTCTAGACATTATCGACTTCTTTAAAACCTCCGCTAACGATTATATAGTAGTAGACTTTAGAGGTAATACTATTCTTTATATAAGCCTAGTAACGTAGATTAGGCTCCGAGTCGCTCTCTAGCTTAATTCTACTATTATCTTCTAGTACGATTAGCGATAGGCGTTACGGACCTAGTAGTAGCTCCGTTATAGGTAATACTTAGTCTTATATAGGATCGTTATCGCTTAAAGCGCTTAGTATAAGAGAAGTCTCGATCGAGGTAATAATAGTTTCTCTAGCGCGTATTCTAGTAAGCCTTCTACTCTTACGAAGGACGAGCGTAGGCTTCTTTATAGAGCTTAGCGTTAACTTCTCTAACTAAGCTTTTAGCCTCTATATAGTACTAGGCGATATAGAATCTCTAGAACGAGGCTCTAGAGTTATAAGTAGGCTACCTTCTTCTTCTTAACTAGAGTTTCGAGTAGGACTAGATAAGGATAGGCTCTTAGGCGTAGAGGAGGAGAGTCGTCTATTAGATCTTAGATTTCTAGGAGGAGGTAATAGTCTATAGGATATTAAGAGCTATTTCTCTACTACTAGGAACACGTAGGTCGGTTCTTCGAAGGTCTCTCCTTTACGCTCTCTTTTAGTAAGCTTGACTATAAATCCGTACTAATTAAGCTTATAGCCCGCCTCTAGGCGTACTTCTCTTATCTTATAGCTAAAGACGTTAACCTACGAGAGCTCTTTCTTAAACTTGTTCTAGTAGTATCTTCTATCTAAGTTTATATTAATAAAGCCTAAGCTCTACGAGCTAGGAGTCTTCTTACTTCTCTATAGCTGAAAATACTAGCTATAAGAGAATACGTTCGCTACCTACTAATAGAAATAATCTTACTTTTACTACGCCGAGAAGGCCTAGTCTTTAGGCTCGCTCTCTTTAAAGATACTTTTATACTTATTTAACTATTAATAAAGGTTCCTAAGTATCTCTTTATTATATAAGACTTAGTTAAGAAAGAGGAAATTCTACTTATACCTAAACTCTATACGTAGCTACTACTAGATTAAGTTTCTCTCCTTTACTAAGTCTTAGCCTTCTTAGTATATCTTCTTTATATTATCGCGCTTTATACTCTATACGTTAAGGTACTTTAGTAAAATCTTAGTAGAGAGGCGTTTAAAGAAGTTAAATATACCGATCTTTATTCTATCGTTTACTTTCTCGACTTACTTAAGTACTAAGTCGATACTCTCCTCTTATTCTTATAGTATCTCTAGCGACAGAATAGCTTTAGTAGCGTTATCAAGGTTCGTTATACTAGTAAGAGGTCTACTTAAAGGCTAGAAGCTAACGATAGAGCCTTCGCGATTAATACGAGCGAGCGCTATACCTTATATAGAACTTAAAGAAGCTATTTTTTGTCTTTTCTTTAGAGAATCTTATCTAGGTAGTTCTTATATAGAACTTCGAATAGGCGAGGTAGAAGGCGAGAGCGCTAGTCTTAATAAGCGTTTAGGCGTTAAAGAACGCTAGAAAGAGGAAGTCTTGTTCTTTATACGCGATAGAGAAAGAGAACGTCTTTAAATAGTCGTATTAGTAGCTTAGTACGATATAAAGCGCGTAACTAGTAATAAGTAACTTAAATAGCGAGAAGGGTCGAGCGCGTAACTAGTTAAAGAGTTTTCTATTATATTCGTTACTACTTATATATATAAACAGCTATATAGCGTTACTAGGTAGTAACGAAAGATAAGAACTAAACTTAATAGAAGTAAGGCTCTATAGTAACTAATTAATAGTTAATAAGGAAGAAGAGATCGTTTAGAGCGTAAAAGTAGCCTAATTATATACCTTATCGTAGTAGCGTAACTACTATTAGGATTAGGGGTCTATATATAAGGCTTAGTTATATAAGTTTTAGTTATCGTTTAAAAAGATAACTAAAAGTTCACTTTACCTTAACGCTTCTATAGCTGTCGTATACTATTAACGCTACTACTAACTACTATAGTATATACCTTACTATTACTAACGAGGACTAAGACTTAGATACCGTCGTCGTTACCTCTACTAACTTAAAAGAGCCTTATTTTTTATATACCTAGTTAGCTTACTAGATCGCGCTTTCTATATTATAAGAGACTACTAGCGCTATAATTAATAGCTAGGAAGGAGCTATTAGAGCCGCTATCGCTAAAGATTCAAGCTTCTCTACTCTTACGTAGGCCGAAAACCTTAAACTTTAAGAAATCTCTACTAGAAACTAATATTTTTAGTAATTTCTTTAGTTAGGCGAAAATTAGTAATAGAAAGGCCTTTAGGGCAGAAAATTATTATCTTACTTCGCCGATTAGTAATAGAAAAGGGCTCTAGGAAGGTAGATCGTAGTACTAACTTTGAAATTCGCTAGTAGAAAAGAGCTTTAGAGGCCTAGGTCTAGCTTAGATTTTTTAGACCTAGTAGTAGAAAGTAGCTCGAGATAGCTGACTTTCACGACGATAGTAGGCTTAGGACTTAGAAAAAGGAGTAGAATAGTAGGTTAGCTAGTAGACGTAAAATCTATACTTAAAAGTTAGGCTTAGAGGAGTAACTAGCTATATAGATACTTATCTCGGCTATAGAAAATAGCGTCGAGATAGTTAGGATTAGCTAGATTTCTACTAGTCTAGTAAATTACAAGCTTAAGAAGCTCCGATTAGAGCTTGATAGTATCTTTAAGACTAAAAGAAATACTTAGAATAGTCTAATTAGAGCTCGATAGTAGCTCTAAGAATAAAGATAGTACTTAGAAAGGCGCGGACTTAGGAAAACTAGCTCTTTCTATAGTAGAGGCTAGGCTTTAGTAGCTAGATCTTAGCTTATACTACTAATTAAGTATCGCCTATCGAATCTCTACTTCTTTAGCTCTACTAAGCTAGCTTTAGCCTCTAGCTTACTAAGTCTTCTACTTCTTCTTTAAGCTCTATTAGTAGCTAGCGTATATAACTCTCTCTTTCTTCTTAAGTTATTACTAATAGCTTACTAATAAAGATCTATAGATACTTATATCTAGATAGAAGGCCTAGTTCTATAACCTTCTCTATTAGTAGTAGTACTTCTTCTAGTTTAACCTAATCTAGAACTAGCTTTAGGTTTTCTTATAGAAAGGTATATTTCTTAAGATCTATCCTCTTATAGATATACTCTCGTTTAGAGCTATCTAGTTTCTTAAGCTTATACGATATACCTTCCTATAACGCTTTAGATACTTTAAAAGGGCCTTCCTACCTAAATATAAGCTTATAGGAGAAGCTAGTTTTTAACTTAGAGTAGTATACTAATACGAGATCTTCTTCCTTTAGTATAGTAAGATCTATATAGCGATATTTATTAAAGTACGCTTTATTCTATTCTCGAAGACGCTATTAATATAGTCGTCCCTCTTCTATAGTTATTTCTATAGCTTCTAGGGCCTAAGCTCGAATCGTAAGAAGCTCTACTCTAGTCTTAACCTTATCCTAGTCTATAATCTAGAAGGTATAGTATTCTAGCTCGATTAGTAGTACTACGTTATAGCTAATTATAACTTCTAACGACGTTAAGCTAGTAGTAGAGACTATTATCGTTCTCTCTACCTATAACACTACTAGAATATAGTCCTTAATCGAATAAAGGCTACTATTAGAGAGCTTCGAACAAGCGTCTAGTATCGTCTTATAACCGAATTTAACGATAGTATTAGACTAAGAGTAGTATAGTAAAATATTAATACGTTTAATACTATACGATAGTAGTAGCTTTTCTACTTCGCTAAGGTTAGTCTTATAGTTATCGAGAATAACTTCTATAGCGGTATCCTACTAGTAAAAGATCTCTTTCTATATAAACCTTACTATTTATACTAAGGAGATACTCTTCGCTAGGTACTAGAATATACGCGCTTCTAGCTAGCGCGATAGAGATTCGCGTATAACTATTAATAAATAGTTCTTCGTAATATATAGGCCGTCGATATACTACCTCTAGTCGACTATAACTTAGAGTAGAATCTATAGCTTTCTAGGTACCTATCTCCTATACTAAAGACTATAAATAGTATATTACTAAATAGCGAGCGAGATTTAAGCCTAAACCCTATCCTACTACTATCGTTTCTAGATAAGATTATATGTCTATTTAGCGCTATAGTAACCGTTCTTATAATAGTACGCTCTAATAATATAAGCTTACGCTTTAGGTTTATCGATAACTCGCTATAGAGGTCTAGCTACTCGCTCTTAGCGCTAGAGCTAGTTATTCTTAATATAAAATAGCCGATACTTCTTCCTTAACCGCTTATACTCGTTATTAGAAACTCTCTTAGGTCTTTATATTCGTATAAGTATAAAAGCGATATTTATTAACTCCTAAGAGTAGATCCTATTAATTATAGATAGCTCGCTCTAAATTACCTATATAGAGAAAGCGTTAAGGTAAAAGATATCGAAGAATTACTCGTTAATTATTAGATCTACGTCTTCTTCCTATTCTATAGCCTCTATATCTTTAGGCGTAATAGGCTTTCTCGATAGCGAATCTAGAGCTATATACTTCTTACTAGGAATATATATAACGTTAAAGTCGAAGAGGTAGATCTATACTAGCTAGTATATTATTACTATATTTAGTAAATTAGAGGCGGCTTTATTAAGCTAGTAAACGAGGGTATTTATATTAATCTCTAGTTAGAAGTATACTCCGAATAGCTATAGTTTCAGCTTCTTTAATACCTTTAGTATACTAAGGTATTCGCGTTTTCTAGTATTATATTTAACTTCTACTAGGTTAAATAGGCCAGACTTATATCGAACTAGATAGCGGAGAAGTAGCTCGTCTCGATTATATTAGAAAAGCATATATTTCTAACCTTTACTACTCGAATCTACGCCTACGACGATAAGTCCTACTCCTTCTCTATAGTTAAGAGTAACTAGGGCTAGGGCTGAAACTAGTACCTTCGAGATAATGTCTTTAGCTAGTTAGTGTTTAGTAGTCTATTAAAACTCGGTATCCTTCTATAAGAGTTTAAATAGTAGAGTAAGGATAATCGTGAAACCTTTAACCTAGACGTAGTAGTACGTAACTACGCCGAGGACGGTTCGAATATCCTTCTAATTCTCTAGGTTCGGCTATTTCTTAATCTTTACTACTCTTACGAAGTCTAGATAGCGGCTATTAATACTAGTAAGGTAGCTAACGATTACTAACTATTCGTAATAGAGCTATAGTTTATTAAAAGCTATAGTTATATTAGCTCGCTCTATATTATAGAGAACGTCGTCTATAGCTATAATATATTTAATAACGTAATAGTAGAGGCTAGGTTTAACCTCTTTACTATCGTACTTCGTCTTAGGCTCTTTAATACCGATATTATTAAGGAACGGCTATACTTTATACGAGACATACTCTATAAGGACTTGATTAATAATATAAACGAACTAGGTAACGGAATTCGTAGCTCCTTATAGTAACGTTATCTACTATAACAAGCCTAGTAGTAAATTAAAGCCTATAAGGTCTCTATATAATTTATCGAGTAGGATTTAGTTATATCTAGAGAAGATATTAACTAGCGAGGCTAGTACGTAGCTAGTAAAGTCCTTAGAGAAACTCTTAGCGTCGAGTAGTAAGTTTAAGTCTCTTATAGTAACTTAATTAAACTTCTAAGCTATATTAATTAACTAATACTTCTTTCGCTTACCTACCTCTATCTTCTTACTAATAAGGAAGTATAGATTTTAGTAGGCACTATAGTATAGCTTAAGAGTTCTAGCTTAGATTCGTTATCTTAGTATATCTTCTACGATATATTATAGAGATAGGTTCAGCTTGAAGCTCGAGTACTACTATAGCTCGTAAGGAACTATCTAAATCTTCTATAGTAGAGTAATATTAGGATTAATTTAGCCTAAATACGTAAAGTCCTATATAAAGGTAGCTTCTCGATTCCTTAGTATATAGTATAACAAATCTAGCTCCTTTAGTAGTAGTTCTATACTAGGTTTGAACTTTATAAGCTATTTAGGTATAAGACGTAATCTAGGCTCGATCGTCGAGAATCTCTTAGTTAAGTACTTACTATTATAAGGTCTAGTACTAGGCGATATAGCTACTTCCTTCTCGATATAAGTCCGTCGCTAGTTCTTTAATCTACTAGGGTTCGAGCTATTAGTTATAGTAATATCGGTATTTACTAGTTTAATTTTATTAGTAACTCGCTTATAAAGAGTATAGGCGCTAATATAATTATCTAGCTTCTACTACTCTATAGCTTCTTTATTACGAGCCTTCTCTACTACTATATTAATAGCGGCCGAGATAACGTACGTCTTCTCGCTAAGCTTATCGTCTACTTTATCGGAAATAACCTTGTTATAGAGTCTAGGTTCTTAGATAGCTAGCTCCGCCTCTCTAAGCTTCCTATAGGTAATTATCAAGTATTCGCTCTTATAATTTAAACTCTAGCTCGACTAAGACACTAGTATAGTATCGTTAAAACTATACCTAATACTCTAGTATAAGTCTCGCTCGCTAGTATAAGCTAGCTCAGCTTCGCTAGTAGCTAGTAGAAGCTTCTTAAGTCGACTATTTTAGCTAAATTTAGCGATATTACCTTCGATAGCTACTACTACGAGATAGTTATACTATATTTGAGTCTAGCTATAATTAACCTGTCTTAATAGCTTGAGCTACTATCGTAGAGAGGTGCTTTATCTAATTAAGTCTACTATAAAATAATCCTCGAAATAGATTACCTTTATATATAATAACTACTATATAAGGTAGTTAAAGACTTAATTCTCTAGGAGTTTAGAGCTATTAGTAACTATAAACGAACACTAGTACTAATCGCTTATCTATCTATACTACTAGTATAGTTTGAAGTATAGTATAGGAGGTATAATATAATTATCGTTTAAAAAGGTAACTACGGAACGTTCTACTAGCTAACTCCTCTAAGTAGAGTTTTTATCTCTAACTACTAAACCTTATACGGAAAAGGTAGTAGAAGCTTAAAAAGCTTATAATCCCTCTCTCTACTCCTCGCTATTATAAGATCTAGAGTCGTCGATAGTATACCCTATATTCTTTAGCTAGTAATTACTAAAAGTTAGAGTTCGAATACTAATCTCTACTAAATCTAGACGCGACGCACGCGTTAGAGCTCTAATTAATCTTATACTATCGACTAGAGCTAGTTCCTCGGCACTCTAGCTTTTCCTAGGACCTATTCTATAGTTCTTATATTACTATAGCTATTAAAGCTAGTAAATATAATAATATAGCTATCTAGAGTACTAATTAAGCTCTTTTACGAGCTATTATTATAGTTCTTAGAAGCTAGGCGTACTCGCTACGCCTATAGTCGGCTAAGTAAGATCGAGCTATTCGCTAGTAAGACTAGAAATAGTATAGTAACTCTAACGCTAAAGGTATCGATTAATACTTCTAGGTAGTACCTAACGAAAGTAACCTTACCTCTAACTCCTCCTATAGTAATATTACTAAGAGGGGTTATACTAACTTGAAGCTTTCGAACGTATTCGATCGGTATAATTATTAACTTAGCTCTCTCGTCGATTAAAGACTTATAAGCTATTATTCGAGGTCTATACTTTATAGATACGTAGATACTTAGAATAATTTAATAGATATTATTAAATAATAGAAGGATATTATTAGTCCGCTTATAAAGCTTAGAAGCGGGCCTAGGCTTTACTATATTAATCGCTATAGTAGTAGCTTAGAAGGCTTTAATATTAGTCGCTAAAATAGCTTTTATTAGCTCCTCCTCTACCTACTTACTAAAGGCTTTAGATAGTAAAGAATATACGCTAATCTTAGCTCTACTACCTCTATTTATACGCTTCTTTACCTAGAGCTTATTAAGTTTCTTACGTAGATCTATATTATTTAGAACACGACCCTATAAGGAATACGATACTCGCTCGCTATAGAGAATAATTTCTACTAAGCTTAACTAGACCTTAGATTCGAGTATTTTATCTATCTAGAAGATATTAGCGTTATTATTAGCGTATATAGCTCGAAGGTAGTTATCTATACGCTTAGTCTTTAGAGGCTCCTTAGCCTTCTTCTACTTTTAAGTATACGTAGGAGCGACTAGAACTAGTAGACCGTTTAGATAGTCGTATATCTACTTATCCTCGACCTTATCGTTATTATATCCTTAAGTTTAAGAATCCTCTAACTCTCCTATATCCGTAAGGTAAGGAGCCGGCTAGTTTTTATCTTTAACCTCTTTAATACGAGAGTAACGATAAGCGTAGGTCCTTATAGCTATAGCCTAAGTCGTAATTCGCTTCTATACTCCTATTAGCTATTCTCTAACTAGACGAGAAGGGTTTAAGTTCTACTTTATCTTTATACTATCTCTAGCTACGTAGGCGCCGATTAGATCGTTCTAATCTTCCTACGTAATAGAAGCGACCTAGCTAATATTAATAGGACCGTCGATACTAGCTACCTTGTTCGCTATCCTCTACTAGCTCGCTCTTAGCGTTAATAAACTACTTATATCTTTAAGGTAGATCCTTCTATAGCGCTACTCTAATACTTCTATTAATACCTATAGCTTTAGTAGCTCCTTGTCCTAGTAGTATCGTATCTTTTCTATACCTAGACGAGGCGTTCTATAGTATATAATACTAGTCTTTAGGTCTCTATATATTAAGCTCTTAGTCTTAAACTACTTTAGGTACTCGTAGTTTATAGCTATATAGCCTTCGAGCCTATATATCTAATAACCTAAAATCTTTAGAGCGATCGCTACGTAGGCCTTAATTATTAATCCGTTATCTATCGTAGCTAAATTAATCGAAATCTCCTAGCTATAAGTAGGCCTTAGAATATATAGATAGTCGTGATCGTAAGACTTCGCCTACTATCCTATCGACGAGCGTAGCGGCTATAGGCCTCTCTCTTCGAGTTAACGAATCGTAGTAATTATAAGGTCTTATATACTAGCGGTAATATTATCGACGCTTACTAGTTTATAGCCTTTATAGACTACCGTTTCTCTAGTATTAAACTTAGAGTTCAGCCTTAGAGCGGACTTCTTTACTACTTTATATAGCTATATAACGTCTCTACTATCTTCGTTATATACTTCTACTTGAAAGCTCTTATTACTATTAATCTAATACTAGGCTATCTTTAGGAGCTTACTATAATCTAAGTTACTATTATTAAGGTCTAACCTAAGATAGGCCTAGAGCCTCTTACCGAAGCGGAATAGTAGACCTCGTATAAATAAGAGAGTACGAGAACGCTCGTCTATATACGAAGTAGGTATAGTATTAGAGTAGAGTATAAACTACCTTAAGTACTCTAAGAGATTATTATCCTCGCTATAGTCGACCTTATAAAGGTTTTCTATATAGTAGCGGTTTCTAAGTATATATATACTATAATACTTTTAGTACTCCTTAATAATAAACTTCTTAAACTTAGAGTAGTTTCGATCGTAGAAACTATTAAGGCGCTAGTATCGTCTATATTAGACAACTATAACTTAAGTAAGTAACTTCTCGTAAAGCTATTTATTATTATTAATAAGTAGAATAGCGTAGTTCCCTACTCTAATACTAACCCTCTAGGTAGGTATAAGAGTAGCTATTATAGAACAAGACCTATTCGGAGAGTAATAGTCTTATAATACGTATATTAACTAGTAGTAACGAGCTTAAACTAGTAGTTCTAGGACTAAGAGCCTATACTAGGACCGTAGGACATTAAATTAATCAAGTAGAGTAATTATTACTATCTTAGAAACGAGCTACTACCTTACTTTTATACTAAAACTACTAAGTACGGTATATAGGTAGGCCTTTACCTTACTAATCCTCTCTTTCTTAGTATCTAACTAGATACCTAACTACCTATAGAGCCTTCTTAGAATTACTTAAAACTAGCTAGTTTTCCTATTAAAGTCTATTAAACTTTTAATTAGAGGCCTATTAAATAGTTACCTTTCTTAACGATAACTACTAAAAACACCTTCTTAGATCCGATTATCGTTTACTAGACGCTACTCTTCTACTATATCCTTAGAGATTTCCTTAGATATAGCTTCTCTCTTCTTCGATACTAATACTTCTAAGTTACTATCTATACTTATAAAGCTAGCTTTACTAAATATATACTCCTTAATATCTATAGCTATAGCGTAGGTAGTATCGAATTAAGCTTTAGCTATAGTCTACTATTTAGCTATATAGACCTTAAACTCCTTCTTACTTATACTAAAGAGCTTCTTTATTTCTATACTTACTACCTAATCCGCCTATAGAACTCGGCCTACTAAGGTATCGGAAATCAGGCCTAGGCTAGTTAGAAGATTATATACGTACGCTCCTCGCTTACTTAGTAGAAGGTCTATAATAAAATCCTAAGTTAATTCTTAGAATAGATAATCTAGTATAGGTAGCGTAGTTAGCTCGCTATATAGTCGATAGCGACGCGCTTCTACCTTCTAGTAACTCCTATAGGATTCTATGTATTATAGGATAATCCTTAGTTATCTCTAGCTACTAGTACTTCCTTCGTACTAGCGAGATAGTCTTGTCCTTACTAAAATAGCCTATAAGGGTATTATTATAATATATATAAATTACTTACGTCTATAAGGCGTAGTCCTTAGATATATATAGCGAACTATCTACCTAGAGGTTTCTCTCTCTTACGATATATTACTCGAATCGGCTGTTATTACTTATCGCTTATAAGTATACTACGCTTATACTTAGCTTAGCTTATACTAGCGCGCGAGTATATCTAAGGATCAAGTCTAAGACATTTATATATAGCTTCTTACCCTTAGTAATTATACCTACTACTCGTATAGGCGTTAAAAACTACTACTATAGGTTAGAGTTAGTACTTCTCTCTATCGAAGAATACTATTCTTTATAAGTCGTATAGATACAAGCTACGAGCGGTACGTCTACGTCTCTCGTACTCCGATTATCTTATAGCTATAACTTAGTCTATAGAGTAGGTAGAAGGTTAGTTACCTCTACTACCTCCTTAGTATAATCGCTACGCCTTAATAGCGTATCGGCTAGGTTTCGCTTACCTGCCTAGTATATTATAACGAAGTCGAATAGGGCTAGGAATATAGCCTAATAGGCTTACCTACTAGTTAACTTCTTTACGCCTATAAACCTATAAAGGTTAGTATAGTCGACTAGTACGTCGATCGTATATAGAGCGCCTTCGAGGTATAGCCTCTACGCTTTAAAAGCCTTAACTACTATAAGAAGCTCCTTATCGTATATCTTATAATTATACTCTATAGTAATTATCTTCCTAGATATAAATATAATAGAGTACTATTTAGACTCGAAGAGTTAGCTAAGGATTATAGTAATTACGTAATTAGAGGCGTCGCTCTCGACTTGTAACCTAAGCGTAAGGTTAAAGTGCCTTAGTAGCGGTACTATAGAAAAACGCCTTTTTAACTTAGTAAACGCCTACTCCTCTCGTATAGTTAACTTAAGTAGGCCCGGCTTCTTACCTACTACGGCGCTCTTAGATAACGCTATAAGTAGAGATACTACTCTAGAGTATTTAAAAATAAAACGCTAGTAGAAGTTAGTAAACCTAAGAAAGGATTAAACCTTTACGAGCGTTATAGGCGTTAGCTACGCCGCGATTACGTCTATCCTACGTAGGTCTATCGCGACCTCTCTAGTAGTTACTATAAAGCCTAGGAAATCGACTTCCTTCTACTAGAATTTGTACTTTACTCTTTAAGTATAGAGTCTAAACTTCTAGAGACGCGTAAGTACGTCGTATATATCGCGTATATAGTCTACGTAGCTCTTACTATAGATAAGAATATTATTAAGGTATACTACGTAGTACGTATCGACTAAACCTACTAGAGTATAGTTAATATATGCCTAGAACGTAGCTAGAGCGTTAGTTAGGCTAAATAGTATTATCTTATACTAGAAGTAGCTATAGCGCGTATAGAACGTAGTCTTCTAGCGGTCGCTAGGCTTGATACGAATCCGATAGTATATATCTATAAGGTCTAGAGTCGTAAACTATATAGCTCCTATAAGCCTATCTAGCGTCTCGCTAATTAAGGAGAGTAGGTACCTATTCTTAATAGTAATTTCGTTTAACTCTTAGTAGTCGATATATAGCCTTAGTTTACTATCTTTCTTTAGTATAAACAGAATAGGCGTACCTACCTCGCTAACGCTACGCTCGATCTAATTATACTTAAGGCCTATAGTAAGGTATTTCTTTAATTCCTCTAGCTCCTTACTCGACTAGTAATATAGTAGCCTAAAGGGTAGAACGGTGCCTAGACGTAGCTTAATCGTATACTCTACGCTATCTACTAGCTTACTCCTTATCTCCTCTATTAGGTTTAGAACGTTAGAGAACTATTAGAACTTAGAGGAAAGAAGGTTAACCTCTTCGCCTATCTTACTTATTACTACTATATATATAGTTAGTATATACTTCAAGTCCTTAAGAAACTTATAGGCTTCTCTAACCTTAACGTTTTTAAAAACATTACTATAGGTCTACTTATCCGAGCCGCTATCGACTTATATACGATAAGTACGCCTCTATAGTCGACCTAAGATTATATTAGAGGTTAGTATATTATAAGTATAAAAGATTACGCCTTCTATACGCTCTACTTCTATAGAGTCTACGAGCTATACGCGTATATAGTATATACTATAATAATACTCTAATTCTCTAGTAAATAAGGTAGCTAGAGGCAAGGTAGTATTAGTTCGAACTATAATACTATATTATAAGATAAAGGATCTTAATACTATATTAATATTAGTAGTATTATTAAGAAGGAATTAGGCTAGCTTAAGCCTATCCTACGCCTCGACTACGCTCTCTAGGTAAGTCGTATTTACGACTTATATAGAGAGGTATATATCGCTACTAAGTTCAGTATCTAGAGATCGTAGTCCTTCTCTAACACCTTCTCTTTTTTAGCGTCTCTATAGTAACCTTACGTACTAACGGCTTCTTACTATCGTCTCGAGCGCTTTAGTTAAAGTAGATAGAATTAGTACTAATATGCCTCTTCTATTTATAGCTATAGTATTCTAAATACTTATAGCTATAGTATTCTAAATACTTATAGCCTATAATAGAGCGAGTAGAACCTTTATTACTAGAGCGACGTATACTATTCCCTCCTAGACTATCGTCGCGTCTACGCGTAGGAGCGTCGCTCTCTACGCGCTTATACTTCGACTAAGTATCGTAGTCTCTATTACTCTAGCTCCCGCCCTAGTTATACTATATAGAGATTACTCTATTAGCTTACTCTAGGCGTCTTACTAACGTAACTAAATTAGCGCGCTTATTAGGTATAGTATAATTCTTAATAATCTCTTATCGAAGCGATAGCTTTAACTTTATAAGGAGCTAGCGTACTAGCTACGCTTCGCGATAGTCGCCTAGTTAAGACTCTAAGTAGCCTAGTTCTATAGCGAACTAGCGTACCTCTTAGCCCTTACCCTATTAGGCCTTCGTATACTCGACTATTATAAGGATCGTACGATTCGCCTAATCTTCGATAATATCGTAGATAAAGTACTTGAACTTAGTCTAAGTATAGTCTAGAGGTATTACCTTAGAGTATTCGTTATACTAGGTCTCTTACGCCTTACCTACGAGCTATATAATAGTATATAGGACCTTGGAATCTTCTATAACAAACTCTTATAGACTATTAAGGAAGATTACTTTAAGGCTACAAATAAACTCTCTTACCTCTTAGACTATCTCGCCTTAGAAGATACGAGGTTCTCTAACTTTAGGACCTTTATATCGCGTATACGATACGCTATCGTGAAGTATACTACCTATAATACTAGTAGTAGCGTCGACTTTAGGATTACTAATATTAAGAGTACTAGAAGTAACTAAGAATAGAGATTCTAACTCTATAAGGAGCCGATTATTCTCTCGTCGTAGAGCGCGTACCTCTAAGCGACGACGTAGTTCCTACTTCTTAGCTTTAAGCTATATACGCTCTACGTATATATCGTCTTCGATTATACTAGTAGACTCCTACTCCTAAACCTCGTTAGCTTCTATAAAATTACCTTAATCGTCTATTTTACCTATTATAAGCTCTAGTAGCGCTATACCTACGTTATATTAGAGAGCTATAGGCCTCTATAGATTACTACTCTTAAAAGGAGAAGAATTAGAATTATAAAAGAGGTATATAGTAATATATAGAGCGCTCTCCTAACGAGACTATTAGGATATTATAAGACTAATTCTTACCTTCTTTTAGATATATACGTAGACTATAATTATACTATACGCTAAGCCTACGAGCCTAAGGCTAATCTAACCTTTAACCTTACCTAGCTCTTATACTAAACGAGAGCGTTTTTACGCTAAACTAGGGTCTAATCGAAGACTATTATAGGTATAGAGACTCTAAGTAAATCTCTAATATAGTAAGTCGTCTTACTATCTATATAATAATTACTAAATAGATCCGTACTAAGGAGTACTAGAGGTTTATAACTTTTCTAGATTAGAGCGATATCTATATTCTAGAGGCTTCTATATTATTATAGCCTTTTAAGTCGCCTCTTACGTAGGCTCCTTTAGGCCTCTTATCTAATATTTATAGTATATTAGTTCTCGCTTTAAGGCTATCTTCTACTCTCTACTCTTCTAGTCCTAGTATAAGAGAGAAGAGATAGCTCTATCTTCGGCTCTATTAATAGATAATAACTACTCTAATACTAACCTTCTAGGTAGGTATAAGAGTAGCTATTATAGAACAAGACCTGTTCGGATAGTAATAGTCTTGTAATACGTTAGTTAAATAGTAGTAACGAGCTTAAACTAGTAGTCCTAGGACTAAGAGCTTTATACTAGGACTATAGGACATTAAATTAATTAAGTAGAGTAAATATTACTATCTTAGAAACGAGCTACTACCTTACTTTTATACTAAAGCTACTAAGTATAGTATATAGGTAGGCCTTTACCCTACTACTATACTATAGTACCTATCGAAACCTATACTTCCTAATTAGTAAGAAGATAGAAGCGAGTAAGCTAAAGAAGTATTAGTTAATTAACGTAGCTTAGAAGTTTGATTAAGTTACTATAAGAGATTCGAACTTACTAGTCGATACTAAGAGTTTCTCTAAGGACTTTACTAGTTACGCGCTAGCCTCGTTAGTTAATATCTTCTCTAGATATAACTAAATTTTACTCGATAAATTATATAGAGACCTTATAGGCTTCGACTTACTACTAGGCCTATTATAGTAGACAACGTTACTATAAGGAGCTATAAATTCCGTTACCTAGTTCGTTTATATTATTAACTAAGTACTTATAGAGTATATCTTATATAAGATATAGCTATTCCTTAATAATATTAGTATTAAAGAGCCTAAGACGAAGTACGATAGTAAAGAGGTTAAACCTAGCCTCTACTATTACGTTATTAAATATATTATAGCTATAGACGACGTTCTCTATAATATAGAACGAGCTAATATAATAGTAGCTTTTAATAAGCTATAGCTCTATTACGAGTAATTAGCGATCGTTAGTTACCTTACTAGTATTAATAGCCGCTATCTAGACTTTATAAGAGTAGCGAAGATTAAGAAATAGCTGAACCTAGAGAATTAGAAGGATATTTAAACCTTCCTTAGTATAGTTATATACTACCGCGTCTAGGTTAAAGACTTTATAATTATCCTTACTCTACTATTTAAACTCTTAAAGAAGGGTACTAAGTTTTAATAGACTACTAAATACTAACTAGCTAAAGATATTATCTTAAAGGTACTAGTTTTAGCTCTAGCTCTAGTTACTCTTAACTTTAGAGAAGGAGTAGGACTTATTATTATAGGCGTAGATTCGAGTAGTAAAGATTAGAGATATACGCTTTTCTAATATAATCGAGACGAGCTACTTCTCTACTATCGAGTTCGATATAAATCTAGCCTGTTTAATCTAGTAGAAGTTAAATACGATACTAGGAAGCGCGAATACCTTAGTATACTAAAGATATTAAAAAAGCTAAAACTATAGCTATTCGAAGTATACTTTTAGCTAGAGATTAATATAAATACTCCTATTTACTAGCTTAATAAAGCTATCTCTAATTTACTAAATATAGCGATAACGCGCTAGCTAGTATAGATCTACCTCTTCGACTTTAACGTTATATATATTCCTAGTAAGAAGTATATAGCTCTATATTCGTTATTAAGAAAGCCTATTACGCTTAAAGATATAGAGGCTATAGAATAGGAAGAAGACGTAGATCTAATAATTAACGAGTAATTCTTCGATACCTTCTATATTAACTCTTTCTCTATATAGGTAATTTAGAGCGAGCTACCTATAATTAATAGGATCTACTCTTAAGAGTTAATAAATATTACTTTCGTACTTATACGAATATAAAGACCTAAAAGAGTTTCTAATAGCGAGTATAAGTAGTTAAGAAAGAAGTATTAGCTATTTTATATTAAGAATAACTAGCTCTAGCGCTAAGAACGAGTAGATAGGCCTCTATAGCGAGTTATCGATAAACCTAAAGCGCGAGCTTATATTATTAAGCTATACTATTATAAGAATAGTTACTATAGCGCTAAATAGACGTATAATCTTATCTAGAAACGATAGTAGTAGAATAGAGTTTAGGCTTAGATCTTACTCGCTATCTAGTAATATACTACTTATAGCCTTTAGTATAGGCGATAGATATCTAGAGAGCTATAGATCCTACTCTAAGTTATAGTTAGCTAGAGATAGTTTATCGATAGCTTATATATTACGAAGAACTATTCGTTAATAGTTATACGCGAATCTCTATTACGCTAGCTAGAAGTACGTATATTTTAGTATCTAGTAAAGAGTATCTCTTTAGTATAGATAGTAAGGTTTATATAGGAAGAGATCTTTTACTAGTAGAGTACTACTATAGAAGTTATTCTCGAAAAATATAAGACTAACCTTAGCGAAGTAGAGAAGCTACTACTATCGTATAGTATTAAGCGTATTAATATTTCGCTATACTACCTTTAGTCTAACGCTATTATTAAAGTCGGCTATAAGACAATATTAGACGCTTACTTAAAGCTCTCTAATAGTAGCCTTTATTCGATTAGGAACTATATTCTAGTAGTACTATAGGTAGAGAGAACGGTAATAGTCTCTACTACTAGCCTAACGCTATTATAAGTAATAATTAGATATAATATAGTACTACTAATCGAGCTAGAATACTATACTTTCTAGATTATAGACTAGGACAAGGTTAAGACTAGAGTAGAGCTTCTTACGATTTAGGCTTAAGCTCTAGAAACTATAGAAACGACTATAGAAGAAGGAGGACTATATTAATAGTATCTTCGAGAATAGAACAAGGCGTACTTTAATAAACATCGCTATATAGATCTTACTATACTAAAGAAAAGTAATCTCGTATTAGTATACTACTCTAAGTTAAAGACTAGCTTCTCCTATAAGCTCGTATTTAGGTAGGAAGGCTCTTTTAGAGTATCTAAAGTATTATAGAGTAGTAAATTATATAAGCTTAAGGAACTAGATAGCTTAAAACGTAAGTATATCTATAAAAGGATAGATCTTAAGAAGTATACCTTTCTATAAGAGAACCTAAAGCTAGTTCTAGACTAGGTTAAGCTAGAAGAAGTACTACTACTAATAGAGAAGGTTATAGAACTAGGACTTCTACCTAGATATAAGTATCTATAGATCTTTATTAGTAAGCTATTAGTAATAACTTAATAAGAAAGAGAGAGTCATATACGCTAGCTATTAATAGAGCTTAAGGAAGAAGTAGAAGACTTAGTAAGCTAAAGGCTAAAGCTAGCCTAGTAGAGCTAAAGAAGTAGAAATTTAGTAGGTATTAAAAGTAGAGAGCGTGTTATATACTATATAATATTAAGGAAGGTATAGCGTAGTAAAGAAGAATAGGGGATTAATCTTAAACTAACTTATATATATAGTATAGTAGTAATATACTAGGAACTAAATACAAAGTTAATTAAGTTAGTTATCTAAGAAGAGAAGAAAGAGAAGTAAGATATACCTCTTACTAAGCCTTAGGTAGATACCTTAGACATCTAGAACTATACTTAGATATCTATATCTAGACTAACTATCTAGGATATATTCTTAATACTCCTACTTATACTATATAGTTAGATCTTTTAATAGATTATCTATAGTACTTAAATACTATTCCTAATCTTAATTAGTTATTAAGTACTTGCTTTTTAGACTAATAACTAGATAGTACTAACTATTAATCTAATAAACTTTCTATACTACTATCTCCTATAAAAAGGTAAAAGAAATACCTTCTATAAGATCTTCCTTCTCTCTTATATAAGAGTAGATTATTTAGGATATAGACTATCTAGTAAGTTACCTCTATCCTTTCTTATAGCTAATTCTAATAGCTTCCTAGATTCCTTATAGCCTAGTCCTCTACTTAGTTATATTCTATATAGCTTCTTAGTTCCCTAATAGCCTTTAGAGTATACTATTCTTAGCTATAGGGATCTGATATTAAGCTAGAGAGTAGAGTAACTATATACTAGTAGTAGAGATAATAGCTACTATAGAGGAGGTCTTTAATATTAACTAGTACTTAGCCTTAGGAGGTGTCTAGTTTAGCTAGGTTCTATATAGTAATATTATAGTTAGTAATAGATCTAATATTAGTAAGAGAATTTAGGACTTTATAAAGTCTAACTAAGGAGGAGTTAAGTAACTAAAATCTTTCTTTTAGACTCCTCTTAGTCTAACTCTAAGGCTTAGAGTTATCCTTTATATATCTCTTATATAAGGTAGAGCTACCTTATAAACTCCTAAAACTATAGTCTATTCTTTAGCTTAGTAAGACTATCTACTACTATCTCTTTTATATTTATATATTCTATAGAGATAAGTCTATTCTACTAGAGCTTTCTTATAGTATTATATAAGATATTAATATATTTAGACTTGTTATAAACATATAAGTCTTTAACTAGAGTAAGAGTAGCTTAGTTATTACTCTTTAGCTAAATTAGCCTAATTCTAGTAATAGTTTCCTAGTTACTAAGGATTCTTAGTTAGTAAGAACATTCTCTTACTAACTCTAGGTATCTAAGCTCTCTTAAAAGAGTACTAAGGAACTATAACTATTTTATATATACTCCTATAGCTATATATTTAGCTTCTATTATAGATATAGCTATAGATCTCTACTTCTTACTTATCTAGGAGATTAGTATACTATAAAGGAAGAAAATATATCTAAGAATTAAGACTCTATTAGTCTTATCTATTATATAGTTAGAGTCTTTATATCTAGTAAGATAGCCTTAACTATTCCTTAAGTATCTTAAACTAAGGTCTAGGTTTAATCTCAGGTATCTAGTTAGCTTCTTTAGAGCCTTTATATATTCTACTATTAGATTACTAATATAGGAGCTTAATTTTCTAAGAGTAAATAAGATATCTAGTCTTATAATAGTTATAAGCTATATCTATGTTCTAATAATAGATTAGTACTTCTATTTATTATACCTTTTATTATTTAGTTTAGTAGGCTTTAGACTTTTATAGCTGTCTATTAGTAAAAGAGTTAGTAATATAGTTTCTTAGCCTATTCCTATCTTAGCTAGGTTCTCTTAGATATAGTACTTCTAGTTAAGTTTTAGCTAGCCTTACTATCTGTTTCTTATTAGTCTCCTTCTAAGAATCTTATCTAGTTCTCTAAGATCTTTAATCTTAAAGACCTTACTAAGTTAGTCTTTAAACTAGAGGACATCTTCTAGTCTCTCTATAGTAATAGGTATATTATTAATATAGATTAGGATTATTAGGTCTTTCCTTTTCTTATAGATTAGAAGATATAGGTCTACTTCTAATTATCTAAATCCTATTCCTTTTAGCTTTAATATATATAGCTAATTCTAGTCTCTTATAGCTTACTTTAGCCTATAGAGACTCCTTAGAACTTATAAGACTATACTAGTTAGTAGGTTAATACCTAGTAGTAGGATAATATAGATATACTTATATAAGATACTCTCTATAAATATATTATTTATATCTATTTAGTATAGAGCTAGGTCCTTCTTATAGATTATAGCTATAAATCCTCTTAGAGTATCCTACCTAACTATAGAGGCAAAACTTTCTATATAGTCTACTCTATACTTTTAGGAGAACTCTCTTATAACTAGTCTTACTTTAAACTTTTTAATAGTACTACTAAGTTTTCTCTTAATATTAAAGACCTATCTTAAGGTAACTAAGTTAGCCTCTTTTAGTAGGACTACTATAGTCTAGGTATTATTACTTATAAGTATATCTAGCTCCTTCTAAATAGCTTCTTACTAGAGATAACCCTACTTAGGATTACTTACTACTTCCTTATAGTTCCTTAGGATTAGAACCTTCTATTTATATATTTCTACTTCTTTAGTAGTAGAGAATATAATCTCTTTAACTTCCTCTAAGAATTCTAGGTCCTATAGGATATCTAGGTTAATAGAGCTTATAGCTAAGAAGAAAGCCTAATACTTTAGAAGTATTTCCTTATCTAGCTAACTATTCTAATCTAACTTAAGCCTAATTAGCTTTAGCTTCTAGTTAAATCTATTAAGTTCTTAGGATACTTTCCTTTTTCTAAGAGTTTATTTTAGAGCTATCTACTCCTAATCTATCTCTATAGTTTCTTAGGTAGAATTCTTAGATTCTTTCTTAACTTTCTTTTAGTCTAGGAATTTTCTATACTCTCCTATATCTTCTAGTAGAGGTAGAAGTTATATAAAGAGTTTCTTTCCTTTCTAAACCTATACTAATAGCTAAGAGGAAGAAGGCTTCTACTAGCTTAGACTAGAAGCACCTAAGGTACTTCTACTAGCTTATAGAGTAGGCTAGCTAATAGTTCTTAGCTTTCTAATAGGTCTTCTTTCTAGAGCTAAACTAGAGAGATTCTTAATCTTAATATTTAAGTCTAATTCTCTACCTAGCTTATCTTTAAAGAAGATTATATTAGTATACTACTTAATAGCCTTTATATCTAGCTCCTAGAACTTCTATACCTTTACTATATTATTATAGTACCTAATAAATATAGTATCCTTTCCTCTATTTATTAGTTTATTACTCCTTACCTACTAAGGCTATACTCTTATATCTATATATACTATAGCTCTATATCCCTATACCTTAAGATAGGAGACTAATAGTTTAATCCTATTAAAAGCTTTATTAGGTAAGAGCTTGAATCTTTTAATATTAGATCTATTTAGGAGCTTGTTCCTTATATATACCTATACTTTAAGAGCTTCTAGCTAAAACTTAATAGGTATCTTACTCTCTTTAAGTATTACTCTAATAGAGGCCTCTAATATTTAGATAGACCTCTTAACTACTCTATTCTAGAGTAAATTATAGGCCTTAGTTAGCTTAAGAGTAATTCTAAAGTCCTTCTTCTACTATTTAATTAAAGTAGTAATCTCTCTAGTATTATTAGCCCTTATAGACTTAAGGAGTACTACTAACTACCTTTCTACCTTAATCCTCTAGTTCTAAAGAGTAGTTAGTATATCTAATCTAGCTTTAAGTAGAAATACCTATTTCTTTCTTAAGAAATTATTAATAATCTTAAGCTACTATATAAAATCTTTTACTAATAATAGTAATAGTCTATAGATATCTACTAATATAAGAGCTAATCTTTTAGGTCTTCTCTTAATAGACTTACTTAGGTGTTTCTTTATCTTATCTATTATATAGATCCTATACTTATACTCTTCCTAGTTAGGAATTAGAATTCTTTCCTTTAGGTTAGTAACTTTATAAAGGTTTGAGAGTAACCCTCTTCTAAAGTATATAAATCTTCTATACTATAGCTCTTACTATTTTAGATCCTTCTCTAATAGGGTAGTATAGGTATTATTAACCTTTATAGGATTATATAGTAAGTAATATAACTTTTCCTATAAGAGAGGTAATATCTTACTAATAAATAGAACACCTCTAACTAGCTTAGTCTTTATAACTATTTAGCTATCTAGGGAGGTAAGAGTGAAATTAGGCTTTTAGACTCTAAATTACTTACTAAACTAATCCTATAATATAAGATTTACTCTAAGATTAGGAATAAATAGTACCTTATTAAGTAGAACTTCTTTTTCTAAGATTCCTTTTATCTATACTAGTCTAGAGTAGGTTATATAGAGGTATTCTCCTCCTACCTTAATCTATACTTTCTTCCTTAGTAGCTTTACTAATCTAAAGAAGGATAGTTAGTTAGTTATATAGGATAAGGTATAGGAATCTAAGAGCTATTCTTAGAGTAATAACTTGCCTTTAGCCTTAATTATAGAATAGGCTAACTTATCTTAGTTATTATCTTCTAATAAGGAATTATTATTACTTCTAGAACTAGAGTAAGTTCTAGAATTAGAACTAGAACTAGACTCCTAGGCTAAAAATCTTTTCTTTAGAAGCTTTCTAGACTTTTCTATTCTCTAAAGCTACTTACCTATTCTCTAGATAGCCTTCTTTAGCTTATTATATAATAATAACTTATAGACAGCTTTCTTAATATATCTAGTATTCTTTAGTAAAGAGGATCTTCTAACCTTTCCTCTAAGGAATAATCTCTAAGAGTCCTTCTAGTTCTTAGTACTATTTCTTTACTAGGATAGTTTCTTAGTAGTAGGAAGGTTAGGACAATCTTTTAACTAGTAGTTCCCTTTCTTATAGAGCTAGTATATTAGTAAGAACTTTCCTTAGTAGAGCTACCTAGAATAGAATATAGCTAAACCTATGTCTATCTTATCTAGATTGTCTCTTATCTCTTAGAACTTAAGTAGAAGGAGAATAGTATCTATATCTAAGGATAGTTAGGTTATAATAGTATCTTTAGCTACTTAGTATAATATAGGTAGGGACTATAGGAGATATTTTAGCCTTTTCTCTTAACTCTAGTAGTAAGTTTCCTAAGGATTAATCTTAGTAATCCTCTTACCTAGGCCTCTAAGGTATCTCTATACTTCTCTAATTGTCTTATTAGGTAATATTCTAAATATAATAAACTACTTAATTAGACTTATAGTATAGGACTTTAGGACTCTATTATACTTATTCTAGAGAATTACCTATATCTTAGCTACTAGTATAGTAATATACTATGTCTCTAGCTCTATCTTATTATCTTTACTAATACTATATCTAATACTAAACCTATATACTATATTGTCTTTTAAGAAGTATTAATTCTAAGTAATATATATCTAGAGACTAGTGTCCTACTAAATTATATATAGGTTCCCTCTAATAATTAGTTAGCTAATTACCTAGAACTAGTCCTTTCCTTCTAGCTTATCTATCTATAGCTTAAACTATTTCTTCTAGTTAGTTCTATCTAGGATTAGAATTCTTTAGCTCTTCTTGTCCTCTTAGTCTATTATAGAAATAGGTAAATAGAATAAATAATTAGTAGAATACTTTAGACTAGCTAAGGATTCTAGAGAAGAGTAATTTCTTATAGTAGAGAGACTAGCTCTAAGAGATAGGGATTCCTTATATTAAGGAAATTACTAAGACTTAGATCTTTCTCTCTTAGTAGAGTTTCTACTACTAGGTAGTAGGAAGGCTAGGTAGCCTCTTCTAACTCTAGTAATACTAGGTATAATAGTAGAGAACTAGGTAGGTATTAATAAAGTAGAAATATACTACTATCTTATAGAGATCTTTACTAACTTATATACTACTAGGTATAAACTAGCTTCGTTAGTAATATAGTTAGGGAAACTTCTAGGCCCTAAATGTTTTCTATAAACTATAAGGGATATAAGTAACCTATACTAATATAGGTTACTCCTATTTAGTATATAAACTCGGGCTTATAACCTATTAAAAGTAGAGAGCGTGTTATATACTATATAATGTTAAGGAGGGTATAGCGTAGTAAAGAAGAATAGGAGATTAATCTTAAACTAACTTATATATATAGTATAGTAGTAATATACTAGGAACTAAATATAAAGTTAATTAAGTTAGTTATCTAAGAAGAGAAGAAAGAGAAGTAAGATATATCTCTTACTAAGCCTTAGGTAGATACCTTAGATATCTAGAACTATACTTAGATATCTATATCTAGACTAACTATCTAGGATATATTCTTAATAGTAGGTAATATTTAATTAAGAGTACGAGCTAAGATCTAGTTACTAAAGCCTAGCCTCTACTATAGAAGAGTAAATCTTCCTAAGTCTATACTATCTCGAGCGCTTCTTTTATTCCTAAAGCTACTATCGAGCTCTAGTTAGAGCTCTCTAAGCTTATAATTCGCTAGACTAGTAGAAATCTAGCTAAATTAAGACTATTCTAAGCGCTTCTTTTATTCCTAAAGCTACTATCGAGCTCTAATCGGAGCTTCCTACGCGTATAGTTTACTAGATTAGTAGAAATCTAGCTGAATCTTAACTATCTCGATACTATTTTCTAAAGCTAAGATAAGCGTCTATATAGCTAGTTACTCTTCTAAACTTAATCTTTAAATATAGATTTTATATCTACTAGCGAACCTACTATCCTACTCCTTTTTCTAAGTTCTAAGCCTACTATAACTATAAAAGTTAGCTATCTCGAGCTACTTTCTACTACTAGGTCTTAAAATCTAAGCTAGACCTATACTCTCTAAAGCTCTTTTCTACTAGCGATTTCTAAGATTAGCGCTACGATCTACCTTTCTAGAACCCTTTTCTATTACTAATTAGTAAAGTAAGATAAGGATTTTCTATCCTAAAGGCCTTTCTATTACTAATTTTCGCCTAACTAAAGAAATTACTAAAAGAGTTAGTTCTTAAGGTTCAAGATTTTTAGCCTATATAGAGGTAGAGAAGCTTGAATCCTTAGCGACGCTAGCTTTAATAACTCCTTCCTAAGCTATTAATTATAGCGCTAGCGGTCTCTTAAAATATAGAAAGCGCGATCTAGTAAGCTAACTAGGTATACGAAAATTAAGGCTCTTTCAAGTTAGTAAGAGTAACGATAATAGCGTCTAAGTCTTAGTTCTCGTTAGCGATAGTAAGGTATATACTATAGTAGTTAGTAGTAGCGTTAGTAGTATACGACAGCTATAGAAGCGTTAAGGTAAAGTAAACTTTTAGTTATCTTTTTAAACTATAACTAAACCTTACGTAACTAAGCTCTATATATCGACTCCTAATCTTAATAGAAGTTATACTACTATAATAAGGTATATAATTAGACTACTTTTATACTCTAAACGATATCTTCTTCCTTATTAACTATTAATTAGTTACTATAGAGCCTTACTTCTATTAAGGTTAGTTCCTATCTTTCGTTACTATCTAGTAACGCTACCTAGCTATTTATATACGTAAGTAGTAACTAATATAATAAAAAACTCTTTAACTAGTTACGCGCTCGACACTCCTTACTATTTAAGTTACTTATTACTAGTTACGCGCTTTATATCGCCTTAAGCTACTAATACGACAATTTAAAAACATTCTCTTTCTCTATTATATATAAAGAATAAGACTTCTCCCTTCTAGCGTTCTTTAACGCCTATACGCTCCTTAAGACTAGCGCTTTCGCCTTCTACCTTACTTATTCGAAGACCTATATAAGAACTATCTAGATAAGAGTCTTAAAAGAAAAGATAAAAGATAGCTTCTTTAAGCTCTATATAAGATATAGCGCTCGCTCGTACTAATCGCGAAGGCTCTCTCGTTAGCTTCTAGCTTTTAAGTAGACCTCTTACTAGTATAACGAACCTTAATAACGCTATCGACGCTATTCTATCGCTAGAAACGCTATAAGAATAAGAGGAAAGCTTCGACTTAGTACTTAAGTAGATTAAAGAAGTAAATAACGTAATAAAGGTCGGCGTGTTTAACTACTTCGAACGCCTCTTAACTAAGATTTTACTAAAGTACCTTAACGTATAGAGTATTAACTACGATAATATAAAGAAAATATACTAAGAAGGCTAGGACTTAGTAAAAGAGAGAAACCTAATTTAGTAGTAGCTCTATATAGAGTTTAGGTATAAGTAGAACTTCCTCTTTCTTAATTAAGTCTTATATAATAAAGAGATACTTAGGAACCTTCGTTAATAGATAAATAAGTATAAAGGCGTCTTTAAAGAGAGCGAGCCTAAGGACTAGGCTTTCTTAGTATAGTAAAAGTAAGATCGCTTCTATTGATAGGTAGCGAATATACTCTCTTATAGCTAGTACCTTTAGTTATAGAGAAGTAAGAAGACTCCTAGTTTATAATACCTAGGCCTTATTAATATAAACTTAGATAGAAGACACTACTAGTATAAGTTTAAGAAGGAGCTCTTATAGGTCGACGTATTTAGCTATAAGATACGTAAAGTACGCCTAGAGGCAAGCTATAAACTTAATAAGTATAGATTTACTATTAAGCTTACTAAGAGAGAATATAAAGGAGAGACCTTTAAAGAACTAACCTACGTATTCCTAGTAGTAGAGAAGTAGCTCTTAATATCCTATAGCCTATTACCTCTTCCTAGAAACCTAAGATCTAATAGATATCTCTCTTCCTCTACGCCTAAGAGCCTATCCTTATCTAGTCCTACTCTAAACTCTAGTCGAGAGGAAGAAAGTAACTTATTTACGACTCTAGAGCCTCGCCTTAGAGATTCTATATCGCCTAGTACTATATAGAGGCTAAAAGCTTAGTTAGAGAAGTTAACGCTAAGCTTAGTAAAGAAGCCTATATCTAAATCGATATAGGCCCTTTATAAAAGTAGAAGGATTACTAGACTTTACGCTAGAGAAACTATTATTACCTCGATCGAGACTTCTTCTATACTAAGCGCTTCGAGTAATAGCGATCCTATATAAGACTAAGGATTAACTACGATAGAACCGCTACTAGGTCCGTAGCGTCTATTACTAATTATTAGAGAAGATAATAGTAGAATTAAACTAGAGAGTAACTTAGAGCTTAATCTATACTACTAGGCTTATACGAAGAATAGTATTATATCTAAAGTCTACTACTATATAATCGTTAGCGATACTCTTAAAGAGGTCGATAATATCTAGAAGAAGAAGAAGGTAGCTAAGAGCTACGCTTTAATTAATATCTCTCTATATCTTAGCTAGCCTCTTTATAAAGAATATACGACTAAGATAGGTAATACTATAGGTTTAAAGCTACTAAGGACGACTAAAGTAACGTATATCCTCTACTAGCGTATTACTTAGATAGGTAGTATAGCCGATCTCTAAGCCTTTATCGCCTAGAATACTTAAAGTTAGATATAGTTTAAGCTAGAAGCGAATACTTTCTTCTCTAAGCCTATAGGACGTACTCGTCGTAGTAAGAAGGATACTAATACCTAGGAACTAGAGGACGATATTAACGCTTTAATATATAAGATAGATAAAAGCTATCTTAGTTACTTTTAGTTCTCTATAACTAAAGTAGACTTAAAGGTTACTTCTAATATTCGTTAGAAGGCTTAGGAGCTATTAGACTACGATAGTAATAAGAGTACCTAGATTAATTATAGCTTCCTCTTTTATTCTCCTTCTACTAGAGGCCTATTTTAGATTCTAGACTCTTTACTTAAAGCTATATATTAGGAGTTCGTACTATATCGATAGTATAATATAGCTATTAGTTAGTATAGTTAGTCTCGTAGTATATAGTACTCGCTATCCTAATAGCTTCTTTACTAGTATCCTCTACTATAGCTATATTAGCTAGTTACTACTCTATATACGACTATTAAATACGTAGCCTACCTATCTACTATCTTTTATATCTTCGACGATAAGGCTAGTTCTAACTATCTAAATAGCTTCTAATATATCGCCTTAAATAAGAATATATTACTTAAGGAAAAGAGCCTTAATTAGGTTTAATTTACGATCTCTCTAGACGATACTAGCGATAGAGGACGACTTCTACTAACCTCTAATACGACTAGTAATAGGTTCTTTAACTCTAAGAAGGCGAAGCTACTAGCGAGGCGTATTATCTCTAATAAGTAAAGCTATCGTATAGACTTCGTTAAGACTATAGCTCTAGTAATTACTAACGATATAAAAGCTAATCTCAAGCTTAGTTAGAAGAATCTTTATACTAATACGAGCTCGCTAGTTATTTCGTACCTCTATATTACTTAGTAGTATAGTCGTATAAGTAAGAAGTATTATATAATTCTAATAGTATTCCTAGCCTATCTTAAAAGTTATATATTAGATAAGCTACCTAATAGTAATTATATTAACGTTTCTATACTCTATAGCGTATATCTCTATTATAAGTAGATACTCTTTATAGCTTTAGGTACTATATACTCTATACGAGCGACAAAACCTTTCGCTACTAAGATACTACTAACCGGCCTAGGCTCGATTTCTAATACCTTAGTAGGCCGAGTTCTATAGGTAGATTAGGTAGTAAATATAGAAATAAAGAAGATCTTTAGTTAAGTAAGGAGGAGTTTAAGGTCTATATAGCTAAATAGTAGACTATAGCTAAAGCTTAATTCGCTACTACTTCTACTAAGGTTATAGATATTAAGAAGTATATATTTAGTAAAGCTAGCTTTATAAGCATAGGTAGTAACTTAGAAGTATTAGTATTAAAGAAAGAAGAGGCTGTTCCTAAAAAGATCTATAAGGATATAGTAGAAGAGTAATATCTAGCGAACGATAACTAGATCTAAGAAGGTGTTTTTAGTAGTTATCGTTAATAAAGGTAACTATTTAATAGGCCTCTAAATCAAAGTTTAATAGGTTTTAATAGGAAAACTAGCTAGTTTTAAGTAATTCTAAGAAGGTTCTATAGGTAGTTAGGTATCTAGTTAGATACTAAGAAAGAGAGGATTAGTAAAGTAAAGGCCTACCTATATACTATACTTAGTAGCTCTAGTATAAAACTAAGGTAGTAGTTCGTTTCTAAGATAGTAATATCTACTCTACTTAATTAATTTAATGTCCTATAGTCCTAGTATAAGCTCTTAGTCCTAGGACTACTAGTTTAAGCTCGTTACTACTATTTAATAAACGTATTATAAGACTGTTACTATCTAAATAGGTCTTGTTCTATAATAGCTACTCTTATACCTACCTAGGAGGTTAGTATTAGAGTAGGTATTGTCTATTAATATATCTACTATTAAACTCGCTACTAATTCTTCTTACTTATAGTAGGTTACGAGAGGTCGCTACTCTTAGAGTAAGTCTCTTATAGTATATATATATCGTCGAAGAGATCGCGTCTTAAGGATATAGGGTACTAATCCTCTTCTACTATATCTTCTTTATCTTTAACTATAAGGTTACGATTATAAGTAGAATAGATAGGTACTAGGACGATTAGGACTAGATTAGTATCTAGCTAGTAGGTAATATCGGCGTATCTCTACGTACGAGTAGCTATAGTATTCTACGAACTTATAAGTAGGCTATAATTTCTATTATAAAGTATAAACTCCTATTTATAATAGAAAGAGTATACTTTTCGAAGTTTATTATAATAGGTAGCGTTTCTTAGTATAGAGATATAGAAGGTTTCTTTAATATTATCGCTACCTAGATCGATTAATATTTCCTAACTACGTATACTACGGCTCTACTTCGCCTTCTTCTTATATAGTCTATCTAGTTTATAGTACCTATTATAATACTATAAGATATACTTACTTTTCCTAAACGCGTACGTAGGCTTAGTAGTACTATATTTACTATAAGTTCGAGAAGTATCTTCTACCTCTTATATAGACTAGATCTATAGATAGGAGAATAGATATTCGTTATAAAGTAGTAGAGCGTTATCTATTATAAAGAGAGATATATATATATAAAGTAGTAGAGCGTTATCTATTATAAAGAGAGGTATATATAGTAAGCGTTTATATTATAAAAGGAGGTAGCTACTAAGAGAGGTCTATTTACGTAATACTATTTATATAATAATATATTTTCGTTATATACTTATAGCTAATTATTTTTAGACTCTATTCTTTTTTATAGAGTAAGATAGACCTTATAAACTTAGTTAATAACTCTATTTAGGATTACTTACTACTTCTTTATAGTTTCTTAGGACTAGAACCTTCTATTTATATATTCCTACTTCCTTAGTAGTAGAGAATATAATCGCTTTAACTTTCTTTAAGAATTCTAAGTTTTATAGAATATCTAGGTTAATAGAGCTTATAGCTAAGAAGAAAGCCTAATACTCTAGAAGTATTTCTTTACCTAGCTAACTAGTCTAATCTAACTTAAGTCTAATTAGCTTTAGCTTCTAGGTAAATCTATTAAGTTCTTAAGATACTTTTCTCTTATTAGGTTATTACTAAGGTAATAACCTAAGATCTTACTAAGTAGGTACTTAGCTTAATTAGGTTTAGGCTAGGTAGAGAGGTCTAGTTAGAAGTATAACGAAGGAGGGATTCTTAGAATTCTAATTAGTAAGATAGAATAGTAAGTTATATATAATAACTATCTAGGAGACTACTTATTATATCTATATATAAGAGATACTACCTTTAAGTAGTTAGAGTAGTCGCGTCGCTTAGCGTCGCTCTCGTCGCTTATAGGATTAGAGAGTAGTCGCTAAGGCTAGAGAGCCTAGCGTCGCTCTTTCTTAATTATATATAGGTTTATAAGATTACCTATCTAATTATAAACTATAATACTATCTCTCTTATAGGTAGAATCGTCTCGATTCCTTAAGTAAGCGTTTCTCTTATATCGTAAATCGTTATCTTCTTCTAAATATATATAATAGTAAAGTCTAGTAAGGATCTTACTTCTAAGAAAAGAAAATAGAATATCGTATAGAATAACTTAGTCGATAGCGTCGTTATACCTACTAAGTATTACTACTATATATAGTCTAAGAAGAAGTATATAGTAGATCTCTAATCTAGTCGTTACGCTAAATACGCGTTATATAGTAAATTATATAATCTCTAGGTTACTTATATAGAATATAAAAAGATTTATAGAGCTTATAAAAAGATCGCTCGAGACTTAGAGGTTATAGAAGAGAAGGAAGATATCCTAATATAGAAGCTACTAGAGTATCGTACTCGAGTACGTCGTCTACGTAAATAGCTTTAGATAAAGTAGGTAAAGGAGTTTAAGGTATAGGAAGTAGAGGTTACTTCTACTACTAAGGCTAAGGAAACTAAGTAGCTATTAGAGGACTCTATAGCGCCGATTCCTCTCGATCTTCTAGATTCTATTCGATAGCTAGGTAGATATCTCTAAATAACTAGAGTATTATTAATAGGATCTCTTAGCTAGCGAATAGTAAAAGTCCTATAATAGTCGTTAGTAGTTTATAAGATTATTTCTTAGTTCCTAGGTATTATCTAAGTCGTAGTATCCTTTCTATTTTACTAGGTATTTCTAACTCTTCTAGTCTAGGATTTTCTCGATTTTATATTCGTTAATTTCTTTAGGTTAGAAGTAGAATATTTCTTAGTAAAGTATTTTAGAGTCGGCTAGTTCTAATAACGAGATATAGAATACTAGGTAGATCTTTATATCTTTAAGTAGTATAAGTTAGTAGTTAACTAGTCCTCTAATATCTTTAATTAGAAATAGTCTAACTTTAACTTAATCTAATTTCTTAGTCTTCCTTCTTATCTTTAAGTTTTTTATAAGAAGATAGACCTTATTCTTCTTCTTTAACTAGAGTACTATTTTTAATTTTTTATTTTAGGATTTTATTAATAATTATTAGGAATCCTAAATCTGATTTTCTAGTTTCTAGTAAAGTTTTTTATATCTTCTAAGAGTCCTATCGCGCGTTCTACCTAAGAGTAGTTACTATATAGTCTAAATAAGTTAGAGTTCTTTCTATAGTTCGCGAAGAATAGCGTAATCCTTATAGTCTTTAATATATAATTATTTATAGTAATTAACGCTATAGGTAGTAGCGATACCTAGTTATCCTATATATAGTTAATATAGTACCTAAGATATTACTCTAGCGTCTAATTTACTCTCTCTATCTACCTATTAGTCTATAGGTAATATATAGTAGATAGCTTGTATTTAATTCTAAGTATTCTAACTAAGGTCTTCTAGTAGTTTAATATAAAGAGCTTGTCTCTATCTATAATAAATACTTTCGAGAATCTATAGTATCGAATAAGTCGATCTATAATAAGGTATCTAAGTTACTCTATAGTATAGGTTTTACTATAAGAAATAAAGTATATATATTTCGAGAGCCTAATATTAACTACTCGATCGAGTCGATATAGGTTATTCTTAATATTTTCCTTAAGTTCTTTTCTAAATATTACTTAGAGAGCTTCGTCGTTCTATCTAATAATTTAGATATATTCCTAGAACTTAGTAGTATACTCTATATAAGAGGTAGTTTATTTAAGGTATTAAACGACTTTAACTATAGTACTAACCTCGTTAGAGATTCTAAATAACTAGGTTATCTAGGTCTTAAACTAGTTAAAGTTAGTAAATATTCCGTTTTCGTCTTTATCCTTATAAAGATAGGATTCTAGATATAGCTTAAGCTAATACTTAGCCTTATTTTATAAGAAGGTAGAAGTAAAGAGTATCTTATTAGCTTTAGATACTTTGTTAAACTTAAAGTATAATACTAGTTAATTAAACTAGATAGAGAGCTTATCGTAGTCTCTATAGTAGATATTAGGTTTAGTAATCTTAGGATCCTTAAGATCGATCTATCTACTATAGGCTTAGCTAATTTATAAGAAACGAATAGTTTCTACTTTACTAGAGGTAGGAGTTCTCTAAACGCTTCTATTATTAGTAGATATCCTTAAGAGTATATAAAGCTATTAGGTTATTACTAGAGCGACAATCTAAGATCTTACTAAGTAGGTACTTAGCTTAATTAGGTTTAGGCTAGGTAGAGAGGTCTAGTTAGAAATATAACGAAAGAAAGATTCTTAGAATTCTAATTAGTAAGATAGTATAGTAAGTTATATATAATAACTATCTAGAAGACTACTTATCGTATCTATATATAAGAGGTACTAACTTTAAGTAGTTAGAGTAGTCGCGTCGCTTAGCGTCGCTCTTATCGCTTAAAGGATTAGAGAGTAGTCGCTAAGGCTAGAGAGCCTAGTATCGCTCTTTCTTAATTACGTATAGGTTCGTAGGATTACCTATCTAATTACGAACTATAATACCTCTTTCTAAGAGTTTATCTTAGAACTATCTACTCCTAATCTACTAGTAAGGTAAAGGCCTACTTATATACTATACTTAGTAGCTTTAGTATAAAAGCAAGGTAGTAGTTCGTTTCTAAGATAGAAATGTTTACTCTACTTAATTAATTTAATGTCCTACGGTCCTAGTATAAGGCTCTTAGTCCTAGAGCTACTAGTTTGAGCTCGTTACTACTAGTTAATATATATATTATAAGACTATTACTCTCCGAATAGGTCTTGTTCTATAATAGCTACTCTTATACCTACCTAGGAGGTTAGTATTAGAGTAGTTATTATCTATTAATAGAGCCGAAGGTAGAGCTATCTCTTCTCTCTTATACCGGGACTAGAAGCGTAGAGGGTAGAAGATAGCTTTAAAGCGAGAACTAATATACTATAAACATTAATAAGAGGCCTAAAGGAGCCTACGTAAGAGGCGACTTAAAGAGCTATAATAACGTAGAAGCTCCTAGAATATAGATATCGCTCTAATCTAGAAAAGTTATAAACCTCTAGTACCTCTTAGTACGGATCTATTTAGTAATTATTATATAGATAGTAAGGCGACTTACTATATTAGAGATTTACTTAGGGTCTCTATACCTATAATAGTCTTCGATTAGACCCCGGTTTAGTATAAAAACGCTCTCGTTTAGATAGTATAGAGGCTATAGGATAGGCCGGACCTATCTAGGTAATCTCGTATCCTCTAGTATATAGATCGCTTAGAATAAGCCCTAGTACGGCGTTAGACGCTAATCGTTTAGCTAAGGACACTAATTACGTCTAAGGCCCTAGACCTAGTATATAGTATAGGCTAACGTAATATTATACTACTATAGTTATATAGCGAATTATCTAAATAAGTAAGATAGACGCGTCTCGCTATAAATAGTCGAACTATATAATATAATATACCTTACTTATTAGGTATAATTAATATAGCTCTAGTATTATAAGAAAAGTTTAACGATTTACTTTCTAATAGCTAATAAATTTAGACTCTTGTTTTTTTAGTTATCGTTTTAAACAATAACTATATTTTATTTAAAACCTTAATTAAGGAGAGTATAATATACTCTTAGAACACCTTCGAACGAGCTCTATAAGTAAATTAGTATCTACTAGCTAGCCTATAATACTAGATAGTAGCTTATCTAACTAACTTAATAAGTAAATTCGAAGATCTCTAGTAAAGCTACTACTCGCTTTTACTTTATTCCCTCTACTAGATAATAATATATCTAAAGAAGCTAAGGACTAAGAAGGTAATAACCTTAACCCTAACGCTAATACTTTTTAAGGACTAAACTTAGAAGATAGACTATCTATAGCGTAGTTCTAGCTACTTATATAGACTATCTAAGTAACCTAAAGCTAGAAGGTAATTATCGCTTAGGTTCCGCTAATACCTAGCTCGGACTAGAATCTCTTCTTTAATAAGGAGAACGTAACTAAATATATCGAGCGTTTTAAAGTACTATATAGAAACTACGCTATTCTACTTATTAATAATAATAAATAGCCTTATAAGAAGTTACTTACTCAAGTTACGGTTATCTAATATAGACGATACTAGCGCCTTAATAGTTTTTATAATCGGAACTACGCTAAGTTTAAAGAGTTAATTATTAAGGAGTACCGAAAGTACGATAATATATATATACTCGAGAACCGCCGCTATATAGAAAACCTTTATAAGGTCGACTATAGCGAGGATAATAATCTCTTAGAATACTTAAGGTAGTTTATACTCTACTCTAATACTATATCTACTTCGTATATAGACGAGCGCTCTCGTACTCTTCTATTCGTATAAGGCCTTCTATTTCGTTTTAGTAAGAGGCTCTAGGCCTATATTAGGTTAGACCTTAATAATAATAACCTAGATTATAGTAAACTCTTAAAGACAGCCTAGCGTTAGATTAATAGTAATAAGGACTTTAAGATAGAGATATATAACGAAGGTAGTAGAGACGTCTAGTAGTTATATAAAGCTATAAAGAAGTCTACTCTACGACTGAATTCTAAGTTTAATACTAGAGAAACGGTAGTCTATAAAGGCTATAAACTAGTAAGCGTCGATAATATTACCGCTAGTATATAAGACCTCGTAATTACTACGATTCGTCGACTTAAAGAAGGAGGCCTATAGCTACTACGCTCGTTAATAGGATAGTAGGCGAAGTCTTACGATCACGACTATCTATATATTCTAAGACCTACTTATAGCTAGGAGATTTCGATTAATTTAGCTACGATAGATAATAGGTTAATAATTAAGGCCTACGTAGCGATCGCTTTAAAGATTTTAGGTTATTAAATATATAGGCTCGAAGGCTATATAGCTATAAACTACGAGTACCTGAAGTAGTTTAAGATAAAGAGCTTAATATATAGAGACTTAAAGACTAGTATTATATACTATAGAACGCCTCGTCTAGGTACGGAAAAGATACGATACTACTAGGACAAGGAGCTACTAAAGCTATAGGTATTAATAGAAGTATTAGAGTAGCGCTATAGAAGGATCTACCTTAAAGATATAAGTAGTTTATTAACGCTAAGAGCGAGTTAGTAGAGAGTAGTAAACAAGGTAGCTAGCTAAGACGGTCCTATTAATATTAGCTAAGTCGCTTCTATTACTTAGGAAGATCAAGACGACCTAATTAGCGCCTACGTAGCTAGAGATAGCGTAAAGACAAAGTAGAACCTAAACCCTTCTCGTCTAGTTAGAAGATAGCTAACGAGAGTATAGAAGCGAATTACGACTTAGGCTATAGCTATAAGAACCTACGCTTATCGTTACTCTTATATTAAAGAGGTTAAAGATAAAAACTAGCTAGCTCCTTACCTTATAGATATAGGAGAGTTAGAGGATTCTTAAACTTAAGGACGTAATAACGATAAAGCCGAGAATAAGTAGATATACGACTACCTAAATAGTCTACTAGTCCTAGTCGCTCCTACGTATACTTAAAGTAGAAGAAGGCTAAGGAGCCTCTAAAGACTAAGCGTATAGATAACTACCTTTGAGCTACGTACGCTAATAATAACGCTAACGTCTTCTAGATAGATAAAATACTCGAATCTAAGATCTAGTTAAGCTTAGTAGAAATTATTCTCTATAGTAAGCGAGCGTCGTATTCCTTATAGAGTCGTGTTCTAAATAATATAGATCTACGTAAGAAGCTTAATAAGCTCTAAGTAAAGAAGCGTACGAATAGAGGAAGTAGAGCTAAGATTAGCGTATATTCCTTACTATCTAAAGCCTTTAACGAGTAGGTAGAAGAGGAGCTAATAAAAGCTATTTTAGCGACTAATATTAAGGCCTTCTAAGCTACTACTATAGCGATTAATATAGTGAAGCCTAGGCCTACTTCTAAGCTTTACGAGTAGACTAATAATATCCTTCTATTATTTAATAATATCTATGAAATTATTCTAAGTATCTACGTGCCTACGAAGTATAGACCTCGAATAATAGCTTATAAGTCTTTAATCGACGAGAGGGCTAAGTTAATAATTATACTAATCGAATACGTTCGAAAGCTTCAAGTCGGTATAACTCTTCTTAGTAATATTACTATAGGAGGAGTTAGAGGCAAGGTTACTTTCGTTAGGTACTACCTAGAGGTATTAATCGATACCTTTAGCGTTAGAGTTACTATACTATTTCTAGTCTTACTAGTAAACGGCCTAATCTTACTTAGCTAGCTATAGGCGCGATAGATACGCCTAGCTTCTAAGAACTACGATAATAGCTCTTAGGAGGGCTTAATTAGTACTCTAGACGGCTATATTATTATATTTACTAGCTTTAATAGCTAGAGCAATATACGAACTATAGAACAGGTTCTAGGAAAAGCTAGAGTACTAAGGAACTAGCTCTAGTCGACGGCACGGGTTTAGTAGAGGCTCTAACACGTATATCGCGTCTAGATTTAGTAGAAATTAGTATCTAAACTCTAACTTTTAGTAATTATTAGCTAAAGAATATAGTATATACTATCGAGGACTCTAGATCTTATAATAGCGAGGAGTAGAGAGAGGGATTATAAGCTTTTTAAGCTTCGACTACCCTTTCTATATAAGGTTTAGTAGTTAGAGGTAAAAACTCTACTTAGGAGGGTTAGCTAGTAGAACGTTCTATAGTTACCTTTTTAAACGATAATTACGTTATACCTCTTATACTATACTTTAAACTATACTAGTAGTATAGATAGATAAGCGATTAGTACTAGTGTTCGTTTATAGTTACTAATAGCTCTAAACTCCTAGAGAATCAAGTCTTTAACTACCTTACGTAGTAGTTATCGTATATAAAGGTAATTTACTTTAGAGATTATTTTATAGTAGACTTAATTAGACAAAGTACCTCTCTACGATAGTAGCTCGAGCTATTAAGACGAGTTAATTATAGCTAGACTTAAATATAGTATAACTATCTTATAGTAGCGGCCGTTAAAGGTAACGTCGCTAAATTTAGCTAAAATAGTCGACTTAAGAAGCTTTTACTAGCTACTAGCGAAGCTAAGCTAGCTTATACTAGCGAGCGAGACTTATACTAGAGTATTAGGTATAGTTTTAACGATACTATACTAGTGTCTTAATCGAACTAGAGTTTAAATTATAGAGGCGAATACTTAATAATTACTTATAGAAAGCTTAGAGAGGCGGAGCTAGCTATCTAAGAACCTAGACCCTACGACGAAGTTATCTCTAATAAAGTAGACGACGAGCTTAGCGAGGAGACGTACGTTATCTCGGCCGCTATTAATATAGTAGTAGAGAAAGCTTATAATAAAGAAGCTATAGGGTAGCGGAAACTAAATAATTATATTAGCGCCTATACTCTTTATAAGCGAGTTACTAATAAGATTAAACTAGTAAATACCGATATTACTATAACTAACAGCTCGAACCCTAGCGGATTAAAGAACTAGCGACGGACTTATATTAAGAAGGAAGTAGCTATACTACCTAGTACTAGGCCTTACGATAGTAAGTACTTAACTAAGAGGTTCTCGACGATCGAGCCTAGATTATATCTTATACCTAAACAGCTTACAAAGTTCAAACCTAGTATAGAACTACTACTAAAGGAGCTAGATTTGTTATACTATATACTAAGGAATCGAGAAGCTACCTTTAGGTAGGACTTCACGTATTTAGGCTGAATTAATTCTAATATTACTCTACTATAGAAGATTTAGATAGTTCCTTACGAGCTATAGTAGTATCTAGGCTTTAAGCTAAATCTATCTCTATAATATATTATAGAGGATATACTAAGATAACGAATCTAAGCTAGAACTCTCGAGCTATACTATAGTACCTATTAAAACCTATACTTCCTTATTAGTAAGAAGATAGAGGTAGGTAAGCTAAAGAAGTATTAGTTAATTAACGTAGCTTAGAAGTTTAATTAAGTTACTATAAGAGATTCGAACTTACTACCTAACGTAGAGAGTTTCTCTAAGGACTTTACTAGTTACGCGCTAGCCTCGTTAGTTAATATCTTCTCTAGATATAACTAAATCCTACTCGATAAGTTATATAGAGACCTTATAGGCTTCGACTCCTCGCTAGGACTATTATAGTAGATAACGTTACTATAAGGAGCTACGAATTCTATTACCTAGTTCGTTCGTATTATTAATTAAGTACTTATAGAGTATGTCTCGTATAAGGTATAGCCATTCCTTAATAATATTAGTATTAAAGGGTCTAAGACAAAGTACGATAGTAAAGAGGTTAAACCTAGCCTCTACTATTACGTTATTAAATATATTATAGCTATAGACGACGTTCTCTATAATATAGAGCGAGCTAATATAACTATAGCTTTTAATAAGCTATAGCTCTATTACGAATAGTTAATAATCGTTAGTTACCTTACTAGTATTAATAGTCGCTATCTAGACTTCGCGAGAGTAGCGAAGATCGAGAAATAGCCGAACCTAGAGAATTAGAAGGATATTCGAAGCTTCCTCGACGTAGTTACGTACTACCGCGTCTAGGTTAAAGGTTTTACGATTATCCTTACTCTACTATTTAAACTCTTATAGAAGGATACTAAGTTTTAATAGACTACTAAATACTAACTAGCTAAAGATATCGTCTTAAAGGTACTAGTTTCAGCCCTAGCCCTAGTTACTCTTAACTATAGAGAAGGAGTAGGACTTATTATCGTAGGCGTAGATTCGAGTAGTAAAGGTTAGAGATATACGCTTTCCTAATATAATCGAGACGAGCTACTTCTCCGCTATCTAGTTCGATATAAGTCTAGCCTATTTAACCTAGTAGAAGTCAAGTATAATACTAGAAAGCGCGAATACCTTAGTATACTAAAGGTATTAAAGAAGCTGAAACTATAGCTATTCGTAGTATACTTCCAACTAGAGATTAATATAAATACCCTTGTTTACTAGCTTAATAAAGCTACCTCTAATTTACTAAATATAGTAATAACGCGCTAGCTAGTATAGATCTACCTCTTCGACTTTAACGTTATATATGTTCCTAGTAAGAAGTATATAGCTCTAGATTCGTTATCGAGGAAGCCTATTACGCTTAAAGATATAAAGGCTATAGAATAGGAAGAAGACGTAGATCTAATAATTCACGAGTAATTCTTCGATACTTTTTACGTTAACGCTTTCTTCGTATAGGTAATTTAGAGCGAGCTATCTATAATTAATAGGATCTACTCTTAAGAGTTAATAAATATCGCTTTTATACTTATACGAATATAAAAACCTAAGAGAGTTTCTAATAATAAATATAAGTAGTTAAGAAAGAAGTATTAGCTATTTTATATTAAGAATAACTAGCTCTAGCGCTAAGAACGAGTAGCTAGACTCCTATAGCGAGTTATTAATAAGCCTAAAGCGCGAGCTCGTATTATTAAGGTATACTATTATAAGAACGGTTACTATAGTACTAAATAGACGTATAATCTTATCTAGAAACGATAGTAGTAGGATAGGGTTTAGGCTTAAATCTCGCTCGCTATTTAGTAATATACTATTTATAGTCTTTAGTATAGGAGATAGGTACCTAGAGAACTATAGATCCTACTCTAAGTTATAGTCGGCTAGTAGTAGTATATCGATAGCTTATATGTCTTAAAGAACTGTTCGTTAATAGTTACGCGCGAATCTCTATCGCGCTAGCTAGAAGTACGTATATTCTAGTACCTAGCGAAGAGTATCTCCTTAGTATAGATAGTAAGGTTTATATAGAAGAAGATCTTTTACTAATAGGGTACTACTATCGAAGTTATTCTCGATAACTATAAGACTAACCTTAGCGAAGTAGAGAAGCTACTACTATCGTATAGTATTAAACGTATTAATATTTCGCTATACTACTCTTAGTCTAACGCTATCGTTAAAGTCGGCTATAAGACAATATTAGACGCGTGCTTAAAGCTCTCTAATAGTAGCCTTTATACGATTCAGGACTATATTCTAGCGGTTCTATAGATAGAGAGAACGATAATAGTCTCTACTACTAGCCTAACGCCGTTAGAGGTAATAATTAAACGTGACGTAGTACTACTAATCGAACTAGAACACTATACCTTCTAGATTATAGATTAGAGTAAGGTTAAGACTAGAGTAGAGCTTCTTACGATTCGAGCTCAAGCTCTAGAAGCTATAGAAACGACTATAGAAGAAGAACGACTATATTAGTAGCGTCTCTAAGAATAGAACAAGGCGTACTTTAATAAATATCGCTATATAGACCTTACTATACTAAAGGAAGAAGATCTCGTATTAGTATACTACTCTAAGTTAAAAACTAGCTTCTTCTATAAGCTTATATTTAGGTAGAAAGGCTCTTTTAAAGTATCTAAAGTATTATAGAGAGGTATATCGTATAAGCTTAAGGAATTAGATAGTTTAAAACGTAAGTATATCTATAAAAGGATAGACCTTAAGAAATATATCTTTCTATAAGAAAACCTAAAGCTAGTTCTAGATTAGGTTAAACTAGAAGAAGTACTACTACTAATAGAGAAGGTTATAGAACTAGGCCTTCTACCTAGGTACAAGTATCTATAGATCTTTATTAGTAAGCTATTAGTAATAACTTAAGAAGAAAGAGAGAGTTATATACGCTAGCTATTAACGGAGCTTAAAGAAGAAGTAGAAGACTTAGTAAGCTAAAGGCTAAAGCTAGCCTAGTAGAGCTAAAGAAGTAGAAATTCGATAAGCGATACTTAATTAGAGGTATAAGCTAAGATCTAGCTACTAAAGCCTAGCCTCTACTATAAAAGAGCTAATGTTCTTAAGTCTATACTATTCTAAGTACTTCTTTTATTTCTAGAGCTACTATCGAGCTCTAATCTAAGCTTCCTAAGTACTTCTTTTAATCCTAAAGCTACTATTAAGCTCTAATCGGAACTTCCTAAGCTTATAATTTACTAGACTAGTAGAAATCTAGCTAATCCTAACTGTCCTAACGCTGTTTTCTATAGCTAAGATAAGTATCTATATAGCTAGTTACTCTCCTAAACTTAACTTTTTAGTATAGATCTTATATATACTAGCTAACCTACTATCCTACTCCTTTTTCTAAGTCCTAAGCCTACTATCGTTATAAAAGTTAGTTATCCTAAGCTACTTTCTACTACTAGGTCTTAAAGATCTAAGCTAGACCTAGGCCTCTAAAGCTCTTTTCTACTAGCGATTTCTAAGGTTAGTACTACGATCTACCTTCCTAGAGCCCTTTTCTATTACTAATTAGCAAAGTAAGATAATGATTTTCTATCCCGAGAGCCTTTCTACTACTAATTTTCGCCTAACTAAAGAAATTACTAAAAATATTAGTTTCTAGTAGAGAATTCTTAAAGTTTAAGCTTTTTTAGCCTATCTAGAAGCGAAGAAGCTTGAATCTTTAGCGATAGTAGCTCTAATAGCTCCTTCCTAGCTATTAATTATAGTACTAGTAGTCTCTTATAATATAGAAAGCGCGATCTAGTAAGCCGACTAGGTATATAAAAAATAAGGCTCTTTTAAGTTAGTAGAGGTAACGACGATAGTATCTAAGTCTTAGTCCTTATTAGTAATAGTAAGGTATATACTATAGTAGTTAGTAGTAGCGTTAGTAGTATACGACGACTATAGAAGCGTTAAAGTAAAGTAAACTTTTAGTTGTCTTTTTAAATAATAACTAAACTTTATATAACTAAGCCTTACGTATAGACCCCTAATCCTAATAGAAGTCACGCTATTACGATAAGGTATATAATTAGACTACTTTCACGCTCTAAACGATCTCTTCTTTCTTATTAACTATTAATTAGTTACTATAGAGCCTTACTTCTATTAAGGTCGGTTCTTATCTTTCGTTACTACCTAGTAACGCTACCTAGCTATCTATATACGTGAGTAGTAACTAATATAATAGAAAACTCTTTAACTAGTTACGCGCCCGACCCTCCTCGCTATTTAAGTTACTCGTTACTAGTTACGCGCTTTATATCGCCTTAAGCTACTAATACGACTTTTTAAAGACGTTCTCTTTCTCTATCGCGTATAAAGAACAAGACTTCTCCTTTCTAGCGTTCTTTAACGCCTAAGCTATAAAGACTAGCGCTTTCGCCTTCTACCTCGCCTATTCGAAGTCCTATATAAGAACTACCTAGATAAGAGTCTTTAAAGAAACGATAAAAGATAGCTTCTTTAAGTTCTATATAAGGTATAGCGCTCGCTCGTACTAATCGCGAAGGCTCTCTTATTAGTTTCTAGCCTTTAAGTAGACCTCTTACTAGTATAACGAACCTTAATAACGCTACTAAAGCTATTCTATCGCTAGAAATACTATAAGACTAAGAGGAGAGCGTCGACTTAGTACTTAAGTAAGTCGAGAAAGTAAACGATAGGATAAAGATTAGTATATTTAACTTCTTTAAACGCCTCTTAACTAAGATTTTACTAAAGTACCTTGACGCGTAGAGTATAAAGCGCGATAATATAAAGAAAATACGCTAAGAAGGCCGAGACTTAGTAAAGGAGAGAAACTTGATTTAGTAGTAGCTACGTATAGAGTTTAGATACGAGTAAAACTTCTACTTCCTTAACTAAGTCTTATATAATAAAGAGATACTTAGGAACCTTTATTAATAGTTAAATAAGTATAAAGGTATCTTTAAAAAGAGCGAGTCTAAAGACTAGGTCTTCTCGGCGTAGTAAAAGTAAGATCGTTTCTATTAGTAAATAGCGAATATATTCTCTCGTAGCTAGTATTTTCAGCTATAGAGAGGTAAGAAGACTCCTAGCTCGTAGAGCTTAGGCTTTATTAATACGAACTTAGATAGAAGACGCTACTAGAATAAGTTTAAGAAAGAGCTCTTATAAGTCGATATATTTAGCTATAAGATAAGAGAGGCACACCTAGAGGTAGGCTATAAGCTTAATTAGTATAGATTTATAGTCAAGCTTACTAAGAGAGAGCGTAAAGGAGAGACCTTTAAAGAACCGACCTACGTGTTTCTAATAGTAGAGAGATAGCTCTTAATATTCTATAGCCTATTACTTTCTTCTAGAAACCTAAGACCTAATAGATATCTCTCTTCCTCTACGCCTAAGAGCCTATCCTTATCTAGTCCTACTCGAAACTCTAGTTAAGAAAGAGAAGAAGAAGGTAATTTACTTACGACTCTAGAGCCTCGTCCTAGAGATTCTATATCGCCTAGTACTATATAGAGGCTAAAAGCTTAGTTAGAGAAGTTAACGCTAAGCTCTATAAAGAAGCTCGCGCCTAAACCTATACCGACGTAGGCCCTTCGTAAGAGTAAGAGACTTACTAGAATTCGTACTAGAGAAACTATTATTAACTCGATCGAAACTTCTCCTATACCGAGCGCTTTAGGTAATAACGATCCTATATAAGACTAAGTTTTGCCTATAACGGAGCTACTACTAGGTCCGTAACGCCTATCGCTAATCGTACTAGAAGATAATAGCGGAATTGAGCTAGAGAGCGACTCGGAGCCTAATCTACGTTACTAGGCTTATATAAAGGATAGTATTACCTTTAAAGTCTACTACTATATAATCGTTAGCGGAGCTCTTAAAGAAGTCGATAATATCTAGAAAAAGAAGAAAGTAGCTAAGAGCTACGCTTTAATTAATATTCTTCTATACCTTAGCTAGCCTCTTTATAAAGAATATATAGCTAAGATAGGTAATACTATAGGTTTAAAGCTACCGAAGACGGCTAACGTAACGTATACTCTCTACTAGTATATTATTTAGATAGGTAGTATAGCCGATCTCTAAGCTCTTATCGCCTAGAATACTTAAAACTAGATATAGTTTAAGCTAGAAGCGAATACTTTCTTCTCTAAGCCTATAGGACGTACTTATCGTAGTAAGAAGAGTACTAATACTTAGGAACTAGAGGACGATATTAACGCTCTAATATACGAGGTAGGTAGAAGCTATCTTAGACCCTTTTAGTTCGTAGTAACTAAAGTAGACTTAAAGGTTACTTCTAATATCTATTAGAGGGCTTAGGAGCTCTTAGACTACGATAGTAATAAGAGTACCTAGATAGATTATAGCTTCCTCTTTTATTCTTCTTCTACTAGAAACCTATTTTAGATTCTAGGTTCTTTACTCGAAGCTATACGATAAGAGTTCGTACTATATCGATAGTATAATATAGCTATTAGTTAGTATAGTTAGTCTCGTAGTATATAGTACTCGCTATCCTAATAGCTTCTTCGCTAGTATCCTCTACTATAGTTATATTAGCTAGTTACTACTCTATATACGACTATTAAGTATATAGCCTACCTATCTACTACCTTCTATATCTTCGACGATAAGGCTAGTTCTAACTACCCTAATAGCTTCTAATATATTGCCTTAAACGAGAATATATTACTTAAGAAGAAGAGCCTTAATTAGGTTCAATTTACGATCTCTCTAGACGATACTAGCGATAGAGGACGACTTTTACTAACCTTAGACACGATTAGTAATAGGCTCTTTAACTCTAAGAAGGCGAAGCTACTAGCGAGGCGTATTATCGCTAATAAGTAAAGCTATAGTATAGGCTTCGTCGAGACTATATCTCTAGTAATTACTAACGATATAAAAGCTAATCTTAAGCTTAGTTAGAAGAATCCTTATACTAATATAGACTCGCTAGTTATTTCGTACTCCTATATCTCTTAGTAGTATACTCGTATAGGCGAAGAGTATCGTATAATTCCGATAGTATTTCTAGCCTACTCTAATAGTCGTATATTAGATAAGTTACCTAATAGTAATTACGTTAACGTTCCTACGATCTATAGCGTATATCTCTATCGCGAGTAGATACCCTCTATAGCTTCTAGTACTATATACTCTATACGAGCGATAAAACCTTTCGCTATAGAGGTACTATTAACTAGCCTAGGCTCGATTTCTGATATCTTAGTAGGCCGAGTTCTATAGGTAGATTAGGTAGTAAGTATAGAAATAAAGAAGCTCTTTAGTATAAGTAAGAAGGAGTTTAAAGTCTATATAGCTAAATAGTAGACTATAGCTAAAGCTTAATTCGATACTACCTACGCTATAGCTATAGATATTAAGGAGTATATATTTAGTAAAGCTAGCTTTATAAGCGTAGATAGTAACTTAGAAGTATTAGTATCGAAGAAGAGAGAGGCTATTCCTAAGGAGATTCTTAAGAATATAGTAGAAGAGTAGTATCTAGCGAATAATAACTAGATCTAAGAAGGTGTTTTTAGTAGTTATTATTAGAAAAGGTAACTATTTAATAGGCCTCTAATTGAAAGTTTAATAGACTTTAATAGGAAAACTAGCTGGTTTTAAGCGATTCTAAGTAGGATCTATAGGTGGTTAGGTATCTAGTTAGATACTAAGGAAGAGAGGATTAGTAAGGTAAAGGCCTACTTATATACCGTACTTAGTAGCTTTAGTATAAAAGTAAGGTAGTAGTTCGTTTCTAAGATAGAAATGTTTACTCTACTTAATTAATTCAATATCCTACGGTCCTAGTATAAGGCTCTTAGTCCTAGGGCTACTAGTTTAAGCTCGTTACTACTAGTTAATATATATATTATAAGACTATTACTCTCCGAACAGGTCTTGTTCTATAATAGCTACTCTTATACCTACCTAGGAGGTTAGTATTAGAGTAGTTATTATCTATTACTATCTCTATAGTTTCTTAAATAGAATCCTTAGATTCTTTTATAACTTTCTCTTAGTCTAGGAATTTTCTATACTCTCCTATATCTTCTAGTAGAGGTAGAAGTTATATAAAGAGTTTCTTTCTTTCTTAAGCCTATACTAATAGCTAAGGAAGAGGCTTCTAATAGCTTAGACTAGAAGTACCTAGAGTACTCCTACTAGCCTATAGAGTAGGCTAGCTAATAGCTCTTAGCCTTCTAACTAGTCTTCTTTCTAGAGCTAAACTAGAGAGATTCTTAACCTTAATATTTAAGTCTAATTCTCTACCTAGTTTATTACTAAAGAAGATTATATTAGTATACTACTTAATAGCTTTTATATCTAGCTCCTAGAACTTCTATATCTTTACTATATTATTATAGTATCTAATAAATATAGTATCCTTTCCTCTATTTATTAGCTTATTACTTCTTACCTACTAAGGCTATACTCTTATATCTATATATACTATAGCTCTATATCCCTATATCTTAAGGTAGGAGACTATTAGTTTGATCCTATTAAAAGCTCTATTAGGTAAGAGCTTAAATCTCTTAATATTAGGTCTATTTAGAAGCTTATTCCTTATATATATCTATACTTCTAGAGCTTCTAGCTAAAATTTAATAAGTATCCTACTCTTTTTAAGTATTATTCTAAAAGAAGCTTCTAATATTTAGATAGACCTTTTAACTACTCTATTCTAGAGTAAATTATAGGCCTTAGTTAGCTTAAGAGTAATTCTAAAATCCTTCTTCTACTATTTAATTAAAGTAGTAATTTCTCTAGTATTATTAGCTCTTATAGACTTAAGAAGTACTACTAACTATCTTTCTACCTTAATCCTCTAGTTCTAAAAAGTAGTTAGTATATCTAATCTAGCTTTAAGTAGAAATACCTATTTCTTTCTTAAGAAGTTATTAATAATCTTAAGCTACTATATAAAACCTTTTACTAATAATAGGAATAGTCTATAGATATCTAGTAATATAAGAGCTAATCTTTTAGATCTTCTCTTAATAGACTTACCTATATATTTCTTTATCTTACCTATTATATAGATCCTATACTTATACTCTTCCTAGCTAGGAATTAGAATTCTTTCTTTTAGGTTAGTAACTTTATAAAGGTTTAAGAGTAACTCTCTTCTAGAATATAGAAATCTTCTATACTATAGCTTCTACTATTTTAGATTCTTTTCTAATAGAGTAGTATAGGTATTATTAACCTCTATAGAATTATATAGTAAGTAATATAACTTTTTCTATAGAAGAGGCGATACCTTACTAATTAATAGAATATCTCTAACTAGTTTAGTCTTTACGACTATTTAGCTATCTAGAGAGGTAAGAGTAAAATTAGGCTTTTAGACTCTAAATTACTTACTAGACTAATCCTATAATATAAGATTTACTCTAAGATAAGGAATAAATAGTACTCTATAAAGTAAAACTTCTCCTTCTAAGATTCTCTTTATCTATACTAGCCTAGAGTAGGTTATATAAAGATATTCTCTCTCTACCTTAATCTATACTTTCTTCTTTAGTAGCTTTACTAATCTAAAGAAGAATAGTTAGTTAGTTATATAGGATAAGGTATAGGAATCTAAGAGCTATTCTTAGAGTACTAACTTACCTTTAGCCTTAATTATAGAATAGGCTAACTTATCTTAATTATTATCTTCTAATAGGGAATTATTATTACTTCTAGAACTAGAATAAGTTCTAGAATTAGAACTAGAACTAGACTCCTAGGCTGAAAATCCTTTCTTTAAAAGCTTTCTAGACCTTTCTATCCTCTAAAGCTACTTACCTATTCTCTAGATAGCCTTCTTTAGCTTATTATATAATAATAACTTATAGATAGCTTTCTTAATATATCTAGTATTCTATAGTAAAGAGGATCTTCTTACTTTCTCTCTAAGAGATAATCTCTAAAGATCCTTCTAGTTCTTAGTACTATTTCTCTACTAGAATAGTTTCTTAGTAATAGAGAGGTTAGGATAATCTTTTAACTAGTATTTCTCTTTCTTATAAAGCTAGTATATTAGTAGAGACTTTTCTTAGTTAAGCTACCTAGGATAGAATATAGCTAAACCTATATCTATTCTATCTAGATTATCTTTTATCTCTTAGGACTTAAGTAGAAGGAGAATAGTATCTATATCTAAGGATAGTTAAGTTATAATAGTATCCTTAGCTACTTAGTATAATATAGATAGAGACTAGAGAAGATATCTTAGTCTTTTATCTTAGCTCTAGTAGTAAGTTTCCTAAGGATTAATCTTAGTAATCCTCTTACCTAGGCTTCTAAGATATCTCTATACTTCTCTAATTATCTTATTAGGTAATATCCTATATATAATAAACTACTTAATTAGATCTATAGTATAGGACTTTAGGACTCTATTATACTTATTCTAGAGAACTACCTATATCTTAGCTATAAATATAGTAATATACTATATCTCTAGCTCTATCTTATTATCTTTACTAATACTATATCTAATACTAAATCTATATACTATATTGTCTTTTAAGAAGTATTAACTTTAAGTAATATATATCTATAGATTAGTATCTTATTAAATTATATATAGGTTCTCTTTAATAATTAGTTAGCTAATTACCTAGAACTAGTTCTTTCCTTCTAGCTTATCTATCTATAGCCTAAACTATTTCTTCTAGTTAGTTCTAAATAGAGTTAGAATCCTTTAGCTCTTCTTGTCCTCTTAGTCTATTATAGAAATAGGTAAATAGAATAAATAATTAGTAGAATACTTTAGACTAGCTAAGGATTCTAGAGAAGAGTAATTTCTTATAGTAGAGAGACTAGCTCTAAGAGATAGAGATTCCTCGTATTTAGGAAATTACTAAGACTTAGATCTTTCTCTCTTAGCTAAGTTTCTACTACTAGGTAGTAGAGAAGCTAAGTAGCTCTTCTAACTCTAGTAATACTAGGTATAATAGTATAGAAATAAGTAGGTATTAAAAAAGTAGGAATATACTACTATCTTATAGAGATCTTTACTAACTTATATACTACTAGGTATAAACTAGCTTCGTTAGTAATATAGTTAAGAAAACTTCTAGGCTCTAAATATTTTCTATAAACTATAAGAGATATAAGTAACCTATACTAATATAGGTTACTCCTATTTAGTATATAAACCTAGGCTTATAACCTATTAAAAGTAGAGAGCGTCTTAGAAGCTATATAATCTTAAGGAGAGTATAGCGTAGTAAAGAAGAATAGAGAATTAATCTTAAACTATCTTACGTATATAGTATAGTAGTAATATACTAGGAACTAAATATAAAGTTAATTAAGTTAGTTATCTAAGAAGAGAAGAAAGAGAAGCAAGATATACCTCTTACTAAGCCTTAGGTAGATATCTTAGGTATCTAGAACTATATTTAAATATCTATATCTAGACTAACTATCTAGGATATATTCTTAATACTATTCTTAATTATACCTATTAGTATACTACTTTCTTAAGAGGTCCGACTAGTATAATAGTTTCTATAACTCTTAATACTCTTATATAATCCTAGTTTCCTAAATAAGAGATAGTAGAGACTTTAAAGGCTATAGGCTCTCTAGTTAGTTATAATAAAAATCCTTAGTATAGTAGTTCTAGAAGAGCTTTCTATAAGCTTCCTTCTAAACTATAAATCGTCTAATTCGTTTAATATTTAATTAAGTTATTATCGATTTTCGAAAAGATTCTAGAGAAAATTCTAGAAAAGAGTTATACTTTCTCTAGATAGGATCTATATATCCTAGAGGTAGTCTATATATTATCTAAGATTAGTCTAAGCTTTATTCTAGACTAGGCTTATAACCTATAAAAATTTATAGAGATAGCTCGTTAGTTCTTAATTAATATTTGACTTAGAGGTTAATTAAATATCGATAGTTAGTTAATCGATTATTATTAAGATCTTAAGGAGAATCTAGTTAATTAGAGAGTAGTTAAAACCTTTTTATTCTTATTCTTTAAAGTAGAGCGTAGATATCTACTTAAGTATTCTCTCTAAGATTACTAGAATCTTCTAGGCTATTAGACTAGTTTAGAAAGTTATAGAATCTTTAATTAGAAATCTAACTTTCTTTAACCTTCTTTTTAATTCTAGACCTTTAACCTAAATAGTACTAGATAGAAGACTCTTACTAATATATACTATAGAAGCTTCTAGAGTATTATTTAGATAATTTTAGACCTTCTTTCTTTTTAGGAATCTAATAGCTATTATATAACCTAGTTATATAATATTAGAGTTGTCTCCTAATATAAAATCTAATAGTTATTCCGTAACCTAGTTATATAACGTTAGGATCGTCCTTTAATATAAAATCTATTAGTTGTTATATAACTTAGTTATATAATATTAGAGTCTAGTTATATAATATTATAGTTATCTTCTAATATAAAATCTAATAATTATTATATAATATAGTTACGTAACGTTAGAGTGACTCTCTAAAGTCTAGCTTTAAGATAAGCTAAGCTTATCTTTCTAAAAAGATTATAAGAGCTACCTAGTTTATATTTTATATTATTTTATTTAAAGTAATTCACTATTTTAGAATTAGTAAGTTCTTTAGTATTATTACTTTTAAATATCCTAAGTACTAACGTGTTTAATAAGCGAGTATACTAGATAGGCTAGTATACTACTTCTATCTTATATATACTACTACTACTAAACGCGTCTATTCTTCTACTATTTTATATAATAGTATCTCTAAATAAAGAGTATATTTAAAGTACTATTTATAATTATCTATTAGGTCGCTTTATAAGCGTACGAAGCGCTATAACTACTTATAGAGTTAATTATATAATAGTTAATCGAAGGCTTAAAGAAACGCCTCTATAAGCTATATTACTATCTATAAATAGAGCCTTAACTCTAATTAAAGAAGAGATAGTTTATTAGAGGATATTAGACCTAGATTTACGTAGTTATCTACTAATATAGGCTATTATCTATACCTAGGCTTCTTTAATACTTAGAGTACGCTCTAGAAAAGAGGTTAGATAGCGATAGGCCTATAACTTTATTAAACGCTATCTAGGCTTAGAAACATAGCTATTACGAAGGCTATTATATTAAAAAGTAAAGAATAAGGATCCTAAAGTTATTATAGAGTAGTTTAGGCTTATCTAGAATATAATAACCTACTATAGTATTATAGAGAGTAATATTTATAACTTCGATAAAAGTAGCTTTAGGCTTAGATACTACTAGAATATAATAGTAGTTACTACGATAGAGCGTAGATAACGATCTAAGGCCTTAGTCTCTAATTCTATATAATAGTAGACTATTATTATATATACTAATATAGAAGAGTAGTTAGTCCCTCTATACGTTATCTTCTCTAGTAAGGAAATAAATAGAGCCTAGTTCTACTATCTTCTACTAATCTAGAAACTTAGAGTTAGTCTAAAGAGCTAGACTTTCTTTAATTATAGAGTCGCTTAGATTAAATACTTTAATAATTATACTAGATATAGAACTATTAGTTAGAAACGACTACTTATTCTAGATAGTTATAATAGCTATATAACGCTAGAGTTTAAGTTATTCTATAAGGAAGAAAGTATTATTATACTCTATATACTACTATATTCCTCTTACCTATTATAATATTAGCTACTTTAGACTATTAAAGAAGGCCTATTTGAAGCGTATCTAAAGGCTTAGTATAGTTAGTTACTACTACCTAATAAAAGAAGACTTTCTACTAATACTCTAGCCTATCTATAAGGCTTCATTTATACTTTTAACTATTAGAGTATTATTTAGAGCCTCTAGCTTAGTACTATTTAACCTATAGGTAGTATTATCTAAGCTAATACTATATTAAAAGATACTAATACCTCTAGTATTTACTTTATTATAGAGCTTAGTAGTTATACTTAGACTAGTCTATAAGTAAGTAACGTAAGTAAAGATATCTTTACTTACTTACTTACTATTTAGTGCTCTCGCTACTTACTTGTCAAGTAAATAAGACGCTCTCTACTTACTTATATTAGGCTTACTTACTTAGTAACGCTAGCTATAAGTAGTAGTATATTACGATATCGAATAGTAGGTTAGAGGTAGGATAGGAGCGCTCTAAAGGCTAGTAAATCGTACTTATAGAAGGTAATATTGTCTATAATTAGCTATATATATAGTAACGTAAGAAAGTCGTCTATATCGAATTTAATAGCTATATTATTATTAATACTCTAAGGCGTAACGTACCTATCTATTAGCTTATACTACTTACTAGAAGATATTTCTAGCTTCTTACCTTTCTTATATATACTATATATTTATCTTAAGTATACTCCTACTAATAAGGTTACTTTATCTACGTTATAGATACTAGCCTATTTACTACGTAACTACGCTCTTCGAGAGTAGTAGATCTTATATACCTAAACTACCTTCTTCTACGTATTCTATAGCCGCTAGCTATACGTAAAGACCTATAATATTATCTAAGTATTGTCTAGTAGCTATAAGTATATAGGTAATCGTTCGAAGTCTAGTTAGTCGAGTAATTCGGTATTATTATCGTGTTTACGCTTCGTAAAGTACTAAAAGAGTATAGCTACGAAGCTTATATAGACGCGTTATTATCTACCTACGTAGCTAATTCTAATAGTATAGACTCTAGGTCTATCCTAATTACTAAAGATAGGTCTAATACTAATTCTATATCTATACTAAGCTCTATAATAGCGTTATTATAAATACGCTAGTATTTAAAGATAAGATTATCGCTCTTAGTTAGTATATCCGTATCTCTATAAGCTAATAACTTATAACTCTAAGACCGAACTAAACCTGTTTCTAATACTAACTATACTATAGAATACGCGTTTTAGAGTATATACTCTTTTCTATTCGAATCGCTATAGCTAGTTTAATCGTCTAAATTATTTTAAGGCTATATAGTCGTATATCTATAATATTAGAGGTAGATTCTTAGTATACTAGAAAGTAATAGTTTATTAATATTAAAATATAATAAGAATACGAGCTTAAAATCTTAGAGCTAGAACTATATAAATCTAGAGATGTTTTTATATAGAAATTTTACTAACTATCTAAGCTCTATTTTATATCGCTTAGAATATCTATCTAATTTATTTTAGTAATATTATTTAATATACTAGTAATAATACTATAATTATAATAGTAGATTATAAGGAATCTAGGATCTAAAGCTATTAGATTTAGTATTAAATATATATAAGCGAGCTTAGTTAAGCTAGCTAAGCTAATTATTTCGCCTAATTATATAGCTTTAGCTACTTCTTTAACGATCTAACGATCTCTATACCTTATTTACCTTATTACGATCTAATAACTATACTAATACTCTTACTTTTAATACGCGCGTAGTAGACTAGACACTTATAATAGCCTAACTATACTATCCTATATACTTATAGATACTACTCGATTATCTCGTATATCTTAATACTATTAAATAGCGAAAAAAAGATACCTCTACTACGTAAGGAGTATCCTATAGGAGGCCTAAGGGCCTTCTAATACGCTACTATATACTCTAAAAGATAGTAGAATATATAGACTAAAGTAAGAACCTAGGAAAAGGAGACTAGTACTCTCTAGACCTAAGAGTAGAAGTAGAGGCCTAGAGAACTCCTAACTAGCTCTAAGGGCCTCTAATAATACCTAGAGACTAATACTATAAGCTAATAGCTAATAAAGAACCTAACTACCCTTATAGTAGATATCTAAAAAGCCCTAGACCTCCTTTAAGGCCTAGGCTAATCCTTCCTTCTCTCTCTTCTCTAAAGAGCCTAGTAGGCTCTCCTCTACTAGATATATACCTACTCTATCTCCTCTACTCTCTAGAATATCTAGAAGACTATCTAAAAGTAATAGGATAGCTATATAGTACTATAGTCCTAGGCCTAGAAAGTAGTCTAAATTTAGCCTATACTACTAAGACTAAGATTAATATCTTAGGTAATAGTAGCTATCTAGATTAAGATAGGAAGCTAGTAAGAGAGAGATAAAGTAAAGAGACGAAGTAGAAAGGAAATTAGAGAAAAGCTTAGGAGCTATAATATAGTAGTAATCTAGAAGCTACCTAGTAGAGATATTAAAGTCCTCTTATAGAGAGAGTAGGAGAAATATAAGCTAGAAGAAAATTAGAAATAGATTTAGGTAGCCTAGCTATAGACCTAGGTAGCTAGATACCTCTATAAGGTACTAGTCTATAGAGTTAGAGTAAACTAGGATATAGAGGATAGCTTATACCTTAGAACTCTTAAAGAGGAAAATATATACTAGATCCTATATATTAAGATTACCTAGGTAATATAGATAAAGAGCTCTAAAGTAAAAGAGAACTAAAGATACTCTATAATAATCCTTAGATTCTAGGAGGAATAGATAGTAAGAGAGGTAGTTAAGATAGGCTTCTTTATAGAAGCTAATTTCTATAGTATAAAGGCCTACTACCTATAGTAGAGGGTAATCTAGTACCTTAAGTACTAGAAGTTTAGGTATATTATAATATACTATAGAGAGGACTAGGATAAGTATAGAGTATACTTAGAGGCCTATAAGACAATAGACTATAAATCCTATAATAAGAAGTATAGTAACTATAGAGGTAACTACCTAGCTTAGTTAAGACTCTATAAGTATAAATAGGTAGCTCTAGTAAAGGTATAAGTCTTCTTAGACTTATTTAGGAACAGACAAACTTAGGCTACTTCTATATAAGATAAAAAGAGCTTTACTATTATCTCTAATAAGAAGAGAAAATACTAAGCTATACCTACCTAGCTATAGGACAAAGAGATAGCTCTACTAAGTAGCTAGGCTAGGATAAATAAGCCTCTAGAGAAGCTAAGTAGAAGTATCTCTACTATAATAGAAAGAAGAAGGTAGGTAAATAAAATATCTATATACCTTTAAGTAAAGAAGATAGTAGAGACCTTAGAGGAAAATAAAGGATAGGACTAAATAGATATATAAGAAGATATATCTAATAAATAGATATAACCTCTAGATCTACTAATATAATATTAACTATATATCTACTATATAGGCTCTTCTCCTATAGGATATAGATCTAAAAACTATATAAGTTATAGTAATCTAGGAGCTATAGATTAACCTAGCTAATAGGAAGATAAAGATAAGAAAGAGGTACTACCTAGTCCTCTTAAAGATAGGATACCTAAGAGTAGTACTCCTTATTTTAGATAAACTAGACTTCTCCTAATAGGATCTAGAGTATAGCTAGTTAGGAGACATAGTATCTATTACTATTAGGATATAGAGTAGATATATTACTATATATAATAACTATAACCTATTAGGCCTACTATTATATATATAATCTAGAGTGCTTCTCTAGCTAGAAGTAGCTACCTAGAGAGATATAGAGGCCTAGAGAGAGACTATAGTTATAGAGGACTTTAACCTTTACTACCTCTAATAGAGAGAGAACCTAGTAGTATCCTAATATATTATAGCTAACTATCTAATCTAGATAGCCTTCTAGGTAGACCTCTAGCTACTTCTAGAACTAGGTACTATTATCTAGAAGAGGTATAACTCTAGCTACTAGACTCTAGACCTTATATTAGCTAGCTAGTCTCTCTAATAGAGGGTATAAAGCTACTAGACCCTTCTAGAGAATATATTTAGCTCTAACTATATCTCTATCCTTATAGTTATTTAGATATAGTAGCTCTACTAGAAAGAAAGAGGCCTAAGACTATAATAGGCTAGAGTAGACTAGGAAGTAGTAAAGAAGAAGGCTCTATAGAAGATAGAATATCTAGAACTACTTCTACTAGAAACTAACTAGGACCTAGACTAGGTAGCTAAATTCCTCTAGAAGGTACTCTAGAGAGTTATAAAGGAGATAGTCCTAAATACTAAACTATCTTAATATATAAGAGTAGTATAGCTCTAGGAATATAATATAGCTATTAAGATAGTAAGAGAGGTAAGAAGAAATTAGAAAGTAACCTCTACTAAAGCTAGCTATAGAGACTATCTAGATACCTACTATAGGAAGAATAAGATAGTTAGGAAGGCTATAAATATATTATAGAAATAGATAGTTAGGAAGGTTAAAGAGAATCTAAAGTAAATATAGAAACTAGCTAAATAGGCTAGAGATAAGGCTAACTAGAGATATATAACTCTATAGTTCTCTACTCTCTATAGCTAGGACTAATAGGATAGATATATAAATAAGAGTAAGGCTAGGGTCCTAGTAGAGTACTTCTTTCTTCTCCTAGAGGAGATAGACCTCTTAGATATCCTAGAAGTAGTTATACTAATCTAGTTTTAGGTAGGAGAGATAGTATACCTAGAGGATATCCTAGTAATCCTTAAGAAGCTACCTATAAGAAAGGTACTAGGCCTAGACTAGGTCTAGAATATCCTCTTATAGAAATATAGAGTAGAGATAGCTCTATTCCTAGTAATATTCTTTATAGTATATCTAAGATAGGCCTACTACTCTAAACTATTTAAGTACTCTACTATAGTCGTCTTTAGGAAGCTATAAAAGCTAGACTATACTAAGGTAGAGGTATATAGACTAATCGTACTCCTAAATATACTAGCTAAGGTCCTAGAGGTAATTATAGCTAAAAGAATCTCTAAGAAAGTAGAAGAGAGAAAGCTTCTCCTAGAAGCCTAGATAGAAGCTAGGCTAAGTAGGTTAACTACTTTAGTACTAGACCTAATTACTAAATAGGTTAGAACTATCTAGAAGGCTAAACTAGGATTAGTAGTATTAATACTTTACCTAGATATCTTAGGAGTATTTAATAAAGTATTCTACTAGAGACTCTTTTATAATATTAGGATAAAAGGCTACCTAGACTATATAATCTAGTTTATAAGATCCTTCTTCTAGAATAGGACTATATACTTGAAACTAGGAGAGTTCGTTAACTAAGAGAGACTATAGGATATAGAGATACTATAGAGATCTATACTCTCTTCTATCCTCTTTTTCTTCTTTATCTTAATCTTCCTCCTAGCTCTCTAGAAGAGAAATATAACTATAATAGGCTTTATAGATAACTCTAATATTCTTATATATAGTATAACTATAGAAGAGAACTATAAATAGCTAGAGAGAGTATACTAGAAGTATATATACTAGGTAAAGAGGTATAGGGCTACCTTTATACTCTAAAAATACTAACTTATCTACTTTATAAGAGGAAGGAACTATAACCTATAAGTAATAGTCTAAATCCTAGGGTTTAAGAGAGAGCTAGTACTATCTCTTAGACTACTAGAGGTATAGGTAGATACTAAACTTAGATAAAGCCTATATATAAAGAAAGTAGTAGAGAAGAGTATATAATAGATCTAATCCCTATAGAGGCTCTATAAATCTACCTAGAGAGTATTTTTCTAGAAGATAAGACACCTCTATATAGTAGTTATTAGGCCTATATTAGTCTATAGATACTCTATCTAGTTAAACCTAGAGAGTATAAGAGACTATAATAAGAGCCTAACTAAACCTATAGAGAAGATCTAGACCTAGGCCTTAAGGTATATTACTAGAGTATATAAGATAGTATCTACCTAGGTTCTATAAAGAGAGGTAAATATTACCTCTATAAAGATATATACCTAGGACCTATTAAGGTAATATATAGGAAAGAGAGTAGCTACCTAGGTATATAGCTATATTAGGAGCTAATACTAGATAATTATATAGAGAGAAGCTAGAAATAGAAGAAGGCTAGACCTAGGCCTAAGATAAATAAAGACTATAGAGATCTATAACCTTATAATAATATAGTATAGAGCCTAGAGCCTATAATAGAGAGAGAGGGATAAGAGGACTAGGTAAAGGACTAGTAGGCTAGATAATAATAGGATCTAGAATAGGAGAGAGTAAAGTAGAGAAGAACTAACCTAGGTAGAGATAACCTAGTAGTATAGTAGTTAATATATATAAGAGAGGTATAGGAGCTATACTTAGGCCTCTCTAGGCCTATAAGTATAATAATAACTCTAGTTAGGACAGGCTCTATTAGCCTAAATATATATCTTATAAAGAGAAGGGTCCTAGGGATCTAGCTCTAGTATCTATATAACTAAAGAGCCTAAACTATAAGATATATATATATATCCTACTAGAAGTACTAGGCTAGTAGACAAAAGCTATTCTTAGAAATAGGAACTAGCTACTAGGAGGAAATAATAATAACTAAGAGGAGCCTATAAGCTATAGCTAGGTAGCTTATTTAAGAGAGAGTCCTAGATTAGTTCTCTTTAGTAAAGAAGGAACTAGAGAAGAGCCTATAAAACTAAGAGACTAAGGGAACTAAGATAAGGATAATAATAAAAATAAGAGGAATATAGACAAGAATACTATAATAAAAAGAATAGCCTATATAAGGTTTGAACCTATAACCTCCTATACTCTATTATACTATAGGAATTATAGGACAAGGCTTTAAACTATAGAGATAGCTAGGATCTATATTCCTCCTCTATAGACTTTAAGAGGTAGGTATAATACTACTATACTAATAAGCCTAGGATAGAATTAGAGAAAACTTAAGGATCTATAAATACTAGAAGAGAGAGAGGATAGAGAGAGAGAGGTAGGAGGTAAAGAGAGGCTAGGCTATAAAGGAGCCTAGTTTTATATAAAGAAAGGTAGAGAATAATAGAGGTAGCTACTAACTATAAAATAAAGAGGAGATAAGAAGAGTTTTTTATAGCTTTTCTCTTTAAAGAATAATAAAGAGTATACTACTTACTCTAGATATATAAAGAGGTAGACCGGTAATAAGATTTATCTATCTATTAAATAGCGAAGAATAGTATAATAAACGCTCTAACGCTATTATATAGATACGTATAGTAGAGAAGAAGAATAACGCTATAAGGCTTCTAAGTTACTTACTATCTATTTACTTACTTACTTACCTTACTTATATAATAGCTAGACTCTCTACTTACTTACTTACTTACTATAAGGCTTATAAATAAGTAGATCCTACTTACTTAGCGACTAGTCTAGTTATACTCTATAACCCTTAGTAGGTTAATATCTATATAGGTAAGATTAAGGACAAGATAGTTAGATACTAAGAAAGCTTACTAGGTCTAATCCTTAAGATAGTTTATAGGCTATTAAGAGGATTTATAAGGTCGTAGGTAGCTATATTATTACTCTAGGCTAAATACGATAATATAAAGACAATTATTATAAAACTATAGTTATATAGAGTACTAAGAAAGAATATTAAGCTTACTCTTAGTATTAATACTAATAAATTAGCTATAAGAGACATAGCTTAATTATAAGCTTAATATATAATATAGTTAGTTAGAGAGATTAAGAAGTAGCTAAGAGCTAAACTAACCTATAGTAGGTATAGTATTCTAGGTTATAACTTAAGAGCTTATCTATTAAATAAAGTAACTTCTAAGGATTTAATTAATCTAACTTTAGTATAGTTCTAATACCTATAGCCTAAGAAATTAATAATTAAAGTTATTTACTTTATAATAGTAGTATACTAGCGTATCTAGTATACTCGCTTATTAAATACGTTAGTCTCTTATTACTACTATTAGAGTTAGAATTTTTTACTCTTATTTTAAAGTCTCTAATACTAGAGAAAGCTTTAGATTTATATTATAATAGATTTACTCCTAAATAGTAACTATAATTATTTATAAAGTAATAGTAATCTTCTTTAGTAGAAGTCTCTATAGAGCTATAAATATTATAGCTTATCTTATCTAGATAGCGTTTAGCTTTCTCTATAATTTAGTAAATAACTTTATAAGTATTTTTAGAGTTAATATATATCTTATATTTATAACTTATTTCTTTTTTATTTTCTAGGCTAATATCTAGGTATTCTAGGATATTACTACCTATATATTCTAGTCTCTTATATACTTAGTATAGAGATAATAGACGTTACTAGCTACTTACTATAATAGAATAGTAATTATATAATCTTAATAATAGTTATACTACTAGCTAAATCTAAATACTTAAAAGATAGAAAGTAGAGGCTTATAAGCTCTACTTATAAATAAGGCTAATAATCTTTACTATCTTAGTAATAGGTTCCTTATAGATATAGACCTAGATATAGATAACCTCTAGATAGTAGCTATATATATAGCTATATTTCTACTATTCTAGATATAAGTAACTTACTTTAGAAGTATTATTAGTAGCTAGTATAGATAAGTATATAGTCTTATTTTAGAGTACTATTTAGTTCGTTATATACTAGTCTTTCTAAATAGGTTCCTTTCTATTAGTATAGTAAGAAAAGTATAGAATACTATTATAACTATAAAGAATTATTCTACTCTATAGAATAGCTCTAGATCTAGTATAGAATCTAATATATCTATAATAACTTAGCTTTTAAATATAGTCGTTCTAGTAGATCTTTCTACTAGCTCTATTACCTTATTATAAGCTATCTTAAAGTTAGAGTTAGCTACTAATTAGAGCGATATCTAGAGTAGTATACTATAGAATAGAGTCTCTATACTAAAAGACTTATCGTATATATAACCTTAGGCCTTAGTAGAAATTATTACTATATAATCGTCTAGATCTTTAATTATAATAATAAAGAACTATAAATATCTAGACTATATAGTACTATAAACTTAGATAAATAGCTTTATATATTCTTTTTATAGATATATACTACTATATTATTATTCTACTATTATATTATCTTACGATTATATCGTTCTACTATCGTATCGTACTACTATCGTACCGTACTACTATCGTATCGTACTACTATCGTATCGTACTACTATCGTATCGTCCTACTATCGTATTGTCCTACTATCGTATAAGTATTGTCCTACCTATTTCCTAGCTTCAATCTCTAAAACCTACTCCCTCTCTCCCTACTCGCTATTTTCAGCCATGTCCTTCCTCTGTCTATCTTCCTAGTATCAATGCTAATAGCCACTAACAGTCCTAGAAGAGCAACATAGGAATCCTCCTTCCAAGCATATCTATCATAGTAGTCTGCAGCTACGCGTGTTATATGTCTGTGGAGAGGGTTCCAGAGCTGTATACTCGTATGTTAGGACTGGGGCTGTTGTTGTTGTTGTTGTTAGGGCGGTCTAGGAGGGCTCGGGCTTAGGAGGTACGTTTCTTCTTCAAGTTCTGAGGAGGACATTTGGGGATTGGTAGGTAAGCTGGTAAGTCGGTTGGGGTCTAGGAAGCAGGGGATGAGAGGCGAGAGATGAGTAGTACGAGGGGAGGAGGAGGCTGTATCAATACTGTACAATATGGGTTGGCTGGTTGTAACATTACTGTACACTATGGGGATTAGGAAGGGGTGGCTCGCATTGACTTGTCCTGACCGTAAGCCTTGAATGCAGGGAGGTGACAAGTAGTGTAAGCAAAGCTGGAGTGGAGTGAAGACTCTACTTGTATAGGAGGTGTCCATAAGCACGGCTGGGTATCATTGTCGTGCCGTGACAGATGTAGAAGATGACCGAATTGTGTCAGGGTTCGAGGGTTCGGTATCGCACGCTGTGTGTCGGCTTGGAAGCCTGCAGACGTAACGGCAGTCTATGGACAGTTTATGCACAGTGGGTCAGCGGGTTGCATAGCTGCATGAGCGCGACCTTGAACACACCTAGCAGACGGCGGTGTCCGCCTAGCAGGAAGTCGTGTTTTACTGCTCAAATTGTGAAGGGAGGCCTTACAATGCACGGCTGAAGTGCTAGATCGAGCATGATCCGGTAGGCGTGCTAACATGGAGAAGAAAGTCGAACCCTTCCTTGCGCCATGAGCATGACTATAAGTTGAGTGGAAGTCCTCGCCGGGCTCGCAGCATCGGTATGTAGCTCTCGAGGCTGTGAGGAACAAAGAGGAGGTGACAGGAACGAGCAAGCTCAGGCGATGTGCTTCAGGCTACATCTGACCCCATCCACCACCAGCACCAGTCTGCCAAGGGCTCTGAACTTGCATTGGGCTCTGCTGATGATAGTGATACTGCCTTTGAACAACCTCAGGCTTCAGCTTTCGGACCGAGTAGCATGCCAGCGAATTCGCACATTCACCAAAGCATGCTTTGACGATTTGTTAAGATAAAGTCCCGCCTATGTAATTACTGCTTGACTCTTGCTTTGCGTGGCCTGGGCTAGTCGACCTTCGGAACGTCATCACTTTGGTGCCAGCCATCGTTCAAGGAGAGCCTTTCTGAAATCATGGCATTGCACGACCGCCTGCTGACTGTGCGCATGTTGAAGCGTATGCTGCAGCAGCTAGTATAGTAGGCAAAGGATCAAGTCGTTGTGGCTTACAGAGGCATAGTGCCCACAGCCCCAGCCTGGTACCACCCCACTCTCCCACCAAGTGCTGCACACCAGCGAAAGCGTTGTGTTGGCCAGACTTGTTCACGACCTTCGCTACGATGCTCTTATTGCGGTGAACAGTAAGCAGCGTCCTCCTCGTACTCGAATTTGCGCATAGTGAGGTGGTCAATCAAGATTGTAAGCTCATCCAGTGTCTTGCGGACCGGCAGGCTATCGAATTCAGTGCTCTGTTCATCTTGCTCAATGCCGGCAAGCTGTGTACGGAGTGCGTTGATCTCGACTTGGTCGGCCGCTACAGAACGTGCGAGAGCGCGCTCGACTGGGCCCGACACTAGCTCGGCTTTGCTTCTCGCGACATTGGCGAACGTGCTCGTCCACGGCTGCGATCTCTTCTTGGAGCCTGACCACTTCGGATTGTGCTTCGCCAGACCGCCTGTCCCGTAGGCGGACACAGACCCAGGCGATCAACATTGCTATGCGTTGTTGGAATGTTGCGAGGCGGATCTGCTCCTTGAGCTCCTGAACGACATACTGCAGCCGAGCGTGCTGACTGTCAATGTCTCTGACATACGATGTTGCTCTTCTCCTGGCATCTGACTAGAAGGTAGCCTGAGATGACAGCTGCCTATAATGGCGGGAAAAGCACATCACATTCGAGACTCGTAGGTTTGCGATCTAGGCAGATGAAGGTCCCTGTCGCGTACACGCAAGAATCTGACCTCGCCTTAGAGCACGTGAGTTCAATAGCACGTGAATCGTGTACGTGCGACTCCGCGTCTTGGCAAGTAACAACACCTTCACGGTGCCAATTATAGCACAATGCCTGTAATAATAGTTACTTTAATTAATTATATTATAGTATATAGTACGCGCTTTATAACGTAATTAGCTTATATTTATCTCGTAGATCTATTTTAGAGACGTGCTCTATAGGCGAGAGCCTTTAAAGAAAGTAAAGATAAGAATTTCTATTAATCCTATTATTATTTTATTATAGAGTAAGGCTATCGTATTATAACTAAAATAAGCGCGTAACTAGATAGGTAGGTACCTATTATAAGATCGTTATTATTATTAGGCGTAGGTAATATAACTATATCTTCTACTCGAGTTTGTTTCTTTCTTTAAGTACTACTACTACTACTACTACTACTACTACTACTACTATTACTAAGTACCTATAATAACCCTTTAAGTATATATATTATATATAATAGTAGAGTCGCGCCTCTTATACGTAATAGCTCGTAACGGTAGCTTACTACCGATATTTCTAGATTATCTTATATAAACCTATCTCCTTAATAGGTATTTATAAATAGTTTACTAATTATCTATCTATATAGAGTCGACTAGTTACTAGTACTAATAATTTACTTTTAGGCGCTATAATTAGTAGTCGGTCGTAGTAGGGCTATAGAGAAGATTAGATATATACTATCTCTTACTCTTTCTATTACGAATTATAACTTATACTTTATAATAGAATCTCGAGAGTTTACTAATATTATAATATAGCTACTACCTCGATCTCTCCTACGCGCTTTACGCTTTACGCCTATCTACTACTACTAAGAATCGCTACTACGTCCTCGTTCGCTCTCGTTAGTACGCCTTTACCTACGCTACCTACCGCTATACTACTACTACTACTACTACTACTAATACTACTACTACTACTACTACCGCTACCGCTACCTCGCTACTATTGTTCCTTAGTAACGACGACGACGACGACGATAACTAGGCTCTATTATAAGTTACTCTAAATCTATCCTTCGACTATATCTTAATTATACTAATACTTATACTTTAAGCTACTACTCTAAGACGACGATAACGACGATAATAATAATAATAACGATAACGACGACGATAACGACGACGATAACGACGACGACGACGCCGACGACGACGACGACGATAATAATAACGCTACGCGTTACTAACCTAGGCCTCTACTATAGAGTACTATCCTCGCTACTACTACTACTACTACTATTATACCGCCTCTACTACTACGTCGCTCTCGTAGCTACTCTTTAGGCACTAGTATATTCGTATAACGCTAACCTATAGCCGCTAACTACTAGTAGTCCGTCTCCGACTTACGCTAGAGTACCGCGTCGAGATTCGACTAGTACTACTTTACTAATACTAGTAAAGCGTAGAAGATAGGTACTACGTATATTAGCGGTCTATATCGTTAGTATATTAGGTTAGGTACTACTACTACTACTAATTGTTTTATATTCGCTAGCGATAGAAAGACGTATTATAGCTACTATATATAGGATCGAAATATTAGTAATTATATATAATTAGCTTCTATAGCGGCGTTTAGTATACGTATACGTCTCGGGCCTTAAGCCCTATATATTAGTAGTAAAGATTAGCTTATTCTATATACTTTAGCTTCTTATTTTATATCTTAAAACCTCGAGTAAACCTATAAATTATATTATAAAGCGTAATCGTTATCTTATAAATAAAATATACTATTCTTTATAGGTTTAGAAACTAGCTAACTTTAGAGGTAACCGTCTACTAGATCTCTATCTACTTATACTTAGTAGCCTCCTTTAGGGCCTTGTCGCTAGTAGTTAGGTTAGCTTTAATACTATTAAACTCTCGCTATCTACTATATCGCTAGTAGTTAGGTTAGCTTTAATACTATTAAACTCTCGCTATCTACTCTTAAAGAGGAGAACTTATAGAGAAAGCTAGTAGAGAGTAGCTAATTTCTATTATAGAGTAGTAACTACGCTTTATAATAGAAAGGTAAAACTCCTCCTATTTAAGAATTTACTCGAGCTACCTTTTAGTTACAAAATAGAGTTCTTATACTATAATAGAAATTAGAGAGTTATATCGCCTAATCCTCTATATATTAGTAGGTTCTTAGGATCGTCTAGAAGCTCTTAGAGCCGTTAACTAGCTAGATATATAACTTCCTTAAAGTACTAGTAGGTATATTAGTTTATAAGAGTAGCTTCTAGCTTCTAATTACGTCTAATACGTTCTATAGTATATTTAATATCGAGGTCCTTATCGCTATCCTATCCGTTCTATTATAGCGTAGATTAAATATTCTACTAGTATAGTAGACCCTCTTTAAGCTTACGAATACGTCGTTAAATTATAGACTTATCGAGCTAGCGACGTTTCTAACTTAATCGGTTATTATTCGCGAATCGGAGCTATATAAGAGGCTAGGTAGGTAGTAACTATAAAGTAGGCCGCTTCCTTAGACTATAGTAGAGATATAGGAGGAGTTACTCTTACTAATAGCGTGTCTAGTCTTTGTCTCTTATAATAGTAGTCTCGCTACTATTACTAGATATACGCTTAAAGTTAAATACGCGCTCGAATATAAGATCTTCTAACCTTCGTACTCGAGATATAGTAACGTACGTAAGCGTAGTATTCTAGTAGCTAGTTTCTAGATCTAAAACTACCTTCGAGATAGTTATACCCTAGGCTTTATATACCGTAATAGCGTATACTAGGCGAATAGGGAATTACGTACGATACTATACTTCTCTTTCGTAATAGAAGTTACGCTATAAATAGAAGATTAGAACTATAGCGTAGTCTACTACGCGCTAGACGAAAGTATCGACGGATAGGCTAGTATAATTAGATATAGGCACTAATACTAATAGGTAAAAGAGGTAGTAGCTAGTAGTAGGATCCTCTCTAGCGTGCTATACTATATCGTATAGACGATATTAAGTACTATTAATAATACCTCGCTTAGTCTAAAGGTTCTCTAGTATTATTAACTTATAGCTAACTAAAGATTTAGCTCTAGTTCTAGACTACTAGCCTCCTTAAAGCTAGCTTTAGTAGCGACGGTATCGCTATTCGTAGTACGGATCTTAAAGATAGGCTAGCGATTATCTCTCTAGTACTAGTAATTATATACGTCGGCCTCTACGTTCGTACTATATATATAGATTACTATATTAAATTAGTAGATTTCGGTAAAGGAGAGATTAGCCTAGTAGGTTAGTATTTTCGTTATAGAGTAGGTAGTACTCTTTATAATAGAAAGATATACCTAGTAGCGAGTTAAAAGGGTCTCCTAATACTTATAAGATACTATATAACTATAGAGGGCACGTAGAGCGGTAGAGAATATATACTAGTCTACGTACTATCTCTACTATACGCTTAGGACGATAGTTTTATTAAAGGCTCGATACTTATAGTAACTAAAGATATCCTAGGAAGTTATACTATCGCGTAGTAGACTATCTAGTTTATACTACTAGATATTATAGAATAGCGCCTTATCGTTAATAGGAGGAAGCTACTAGAAGTCGCTAAAAAGTAGTATACTTAGACTACTAAAGAGTTAGTTATTACTCTTCGCTTCCTTTAATTAGAGGTCTACTACGTAAAGGGTAGTAAGGCTAACTATACTCTTTTTATCGATAATTATATATCGTATATACTAGAGCCTTTATTAGAGAGTATATAGTTAGCTAGATTTAAGAGCTTAGAACGGCTAATTACTAAATAGTAGCTTAAGAAAGGAGTATAGCGTACTACTACTAATACTAAAGGATATAGCGCTAGTAAGTACGTATCGTATAATAATCTCCTAATATAAGAGATCCTATAAATACGCCGAGAGTACCTAGATAATAAATAACTTACTAGTACTAGTAGGTCCGTCGATATTAAGAAGGATCTACTATAGTAGATAGCCGGCTTTAGTATCTCGGAAGTAATTTATAACCCTAGGCCGTTAGTAGTTTCTATTATAAAGTATAGTACTTATAGTATAATAGAAATACTTACTACTAGTAGATTATACGCTACTCCTCTACTAAAAGATTAACTACTCCTTACGAGTACTAGCGTATACGCGATACTTAGAGATATTGTCGCTTAGCGTACTTCTACTATTCGTGTTCGTTATAGATATTTAAGCCTTATATACGCTTATTATATTTGTCTATATAGAATATCTAGTTATATTACTAGTCCTCTATCTACTTACTAAGGTTATTAGAATCCTCGAATCGTACTACTAGGTTACGATATATAGTCTCTATAGCTAACTATACTATTACGTCTTTAAATATATCTTCCTCTTACTATAAAGGAAAGCCGAACTCGTTAAAGTTATCTACTTAAGTAGCGGGTACGTAGACGTCTATATAGTTAAAGTTATAGCGATTCTTATAGTTTATTATATACTTAGCGTAGGTAGAAGCCTATATCGTATAATACCTATATAGTAACGTTAGATACTAACGAAAGAGATAATAGAGGACGATCTTCGTATAGTAGAATACCTCGTAGTCCTTACCCTAAGGGTCTACCTTATAGCGAGGTAGATACGATATAATACGTAGTTTTACGTAAGGTCTTAAGCTATAAGCTATTAGCGATTTCCGTTATAAATAGTAGCCTATATATTATAATAGAAATACGTACTATATAATCTTTTAAGGCGAGTATTCGAAGAGGGTTAGGAACTTAAATAGTAGCGTATTAGTAAACTCCGACGAGCGAGACATATACTTTTCTAAGATAGATCTTATAGTTTTATTACTATCTTCGTCTAATTAAAAGATAGTCCTAATCTCTCTCTCTAGGTAGTAGTCGAAACTAATATCCTCCTAGCTACTTTAGTAGAGAGGAATACTAAATAGGATATAAGAGACTTCCTACGTAGACTAATCTCGTTCTACGATTATATAGTTTATTAACTTAGTAGCGAACGATAGAGCGAGCTATTAAGGGTTAGCGATTTTAGTTATAATATAGGCTCCTCTATTAGTAATAGAAATAGTAGACTTATATTACTCTTAGTTAAGTATAGAGCTAACCGAAGAGCGATCTCTTAATATAATCTAGTACTTAGCTCGTCCTTAGTAGTATACTTAGCGACATAGTTTAATATAGCGTAGACTATAGTATAGAGAGAGATATCGGTATTTACGCGCTAAGCGAGAGCGATAGTAGGATTATATAGGTTTATTATACTATCGTTAGAAGTAGTATAGAAGCTAAAGTAGTTTAGGTTACGACTCTTGTCTATACGCGTAGGACCGGTAGTACGAGAGAAATAGAATCGATAGGACTTAGGTATATCTAGAGGAGCTCCTTTCTTATAAGCCTAATAATAGGAGTCTATATAGATATACTATTAAACACGATTAACTATATTAGAGAGGTTACTAAGAGTATTACGAAGCTTATCTATCTATATATTATAGGTTCTACGCGTACGCTACCTAGCGCGTTAACGGTCGGCTTCTAGATTAACTATAAAGATATACCTACTCTAAAGGTCTATAAATATATTACTATTTAGTAGCTTAGCAGATTTCGGTTATAAAGCGCGAAGCTCTATTTATAATAGAAACATACCGAGCCTCTTTATCTACGAGATTACTATATACCTCAGAGATAGTATCTTGATTATACTACGCGAAGCTATAGACATAGGTACTACTACGGCCTTAAAACTCGTAACGAAACTAGAAGTCTTTAATACCGAACTTAGGTACTAGTATAGTATAGAAGAAAGAAGTAAATCGCTTATAGAAGTACTATATAGCGATATATAGGTAGCTACGTAGGTTCTTATAGTTAATCTAGTAGCGCTCCTTATTAGTACTATGTCGCTACTACTAGTAGTTCGGTATATATCGCTAAAGGCTATCCTATTATATATCTATAGCGCTAAATATAAAGAATAATATAGGCTTACTAAGGGCGTAGACTATACTAAGAAGCTTATAGTAGTAGCGATACTAGTATAGTCGGACTCTTCTTATATTAGACGTATACCTAATAACGCGATTAATTAGAGCCTAGGCCTATAGCGAATCGTCTTGTAATACTTGTCTAAGTTCGTTAATACTAAGAGTAGTAGACCTACCGTTATTATTACGGTTAAGCACCTATTATACTCGGCTACTACTTAAGTTACATATCTATAGATTAAATATAGTATAGTAGAAGCGCTTATAGTAAGCGAATCTACTATCGTAATATCGTATTAGATACTAGACCTATACGAGAAACTTAACGCTATTACGCCTTAGAAGGTTATAGTCGGCGAGACTATAAGAGAATAGGGTAGAGAACGCGAGAGAGAAGATCTTCTAGTACTAGCCTTACTATAAATAGTAGAGTATATCGAGCTATAGCTAATCGATCGTAAAAACGAACGCGTTAGGATTAGGATTAAGTACTAGAGTTCAAGGTTAGTATTTTATTTATAAAGTAGACTCTCTACTTTATAATAGAAAGGAGTACCTTATCGAAAGTCTATAGCTTCTATACGCTTAGAACGCGTGTTAGGTACTACGCTTATATCGATATTACCCTTATTACCCGCTTCCTCTCCTTATTACTCGTTCGGAGCGACCGCGGCGCTAGTGTCTTAGTATAGTACCGTCTAGATCTCTTCGAAAACTAAATCGTTCTATAGAAGCTAGGCAAGGAGTGCTTTATCGATAGTAATATCTCGAAAGCCTAGATAGTTAATTATAAGATAGTTTAGCTAAGTCTATATAGTATTAGCTAATTTCCTTTATAGTATAGAGATAACGCTTTATAATAGAAATACCTAGATAATATACCTACGTACTATAAACTACTAGTAGAATTATACTATTATACACCTATAGTAAGGATCGACTACTTCCTATACTAGCTAGATAAGGACTATATTATACTACGCTAGTAACCGTAGTAGACGTTTTACGACGTTAGAGACTCGCTAGAGAAAGGTTATAATATATCCTTTATAGCGCTACTAGAAAGATTAGTCCTAAAGCGATTTCTATTATAAAGAGTAGACTCTACTATATAACAGAAATAGGGAAGAGAGACTTACCTAAGTACTCTTTATATAAACTATATATATACTAATATATACTAGAGTAATAAGTATCTACTCTATCTCTATAAGTAGTAGTAAATCCGCTATATAACCTAGGTCTATATTGTTCTAATAAGACATAGTATAGAGTATATCTATAGATAGAGTAACGATAAACTTATCGTATAAGAGGTAGCGCTAGTAGACGCTCTCGGAGTCTAACTTAATATCGAACTATAGCTCTTTATAACGCTAGTAATACTATATCTACGAGCGGTCTAATTTGTATATCTACTATTAAACTCGCTACTAATCCTTCTCGCTTATAGTAGGTTACGAGAGGTCGCTACTCTTAGGGTAAGTCTCTTATAGTATATACGTATCGTCGAAGAGATCGTGCCTTAAGGACGTAGGCTACTAATCCTCTTCTACTATATCTTCTTTATCTTGAACTATAGGGTTACGATTATAGATAGGACAGATAGGTACTAGAACGATTAGGACTAGATTAGCTTCTCGCTAGTAGGTAATATCGGCGTATCTCTACGTACGAGTAGCTACGGTATCCTACGAACTTATAAGTAGGCTATAATTTCTATTATAAAGTATAAATTACTATCTATAACGGAAAGAGTATACTTCGCGCTATTCGGTACGCTCGATAGCGTCTCTCGTAGTAGAGAGACGGAAGGTTTCTTTAATATCGTCGCTACTTAGGTTAATTAACGCCTCCTAAGTACGTATACTACGGCTCTACTTTACCTTCTTCCTCTTTAACTACTATAACTTACGATAACGATCGTAGGTCTAGAAATTACGCTTGCCTTAGACGAATACGTAAAGTGGTTTAACGGTATAGTAATCGCTATAAAGCTTAGTAGTATCGGAAACGAAGTCTATAGTAATACGTCGAGAGATATTTATATTATAAAGATAACGATTTACGTTATAAAGAGTAGTAGTATAGAAGGACGATTTGTTTATAAATAGAAGTAAAGAGTCTATATATGCTAAGGAGATTAGGTCACGTTACCGTGCTTTTTTTTAGCGTACTCTTAGCTAATTATTTTTAGACTCTATTTTTTTTTAAAGAGTAAGATAGACCTCGTAAACTTAGTTAATAAATGTTACTATAGCGACAAGAGTACTTAATATTAAGTAAGGATAAGGCTAGAACTTATATATCTTAATAGTAATAGAAAGCCTTAGATCGGTAATATAGAGTAGTATAGTCGCCTCGACGTACTTAATATAGTCCTAGCGAGTCCGACTAAGAAGGGGTAGGTAGAAGATTTACTATATAATAGGCTTTTAGGTAAGATCTAGTACTACTCGTTATAGTACTTAGCGGCTCGAGAGTAGAAGGCTAGCTCGGTAGTCGTAGCGGAAGACTAAGAAGGCGCGGTAGAAAGTAGAGCCGATCTGTCGCGGTCGAAGTAACTTAGAACGCTAGTAAAAAAGGTTACAATCTTAGTACTAGAGTACGCGCGACGCGACTAGGTGCACCTACTATAGTAATTAGTCTTATTACTCTTAATTTAGTCGTAATATCTCTTCTTTAACTATACTATTTATTCCTATACTATCTAGCTCTCTAGAGCTATCCTTACTACTATCTAGCTTTATAAAATCGACTATAGAGCCCTCTAAGCTACTATAGTATCTCTTACGCGCTCTATCTATATCTCTATAAAGATCTTCTTATAAGATATTATCTAGTAGTAGTAAGTCTACTATAGAGAGCCTACTAGCGTTAAGTAAGAAAGTAATATATAAGAGCGAGAGAGTCGTTAAAGATATACTACTAAAGTAGCCTCGAAGGAAGATTATCGTACTACTAAGTAGTATTAAAATAAGACGCTAAATAAGAAAGGTATTAATACTACTATTACTCTTAGAGAATAAGGCTTCTAGCTAGTAAGATAGTATAGTAAGAAAGTAATTACTTAGTTAATTTTAGAAAGCTTATATCGTACTAGCTCTAGTTACTAAGAAGCTAGATTTGTCGATAATCGTAGAGGAGAACGACGACGAGGCTATTAGTAGTAGTAAGAATATATTTAGTAATAAAGATAGTAAAGGTTTAGTACTAAAAGATAGTAAGGCTATTAAATATAATAATATTATCGATTCGAGCTCTATAGAAGATAAATTCAAGAAACTAGATACTAATATAGAAGTAGCTATAGTCGCTTATAATAAAGCTAATTATAGGTATAAAATAGTAATAATTATATAGACTTATATTAATACTAAGAATATAAAGAAGAGAAAGGCGCTAGTACTTAAGAAGCGAGTTACTAGTATTATTAATACTATAATAAAGAAGCCTATAGCTAAGCGTACTTATACGCTTAAAGCTAGTAGTATCGTTATTAGTCTAAGACTACGCGAATCGATAGGCTATATACTAGCCTTAAAGAGTAAGTATAGAGCGTCTTCTATTCTCGATATAGTAGTAAGTAAAAAGACTACGATAATAGATAAGATAACGATATAATTTAGCTATAAAGTAAAGCCGACTATATAATAGAGGAAGAGAGAGCTAGCCTCGGATACGTAGATATATAAATAGCTAGATAACGATACTATATTATATAAAGCTCTTAAGTACTAGATTCGCGAGACCTTATAGTCCTAGTAGGTTATATTTAAACAAGCCTATTTTAAGACTAAATTCGGTATAGTAAAGAGAACTAACGTTCTTAGCTATCTAATAAAAGAGAAGGATTAATAGTACGATATTATACGAGAGTTACGTACGTAGGCTTATCGTAGTAAGCTAGATCTCTAAGTACTATATATTATCGAGGTAGATAGTAAGGTTCTCGTATCTTCTACGCTATTATATAATATAGCGTCTACTATATAATAGACTACTACTACTAGATAGCTCGATAAAGTAGATAGTATCTATAAGGAGCTTCGAGGTAGTAGTAATAGCGCTATAAATATAATCGATAGGTAGACGTACTACGGCTATCTAGACTACTAGAATAAGAGCTATATATACTTCTTTTAAGGCGCTAATAAAGCTACTAATTATAGACCTTTACTACGCTCTTAGCTAGTTAAGTAGACTAAAGCTATTACTAAGAACGAAGCGATATTAGACTATCTAGGCGAAGCTATTAAGAAGAAGCTTAATATATATAAAATAGTAGAAGAAGCGTCTTATAGTAAATAGGCGTTCTATAACGTAAAGATAAATAACGCTATAGCTTAGACCTTACTCTTTATAGGCTACGGCTTCTACTAAGTATTCTATATCTATACTAGCTATAATATAAGCTTCTATATAATAGGAGCTTCTTTACTAGACTCTTATCTAAATAGTCGAAATAGCTAGACTAGTCTACTACTACGAATACTACTAGAGAGCGCTAGTAAGAACGAACTAGCTCTTCTTTCTTCGTAGCTATAAAAGAGGTATATAGTAATATATAGAGCGCTCTTCTAATAAGACTATTAGGATATCGTAAGACTAATTCTTATCTCTTTTTAGATATATACGCCTACTATAATTATACTATACGCTAAGCCTATATAAAAGGAGTATATAGTAATATATAGAGCGCTCTCCTAATAAGACTATTAGGATATCGTAAGACTAATTCTTACCTCCTTTCGGATATATATATATACTATAATTATACTATACGCTAAGCCTACGAGCCTAAGGCGGGTCTTAACCTTTAACCTTACCTAGCTCTTATAACTATCTTCTCTCTCTAAGAGAGCTTCCCTTAGCGACACTCTTACTTAATAGGTTATATTCTAGGCTACCTATTTAGTCTTTATAATATACTTTATATATTCTACGCCTATCGCGTCTCTAACGCGTTATATCTATAAACTTTTAGTATATTATATAAATACGCGCTACGAAGTAAAGAGTTACTATATATATTTATATTTATATAGTAATATATTCCTAACTATAGCGACTACGTTACTAGGCTTAAGTATATTCTTTAAAAACTCTTCTAACTCTCTCTTAGACTTTCTTTCTATATACGATTTTTCTATATCTAAGTAAAGATAGTCGACTCGTACTATAACTATAACCTTAACCTAAGTACTATACTACTAAAACGTACTAGAGTCGTAGTTATAGACTACCTACTCTATACTATCGACGATATTAGAGGCTATAGAGATATAGATATCTACTTCTACTATATTAAGTATAGCTATAAGAGTATAGCTCTTCGAACGCTCTTTAACTATACTTTACCTACTAATAGACTATATATAGACGACGAACCTTTATATAATAAGGTTATAAAGCCTAGTTAGAAGATTAAGTATTAGCGCTATAAGTATAGCTACTATACCTACGAGCGTATTACTAATAGTAACCTTAAGTAGTAGGTACGCTATATACTATACTATCGCTAGTAGCTAGAGACCCTCCTAGAGAGTATATATAAGAAGTAGACTAAGCGTCGCCTAAAGAATCTCTATATCTCTATTAAGACCTCTAAGAAGATCTTTACTAGTAATAAGAGTAAAGTAGTTAGTAGCTAGGATACGCTACGTAAGGCGAGCGTACTCGCTCTACTAGCGACTAGTACGATATCTATCGCTAGTCTAGTAGAGACCTAGCGCTAGTCTAACTTTATACTAGCTATATTTAAGCTATAGTATAAGGTATATCTACTTTTTCTATATAATCTTTCTACGATACTAATACTCTTTATAGACTAACTATATAGTAGGTACCTCTAGCGACGCTCTAGACGCTATTATAGAGGCGGCCTACTTTAAGAGTAGTAACTAGGAAGAGAGTAAGCTCTCTAAGGACGTAGTATCTATTAAGAAGATAGACGAGGATAAGGACGAGAATAAGGATAGCGTCGCTAGTAGAAACGCTAGCGATACCGATACTATACTATCTATAGATAACGCCTAAGCGTTTCGCTCGTTTCTTATCTACGCCTCTTATACTCTACTTACGCCTATATAGGCTATAGTTAAATTCTTACTTCTTACTTATAGATACTATACGACCTACTTAGTAGGCGTATAGAAATAATATAGTTTACGCTTTAATATATCTTAAATACCTTAGTAATTTTCTTACTCTCTTTAATTTAAAGTTTACCTCTATATATAGGTTTAGCGCTTAGTACTTAGTATCGCTATATTAGTACCTTAGCGCTTCTATCTTACTACGCGCCTACTCGCGCGTAGCGCTTTAAATATATCTAGTACTATATAGCTACTAATATATTCTTTAGGTTCCTACTAGTTATACTCTTTAGGCTAGCTCTACTAGTAGATTAAGTACTAGCGTACGCTCTTTCTTACTCGAGTTCTAAGGATCTTCTTAACTTCCTATTTACTCTAGTAGTCTACGAGTAGTATACTCTCTATATACGTCTCGCTACTCTTCTAAGGTTCTAGAAGTAATATATAAAATACGTTATAGATAAGAGTATCTAGTAGTAGGGCTAAGCGATACGCCTACTTCTCTACTATATTAATTACCTTAAAAGGCCTAGTAAACTTATCTACTAACTTCTTTAAAAGAACCTCTAACTATAGCTTCTTCGTCGATAGTAAGACTATATCGCCGACCTTATATTCCTTAGCCTAATATCTATTATTAAAGTACCTAGCCTACGCCTTACTTACTTCTCGCTAGCGTCTACTTAGCGTTTTATAGTTCTTCTTTAATCTTTCTATAGCTTCCTTAGTAGCTAGTATCTCCTTTTTAGAAAGCGCGCTCTAAGCTTCTTACCTACTCGTTACTAGCTCTAGATTAAACCTATATAGCGCTATAAATAGTAATACCTTTAGTATCGTATACGTACTATTATTATATACGAACTCGGCTTATACTAATAGGTCTACCTAGTTATCTTACTACTCTACGTAGTAGATACGTAGATAAGTCTTAAGTATCTAATTCGCTCTTTTAGTTTACCTATCTATTTATAGATAGAATACTATACTTAGCTTACGTTTTATATATACTTTATAGTAGAAGTTAGACTAGAACTTACTCGTAAATATAGACTCTCTATCGCTAATAATACCTATAGGTATACTATAATACCTAATTACCTCTAATATTAAGACTCTTATAAGGTTACTACTAGTATACTTCTTTATCGTTAGTACGAAGATAACTATCTTTATATATCGGTCGATAATAACTAGAATCGTATCGTATATATATACTCCTCGCTTACTTAGTAGAAGGTCTATAATAAAATCTTAAGTTAATTCTTAGAATAGATAATCTAGTATAGGTAGCGTAGTTAGCTCGCTATATAGTCGATAGCGACGTACTTCTACCTTCTAGTAACTCCTATAGGATTCTATATATTATATAATATTCTTAGTTATCTCTAGCTACTAGTACTTCCTTCGTACTAGCGAGATAGTCTTATCTTTACTAAAATAGCCTATAAGAGTATTATCGTAATATATATAAATTACCTACGTCTATAAGGCGTAGTTTTTAGATATATATAGCGAATCGTATACCTAGAGGTTTCTCTCTCTTATAGTATATTACTTAAATCGGCCGCTATTACTTATCGCTTATAAATATACTACGCTTATACTTAGCTTAGCTTATACTAGCGCGCGAGTATATCTAAAGATCAAGTCTAAAATATTTATATATAGCTCTTCGCTCTTAGTAATTATACCTACTACTCGTATAGGCGTTAAAAACTACTACTATAGGTTAGAGTTAGTATTTCTCTCTATCGAAGAATACTATTCTTTATAAATTATATAGATACGAGCTACGAGCGGCCTATCTACGTCTCTTATACTCTAATTATCCTATAGCTTTAACTTAGTCTATAGAGTAGGTAGAAGGTTAGTTACCTCTACTACCTTCTTAGTATAATCGCTACGCCTTAATAGCGTATTAGCTAGGTTTCGCTTACCTACCTAGTATATTATAACGAAGTCGAATAGAGCTAGGAATATAGCCTAGTAAGCTTACCTACTAGTTAACTTCTTTACGCCTATAAACCTATAAAGGTTAGTATAGTCGACTAGTATATCGATCGTATATAGAGCGCCTTCGAGGTATAGCCTCTACGCTTTAAAAGCCTTAACTACTATAAGAAGCTCCTTATCGTAAATCTTATAATTATATTCTATAGTAATTATCTTCCTAGATATAAATATAATAGAGTACTATTTAGACCTAAAGAGTTAGCTAAAGATTATAGTAATTACGAAATTAGAGGCGTCGCTTTTAACCTATAACCTAAGCGTATAGTTAAAGTACCTTAGTAGTAGTATTATAGAAAAACGCTTTTTTAGTTTAGTAAATACCTACTCTTCTTATATAGTCTACTTAAGTAGGCCTAGCTTCTTACCTACTATAGCGCTCTTAGATAACGCTATAAGTAGAGATACTACTCTAGAGTATTTTAAAATAAAATACTAGTAGAAGTTAGCGAATCTAAGAAAGGATTAAACCTCTACGAGCGTTATAGGCGTTAGCTACGCTACGATTACGTCTATCCTACGTAGGTCTATCGCGACCTCTCTAGTAGTTACTATAAAGTCTAGAAAATCGACTTTCTTCTACTAGAATTTATACTTCGCTCTTTAAGTATAGAGTCTAAACTTCTAGAGACGCGTAAGTACGTCGTATACGTCGCGTACGTAGTCTACGTAGCTCTTACTATAGATAAGAATATTATTAAGGTATACTATATAGTACGTATCGACTAAATCTACTAGAGTATAGTAAATATACGCCTAGAACGTAGCTAGAGCGTTTATTAAGCTAAATAGTATTACTTTATACTAAAAGTAGCTATAGCGCGTATAGAACGTAGTCTTCTAGTAGTCGCTAGGCTTAATACGAATCCGATAGTACGTATCTATAAGGTTAAGAGTCGTAAACTATATAGCTCTTATAAGCCTATCTAGCGTTTCGCTAATTAAGAGAAGTAAGTACCTATTCTTAATAGTAATTTCGTTTAACTCTTAGTAGTCGATATATAGCCTTAGCTTACTATCCTTCTTTAGTATAAATAGGATAGGCGTACCTACCTCGCTAATACTACGCTCGATCTAATTATACTTAAGGCTTATAGTAAGGTATTTCTTTAATTCCTCTAACTACTTACTCGACTAGTAATATAGCGGCCTAAATAGTAGAATAGTGCCTAGGCGTAGTTTAATCGTATACTCTACGCTATCTACTATCTTACTTCTTATCTCTTCTATCGAGTTTAGAATATTAGAGAACTATTAGGACTTAGAAGGAAGAGAGTTAACCTCTTCGCCTATCTTACTTATTACTACTATATATATAGTTAGTATATACTTCAAGTCCTTAAGAAACTTATAGGCTTCTCTAACCTTAACGTTTTTAAAAATATCGCTATAGGTCTACTTATCTAAGCTACTATCGACTCGTATATAATAAGCGCGCCTCTATAGCCGACCTAAGATTATATTAGAGGTTAGTATATCGTAGATATAAAAGATTATATATACTATACGCTCTACTTCTATAGAGTCTACGAGCTATACGCGTATATAGTATACGCTATAATAATACTCTAATCTTCTAGTAAATAAGATAGCTAGGAGTAAGGTAGTATTAGTTCGAACTATAATACTATATTATAAGACAAAGGATCTTAATACTACGTTAATGTTAGTAGTATCGTTAAGAAGGAATTAGGCTAGCTTAAGCCTATCCTACGCCTCGACTATACCTTCTAGGTAAGTTATATTTACGACTTATATAGAGAGGTATATATCGCTACTAAGTTTAGTGTCTAGAGATCGTAGTCTTTCTCTAACACCTTCTCTTTTTTTAGCGTCTCTATAGTAACCTTACGTACTAATAGCTTCTTACTATCGTCTCGAGCGCTTTAGTTAGAGTAGATAGAATTAGTACTAATATACCTCTTCTACTTATAGCTATAGTATTCTAAATACTTATAGCCTATAATAGAGCGAGTAGAACCTTTGTCGCTAGAGCGACGTATACTATTCCCTCCTAGACTATCGTCGTACCTATACGTAGAAGTATCGCTCTCTATACGCTTACGCTTCGAGTATATATCGCGCTCGTAGTCTCTATATACCTAGCTTCTACTCTAGTTATACTATATAGGAATTACTCTATCGGCTTACTCTAGGCGCCTTACTAATAAAACTAAATTAGCGCGCTTATTAGATATAGTATAATTCTTTATAATCTCTTATTAAAGTAATAGCTTTAACTTTATAAGAAGCTAGCGTACTAGCTACGCTTCGCTATAGTCGCCTAGTTAAGACTCTAAGTAGCCTAGTTATATAGCGAACTAGCGTACCTCTTAGCTTTTACCCTATTAGGCCTTCTTATACTCGACTATTATAAGGATCGTATAATTCGCCTAATCTCTAATAAGGTTATAGATAAAGCGCTTAAACTTAGTCTAAGTATAGTCTAGAGGTATTACCTTAGAGTATTCGTTATACTAGGTCTCTTACGCCTCGCCTACAAGCTATATATTACTATATAGGACCTTCGAATCTTCTATAATAAACTCTTATAGGCTATTAAGGAAGATTACTTTAAGACTATAAATAAACTCTCTCGCCTCTTAGACTATCTCGCTCTAGAAGATATAAGGTTCCTTAACTTTAGAGCCTTTATATCGCGTATACGACGCGCTATTATAAAGGACGCTACCTATAATACTAGCGCTAGCGTCGTCTTTAAGATCGCTAATAGTAAGAGTACTAGAGGTAGCTAAGGATAGAGATTCTAACTCTATAAGGAGCTAATTATTCTCTTATTATAGAGCGCGTATCTCTAAGCGACGACGTAGTTCCTAGTTCTTAGCTTTAAGCTATATACGCTCTACGTATATACTATCTTTAGTTATACTAATAGACTTCTACTCCTAAACCTTATTAGTTTCTATAAGATTATCTTAATTATCTACTTCGTCTATTACGAGCTCTAGTAGCGCCGTACCTATATTACGTTAGAGAGCTATAGGCCTCTATAGATTACTACTCTTAAAAAGAGAAGAATTAGAATTATAAAAGAAATATATAGTAATATATAGAGCGCTTTTCTAATAAGACTATTAGAATATTATAAGACTAATTCTTACCTCCTTTTAAATATATACGTATACTATAATTATACTATACGCTAAGCCTACGAGCCTAAGGTAGGTCTAACCTTTAACCTTATCTAGCTCTTATATAGAATAAGATCTGTTTAGATAGTAATAGTCTTATAATACGTTTATTAAATAGTAGTAATAAGCTTAAACTAGTAGTCCTAGGACTAAGAGCTTAGACTAGTACTATAGGATATTAAATTAATTAAGTAGAGTAAATATTACTATCTTAGAAACGAACTACTACCTTATAGGCCTTTACCTTACTAATCCTCTCTTTCTTAGTATCGAACTAGATACCTAACTATCTATAGAACCTTCCTAGAATTATTTAAAACTAGCTAGTTTTCGTATTAAAACCTATTAAACTTTCAATTAGAGGCCTAGAAAATAGTTACCTTTATTAACGATAACTACTAAATATATCTTCTTAGATCTAGTTATTATTCGCTAGATATTACTCTTCTACTATATTCTTAGAGATCTTCTTAGGAATAGCCTCTTTTTTCTTCGATACTAATACTTCTAAGTTACTACCTATACTTATAAAGCTAGCTTTACTAAATTAAATACTTCTTAATATCTATAACTTTAGTAGAGGTAGTAGCGAATTAAGCTTTAGCTATAGTCTACTATTTAGCTATATAGACCTTAAACTCCTTCTTACTTATACTAAAAATCTTCTTTATTTCTATACTTACTACCTAATCTACTTATAGAACTCGGCCTACTAAGGTATTAGAAATCGAGCCTAGGCTAGTTAGTAGTACCTTAGTAGTAAAAGGTTTTATCGCTCGTATAGAGTATATAGTACCTAAAGCTATAAAGAGTATCTACTTATAATAGAGATATACGCTATAGACTATAGGAACGTTAATATAATTACTATTAGGTAGCTTATCTAATATATAACTTTTAAGGTAGGCTAGGAATACTATTAGAATTATACGATACTTCTTACTTACGCGACTATACTACTAAGGGATATAGAGGTATATTATAACTAGCGAGCTCGTATTAGCGTAAGGATTCTTCTAACTAAGCTTAATATTAGCCTTTATATCGTTAGTAATTACTAGAGCTATAGTCTTAACGAAGTCTATACTATAGCTTTACTTATTAGAGATAATACGCCTCGCTAGTAGCTTCGCCTCCTTAGGGTTAAAGAACCTGTTACTAGTCGTATTAGAGGTTAGTAGAAGTCGTCCTCTATCGCTAGTATCGTCTAGAGAGATCGTAAATTAAACCTAATTAAGGCTCTTTTTCTTAAGTAATATATTCTTATTTAAGGCGATATATTAGAAGCTATTAGAGTAGTTAGAACTAGCCTTATCGTCGAAGATATAAAAGGTAGTAGATAGGTAGGCTACGTATTTAATAGTCGTATACGGAGTAGTAACTAGCTAATATAGCTATAGTAGAAGATACTAGCGAAGAAGCTATTAGGATAGCGAGTACTATATACTATAAGACTAACTATACTAACTAATAGCCGTATTATACTATCGATATAGTACGAACTCCTACTATATAGCTTTAAGTAAGAAGTCTAGAATCTAAAATAGGCCTCTAGTAGAAGAAGAATAAAAGAGGAAGCTATAATTAGTCTAGGTACTATTAAGAGTATATCCTAGATAGTTAGTCTAGATATAGACCTTTAGGTATAGTTCTAGATACCTAAGGTATCTACTAGAGGCTTAGTAAGAGGTATATCTTGCTTCTCTTTCTTCTCTTCTTAGATAACTAACTTAATTAACTTTATATTTAGTTCCTAGTATATTACTACTATACTATATATATAAGTTAGTTTAAGATTAATCCTCTATTCTTCTTTACTACGCTATACCCTCCTAGACATTATATAGTATCTACTATACTCTCTACTTTTAATAGGCACTCTTATTACTATTATAGTCTAAGAGCTCCTAAGCCTTCTAACGAACGTTAGAAGTAACCTTTAAGTCTACTTTAGTTATAGAGAACTAAAAGGGACTAAGATAGCTTTTATCTATCCTATATATTAGAGCGTTTATATTATCCTCTAGCTCCTAGGTATTAGTATCCTTCTTACTATAACGAGTACGTCCTATAGACTTAGAGAAGAAAGTATTCGCTTCTAGCTTAAACTATATCTAATTTTAAGTATTCTAGGCGATAAGGGCTTAGAGATCAGCTATACTACCTATCTAAATAATACGCTAGTAGAGCGTATACGTTACTTTAGTCGTTCTTAGTAGCTTTAAACCTATAGTATTATCTATCTTAGTCGTATATTCTTTATAAAGAAGGTAGCTAAGGTATAGAGAGATATTAATTAAAGCGTAGCTCTTAGCTACCTTCTTCTTCTCCTAGATATTATCGACCTCTTTATAAGTACTACTAACGATTATATAGTAGTAGACTTTAGATATAATACTATTCTTTATATAAGCCTAGTAGCGTAGATTAAGCTCTAAGTTACTCTCTAGCTTAATTCTACTATTATCTTCTCTAATAATTAGTAATAGACGCTACGGACCTAGTAGCGGTTCTATTATAGGTAATCCTTAGTCTTATATAGGATCGCTATTACTCGAAGCGCTTAGCGTAGAGAAAGTCTCGATCGAGGTAATAATAGTTTCTCTAGCGCGAAGTCTAGTAATCCTTCTACTTTTATAAAGAGCCTATATCGATTTAGATATAGGCTTCTTTACTAAGCTTAGCGTTTACTTCTCTAACTAAGCTTTTAGCCTCTATATAGTACTAGGCGATATAGAATCTCTAAGGTAAAGCTCTAGAGTCGTAAGTAAGTTACTTTCTTCCTCTCGACTATAGTTTAGAGTAGAACTAGATAAGGATAGGCTCTTAGGCGTAGAGGAAGAGAGATATCTATTAGATCTTAGGTTTCTAGAAAGAGATAATAGGCTATAGGATATTAAGAGCTACTTCTCTACTACTAGGAATACGTAGGTCGGTTCTTCGAAGATCTCTTCTTTACGTTCTCTCTTAGTAAGCTTAATAGTAAATCTATACTAATTAAGCTTATAGCTTACCTCTAGACGTATCTTATATATCTTATAGCTAAACACGTCGACCTACGAGAGCTTCTTCTTAAACTTATACTAGTAGCGTCTTCTATCTAAGTTTGTATTAATAAGATCTAGGCTTTATAAACTAGGAGTCTTCTTACTTCTCTATAACTAAGAATACTAGCTATAAGAGAGTATATTCGCTACCTATTAATAGAAGCGATCTTACTTTTACTACGCTAAGAAAGCCTAGTCCTTAGGCTTACTTTCTTTAAAGACGCCTTTATACTTATTTATCTATTAACGAAGGTTCCTAAGTATCTCTTTATTATATAAGACTTAGTTAAGGAAGAGGAAATTCTACTCGTACCTAAACTCTATATAGAGCTACTACTAAATTAGGTTTCTCTCTTTTACTAAGTCCTAGCCTTCTTAGAGTATTTTCTTTATATTATCGCGCTTTATACTCTATATATTAAGGTATTTTAGTAAAATCTTAGTTAAGAGGCGTTCGAAGAAGTTAAATACGCTAACCTTTATTACGTCGTTTACTTCTTTAACCTACTTAAGTACTAAGTCGAAGCTTTCCTCTTATCCTTATAGCGTTTCTAGCGATAGAATAGCGTTAATAGCGTTACTAAGGTTCGTTATACTAGTAAGAGGTCTACTTAAAGGCTAGAAGCTAACGAGAGAGCCTTCGCGATTAGTACGAGTAAGCGCTATATCTTATATAGAGCTTAAAGAAGCTATCTTTTATCTTTTCTTTAAAGACTCTTATCTAGATAGTTCTTATATAGGACTTCGAATAGGTAAGGTAGAAGGTGAAAGTACTAGTCTTAAGGAGCGTTTAGACGTTAAAGAACGCTAGAAGGAGGAAGTCTTATTCTTTTTATATAATAGAGAAAGAGAACGTTTTTAAATAGTCGTATTAGTAGCTTAAGGCGATATAAAGCGCGTAACTAGTAATAAGTAACTTAAATAGCGAGGAGAGTTAGGCGCGTAACTAGTTAAAGAGTTTTTATTATATTAGTTACTACTTACGTATATAAATAGCTAGGTAGCGTTACTAGGTAGTAACGAAAGATAAGAACCGACCTTAATAGAAGTAAGGCTCTATAGTAACTAATTAATAGTTAATAAGGAAGAAGAGATCGTTTAGAGCGTAAAAGTAGTCTAATTATATACCTTATCGTAGTAGCGTAACTTCTATTAAGATTAGAGGTCTATATATAGAGCTTAGTTATATAAGGTTTAGTTATTATTTAAAAAGATAACTAAAAGTTTACTTTACCTTAACGCTTCTATAGCTGTCGTATACTACTAACGCTACTACTAACTACTATAGTATATACCTTACTATTACCGACTAGGACTAAGACTTAGACGCTATTATCGTTACTCCTACTAACTTAAAAAAGTCTTAATTTTCGTATACCTAGTTAGCTTACTAGATCGCGCTTTCTATATTATAAGAGACTACTAGCGCTATAATTAATAGCTTAGGAAGGAGTTATTAAAGCTAGCGTCGCTAAGAATTTAAGCTTCTCTACCTCTATATAGGCTAAAAACTCTAAACCTTAAGAATTCTCTACTAGAAACTAACTTTTTTAGTAATTTCTTTAGTTAGGTAAAAATTAGTAATAGAAAGGCCTTTAGGATAGAAAATCCTTATCTTACTTTACTAATAAGTAATAGAAAAGGGTTCTAAGAAGGTAGATCGTAGCGCTAACCTTAGAAATCGCTAGTAGAAAAGAGTTTTAGAGAGTATAGGTCTAGCTTAGATTTTAAGACCTAATAATAGAAAGTAGCTTAGGATAGCTAACTTTTATAGCGATAGTAGGCTTAGAACTTAGAAAAAGGAGTAGGATAGTAGGTTAGCTAGTAGATACAAAATCTATATTCGAAGGTTAAGTTTAGAAGAGTAACTAGCTATATAGACGCTTATCTTAGCTTTAGAAAATAGTATCAAGATAGTTAAGATTCAGCTAGATTTCTACTAATCTAGTAAATTATACGTATAGGAAGCTCTAATTAAAGCTCGATAGTAGCTTTAGGAATAAAAGAAGCGCTTAGAATAGAATAGACTTAGGAAGATTTACTCTTCTATAGTAGAGGCTAGGCTATAGTAACTAGATCTTAGCTTATACTCTTAATTAAGTATTACCTACTAAATTTCTACTTCTTTAGCTCTACTAGGCTAGCTTTAGCCTTTAGCTTACTAAGTCTTCTACTTCTTCTTTAAGCTCTATTAATAGCTAGCGTATATAACTCTCTCTTTCTTATTAAGTTATTACTAATAGCTTACTAATAAAGATCTATAGATACTTATACCTAGATAAAAGTTCTAGTTCTATAATCTTCTCTATTAGTAGTAGTACTTCTTCTAGCTTAACCTAATCTAGAACTAGCTTTAGGTTCTCTTATAGAAAGATATACTTCTTAAAATCTATTCTCTTATAGATATACTTACGTTTCGAGCTATCTAGTTCCTTAAGCTTATATAATATACTACTCTATAATACTTTAGATACTCTAAAAGAGCCTTTCTATCTAAATACGAGCTTATAAGAGAAGCTAGTCTTTAACTTAGAGTAGTATACTAATACGAGATTACTTTTCTTTAGTATAGTAAGATCTATATAGCGATGTTTATTAAAGTACGCCTTGTTCTATTCTCGAAGACGCTATTAATATAGTCGTCCTTCTTCTATAGTCGTTTCTATAGCTTCTAGAGCTTAAGCCTAAATTATAAGAAGCTCTACTCTAGTCTTAACCTTGTCCTAGTCTATAATCTAGAAAGTATAGTATTCTAGCTCGATTAGTAGTACTACGTTATACCTAATTATTACTTCTAGTAGTATTAGACTAGTAGTAGAGACTATTATCGTTCTCTCTACCTATAGTACTACTAGAATATAGTCTCTAATCGAATAAAAGCTACTATTAGAGAGCTTCGAGTAAGCGTCTAATATCGTTTTATAGCTAACTTTAATAATAGTATTAGACTAAAAATAGTATAGCGAAATATTAATACGCTTAATACTATACGATAGTAGTAGCTTCTCTACTTCGCTAAGGTTAGTCTTATAGTTATCGAGAATAACTTCTATAGTAGTACTCTACTAGTAAAAGATCTCTTCCTATATAAACCTTACTATCTATACTAAGAAGATACTCTTTACTAGATACTAAAATATATATACTTCTAGCTAGCGTAATAGAGATTCGCGTATAACTATTAATAAATAGTTCTTTATAATATATAAGCTATCGATATACTATCTCTAGCCGACTATAACTTAGAGTAGGATCTATAGCTCTCTAGGTATCTATCGCTTATACTAAAGGCTATAAGTAGTATATTACTAGATAGCGAGTAAGATCTAAGCCTAAACTCTATCCTACTACTATCGTTTCTAGATAAGATTATACGTCTATTTAGCGCTATAGTAACTATTCTTATAATAGTACGCTCTAATAATATAAGCTCGCGCTTTAGGTTTATCGATAACTCGCTATAGAGGTCTAGCTACTCGTTCTTAGCGCTAGAGCTAGTTATTCTTAATATAGAATAGCTAATACTTCTTCCTTAACTACTTATACTCGTTATTAGAAACTCTTTTAGGTCTTTATATTCGTATAAGTACGAAAGCGATATTTATTAACTCCTAAGAGTAGATCTTATTAATTATAAGTAGCTCGCTCTAAATTACCTATATAGAGAAAGCGTTAACTTAAAAGATATCGAAGAATTACTTATTAATTATTAGATCTATATCTTCTTCCTATTCTATAGCCTCTATATCTTTAGATATAATAGGTTTCTTTAATAACGAATTTAGAGCTATAGACTTCTTACTAGGAATATATATAACGTTAAAGTCGAAGAGGTAGATCTATACTAGCTAGCGCGTTATTACTATATTTAGTAAATTAGAGGTAGCTTTATTAAGCTAGTAAACGAGAGTATTTATATTAATCTCTAGTTAGAAGTATACTCCGAATAGCTATAGTTTTAGCTTCTTTAATACCTTTAGTATACTAAGGTATTTACGTTTTCTAGTATTATATTTAACTTCTACTAGGTTAAATAAGCTAGACTTATATCGAACTAGATAGCGAAGGAGTAGCTCGTCTCGATTATATTAGGAAAGCGTATATCTCTAACCTTTACTACTTAAATCTACGCCTATAACGATAAGTTCTACTCCTTCTCTAAAGTTAAGAGTAACTAGAGCTAGAGCTAAAACTAGTACCTTTAAGACGACGTCTTTAGCTAGTTAGTATTTAGCTATCTATTAAAACTTAGTATTCTTCTATAAGAGTTAAAATAGTAGAGTAAGAATAATCGTAAAATCTTTAACCTAGACGTAGTAGTACGTAACTACTCTAAGGAAGGTTTGAATATCCTTCTAATTTTCTAGGTCTAGCTATTTCTTAATCTTTACTACTCTTATAAAGTCTAGATAGCAGCTATTAATACTAGTAAGGTAACTAACGATTACTAACTATTTGTAATAGAGCTATAGCTTATTAAAAGCTATAGTTATATTAGCTCGCTCTATATTATAAAGAACGTCGTCTATAGCTATAATATATTTAATAACGTAATAGTAGAGGCTAGGTTTAACCTCTTTACTATTATACTTCGTCTTAGGCTCTTTAATACTAATATTATTAAGGAATAGCGATACCTTATACGAAACATACTCTATAAGTACTTAGTTAATAATACGAACGAACTAGGTAACGGAATTTATAGCTTCTTATAGTAACGTTATCTACTATAATAAGCCTAGTAGTAAATCGAAGCCTATAAGATCTCTATATAATTTATCGAGTAGAATTTAGTTATATCTAGAGAAGATATTAACTAACGAGGCTAGCGCGTAATTAGTAAAGTCCTTAGAGAAACTCTCTATATTAGATAGTAAGTTCGAATCTCTTATAGTAACTTAATTAAACTTCTAAGCTACGTTAATTAACTAATACTTCTTTAGTTTACCTATCTCTGTTTTCTTACTAATAAGAAAGTATAGATTTCGATAGGTACTATAGTATAGCTTAAGAGTTCTAGCTTAGATTCGCTATCTTAGTATATCCTCTACGATATATCGTAGAGATAGATTTAGCTTAAAGCCTAGGTACTACTATAGCTTATAAGGAACTATTCGAATCTTCTATAGTAGAGTAATATTAGGATTAATTTAGCCTAAATATATAAAGTCCTACGTAAAGGTAGCTTCTCGATTCTTTAATATATAGTATAATAAATCGAGTTCCTTTAGTAGTAGTTCTATACTAGGTTTGAACTTCGTAAGCTATTTAGGTATAAGGTATAATCTAGGCTCGATCGCTAAGAACCTCTTAGTTAAGTACTTACTATCGTAAGGTCTAGTACTAGGTAGTATAGCTACTTCCTTCTCGATATAAGTCTGTCGCTAATCCTTTAATCTACTAGGGTTTAAGCTATTAGTTATAGTAATATTAGTATTTACTAGTTTAATCTTATTAGCTACTCGCTTATAAAGCGTATAGGCGCTAATATAATTATCTAGCTTCTACTACCTTATAGCTTCTTTATTATAAGCTTTCTCTACTACTATATTTATAGTAGCCGAGATAATATACGTCTTCTCGCTAAGCTCGTTATCTACTTTATCGGAAATAACCTCGTCGTAGAGTATAGGTTCTTAGATAGCTAGCTCTATATCTCTAAGCTTCCTATAGACAATTATTAGGTATTCGTCTCTATAATTTAAACTCTAGCTCGATTAAGATACTAGAACAGTATCGTTAAAACTATACCTAATACCCTAGTATAAGTCTCGCTCGCTAGTATAAACTAGCTTAGCTTCGCTAATAGCTAGTAAAAGCTTCTTAAGTCGATTATTTTAACTAAATTTAGTAATATTACTCTTAAAGGCCGCTACTACGAGATAGTTATACTATATTTAAGTCTAGCTATAATTGATCTATCTTAATAGTTCGAGCTACTATCGTAGAGAGGTACTTTATCTAATTAAGTCTACTATAAAATAATCCTCGAAGTAAATTACCTTTATATACGATAACTACTACGTAAGGTAGTTAAAGACTTAATTCTCTAGGAGTTTAGAGCTATTAGTAACTATAAACGAATACTAGCACTAATCGCTTATCTATTTATACTACTAGTATAGTTTGAAGTATAGTATAGAAGGTATAACGTAATTATCGTTAAGAAAGGTAACTATAGAATATTCTACTAGCTAACTCCTCTAAGTAGAGTTTTTACCTCTAACTACTAAACCTTATATAGAAAGGGTAGTAGAAGCGTAAAAAGCTTATAATCCCTCTCTCTACTCCTCGCTATTATATAATCTAGAGTCCTCGATAGGATAGTCTATAGTCTACCTCTCCTTTAGCTAGTAATTACTAAAAGTTAGCGTTTAGATACTAATTTCTACTAAACCTAGACGCGATATACGTGTCCGAGCTCTAACTAATCTCGTACTATCGACTAGAGCTATCTCCTCGGCACTCTAGCTTTTCCTAGGACTTATCCTATAGTATATATATTACTATAGCTATTAAAGCTAGTAAATATAATAACTTAGCTATCTAAAGTTCTAATTAAGCTTTCCTATAAGCTATTATTATAGTTCTTCGAAGCTAGGCGTACCTACTACGCCTATAGCTAGCTAAGTAAGATTAGGCCGTTTACTAGTAAGACTAGAAATAGTATAGTAACTTTTATACTAAAGGTGTCGATTAATACCTCTAGATAGTATCTAACGAAAGTAGCCTTACCTTCGACTCCTTCTATAGTAATATTACTAAGAGAGGTTATACTAGCTTGAAGCTTTCGAATATATTCGATTAGTATAATTATTAACTTAGCTCTATCGTCGATTAAAGACTTATAAGCTATTATTCGAGGTCTATTCTTTATAGGCACGTAGATACTTAGAATAATTTAATAGATATTATTAAATAATAGAAGGATATTATTAGTCTACTCGTAAAGCTTAGAAGCAAGCCTAGGTTTCACTATATTAATCGCTATAGTAGTAGCCTAGAAGGCCTTAATATTAGTCGCTAAAACAGCTTTTATTAGCTCCTCCTCTACCTACTTACTAAAGGCTTTAGATAGTAAGGAATATACGCTAATCTTAACTCTACTATCTCTATTCGTACGCTTCTTTATATAGAGCTTATTAAGTTTCTTACGTAGATCTATATCGTTTAGAATACGACTCTATAAGAAGTACGACGCTCGCTTACTATAGAGAATAATTTCTACTAAGCTTAACTAGATCTTAGATTTAAGTATTTTATCTATCTAGAAGACGTTAGCGTTATTATTAGCGTACGTAGCTCGAAGGTAGTTATCTATACGCTTAGTCTTTAGAGGCTCCTTAGCCTTCTTCTACTTTTAAGTATACGTAGAAGCGACTAGAACTAGTAGACTATTTAGGTAGTCGTCTATCTACTTACTCTCGATCTTATAATTATCTCGTCCTTAAGTTTAAGAATCCTCTAACTCTCCTATATCTATAAGGTAAGAAGCTAGCTAGGTTTTATCTTTAACCTCTTTAATATAAGAGTAACGATAAGAGTAGGTTCTTATAGCTATAGCCTAAGTCGAAATTCGCTTCTATACTCCTATTAGCTATCCTCTAACTAGACGACAAGGGTTTAGGTTCCACTTTGTCTTTACGCTATCTCTAGCTACGTAGGCGCCGATTAGGTCGTCTTAATCCTTCTAAGTAATAGAAGCGACTTAGCTAATATTAATAGGACTATCGCTACTAGCTACCTTATTTACTACCCTCTACTAGCTTACTCTTAGTATTAATAAACTACTTATATCTTTAAGCTTAATCCTTCTATAGCGCTACTCTAATACTTCTATTAATACGAATAGCTTTAGTAGTTCCTTATCCTAGTAGTATTATATCTTTTCTATACCTAGACAAGGCGTTCTATAGTATATAATACTAGTCTTTAGATCTCTATATATTAAGCTCTTAGTCTTAAACTACTTTAGGTATTCGTAGTTTATAGCTATATAGCCTTCGAGCCTATATATCTAATAATATTAAGAATGTATCCTAGATAGTTAGTCTAGATATAGATATTTAAGTATAGTTCTAGATACCTAAGGCATCTACCTAAGGCTTAGTAAGAGGTATATCTTGCTTCTCTTTCTTCTCTTCTTAGATAACTAACTTAATTAACTTTGTATTTAGTTCCTAGTATATTACTACTATACTATATATATAAGTTAGTTTAAGATTAATCCCCTATTCTTCTTTACTACGCTATACCCTCCTTAACATTATATAGTATATAATACGCCCTCTACTTTTAATAGGTTATAAGCCTAGGTTTGTATACTAAATAGGAGTAACCTATATTAGTATAGGTTACTTATATCCCTTATAGTTTATAGAAAACATTTAGGGCCTAGAAGTTTCTCTAACTATATTACTAACGAAGCTAGTTTGTACCTAGTAGTATATAAGTTAGTAAAGATCTCTATAAGATAGTAGTATATTTCTACTTTATTAATACCTACCTAGTTCTCTACTATTATACCTAGTATTACTAGAGTTAGAAGAGGCTACTTAGCCTTCCTACTACCTAGTAATAGAAACTCTACTAAGAGAGAAAGATCTAAGTCTTAGTAATTTCCTAAATACGAGGAATCCCTATCTCTTAGAGCTAGTCTCTCTACTATAAGAAATTACTCTTCTCTAGAATCCTTAGCTAGTCTAAAGTATTCTACTAATTATTTATTCTATTTAGCTATTTCTATAATAGACTAAGAGGATAAGAAGAGCTAAAGGATTCTAATCCTAGATAGAACTAACTAGAAGAGATAGTTTAAGCTATAGATAGACAAGCTAGAAGGAAAGGACTAGTTCTAGGCAATTAGCTAACTAATTATTAGAGGGAACCTATATATAGTTTAGTAGGACACTAGTCTCTAGATATATATTACTTAGAATTAATACTTCTTAAAAGATAATATAGTATATAGGTTTAGTATTAGATATAGTATTAGTAAAGATAATAAGATAGAGCTAGAGATATAGTATATTACTATACTAGTAGCTAAGATATAGGTAATTCTCTAGAACAAGTATAATAGAGTCCTAAAGTCCTATACTATAGGTCTAATTAAGTAGTTTATTATATTTAGGATATTACTTAATAAGATAATTAGGAAAGTATAGAGATACCTTAGAGGCCTAGATAAGAGGATTACTAAGATTAATCCTTAGGAAGCTTACTACTAGAGCTAAGAGAAAAGGCTAAAATATCTCTTATAGTCTCTACCTATATTATACTAAGTAGCTAAGGATACTATTATAACTTAACTATCCTTAGATATAGATACTATTCTCCTTCTACTTAAGTCCTAAGAGGTAAGAGATAACCTAGATAAGATAGATATAGGTATAGCTATATTCTATCCTAGGTAGCTCTACTAAGGAAAGTTCTTACTAATATACTAGCTTTATAAGAAATGGAAGTACTAGTTAAAAGATTGTCCTAACCTCTCTACTACTAAGAAACTGTCCTAGTAAAGAAATAGTACTAAGAACTAGAAGAACCCTTAGAGATTATTCCTTAGAGAGAGGGTTAGAAGATCCTTTTTACTAAGAAATACTAGATATATTAAGAAAGCTATCTATAAGTTATTATTATATAATAAGCTAAAGAAGGCTATCTAGAGAATAGGTAAGTAGCTTTAAAGAATAGAAAAGTCTAGAAAGCTTCTAAAGAAAGGATTTTTAGCCTAGGAGTCTAGTTCTAGTTCTAATTCTAGAACTTATTCTAGTTCTAGAAGTAATAATCATTCCCTATTAGAAGATAATAACTAAGATAAGTTAGCCTATTCTATAATTAAGGCTAAAAGCAAGTTATTACTCTAAGAATAGCTCTTAGATTCCTATACCTTATCCTATATAACTAACTAACTATTCTTCTTTAGATTAGTAAAGCTACTAAGAAAGAAAGTATAGATTAAGGTAGAAGGAGGATACCTCTATATAACCTACTCTAGACTAGTATAGATAAAAGGAATCTTAGAAGGAGAAGTTCTACTTAATAGAGTACTACTTATTCCTAATCTTAGAGTAAATCTTATATTATAGGATTAGTTTAGTAAGTAATTTAGAGTCTAAAAGCCTAATTTCACTCTTACCTTCCTAGATAGCTAAATAGTTATAAAGACTAAGCTAGTTAGAGGTATTCTATTTATTAGTAAGATATTACCTCTTCTATAGGAAAAGTTATATTACTTACTATATAATCCTATAGAGGTTAATAATGCCTATACTACTCTATTAGAGAAGAATCTAAAATAGTAGGAGCTATAGTATAGAAGATTTATATACTTTAGAAGAGATTTACTCTTAAACCTTTATAAAGTTACTAACCTAAAGGAAAGAATTCTAATTCCTAGCTAGGAAGAATATAAGTATAGGATCTATATAATAGGTAAAATAAAGAAATACCTAGGTAAGTCTATTAAGAGAAGACCTAAAAGATTAGCTCTTATATTAGTAGATATCTATAGACTATTACTATTATTAGTAAAAGGTTTTATATAGTAGCTTAAGATTATTAATAACTTCTTAAGAAAGAAATAGGTATTTCTACTTAAGGCTAGATTAGATATACTAACTACTCTTTAGAACTAGAGGATTAAGGTAGAAAGGTAGTTAGTAGCACTCCTTAAGTCTATAAGAGCTAATAATACTAAAGAAATTACTACTTTAATTAAATAGTAAGAGAAGGACTTTAGAATTACCTTTAAGCTAACTAAGGCTTATAATTTATTCTAGAATAGAGTAGTTAAGAGGTTTATCTAAATATTAGAGGCCTCTATTAGAGTAATACTTAAAGAGAGTAAGATACCTATTAAGTTTTAGCTAGAAGCTCTTAAAGTATAGATATATATAAGGAACAAGCTCCTAAATAGATCTAATATTAAGAGATTTAAGCTCTTATCTAATAAAGCTTTTAATAGGATTAAACTAATAGTCTTCTACCTTAAGGTATAGGGATATAGAGCTATAGTATATATAGATATAAGAGTATAGCCTTAGTAGGTAAGGAGTAATAAACTAATAAATAGAGGAAAGGATACTATGTTTATTAGATACTATAATAATATAGTAAAGGTATAGAAGTTCTAGAAGCTAGATATAAAGGCTATTAAGTAGTATACTAATATAATCTTCTTTAAAGATAAGCTAGGTAGAGAATTAGACTTAAATATTAAGATTAAGAATCTCTCTAGTTTAGCTCTAGAAAGAAGATCTATTAGAAGGCTAAGAACTATTAGCAAGCCTACTCTATAAGCTAGTAAGAGTACTCTAGGTGCTCCTAGTCTAGGCTAGTAGAAGCCTCCTCTCTCTTAGCTATTAGTATAGGTTTAAGAAAAAAAGAAACTCTTTATATAACTTCTACCTCTACTAGAAGATATAGAAGAGTATAGAAAATTCCTAGACTAAGAGAAAGTTAAGAAAGAATCTAAAAATTCTATCTAAGAAACTATAGAGATAGATTAGGAGTAGATAGCTCTAAAGTAAACTCTTAGAAAGAGGAAAGTATCTTAAGAACTTAATAGATTTAACTAGAAGCTAAAGCTAATTAAGCTTAAACTAGATTAGAATAGTTAGCTAGATAAAGAAATACTCCTAGAGTATTAGGCTTTTTTCTTAGCTATAAGCTCTATTAACCTAGGTATCCTATAGGACCTAGAATTCTTAAAGAAAGTTAAAGAGATTATATTCTCTACTACTAAAGAAGTAGGAATATATAAATAGGAGGTTCTAATCCTAAGGAACTATAAAGAAGTACTAAGTAATCCTAAGTAGAGTTATCTCTAGTAAGAAGCTATTTAGAAAGAGCTAGATATACTTATAAGTAATAATACCTAGACTATAGTAGTTCTACTAAAGGAGCTAACTTAGTTACCTTAAGATAGGTCTTTAATATTAAGAGAAAACTTAATAGTAATATTAAAAAGTTTAAGATAAGACTAGTTATAAGAGGGTTCTTCTAAAAGTATAGAGTAGACTATATAGAAACTTTTACCTCTATAGTTAGGTAGGATACTCTAAGAGGATTTATAGCTATAGTCTATAAGAAGGACCTAGTTCTATACTAAATAGATATAAATAATATATTTATAGAGAGTACTCTATATAAGGATATCTATATAATCCTACTACTAGGTATTAACCTACTAACTAATATAGTCTTATAAGTTCTAAGGAGTCTCTATAGGCTAAAGTAAGCTATAAGAGACTAGAATTAGCTATATATATTAAAGCTAAAAGGAATAGGATTTAGATAATTAGAAGTAGACCTATATCTTCTAATCTATAAGAAAAGAAAAGATCTAATAATCCTAATCTATATTAATAATATACCTATTACTATAGAGAGACTAGAAGATGTCCTCTAGTTTAAAGACTAACTTAGTAAGGTCTTTAAGATTAAAGATCTTAGAGAACTAGATAAGATTCTTAGAATAAGACTAATAAGAAATAGATAGTAAGGCTAGCTAGAACTTAACTAGAAGCACTATATCTAAGAGAACCTAGCTAAGATAGGAATAGGCTAAGAAACTATATTACTAACTCTTTTACTAATAGACAGCTATAAAAGTCTAAAGCCTACTAGACTAAATAATAAAAAGTATAATAAATAGGAGTACTAATCTATAATTAGAATATAGATATAGCTTATAACTATTATAAGACTAGATATCTTATTTGCTCTTAGAAGATTAAGCTCCTATATTAGTAATCTAATAGTAGGATATATAAAGGCTCTAAAGAAGCTAACTAGATACCTAAGATTAAACCTAGACCTTAGTTTAAGATACTTAAAGAATAGTTAAGACTATCTTACTAGATATATAGACTCTAACTATATAATAGATAAGACTAATAGAGTCTTAATCCTTAGATATATTTTCTTTCTTTATAGTATACTAATCTCCTAGATAAGTAAGAAGTAGAAATCTATAGCTATATCTATAATAGAAGCTAAATATATAGCTATAAGAGTATATATAAAACAGTTATAGTTCCTTAGTACTCTTTTAAGAGAGCTTAGATACCTAGAGTTAGTAGAAGAATATTCTTACTAACTAAGGATCCTTAGTAACTAGAAAACTATTACTAGAATTAGGCTAATTTAGCTAAAAGGTAATAACTAAGCTACTCTTACTCTAGTTAAGAACTTATATATTTATAATAAGTCTAAATATATTAATATCTTATATAATACTATAAGAAAGCTCTAGTAGAATAGACTTATCTCTATAGAATATATAAATATATAAGAGATAGTAGTAGATAGTCTTACTAAGCTAAAGAATAGACTATAGTTTTAGGAGTTTATAAGGTAGCTCTATCTTATATAAGAGATATATAAAAGATAACTCTAAGCCTTAGAGTTAGACTAAGAGGAGTCTAAAAGAAAGATTTTAGTTACTTAACTCCTCCTTAGTTAGACTTTATAAAGTCCTAAATTCTCTTACTAATATTAGACCTATTACTAACTATAATATTACTATATAGTACCTAGCTAAACTAGATACCTCCTAAGGCTAACTACTAGTTAATATTAAAGACCTCCTCTATAGTAGCTATTATCTCTACTACTAGTATATAGTTACTCTACTCTCTAGCTTAATATAAGATCTCTATAGCTAAGAATAGTATACTCTAAAGGCTATTAGGGAACTAAGAAGCTATATAGAATATAATTAAGTAGAGGACTAGGCTATAAGGAATCTAGAGAGCTATTAGAATTAGCTATAAGAAAGGATAAGGGTAACTTACTAGATAGTCTATATTCTAAATAATCTACTCTTATATAAGAGAGAAGAAAGATCTTATAGAAGGTATTTCTTTTACCTTTTTATAGGAGATAGTAGTATAGAAAGTTTATTAGATTAATAGTTAGTACTATCTAGTTATTAGTCTAAAAAGTAAATACTTAATAATTAATTAAGATTAGGACTAGTATTTAAGTACTATAGATAATCTATTAAAAGATCTAACTATATAGTATAAGTAGGAGTATTAAGAATATATCCTAGATAGTTAGTCTAGATATAGATATCTACGTATAGTTCTAGATGCCTAAGATATCTACCTAAGGCTTAGTAAGAGGTATATCTTACTTCTCTTTCTTCTCTTCTTAGATAACTAACTTAATTAACTTTATATTTAGTTCCTAGTATATTACTACTATACTATATATATAAGTTAGTTTAAGATTAATCCTCTATTCTTCTTTACTACGCTATACCCTCCTTAATATTATATAGTATTTAATACGTCCTCTACTTTTAATAACTACTACGCCTACTACTATCCTCTCTATATCCTTCTAGTATTATAAGCTACTTTATTAGCCTCTACTTAAGCTTCTATATATAGCCTCTAGGTCCTTCTCGATCTATAGAACTACTATACCTCTTGTCTTTCTCTTCTACTTCTAGTCTTTAGCGCTCTATCTCTCGTCTACTATCTATACTATATTATATACCTATTTTAATTACTTATAAAGGCGTAACGCTTACGATAACTCTCTTCTCTAGATATCGAGTAAGATACTATCTAAGATTAGTATAATATATTTAATACTAGTATATTCTCTCTAATTAATTACCGAGCTACTATTATATAAAGTTAGTAAAAACGCTCGTCTACTTAGTCCTCTACTAATATCTCTAATATCGTCGTAGATACTAGATATATATTAGCTATACTATATATATCGCTTAGTAATACTAAATAGTAAGAAAATAATCTAGTAACTTCGATAAATTATACTTATATATAGACTCCTTACTCTTACTTAATACGTCCTAAGAGTAAGTTAGTCTATTATACTCTACTATTATTATTATTATTGCTACTACTCTATATTCTCTTAGAAGGAAAGGATAATTAGTTAGCTATATCCTATAGTAAGAGAAATACGACTATAACTTCTTCTTATAATCTACTAGAATACTATCTTTTCTAGCTAGCTTAGTTAGGAACTAGTAGTACTTAAGTAAAAATAAAGAATATATATTACTACTCTTACGAGCTACTTTAGTAACGTCGTTAACCTTCTCGAGTAGCTAGCGTATAAGAGTATAAGCGATAGTATAGGAAGCTCTAGTAAGCTTAAATATAGAATAATAGAATTATAGATATCTATATAAGAAGTATCTATTCTATATAGGTAAGTAATTATAGCCTAAGTAGTTAAAATATATAAAATTTTATAATCTCTATATAGTCCTAACTTTAAAGACGAAGCTAAGGTAATATACTATAGAGCGCCTAGTAGTAGTAGTAGTAGTAGTACTTCTACTCTCTATCTACTAGAGATACTATATCTTATAAACGTAGCGAAAGAATACCTTAGCCTTACCTATAAAGACGATAATAGTAAGTCGAGGTCTAGGTTAGTAAGGTACTATAGAGCCTAGCGATTCTAGAATAAATTCTATATTTCTATACTACTAGCCGATCCTAGAACTCGTATAGTACGTCTTTACTTATAGGAACTCTAAATAGGCTACTTTCTACTACGCTACTACTAATAAGATAGATAGAGCTATATTTAGTTACTTAACTTAAATTTAGAGTATAAATCAAACTTAACTCGACTTAACTTATCTTAACTTATACTTAACTTTAAGTCCGAGTTAGTACTAAGAAGTAGTATAGCTCTATACTATAGGCTAGCTCGGCTAGTCTATAGCGATAAACTTAGGTAAAGGAGTAGCGCTAGCGTTTAGAGTATAACTTAACTTAACTTAAAACTTAAGAAGAACTAACTTAGACTTAAGATTTAAGCTAAGTTAAGTAGATTCCTAGTTAGTAGCTTAACTTTAAGTAACTTAATATAGTACTAAAGATAGATAAGGCGTAGGAGGAGCTAGTAGCTACGATCTCTTAAAGATAAGTAGGAAAGAGTATAGGTTATATAGCTAGCGAGAAAGAGTATTTAATAGAGAAGATCGAATTATACGCTAATATAGGAAAGCTAAGTAAGAAGAAAAAGTAGAAGATTCTATAGAATATAAATATTAAGAGTAATATTAAGATATACTATATATATTAGTACTAATTAAGGGTTCTTACTCGACTAGGCTTCTATCTCTCTCTCTCTCTCTCTCTCTCTCTCTTAGTAGCCTTCTCTTCTATTAAGTAACGACGCCTATCGCTATAGTTATTTATAGAGTCTATAATAGCTAAGCTATAACGCTAGTAAGTAAAGTCTACTAACGACGAATACGATTTATATCGTACCTACTCTAGAAGCTTACTTATATTCTACTTACTCTACTACGATACGCCTCGAGAGAGCGCTCGTATTAGTATAACTACTAATATATTACTTCTACTATTAAAAGTAGAGAGCGTGTTATATACTATATAATATTAAGGAGGGTATAGCGTAGTAAAGAAGAATAGGGGATTAATCTTAAACTAACTTATATATATAGTATAGTAGTAATATACTAGGAACTAAATACAAAGTTAATTAAGTTAGTTATCTAAGAAGAGAAGAAAGAGAAGCAAGATATACCTCTTACTAAGCCTTAGGTAGATACCTTAGGTATCTAGAACTATACTTAAATATCTATATCTAGACTAACTATCTAGGACACATTCTTAATACTCCTACTTATACTATATAGTTAGATCTTTCTATAGATTATCTATAATACTTAAGTACTAGCTTTAATCTTAATTAGTTATTAAGTACTTACTTTTTAGACTAATAACTAGATAGTACTAACTATTAATCTAACAAACTTTCTATACTACTATCTCCTATAAAAAGATAAAAGAAATACCTTCTATAAGATTATCCTCCTCTCTTATATAGGAGTAGATTATTTAGGACATAGACTATCTAGTAAGTTGCCTCTATCCTTTCTTATAGCTAATTCTAATAGCTCTCTAGATTCCTTATAGCCTAGTCTCCTACTTAGTTATATTCTATATAGCTTCTTAGTTCCCTAATAGCCTTTAGAGTATACTATTCTTAGCTATAGGGATCTTATATTAAGCTAGAGAGTAGAGTAACTATATACTAGTAGAGGAGATAATAGCTACTATAGAGGAGGTCTTTAATATTAACTAGTACTTAGCCTTAGAGGGTATCTAGTTTAGCTAGGTACTATATAGTAATATTATAGTTAGTAATAGGTCTAATATTAGTAAGGGTATTTAGGACTTTATAAAGTCTAACTAAGGAGGAGTTAAATAACTAAAATCTTTCTTTTAGACTCCTTTTAGTTTAACTCTAAGGCTTAGAGTTATCTTTTATATATCTCTTATATAAGGTAGAGCTACCTTATAAACTCCTGAAACTATAGTCTATTCTTTAGCTTAGTAAGACTATCTACTACTATCTCTTTTATATTTATATATTCTATAGAGATAAGTCTATTCTACTAGAGCTTTCTTATAGTATTATATAAGATATTAATATGTTTAGACTTATTATAGATATAAGAGTCCTTAACTAGAGTAAGAGTAGCTTAGTTATTACCTTTTAGCTAAATTAGCCTAATTCTAGTAATAGTTTCCTAGTTACTAAGGATCCTTAGTTAGTAAGAACATTCTTCTACTAACTCTAGGTATCTAAGCTCTCTTAAAAGAGTACTAAGGAACTATAACTATTTTATATATACTCCTATAGCTATATATTTAGCTTCTATTATAGATATAGCTATAGATTTCTACTTCTTACTTATCTAGGAGATTAGTATACTATAAAGGAAGAAGATATATCTAAGAATTAAGACTCTATTAGTCTTGTCTATTATATAGTTAGAATCTATATATCTAGTAAGACAGCCTTAACTATTCCTTAAGTATCTTAGACTAAGGTCTAGGTTTGATCTTAGGTATCTAGTTAGCTTCTTTAGAGCCTTTATATATCCTACTATTAGATTACTAATATAGGAGCTTAATCTTCTAAGAGCAAATGAAATGTCTAGTCTTATTATAGTTATAAGCTATATCTATATTCTAATAATAGATTAGTACTCCTATTTGTTATACCTTTTATTATTTAGTCTAGTAGGCTTTAGACTTTTATAGCTATCTATTAGTAAAAGAGTTAGTAATATAGTTTCTTAGCCTATTCCTATCTTAGCTAGGTTCTCTTAGATATAATGTTTCTAGTTAAGTTTTAGCTAGCCTTACTATCTGTTTCTTATTAGTCTTATTCTAAGGATCTTATCTAGCTCTCTAAGATCTTTGATCTTAAAGACCTTACTAAGTTAGTCTTTAAACTAGAGGATATCTTCTAATCTCTCTATAGTAATAGATATATTATTAATATAGATTAGGATTATTAGGTCTTTCCTTTTCTTATAGATTAGAAGATATAGGTCTACTTCTAATTATCTAAATCCTATTCCTTTTAGCTTTAATATATATAGCTAATTCTAGTCTCTTATAGCTTACTTTAGCCTATAGAGACTCCTTAGAACTTATAAGACTATACTAGTTAGTAGGTTAATACCTAGTAGTAGGATTATATAGATATCCTTATATAGAGTACTCTCTATAAATATATTATTTATATCTACTTAGTATAGAACTAGGTCCTTCTTATAGACTATAGCTATAAATCCTCTTAGAGTATCCTACCTAACTATAGAGGCAAAAGTTTCTATATAGTCTACTCTATACTTTTAGGAGAACTCTCTTATAACTAGTCTTATTTTAAACTTTTTAATAGTACTACTAAGTTTTCTCTTAATATTAAAGACCTATCTTAAGGTAACTAAGTTAGCTTCTTTTAGTAGGACTACTATAGTCTAGGTATTATTACTTATAAGTATATCTAGCTTCTTCTAAATAGCCTCTTACTAGAGATAATCCTATTTAGAATTACTTACTACTTCCTTATAGTTCTTTAGGATTAGAACCTCCTATTTATATATTCCTACTTCTTTAGTAGCTAAAAATATAATCTCTTTAACTTCCTTTAAGAATTCTAGGTCTTATAGGATACCTAGGTTAATAGAGCTTATAGCTAAGAAAAAAGCCTAATACTCTAGGAGTATTTCCTTATCTAGCTAACTATTCTAATCTAGCTTAAGCTTAATTAGCTTTAGCTTCTAGTTAAATCTATTAAGTTCTTAAGATACTTTCCTCTTTCTAAGAGTTTACCTTAGAGCTATCTACTCCTAATCTATCTCTATAGTTTCTTAGATAGAATTCTTAGATTCTTTCTTAACTTTCTCTTAGTCTAGGAATTTTCTATACTCTCCTATATCTTCTAGTAGAGGTAGAAGTTATATAAAGAGTTTCTTTCTTTCCTAAACCTATACTAATAGCTAAGAGAGAAGAGGCTTCTACTAGCCTAGACTAGGAGTACCTAGGGTACTTCTACTAGCTTATAGAGTAAGCTAGCTAATAGTTCTTAGCCTTCTAATAGGTCTTTTTTCTAGAGCTAAACTAGAGAGATTCTTAATCTTAATATTTAAGTCTAATTCTCTACCTAGCTTATCTTTAAAGAAGATTATATTAGTATACTACTTAATAGCCTTTATATCTAGCTTCTAGAACTTCTATACCTTTACTATATTATTATAGTATCTAATAAATATAGTATCCTTTCTTCTATTTATTAGTTTATTACTCCTTACCTACTAAGGCTATACTCTTGTATCTATATATACTATAGCTCTATATCTCTATACTTTAAGGTAAGAGACTATTAGTTTAATCCTATTAAAAGCTTTATTAGGTAAGAGCTTAAATCTCTTAACGTTAGATCTATTTAGGAGCTTATTCCTTATATATACTTATACTTTAAAGGCTTCTAGCTAAAACTTAATAGGTATCTTACTTTCTTTAAGTATTACTCTAATAGAGGCCTCTAATATTTAGATAGACCTTTTAACTACTCTATTCTAGAGTAAATTATAGGCTTTAGTTAGCTTAAAGGTAATTCTAAAGTCCTTCTTCTACTATTTAATTAAAGTAGTAATCTCTCTAGTATTATTAGCCCTTATAGACTTAAGGAGTACTACTAACTACTTTTCTACCTTAATCCTCTAGTTCTAAAGAGTAGTTAGTATATCTAATCTAGCCTTAAGTAGAAATGCCTATTTCTTTCTTAAGAAGTTATTAATAATCTTAAGCTACTATATAAAACCTTTTACTAATAATAGTAATAGTCTATAGATATCTACTAATATAAGAGCTAATCTTTTAGGTCTTCTCTTAATAGACTTACCTAGGTATTTCTTTATTTTACCTATTATATAGATCTTATACTTATACTCTTCCTAGTTAGGAATTAGAATTCTTTCCTTTAGGTTAGTAACTTTATAAAGGTTTAAGAGTAACCCTCTTCTAAAGTATATAAATCTTCTATACTATAGCTCCTACTATTTTAGATTCTTCTCTAATAGGGTAGTATAGGTATTATTAACCTCTATAGGATTATATAGTAAGTAATATAACTTTTCCTATAGAAGAGGTAATATCTTACTAATAAATAGAATACCTCTAACTAGCTTAGTCTTTATAACTGTTTAGCTATCTAGAGAGGTAAGAGTGAAATTAGGCTTCTAGACTCTAAATTACTTACTAAACTAATCCTATAATATAAGATTTACTCTAAGATTAGGAATAAATAGTACTTTATTAAGTAGAACTTCTCCTCCTAAGATTCCTTTTATCTATACTAGTCTAGAGTAGGTTATATAGAGGTATCCTCCTTCTACCTTAATCTATACTTTCTTCTTTAGTAGCTTTACTAATCTAAAGAAGGATAGTTAGTTAGTTATATAGGATAAGGTATAGAAATCTAAGAGCTATTCTTAGAGTAATAACTTGCCTTTAGCCTTAATTATAGAATAGGCTAACTTATCTTAGTTATTATCTTCTAATAGAGAATTATTATTACTTCTAGAACTAGAGTAAGTTCTAGAATTAGAACTAGAACTAGACTCCTAGGCTAAAAATCTTTTCTTTAGAAGCTTTCTAGACTTTTCTATTCTCTAAAGCTACTTACCTATTCTCTAGATAACCTTCTTTAGCTTATTATATAATAATAACTTATAGATAGCTTTCTTAATATATCTAGTATTCTTTAGTAAAGAGGATCTTCTAACTCTTCCTCTAAGGAATAATCTCTAAGAGTCCTTCTAGTTGTTAGTACTATTTCTTTACTAGGATAGTTTCTTAGTAGTAGAGAGGTTAGGACAATCTTTTAACTAGTACTTCTCTTTCTTATAAAGCTAGTATATTAGTAGAGACTTTCCTTAGTAGAGCTACCTAGAATAGAATATAGCTAGACCTATATCTATCTTATCTAGATTATCTCTTACCTCTTAGGACTTAAGTAGAAGGAGAATAGTATCTATATCTAAGGATAGTTAGGTTATAATAGTATCCTTAGCTACTTAGTATAATATAGGTAGAGACTATAGGAGATGTTTTAGCCTTTTCTTTTAGCTCTAGTAGTAAGCTTCCTAAGGATTAATCTTAGTAATCCTCTTACCTAGGCCTCTAAGGTATCTCTATACTTCTCTAATTGTCTTATTAGGTAATATCCTAAATATAATAAACTACTTAATTAGACCTATAGTATAGGACTTTAGGACTCTATTATACTTGTTCTAGAGAATCACCTATATCTTAGCTACTAGTATAGTAATATACTATATCTCTAGCTCTATCTTATTATCTTTACTAATACTATATCTAATACTAAACCTATATACTATATTGTCTTTTAAGAAGTATTAATTCTAAGTAATATATATCTAGAGACTAGTATCCTACTAAACTATATATAGGTTCCCTCTAATAATTAGTTAGCTAATTACCTAGAACTAGTCCTTTCCTTCTAGCTTATCTATCTATAGCTTGAACTATTTCTTCTAGTTAGTTCTATCTAGGATTAGAATCCTTTAGCTCTTCTTGTCCTCTTAGTCTATTATAGAAATAGGTAAATAGAATAAATAATTAGTAGAATACTTTAGACTAGCTAAGAATTCTAGAGAAGAGTAATTTCTTATAGTAGAGTAACTAGCTCTAAGGGATAGGGATTCCTCGTATTTAGGAAATTACTAAGACTTAGATCTTTCTCTCTTAGTAGAGTTTCTATTACTAGGTAGTAGGAAGGCTAAGTAGCCTCTTCTAACTCTAGTAATACTAGGTATAATAGTAGAGAACTAGGCAGGTATTAATAAAGTAGAAATATACTACTATCTTATAGAGATCTTTACTAACTTATATACTACTAGGTACAAACTAGCTTCGTTAGTAATATAGTTAGAGAAACTTCTAGGCTCTAAATATTTTCTATAAACTATAAGGGATATAAGTAACCTATACTAATATAGGTTACTCCTATTTAGTATATAAACCTAGGCTTATAACCTATTAAAAGTAGAGGGCGTATTATATACTATATAATATTAAGGAGGGTATAGCGTAGTAAAGAAGAATAGAGGATTAATCTTAAACTAACTTATATATATAGTATAGTAGTAATATACTAGGAACTAAATACAAAGTTAATTAAGTTAGTTATCTAAGAAGAGAAGAAAGAGAAGCAAGATATACCTCTTACTAAGCCTTAGATAGATGCCTTAGGTATCTAGAACTATACTTAAATATCTATATCTAGACTAACTATCTAGGATACATTCTTAATATCTACTACTATAAGGTTTAATTAATTAAATTAAGACGTACGATATTATAAAGACTCTATATAGAGGTTATAATCGCGTATAGATTTAAGAGTAGCGCTAAGATTTTAGGTATATATACTAACGAGAAGATATACTATATAGAAGTAGTTAGAATAGTACCTAGAAATTTCTATAGCTATATTAGCTTAATAGTATTATATAGACTTATAAGTAGGTCTTTATAGATAGATAGATAAATCTTATTACTAGTCTACCTCTTTATATATCTAGAGTAAGTAGTATACTCTATATTATTCTTTAAAGAGAAAAACTATAAAAAACCTCTCTTATCTCTCCTTTATATTATAGTTAGTAGCTACCTCTATAATTCTCTACCTTTCTTTATATAAAACTAGGCTTCTTTATAGCCTAGCCTCCTTTTACCTCCTACCTCTCTCTCTTTATCCTCTCTCTCTTCTAGTACTTATAGGTCCTTAAGATTTCTCTAATTCTATTCTAGGCTTATTAGTATAGTAGTATTATACCTATCTCTTAAAGTCTATAGAGGAGGAATATAGGTCCTAGCTATCTCTATAGTTTAAAGCCTTATCTTAAGATTCCTATAGTACGATAGAGTATAGAAGGTTATAGGTTTAAACCCTATATAGGCTATTCTTTTTATTATAGTATTCTTGTCTATATTCCTCTTATTTTTATTATTATCCTTGTCTTAGTTCTCTTAGTCCCTTAGTTTTATAGGCTCTTCTCTAGTTCCTTCTTTACTAGAGAGAACTAATCTAGAACCTTCTCTTAAATAAGCTACCTAGCTATAGCTTATAGGCCCCTCTTAGTTATTATTATTTCCTCCTAGTAGCTAGTTCCTACTTCTAAGAATAGCTTTTATCTACTAGCCTAGTACTTCTAGTAGGATATATATATATATCTTATAGTTTAGGCTCCTTAGTTATATAGGTACTAGAGCTAGATCTCTAGGACTATTCTCTTTATAAGATATATATTTAGGCTAATATAGCCTATCCTAACTAGAGTTATTATTATACTTATAGGCCTAGAGAGGCCTAAGTAAAGCTCCTATCTCTCTCTTATATATATTAACTACTATACTACTAGGTTATCTCTACCTAGGTTAGTTCTCTTCTACTTTACTCTCTCCTATTCTAGGTTCTATTATTATCTAGCCTACTAGTCCTTTACCTAGTCCTCTTATCCCTCTCTCTATTATAGGCTCTAGGCTCTATACTATATTACTATAAGGTTATAGATCTCTATAGTCCTTATTTATCTTAGGCCTAGGTCTAGCCTTCTTCTATTTCTAGCTTCTCTCTATATAATTACCTAGTATTAGCTCCTAATATAGCTATATACCTAGGTAGCTACTCTCTTTCCTATATATTACCTTAATAGGTCCTAGGTATATATCCTTATAAGAGTAATATTTGCCTCTCTTTATAGGACCTAGGTAGATACTATCTTATATACTCTAGTAATATACCTTAGAGCCTAGGTCTAGATCTTCTCTATAGATTTAGTTAGGCTCTTATTATAGTCTCTTATACTTTCTAGGTTTAACTAGATAGGGTATCTATAGACTAATATAGGCCTAATAACTACTATATAGAGATATCTTACCTTCTAGAAAGATACTCTCTAGGTAGATTTATAGAGCCTCTATAGAGATTAGATATATTATATACCCTTTCCTACTACCTTCTTTATATATAGGCTCTACCTAAGTTTAGTATCTACTTATACTTCTAGTAGTCTAAGAGATAGTACTAGCTCTCTCTTAAACTCTAGGATTTAGACTATTACTTATAGGTTATAGTTCCTTCCTCTTATAAAGTAGATAAGTTAGTACTTTTAGAGTATAAAGGTAGCTCTATACCTCTTTACCTAGTATATATACTTCTAGTATACTCTCTCTAGCTATTTATAGTTCTTTTCTATAGTTATACTATATATAAGGATATTAGAGTTATCTATAAAGCCTATTATAGTTATATTTCTCTTCTAGAGAGCTAGGAGGAGAGTTAAGATAAAGAAGAAGGAGAGGATAGAGGAGAGTATAGATCTCTATAGTATCTCTATATTCTATAGTCTCTCTTAGTTAAGAAACTCTTCTAGTTTTAAGTATATAGTCCTATCCTAGAGGAAGGATCTTATAAACTAGATTATATAGTCTAGGTAGCCTTTTATTCTAATATTATAAAGAAGTCTCTAGTAGGACACTTTATTAAATACTCCTAAGATATCTAGGTAAAATATTAATACTACTAATCCTAGTTTAGCCTTCTAGATAGTTCTAACCTATTTAGTAATTAGGTCTAGTACTAAGGTAGTTAACCTACCTAGCCTAGCCTCTATCTAGGCTTCTAGAAGAAGCTCTCTCTCTTCTACTTCTTTAGAGATTCTTTTAGCTATAATTGCCTCTAGGACCTTAGCTAGTATATTAAGAAATACGATTAGTCTATATACTTCTATCTTAGTATAGTCTAGCTTTTATAGCTTCCTAAGGACGACTATAGTAGAGTACTTAAATAGTTTAGAGTAGTAGGCCTATCTTAGGTATACTATAAAGAATATTACTAGAAATAGAGCTATCTTCTCTCTATATTTCTATAGAAGGATATTCTAGACCTAGTCTAGGCCTAGTATCCTTTTTATAGGTAGCTTCTTAAAGATTACTAGGATATCTTCTAGATATACTATCTCTCCTACCTAAAACTAGATTAGTATAGCTACTTCTAGGATATCTAAGAGGTCTACCTTCTCTAGAGAAGGAAAGAAGTACTCTACTAGGACCCTAGCCTTACTCTTATTTATATATCTATTCTATTAGTCCTAGCTATAGAGAGTAGAGAACTATAGAGTTATATATCTCTAGTTAGCCTTATTCCTAGCCTATTTAGCTAGTTTCTATATTTACTTTAGATTCTCTATAACCTCTCTAACTATCTATCTCTATAATATATTTATAGCCTTCCTAACTATCTTATTCTTCCTATAGTAGATATCTAAGTAGTACCTATAGCTAGCTTTAATAGAGGTTACTCTATAATCTCTTCTTACCTCTCTTACTACTTTAATAGCTATATTATATTCCTAGAGCTATACTACTCTTATATATTAGGATAGCTTAGTATTTAGGACTATCTCCTTTATAACTCTCTAGAGTACCTCTTAGAGAGATTTAGCTACCTAGTCTAGGTTCTAGTTAGTTTCTAGTAGGAGTAGTACTAGATATTCTATCTCCTATAGAGCCTTCTTCTTTACTACTTTCTAGTCTATATTAGCCTATTATAGTCTTAGGCCTCTTTCTTTCTAGAGAAGCTACTATATCTAAATAACTATAAGGATAGAAATATAGTTAGATCTAAATATATTCTCTAGAAGGGTCTAGTAGCTTTATACTCTCTATTAGAGAGACTAGCTAGCTAATATAAGATCTAGAGTCTAGTAGCTAGAGTTATACCTCTTCTAGGTAATAGTACCTACTTCTAGGAGTAGCTAGAGATCTACCTAGAAGGCTATCTAGATTAGATAGTTAGTTATAATATATTAGGATACTACTAGGTTCTCTCTCTATTAGAGATAGTAAAGGTTAAAGTCCTCTATAACTATAGTCTCTCTCTAGGCTTCTATATCCCTCTAGGTAGCTACCTCTAGCTAGAGGAGTACTCTAGGTTATATATATAATAGTAGGCCTAATAGGTTATAGTAGTTATAGATAGTAATATATCTACTCTATATCCTAATAGTAATAGATACTATGTCTCCTAACTAGCTATACTCTAGGTCCTATTAGAAGGAGTCTAGTTTATCTAAAATAAAGAGTACTACTCTTAGGTATCCTATTTTTAGAAAGAATAGATAGTATCTCTTTCTTATCTTTGTCTTCCTATTAGCTAGGTTAATCTATAGCTCCTAGATTACTATAACTTATATAGTTTTTAGGTCTATATCCTATAAGAGAAGAGCCTATATAGTAGGTATATAGTTAATATTATATTAGTAGATCTAGAGGTTATCTCTATTTATTAGATATATCTTCTTATATATCTATTTAGTTCTATCCTTTATTTTCTTCTAAGAGCTCTACTATCCTCTTTACTTAAAGATATATAGATATTTTATTTACCTACTTTCTCTCTTCTATTATAGTAGAGCTACTTCTACTTAGCTTCTCTAGAGGCTTGTTTATTCTAGCCTAGCTACTTAGTAGAGCTCTCTCTTCGTTTTATAGCTAGGTAGATATAGCTTAGTATTTTCTCTTCTTATTAGAGATAATAGTAAAGCTCTCCTTATCTTATATAGAAGTAGTCTAGGTTTATCTATTCCTAAAGAAGTCTAAGAAGACTTATACCTTTACTAGAGCTACCTATTTATACTTATAGAGTCTTAACTAAGCTAGATAGTTACCTCTATAGTTACTATACTTCTTATTATAGGATTTATAGTCTATTATCTTATAGGCTTCTAAGTATACTCTATACTTATCCTAGTCCTCTCTATAGTATATTATAATATACCTAAACTTCTAGTACTTAAGGTACTAGATTACTCTCTACTATAGGTAGTAGGCCTCTATACTATAAAAGTTAGCTTCTATAGAGAAGCTTATCTTAACTATCTCTCTTACTATCTATTCCTTCTAGAATCTAAGGATTATTATAGAGTATCTCTAGTTCTCTCTTACTTTAAGGCTCTTTATCTATATTACCTAGGTAATTTTAATATATAGGATCTAGTATATATTTTCCTTCTTAAGAGTTCTAAGGTATAAGCTATCCTCTATATCCTAGTTTACTCTAACTCTATAGACTAGTACTCTATAAAGGTATCTAGCTACCTAGGCCTATAGCTAGGCTACCTAAATCTATTCCTAATTTTCTTCTAGCCTATATTTCTTCTACTCTCTCTATAAGAGGACTTTAATATCTCTACTAGGTAGCTTCTAGATTACTACTATATTATAGCTTCTAAGCTTTTCTCTAATTTCCTTTCTACTAAGTCTCTTTACTTTATCTCTCTTTTACTAGCTTTCTATTTTAATCTAGATAGCTACTATTACCTAAAGTATTAATCTTAGTCTTAGTAGTATAGGCTAAATTTAGGCTACCTTCTAGGCCTAGGACTATAGTACTATATAGCTATTCTATTACTTTTAGATAGTCTTCTAGATATTCTAGAGAGTAGAGGAGATAGAGTAGGTATATACCTAATAGAGAAGGGCCTACTAGGCTCTCTAGAAGAGAGAGAGGAGGGAGAATTAGCCTAAGCCTTAGAGGAAGTTTAGAGCTTTTTAGATATCTACTATAAGAGTAGTTAGATTCTTTATTAGCTATTAGCTTATAGTATTAGTCTCTAGGTGTTATTAGAGGCCCTTAGAGCTAGTTAGGAGTTCTCTAGGCCTCTACTTCTATCCTTAGGTCTAAAGAATACTAGTCTCCTTTCTCTAGGTTCTTACTTTAGCCTATATATTCTACTACTTTTTAGGATATATAGTAGCGTATTAGGAGGCTCTTAGGCCTTCTATAGAATACTCCTTACGTAGTAGAGGTATCTTTTATTTAGACGATTAATAGTAATATACGTATAATTAATAGTCCTAGAGAGATAATCGCTAGCCTATCTTTAAGATCTATACTACGAATAGCGATATCGTCGCTACTAAAGCTAGCTTTAAGAAGGCTAGTAGTCTAGAACTAGAGCTAAATCTTTTAGTTAGCTATAAGTTAATAATACTAGAGAACGTTTAGACTAAGTAAGGTATTATTAATAGTACTTAATATCGTCTATACGATATAGTATAGTACGCTAGAGAGGATCCTACTACTAGCTACTACCTCTTTTACTTATTAGTATTAGTACCTATATCTAATTATACTAGCCTATCTATTAATACTTTCGTCTAGCGCGTAGTAGACTACGCTATAGTTCTAATCTTCTATTTATAGCGTAACTTCTATTATAAAAGAGAAGTATAGTATCGTATATAATTCTCTATTCGCCTAGTATACGCTATTATAGTATATAAAGCCTAAGGTTTAACTATCTCGAAGATAGTTTTAGATCTAGAAACTAGCTACTAGAATACTACGCTTATATACGTTACTATATCTCGAGTACGAAGGTTAGAAGATCTTATATTCGAGCGCGTATTTAACTTTAAGTATATATCTAGTAATAGTAGCGAGACTAAAGTACTAGGGCTTAAGTCTACGTCTTAGTACGATACGCGACTCTTAACGCGTTCTCTATAGTAACTTCTATTAACTATTATACTATACTACAACGTCCTACTCTTATATAAATTAATCTAAATCGTGCTCCTAATTACTAGCTTTTAGATAAGTTCAAAGGTATAATCGTTAGACGTCGTCGTATAGACGATATAACGACTTAAATCGCGACTAAGGAACGCGTTCCTAAATCGACTATTAAATTAGTCCTTTAATAGCACAAAGTATACGATATAGTATAGAACAAGCCTCGTAAAGGTCGTCCTCTTAGTTATACTCCTCGAGACGCTCGCCTAATCGTACGCGCTATAAGGAAGAACCCTAAGTAGATATATTAGAATATTAGAGACGATACTAGTACTAATTTTAGTACCGACGTCTTAAGAACGATCCTTTATAACTATAGGCTTCAAAACTAGTAGTATAAACGTCGTCTATACCTTATAGAGGCTTATACTCGCTAACGACTATAGTAGGCCTACTTATATCGCTCTATAAACTAGTTAGGTTAGCTATTTAGTAACGAGTATTCTATTAAGAAGAGGACTAGTAAGTAACGCCTCTAAGCCTTTAGTTATCTATACGAGAAATAGATAAGAGTACGGATTAAAGAGTACTTTAAGGGTAAGTAGGCCTCTATTATAGTCTAGTACTTAATTAGTAAGTATACGAACAATATAGAGCTTATTATTATAGAACGAGATCTAGATATACTAAGAGGAGGATATATAGTAAGATCTTATACTTAGGTACTCGAAGAGGGCCTATTTCTATACTACGATAGCTAGGTATTCTAGTAAGACAACGCCTCTATCTATATAGCTTATTATATACGCTAGTTCCTTAAGGATTAGTTAATAATTATAACAACGTAGCCTACGTATAGCTCTAATATAAACCCGATAGAGTATATCTAGTTCTACCTTAAATAGAAGGTCTACGAGCTACGTCCTAACCTAGACGTAATAGATAATAAAGTAAGATAGCTAGAGATTATATAGGAAGTACTACCGAGAGCCTAGAGAGTAATAGACTATAGAATCATCGATAATATAGTAGATAGTATACTAAGACGAGTTAAGGCTTTAATCGTAGTAGGTAGATAGTATACTAGGTATTAATATTATCTAAATAGATAGAATCTAAGCCCTTATAATATACTTTTATATAAGACAATTAGAGCGTTGAAATAGCGACTACTCGCTACGTAATAGTCGTTTAAAGTTAGCTACTTAATTATAAAGTATCGCTAAGACGTAGACTTCTATAGCGATACTATACTATTATAAGATATAAAGACTAGATACGCTATTAGTAAGAGTAACTCCTTCTATATCTCTACTATAGTCTAAGAAAGTAGTCTACTTTATAGTTACTATCTACCTAGCCTCTTATATAGCTCTAATTCGCGAATAATAACCGATTAAGTTAGAAACGTCGCTAGCTCGATAAGTCTATAATTTAACGACGTATTCGCGAGCTTAAAGAGAGTCTACTATACTAGTAGAATACTTAATCTACGCTATAATAGGATAGATAAGATACTAATAAGGACCTTAATATTAAATACGCTATAGAATATATTAGATATAATTAGGAGCTAGAAGCTACTCTTATAAACTAACGTACCTACTAGTAGTTTAAGGAAGTTATACGTCTAGCTAGTTAATAGCTCTAAGAGCTTATAGACGATTCTAAGAACCTACTAATATATAGAGGATTAGGCGATATAACTCTCTAATTTCTATTATCGTATAAGAACTCTACTTTATAACTAAAAGGTAGCTTAAGTAAATCCTTAAATAGAAGAAGTTTTACCTTTCTATTATAAAGCGTAGTTACTACTCTATAATAGAAATTAGCTACTCTCTACTAGCTTTCTCTATAAGTTCTCCTTCTATAGAATCTTAGCTAAAGTTCTATTCGTTAGTATAGCTTTTATAGCTACCTAGAGACCTACCTTAAGCGATATTATAAGGTCTCTATATACTAGGCTCTATTCGATAGTATTAAGGCTAACCTATCTACTAGCGATAAGAGTAGATAGCGAGAGTTTAATAGTATTAAAGCTAACCTAACTACTAGCGATATAGTAGATAGCGAGAGTTTAGTAGATAGCGATAAGGCTCTAAAGAAGACTACTAAGCGTAAGTAGATAGAGATCTAGTAGATAGTTACCTCTAAAGTTAGCTAGTTCCTAAACCTATAAAGAATAGTATATTTTATTTATAAGGTAACGATTACGCTTTATAATATAATTTATAGGTTTCCTCGAGCTTTTAAGATATAAAATAAGAAGCTAAAGTATATAGAACAAGCTAATCTTTACTACTAATATATAAAGCTTAAGGCCTAAGACGTATACGTATACTAAACGCTACTATAGAAGCTAACTATATTTAATTACTAATATTTCGATTCTATATATAGTAGCTATAATACGCCTTTCTATTACTAGCGAATATAAAATAATTAGTAGTAGTAGTAGTACCTAACCTAATATACTAACGATATAGACTACTAATACGTATAGTATCTATCTTCTACGCTATACTAGTATTAGTAAAGTAGTACTAGTCGAATCTCGACGTAGTACTCTAGCGTAAGTTAGAGATAGACTACTAGTAGTTAGTAGCTATAGGTTAGCGTTATACGAATATACTAGTACTCGAAGAGTAGCTACGAGAGCGACGTAGTAGTAGAGGCGATATAGTAGTAGTAGTAGTAGTAGTAGTAGTAGCGAGGATAGTACTCTATAGTAGAGGCCTAGGTTAGTAACGCGTAGTATTATTATTATCGTCGTCGTCGTCGTCGTCGTCGTCGTCGTCGTTATTATCGTTATTATTATTATTATCGTCGTCGTCGTCGTTATCTTAGAGTAGTAGCCTAAAGTATAAGTATTAGTATAATTAAGATATAGTCGAAGGATAGATTTAAAGTAACTTATAATAGAGCCTAGTTATCGTCGTTATTATCGTCGTCGCTAAGGAATAATAGTAGCGAGGTAGCGCTAGCGCTAGTAGTAGTAGTAGTAGTAGTAGTATTAGTAGTAGTAGTAGTAGTAGTATAGTAGTAGGTAGCGTAGGCAAAGGCGTACTAACGAGAGCGAACGAGGACGTAGTAGCGATTCTTAGTAGTAGTAGATAGGCGTAAAGTACGAAGCGTATAAGAGATATCGAGGTAATAGCTATATTATAATATTAGTAAACTCTCGAGATTCTATTATAAAGTACGAGTTATACTTCGTAATAGAAAGAGTAAGAGATAGTATATATCTAATCTTCTCTATAGCTCTACTACGACCGACTACTAATTATAGCGCTCGAAGGCAAATTATTAGTACTAGTAACTAGTCGACTCTATATCGATAGATAATTAGTAAACTATTTATAAATACCTATTAAGGAGATAGGTTTATATAAGACGATCTAGAAATATTAGTAGTAAGCTACTATTACGAGCTATTACGTATAAGAGACTCGACTCTACTATTATATATAATATATATAATTAAAGAGTTATTATAGGTACTTAGTAATAGTAGTAGTAGTAGTAGTAGTAGTAGTAGTAGTAGTAGTAGTAGTAGTAGTAGTAGTAGTACTTAAAGAAAGAAACAAACTCGTATAGAAGATATAGTTATATTATCTATACCTAATAATAATAACGATCTTATAATAGGCACCTACCTATCTAGTTACGCGCTTATTTTAGTTATAATATAATAGCCTTACTCTATAATAAAATAATAATAGGATTAATAGAAATTCTTACTTTTACTTTCTTTAAAGGCTCTCGCCTACGAGGTACGTTCTAAAAATAGATCTACGAGATAAATATAAGCTAATTACGTTATAAAGCGCGTACTATATACTATAATATAATTAATTAAAGTAACTATTATTATAGATATTATACTATAATTAGTACTATAAAGATATTATTACTTACTAAGACGTAGAGTCGTATATATACGATTTACGTACTATAGAACTTATATACTCTAAGGCGAGGTTAGATTCTTACGTATACGCGATAGAGACCTTTATTTAAATATACTCTACTTTACGAGAGCCTCTATATTAGTACCTATCTTATTATTTAGTCTACTATAAGTCTTATAATATATATATTAAAGGCCTATCCTAGAATCCTAATATAAAGTAGAAACGTAGGTATTAAAGAGTACTAATACGTAGCTAATAACGAGATAACTATTCTAGGTAGCTTACTCTATACTAGTAGGTATTACTTGAGATACGACTATACGAGTAGCGTAAAAGTGCCGAAGCTATAACTATTCTAGGAAAGTATATCCTTAGCGGAATCTCTTCGTCCGACATTAGTCTATAGTAACGGGGTACATTGTAGAAGGCGTAGAACTATCTACGAGCCTTGCAATTCAAGGATTGATTCAAGCCTATAGCAACAATAAGACATTTTCTACCCAGCTACGGAAATCCGTGTTTGCCCAGGTCGCCAATGAACGTAGAGCAGACATGCAACTATAAGCAACGAGAATGGAAGTTGGCACGCGAAGCTGCGGGCCACTAGCGATCCAAATCCGGTCTTGCTCCTCTACGGCGTAGAAGACCTGCATGACATTGGTATTCATGATGACCAAGGGATGAGCAGGAATCTTCATACTGGAAGCATCATCGCCATATCGGGCTTCGAGTAGGCTACGCAATCTCTTAAAGTGCGCACCTACCCAGATGCCTAACTGCATTCGCGCGTCGTCGTCCTTGCCTTGGCCAGACTTGGTTTCGACCGAGACGGCGATTGGCTGGAGGCGAATAGGATTGTACAACGTTTGTGTCATGGTCTGTAATCGATCGGGTTGACTGCCGAGGAGCGCTAGCATTTGGGTCTCCAGCCTGCTGCCTGGGGCGCACTGCAAGTTGAAGGTGTAGTCGACGAGCTTCGATTCCATGATAACGCCGCTCGCATGGTGCTTCGGTAGGAGATCCTTGCAAGGACGAGCCGACGTCACGTTGTGGTGGCGAAGGCCCCGTTCGGTGCGCAAGGCGGTGCGGAACAGCCTACTATGGACCTCGTCGTTCCACGATGCTTCCGAAGCACTGGTTCGCTGAGCGTCCAATACAGCCTCGCATATTTCGGACAGCTCATGAAACTCGTGGTCGAGCGCAGAACTGCTGGGGGAGGGGCCTTGGACAACATTCCAAGAGCCGAAAGGTCTTTGGGCTTCTTGTTGGGAGGCTTGGACTCGATCCTGGTCACCGATTAGCGGCGGCGGACGGACGGGTCAATTCTCATTTGCGCAGCAGCAGACATACCGAGACGGCCGACGGGACGACCTGGAGGTTCGCCTCGGCCAGCTTCAGCTTCTGATCCAAGACATGGACGTCGTTGGGTAGCGCCAGCGAAGCAGGAGGATCAAAGCGCACAGGTTTGTCGGCAAAGAGGAGATCCGACGGAGTCTTGACCGGGCTCTTGTCCCGCTGTCGACTGCTCGCCGTGGCAGCTCGGAAGTACGAGGTGGGAGCAGAGGAGGCGCTGGAGTCGGATCTCGTCGGAGAAGACGACCGATCAATCGTCGCTCTCGTGGGAGACATGGCGGGCGTGGCGGACACGTGCGCGATCTGCGCGAAGGATGGCGGAGGCCGCGTGCCAATGACCGCCACCGCCGCCGCCGCCGCCGCCGCCGCCTTTGCCCGGGGTGTTCGCAGCACATCCGCATCCGCATCCGCATCTTCATCTTCATCTTGTCCAACAGCATCCATCATCATCATCATCCTCGCGTCTGCTTGCAGCTGCTTTGCCGGTCCCAAATCCGACTTCTTGCGCGGCGATCGCCTCCGAGAAGCAGCAGCATTGACATCCATACTGGCGAGTGCGCGGCGGACGATGGGGTGCGGGTGTGGGTGCGGGTGCGGGTTGGGGCTCGTCGTGGAACTTACGCTCCGTCGACGCTTTCTGCTGGTTGTGTCCTCGGAGGTGGTGGTGGTGGTGATGGTGACACCAGCGAGCCAGGCATCAATCAGTCGCCGTTCCATGGGGTGGTGGGTGGTGGGTGGGTGCAAGCGTGCGGTGCGGCGTGATGTTGTCGGTTGGCATGACGCAACTGATCGTCTGCGACTTGGCTTGTTTGTTGTTGTTACGCCGAGTCGCTAGAGAAACGTCATCCTTTCTAGTAGCCGACAGCCGACCTGCGTAGCGCGTCACGTGTTCCTCCTCTTGCCGACTCCACCACGCATCGATCATGTGGGTGTGGCATCTTCCACGTCACGTGCCGATACATCGTCGCCTAGGTAAGAGCGAGAGTCTATCGGTTTCTAAGATTTCTAGCGAACGAGCAAGCGCTAGCGTAGATAACCTCGCCGTCGCCTAACTTTAGTAGATCTAAGATTAAATCGTCTAGTATATATCTATCTTAGTAATAGTATAGTTAGTAATTAGTATATCGATAAATAGTAGTATTAATCTCTATTATAGAGCTTTATTTCCTCTATCTCTATAAGCCTAAAACTATTAGAATAGTACTAAAGTAGACTAGTTTTAGCTTATAGAAGAGAGAAAGTTTAAGCTATAGTATATAGTAAAGTAATAGTAGCTTAGTAGGCTCTAAACGCTCTAGAATATAGCTTAAATCGTATTACTTAACTATAACTAGTACTATAAGCTCTTATATTAGAACTAGTATTCTATATATAGTCTAGATCCTTATAATTTATTTTTACTTATAGTAATATTAATAGCTAGTAGCTAGACTAAGAAATACTAGAGAATACTCGATAGTACTATAGACTAATACTAGACTAGCGAGATCGTATAGTAATAGTATAGTTTAGTAATATAGATAGGTAACTAAAGTATAGTATATATATATATATACTTATATATATACTATATAAGAAGCTATATATATACTAGCCTAGAGATTAGCTTATCTAGATAGATAGTATACTTAATCTATTATATTTAGTAAGTATTCTTCTATAGTATCTTACCTATTTAATAGTATACTTAGAGATATATATAGTTACTTCTTAGATACTATTAATTAGTAGCCTAGCTTAATATATAATAAGATTAATAACTATAGTACGAGTATAGTAACTCTTAGCTTTAGTAATAGTTAGATATAGAGGTTTATTAATAGTATATTTTAAGGCTTCTATATACTAGAAGATAGCTCGTATTAGTAAGTAACGTTTTCTAGCTACTATAACTCTAATAGGCTTAAATATTAGGTAATTATATTACTAGATAGACTTATAATATAAATATCGAAGCTATTTATTAGTCTAATATATAACTAGAAGTTATATTATCTAATAGATATTATAGATAGGCTATAAGTAATATTTAAGATAGAAGAAAAAGAGATATAGTTTATTCTTAGTAACTCTATATACTATAGGCTCTATAGCTATCTAGTACTATTTATAGATAATAGAGGCTTCTAATAGATATCGTTATAGAAGTAACGATTTGATACTAACTTCTTATCGTTAAAGATTAGTATAGAGTAGGCCTTTAGTAAGATAGAGATCTACTAGAGCTATTAAGAAGGTATCCTAGATAGTAATAGATAATAACCACCCTAATACTAACCCCCTAGGCAGGTATAAGAGCGGTCGCTATAGAACAAGACCTGTTCGGAGAGTAATAGTCTTGTAATACGTTGATTAAATAGTAGTAACGAGCTCAAAATAGTAGTCCTAAGACTAGGAGCCTATACTAGGACCGTAGGACATTAAGTTAATCAAGTAGAGTAAACATTACTATCTTAGAAACGAGCTACTACCTTGCTTTTATACTAAAACTGCTAAGTATAGTATATAGGTAGGCCTTTACCTTACTAATCCTCTCTTTCTTAGTATCTAACTAGATACCTAACTACCTATAGATCTTACTTAGAATTGCTTAAAACTAGCTAGTTTTTCTATTAAAGTCTATTAAACTTTTAATTAGAGGCCTATTAAATAGTTACCTTTTCTAACAATAACTACTAAAAAACACCTTCTTAGATCCGATTATTATTCGCTAGACGCTACTCTTCTACTATATTCTTAGGGATCTCCTTAGGAATAGCCTCTCTCTTCTTTAATACTAATACTTCTAAGTTACTATCTACGCTTATAAAGCTAGCTTCGCTAAATACCTGCTCCTTAATATCTATAGCTGTAGCGTAGGTAGTATCGAATTAAGCTTCAGCTATAGTCTACTACTTAGCTATATAGACCTTGAACTCCTCCTTACTTATACTAAAGAGCTTCTTTATTTTTATACTTACTACCTAATCCGCCTATAGAACTCGGCCTACTAAGGTATTAGAAATCGGGCCTAGGCCGGTTAGAAGCACCTTAGTAGTAAAGGGTTTTATTACTCGCGTAGGGTATATAGTACTAGAAGCTATAAAGGGTATCCGCTCGTAGTAGAGATATACGCTATAGATCGTAGGAACGTTAACGTAGTTACTATTAGGTAGCTTATCTAACGTTCGACTATTAGAGTAGGCTAGAAATACTATTAGAATTATATAATACTCTTCGTCTATACGAGTATACCGCTAAGGGAGGTAGGGGTACGAAATAACTAGCGAGCTCGTATTAGTATAAGGGTTCTTCTAACTAAGGTTAAGGCTAGCTTTTATATCGTTAGTAATTACTAGAGCTATAGTCTCGACGAAGCCTATACTATAGCTTTGCTTATTAGAGATAATACGCCTCGCTAGCTACTTCGCCTCCTTAGGGTTAAAGAGCCCGTTACTAGCTACGTTAGAGGTTAGTAAAAGTCGTCCTCTATCGCTAGTATCGTCTAGAGAGATCGTAAATTAAACCTAATTAAGGCCTTTCTCCTTAAGTAATATATTCTCGTTCAAGGCGATATATTAGAAGCCGTTAGGGTAGTTAGAACTAGCCTTATCGTCGAAGATATAAAAGGTAGTAGATAGGTAGGCTACGTACTTAACGGTCGTATACAGAGTAGTAACTAGCTAATATAGCTATAGTAGAGGATACTAGCGAAGAAGCTATTAGGACAGCGAGTACTATATACTACGAGACTAACTATACTAACTAATAGCTATATTATACTATCGATACACTACAAACTCATACCGTATAGCTTCGAGCAAAGAGTCTAGGATCTAGAATAGGCCTCTAGTAGAGAGAGAAGAAAAGAGGAAGCTATAGTCGGTCTAGGTACTCTTATTACTATCGTAGTCTAAGAGCTCCTAAGCCTTCTAACGGACGTTAGAAGTAACCTTCAAGTCTACCTCGGTCGTAGAGAACTAAAAGGGTCCGAGGTAGCTTCTACCTACCTTACGTATTAGGGCGTTAATATCGTCCTCTAGTTCCTAAGTATTAGTACCCTTCTTACCGCGACGAGTACGTCCTATAGGTTTAAAGAAGAAAGTATTCGCTTCTAGCTTAAACTACGTCCGGTTTTAAGTATTCTAGGCGATAAGGGCTTAGAGATCGGCTATACTACCTATCTAAATAATACGCTAGTAGAGGGTATATGTTACGTTAGCCGTCTTCGGTAGCTTTAAACCTATAGTATCACCTATCTTAGCTATATATTCTTTATAAAGAGGCTAGCTAAGGTACGAGAGAACATTAATTAAAGCGTAGCTCTTAGCTACCTTCTTCTTCTTCTAGACATTATCGACCTCTTTAAGAGTACTACTAACGATTATATAGTAGTAGACTTCGGAGGTAACACTATCCTTTATACAAGCCTAATAGCGTAGATTAGGCTCCGAGTCGCTCTCTAGCTTAATTCTACTATTATCTTCTAGTACGATTAGCGATAGGCGTTATAGACTTAGTAGCGGCTCTATCGTAGGCAATACTTAGTCTTATATAGGATCGCTATTACCTAAAGTGCTTAGTATAGAAGAAGTTTCGATCGAGTTAATAATAGTTTCTTTAGCGCGAATTCTAGTAAGCCTCCTACTCTTACAAAGGACGAGCGTAGGCTTCTTCGTAGAGCTTAGCGTTAACTTCTCTAACTAAGCTTTTAGCCTCTATATAGTACTAGGCGATACGGAATCTCTAAGGCGAGGCTCTAGGGTCGTAAGTAAATTACCTTCTCCTTCTCCTTCTTAACTAGAGTTTCGAGTAGGACTAGATAAGGATAGGCTCTTAGGCGTAGAGGAGAAGAGTCGTCTATTAGACCTTAGGTTTCTAGGAGGAGGTAATAGTCTATAGGATATTAAGGGCTATTTCTCTACTACTAGGAACACGTAGGTCGGTTCTTCGAAGGTCTCTCCTTTAGTAAGCTTAACTATAAACCCGTACTAATCAAGTCTATAGCCCGCCTCTAGGCGTACTTCTCTTATCTTATAGCTAAATACGTCGACCTACGAGAGCTCCTCCTTAAACTTGTTCTAGTAGCGTCTCCTATCTAAGTTCGTATTAATAAAGCCTAAGCCCTACGAGCTAGGAGTCTTCTTACTTCTCTATAGCTGAAAATGCTAGCTACGAGAGAATATGTTCGCTACCTACTAATAGAAACGATCTTGCTTTTACTATACTAAGAAAACCTAGTCTTTAGGCTCGCTCTCTTTAAAGACGCCTTTATACTTATTTAACTATTAACGAAGGTTCCTAAGTATCTCTTTATCGTATAAGACTTAATTAAGGAAGAGGAAGTTCTACTCGTACCTAAACTCTATACGTAGCTACTACTAGATTAAGTTTCTCTCCTTTACTAAGTCTCGGCCTTCTTAGCGTATTTTCTTTATATTATCGCGCTTTACGCTCTACGCGTTAAGGTGCTTTAGTAAAATCTTAGCTAAGAGGCGTTTAAAGAAGTTAAATATACTAATCTTTATTCTGTCGCTTACTTTCTCGACTTACTTAAGTACTAAGTCGATACTCTCCTCCTATTCTTATAGCGTTTCTAGCGATAGGATAGCTTTAGTAGCGTTGTCAAGGTTTGTTATACTAGTAAGAGGTCTGCTTAAGGCCTAGAAACTAACAAGAGAGCCTTCGCGATTAGTGCGAGCGAGCGCTATACCTTATATAGAACTTAAAGAAGCTATTTTTCGTCTTTTCTTTAGAGAATCTTATCTAGGCAGTTCTTATATCGGACTTCGAATAGGCGAGGTAGAAGGCGAAAGCGCCGGTCTTAATAAGCGCTTAGGCGTCAAAGAACGCTAGAAAGGGGAAGTCTTGTTCTTTATACGCGAGAGAGAAAGAGAACGTCTTTAATTAGTCGTATTAATAGCTTAGAGCAATATAAAGCGCGTGACTAGTAATAAGTAACTTGAATAGCGAGGAGGGTCGGGCGCGTAACTAGTTATAGAGTTTTCTATTATATTAGTTGCCGCTTATATATATAAATAGCTATATAGCGTTACTAGGTAGTAACGAAAGATAAGAATCGAACTTAATAGAAGTAAGGCTCTATAGTAACTAATTAATAGTTAATAAGGAAGAAGAGATCGTTTAGAGCGTGAAAGTAGTCTAATTATATACCTTATCGTAGTAGCGTAACTACTATTAGGATTAGGGGTCTATACGCGAAGCTTAGTTACGTAAGGTTTTAGTTATCGTTTAAAAAGACAACTAAAAGTTTACTTTACTTTAACGCTTCTATAGCCGTCGTATACTACCGACGCTACTACTAACTATCGTAGTATATATCTTACTATCGCTAACGAGGACTAAGACTTAGATATCGTCGTCGTTACTCCTACTAACTTAAAAGAGTCTTATTTTTCGTATACCTAGTCGACTTACTAGATTACGCTTTCCGTATCGTAAGAGACCGCTAGCGCTATAATTAATAGTTAGAAAGGAGCCCTTAGAGCCGTTATTACTAAAGATTCAAGCTTCTTTATTCTTATATAGGCTAAAAAACCTTAAACTTTAAGAATTCTCTACCTTAAACTAACATTTTTAGCGACTCTCTTAGCTAGGCGAAAATTAGCGATAAAAAGACCTTTAGGACAGAAAACCCTTATCTCCCTTCTTCGATTAGCGATAGAAAAGGGCTCTAGGAAGGTAGATTATAGTACTAACCTTAGAAATCGTTAGTAGAAAAGAGCTTCGAGAGTATAGGTCTAGCTTAGATTTTTAAGACCTAGTAGTAGAAAGTAGCTCGGGATAGCTAACTTTTATAGCGATAGTAGGCTTAGGACTTAGAAAGAGGAGCGGGATAGTAGGCTAGCTAGTAGACATAGAGTCTATACTTAAAAGTTAAGCTTAGGGGAGTAACTAGCTATATAGATACTTATCTTAGCTATAGAAAATAGCGTCGAGATAGTTAGGATTAGCTAGATTCTTACTAATCTAGTAAAAGAGAAGCTTAGGAAGCTTAGATTAGAGCTCGATAGTAGCTCTAGGAATAAAAGAAGTACTTAGGATAGCTAAGATTTAGCTAGATTTCTACTAGTCTAGTAAATTATAAGCTTAGGAAGCTCCGATTAGTACTTAATAGTAGCTTTAGGACTAAGAGAAGCGCTTAGGAAGGTTAGATTAGAGCTCTAGGAATAAAAGAAGCGCTCGAGATAGTACGGACTTAGGAAGATTAGCCCTTTTATAGTAGAGGCTAGGCTTTAGTAGCTAGATCTTAGCTTATACCCCTAATTAAGTATCGCCTATCGAATTTCTACTTCTTTAGCTCTACCGGGTAGGCTTTAGCTTTTAGCTTACTAAGTCTTCTACTTCTTCTTTAAGCTCTATTAGTAGCTAGCGTATATAACTCTCTCTTTCTTCTTAAGTTATTACTAATAGCTTACTAATAAAGATCTACGGATACTTATACCTAGGTAGAAGGCCTAGTTCTATAACCTTCTCTATTAGTAGCGGTACTTCTTCTAGTTTAACCTAATCCGGAACTAGCTTTAGGTTTTCTTATAGAAAGGTATATTTCTTAAGGTCTATCCTCTTATAGATATACTCCCGTTTAGAGCTATCTAGTTCCTTAAGCTTATACGATATACCTCTCTATAATACTTCAGATATCCTAAAAGGGCCTTTCTACCTAAACGTAAGCTTATAGGAGAAGCTAGTTTTTAACTTAGAGCGGTATACTAACACGAGATCTCTTTCCTTTAGTATAGTAAGGTCTATATAGCGATGTTTATCGAAGTACGCCTTGTTCTGTTCTTAGAGACGCTATTAACGTAGTCGCCCTTCTTTTATAGTCGTTTCTATAGCTTCTAGGGCTTGAGCTCGAATCGTAAGAAGCTCTACTCTAGTCTTAACCTTGCCCTAATCTATAATCTAGAAGGTATAGTGTTCTAGCTCGATTAGTAGTACTATGTTACGCTTAATTATTACCTCTAATAGTATTAGGCCGGTAGTAGAGACTATTATCGTTCTCTCTACCTATAGAACCGCTAGAATATAGTTACGAATCGTATAAAGGCCGCTATTAGAGAGCTTTAAGTAAGCGTCTAATATTGTCTTATAGCCGACTTTAACGATAGCGTTAGACTAAGAGTAGTATAGCGAAATATTAATACGCTTGACACTATACGATAGTAGTAGCTTCTCTACGTTACTAAGGTTAGTCTTATAGTTGTCGAGGATAACTTCTACGGCGGCACCCTACCGGTAAAAGATCTCTTCCTATATAAACCTTACTATCTATACTAAGGAGATACTCTTCGCTAGGTACTAGAATATACGTACTTCCGGCTAGCGCGATAGAGATTCGCGTATAACTATTAACGAACAGTTCTTCGAGATATATAAGCTATCGATATACTACTACTAGCTAACCGTAACTTGGAGCGGGATCTATAGTTCTCTAGGTACCTGTCTCTTATATCGAAGACTATAAATAGTATACTACTAAATAGCGAGCGAAATCTAAGACTAAACCCTATCCTACTACTATCGCTTACGGATGAGATTATACGTCTATTTAGCGCTACGATAACCGTTCTTATAATAGCATGCCTTAATAATACGAGCTCGTGCTTTAGGTTTATCGATAACTCGCTATAGAGGTCTAGCTACTCGCTCTTAGCGCTAGAGCTAGTTATTCTTAATATAAAATAGCCGGTACTTCTTCCTTAACCGCTTGTACTCGTTATTAGAAACTCCCTTAGGTCTTTATATCCGTATAAGTACGAAAGCGATATTTATTAACTCCTAAGAGTAGATCCTATCAATTATAGGTAGCTCGCTCTAAATTACCTATATAGAGAAAGCGTTAACGTAAAAGATATCGAAGAATTATTCGTTAATTATTAGATCTACGTCTTCTTCCTATTCTATAGCCTCTATATCTTCAAGCGTAATAGGCTTCCTTAATAACGAATCCGAAGCTATATACTTCTTACTAGAAACATATATAACGTTAAAGTCGAAGAGGTAGATCTATACTAGCTAGCGCGTTATTACTATATTTAGCAAATTAGAGGCAGCTTTATTAAGCTAGTAAACGAGGGTATTTATATTAATCTCTAGTTAGAAGTATACTCCGAACAGCTATAGTTTTAGCTTCTTTAATACCTTTAGTATACTAAGGTATTTACGCTTTCTAGTATCGTACTTGACCTCTACTAGGTTAAATAGGCCGGACTTATATCGAACTAGGTAGCGGAGAAGTAGCTCGTCTCGATTATATTAGGAAAGCGTATATCCCTAACCTTTGCTACTCGAATCTATACCTATAATAATAAGTCCTACTCCTTCTCTAAAGTCAAGAGTAACTAGGGCTAGGGCTGAAACTAGTGCCTTTAAGACGACGTCTTTAGCTAGTTAGTGTTCGGTAGTCTATTGAAACTTAGTATCCTTTCGTAAGAGCTTGAATAGTAGAGTAAGGATAATCGTAAACCCTTTAACCTAGACGTAGTAGTACGTAACTACGCCGAGGAAGATTCGAACCTCCTTCTAATTCTCTAGCGTCGGCTATTTCTTAATCTTCGCTACTCTTACGAAGTCTAGATAGCGACTATTAATACTAGTAAGGTAGCTAACGATTACTAACTATTCGTAATAGAGCTATAGCTTATTAAAAGCTACCGTTATATTAGCTCGTTCTATATTATAGAGAACGTCGTCTATAGCTATAATATGTTTAATAACGTAATAGTAGAGGCTAGGTTTAACCTCTTTATTATCGTACTTCGTCTTAGGCCCTTTAATACCGATATTATTAAGAAACGGCCGTACTTTATACGAGACATACTCTATAAGCACTTGATTAATAATACGAACGAACTAGGTAACAGAATTCGTAGCTCCTTACGGTAACGTTATCTACTATAATAGTCCTAGCGGTAAGTCGAAGCCTATAAGGTCTCTATATAATTTATCGAGTAGGATTTAGTTATATCTAGAGAAGATATTAACTAACGAGGCTAGCGCGTAACCGGTAAAGTCCTTAGAGAAACTCTTAGCGTTAGGTAGCAAGTTCGAATCTCTTATAGTAACTTGATTAAACTTCTAAGCTACGTTGATTAACCGATACTTCTTTAGCTTGCCTACCTCTATCTTCTTACTAATAAGGAAGTATAGGTTTCGATAGGTACCGTAGCATAGCTTAAGAGTTCTAGCTTAGATTCGTTGTCTTAGTATATCCTCTACGACATATCGTAGAGATAGGTTTAGCTTGAAGCCTAGATACTACTATAGCTCGTAAGGAACTGTCTAAATCTTCTATAGTAGAGTAATATTAGGATTGATTCGGCCTAAATATATAAAGTCCTACGTAAAGGCAGCTTCTCGGTTCCTTAATATATAGTATAACAAATCCAGCTCCTTTAGTAGTAGTTCTATACTAGGTTTGAACTTTATAAGCCGTTCGAGCGTAAGGCGTAATCTAGGCTCGATCGTTAAGAACCTCTTAGTTAGGTACTTACTATCGTAAGGTCTAGTACTAGGTAGTATAGCTACTTCCTTCTTAATATAAGTCCGTCGCTAGTCCTTTAACCTACTAGGGTTTGATCTATTAGTTATAGTAATGTCTATATTTACTGGTTTGATCTTATTAGCAACTCGCTTATAAAGAGTATAGGCGCTAATATAATTATCTAGCTTCCGCTACCCTATAGCCTCTTTATTACGAGCTCTCTCCGCTACTATATTAATAGCGGCCGAGATAACGTACGTCTCTTCGCTAAGCTCGTCGTCTACTTTATCGGAGATAACCTCGTCGTAGGGTCCAGGTTCTTAGATAGCTAGCTCCGCCTCTCTAAGCTTCCTATAGGCAATTATTAAGTATTCGTCTCTATAATTTGAACCCTAGCTCGATTAAGATACTAGTATAGTATCTTCAAAACTATACCTAATACCCTAGTACAAGTCTCGCTCGCTAGCGTAAGCTAGCTTAGCTTCGCTAGTAGCTAGTAAAAGCTTCTTAAGTCGACTATTTTAGCTGAATTTAGCGATATTACCTTTAACGGCCGCTACTACGAGATAGTTATACTATATTTAAGTCCAGCTATAATTGACCTGTCTTAATAGTTCGAGCTACTATCGTAGAGAGGTGCTTTGTCTAATTAAGTCCACTATAAAATAGTCTCCGAAGTAGATTACCTTTATATACGACAACTACTACGTAAGGTAGTTAAAGACTTGATTCTCTAGGAGTTTAGGGCTGTTAGTAACCGTAAACGAACACTAGTACTAATCGCTTATCTATCTATACTACTAGTATAGTTTGAAGTATAGTATAGGAGGTATAACGTAATTATCGTTTAAAAAGGTAACTATAGAACGTTCTACTAGCTAACCCCTCTAAGTAGAGTTTTTACCTCTAACTACTAAACCTTGTATAGAGAGGGTAGTAGAAGCTTAAAAAGCTTATAATCCCTCTCCCTACTCCTCGCTATTATAAGATCTAGAGTCCTCGATAGCACACCCTATATCCTTTAGCTAGTAATTACTAAAAGTTAGAGTTCGGATACCGACTTCTATTAAATCTTGACGCGATACCCGTGTTAGAGCCTCTACTATACTCGTGCTATCGACTAGAGCTAATTCCTTAGTACTCTAGCTTTTCCTAGGACTTGTTCTATAGTACGTATATTACTACGGCTATTAAAACCGGTAAATATAACAATATAGCCGTCTAGAGTACTAATTGAGCCCTCTTACGAGCTATTATCGTAGTTCTTAGAAGCCAAGCGTACCCGCCGCGCCTATAGTCGGCTAAGTAAGATCGGGCCGTTCGCTAGTAAGACTAGAAATAGTATCGTAACTCTTACGCTAAAGGTATCGATTAATACCTCTAGGTAGTACCTAATGAAAGTAACCTTGCCTCTAACTCCTCCTATAGTAATATTACCGAGAGGGGTTATACTAACTTAAAGCTTTCGAATATGTTCGATTAGTATAATTATTAACTTAGCCCTCTCGTCGATTAAAGACTTACAAGCTATTATTCGAGAGCCGTATTTTATAGGCACGTAGATACTTAGAATAATCTAATAGATATTATTAAATAATAGAAGAATATTATTAGTCCGCTTATAAAGCTTAGAAGCGGGCCTAGGCTTAACTATATTAATCGCTATAGCGGTAACCTAGAAGGCCTTAATATTAGTCGCTAAAACAGCTTTCGTTAGCTCCTCTACTATATCGTAGAAGGCTTCGGACAGTAAGGAATATACGCTAATCTTAGCTCCGCTACCTCTATTCGTACGCTTCTTTATATAGAGCTTATTAAGCTTCTTACGTAGATCTATATCGTTCGGAACACGACTCTATAAGGAATACGACGCTCGCTCGCTATAGAGAATAATCTCTACTAAGCTTAACTAGACCTTAGATTCGAGTATTTTATCTATCTAGAAGACGTTAGCGTTATTATTAGCGTACGTAGCTCGAAGGTAGTTATCTATATACTTGGTCTTCGGAGGCTCCTTAGCCTTCTTTCGCTTTTAAGTATACGTAGGAGCGACTAGAACTAGTAGACCGTTTAGGTAGTCGTATATCTACTTATCCTCGATCTTATCGTTATTACGTCTCTAAGTTTAAGAATCCTCTAACTCCTCTATATCCGTAAGGTAAGAAGCCGGCTAGTTTTTATCTTTAACCTCCTTAATACGAGAGTAACGATAAGCGTAGGTTCTTATAGCTATAGCCTAGGTCGTAATCTACTTCTATACTCCTATTAGCTATCCTCTAACTAGACGAGAAGGGTTTAGGTTCCGCTTTGTCTTTACGCTGTCTCTAGCTACGTAGGCGCCGATTAGATCGTCCTAATCCTTCTACGTAATAGAAGCGACTTAACTAATATTAATAGGACCGTTAATACTAGCTACCTTATTCGCTGTCCTCTACTAGCTTACTCTTAGCGTTAACAAACGATCTATATTTTCAAGATCGATCTTCCTATAGCGCTACTCTAATACTCCTATTAATACGAACAGCTTTAGTAGTTCCTTGTCCTAGTAGTACTATATCTTTTCTATACCTAGGCGAGGCGTTCCGTAGTATATAATACTAGTCTTTAGGTCTCTATATATCAAGCCCTTAGTCTCGAACTACTATAGGTACTCGTAGTTTACGGCTATATAGCCTTCGAGCCTATATATCTAATAACCTGAAATCTTTAGAGCGATCGCTATATAGGCCTTAATTATTAACCTGTCATCTATCGTAGCTAAGTTAATCGAAATCTCCTAGCTATAAGTAGGCCTTAGAATATATAGATAGTCGTGATCGTGAGACTTCGCCTACTATCCTATCGACGAGCGTAGCGGCTACGGACCTCTTTCTTCGAGTCGACGAATCGTAGCGATTACAAGGTCTTATATACTAGCGGTAATATTATCGATAGTTACTAGCTTATAGCCTTTATAGACTACCGTTTCTCTAGCCTTGAACTTAGAGTTTAGTCTTAGAGTGGACTTCTTTACTACTTCGTATAACTACTAGACGTCTCTACCGCCTTCGTTATATACTTCTAATTTGAAGTCCTTATTACTATTAATCTAACGCTAGGCTATCTTCAAGAGCTTACTATAATCCAAGTCCTTATTATTAAGATCTAACCTAAGATAGGCCTAGAGCCTCTTACTAAAACGAAATAGAAGGCCTCGTATAAATAGAAGAGTATAAGAACGCTCGTCTATATACGAAGTAGGCATAGTATTAGAGTAGAGTATAAACTGCCTCAAGTACTCTAAGAGATTATTATCCTCTATACGGTTAACCTTATAAAGGTTTTCTATATAGCGGCGGTTTCCGAGTATATATATTATTATACTTTTAGTATTCCTTAATAATCGACTCTTTAAACTTAGCGTAGTCTCGGTCGTAGAAACTATTAAGGCGCTAGTATCGTCTACGTTAGACAACTGTAACCTAAGTAAGTAACTTCTCGTAAAGCTATTTATTATTATTAATAAGTAGGATAGCGTAGTTCCTATATAGTACTTTAAAACGCTTAATATACTCGGTTACGTTCTCCCTATTAAAGAAGAGATTCTAGTCCGAGCTAGGTAGTAGCGGAACCTAAGCGACAATTACCTTCTAGCTTTAGGTTACTTAGATAGTCTCTATAAGTAGCTAGAACTACGCTATAGACAGTCTACCTCCTAAGTTCGGTCCTTAAAAGATATTAGTATTAGGGTTAAGGTTAGTACCTCCTTAGTCCTCTATAGACATGTCGTTATCTAGTAGAGAGAATAAAGTAAAAGTAGGTAGTAGCTTTACTAGTAATCTTCGAATTTGCTTATTAAGCTAGTTAGATAAGCTACTCTCTAGTATTTCAGGCTAGCTAGTAGATACTAATTTACTTATAGAGCTTGTTCGAAGGTATTCTAAGAGTATATCGTGCTCTCCTTAATTAGGTTTTTAAATAAAATATAGTTATCGTTTGAAACGATAACTAAAAAACAAGAGTCTAAATTTTATTAGCCGTCTAAAGGTAAACGTTAAACTTTTTATTATAATACCGAGGCTGTATTAATTATGCCTAATAAGCGAAGGCATGTCGTGTCGTATAGTTCGACCGTTTATAGCTAGGCGCGTCCGTCTTACTTATTCGGGTAATTCGCTAAGTAACTATAGTAGTATAATATTACGTTAGCCTATACTATATACCGGGTCTAGGGCCTTGGACGTAATTAGTGTCCTTGGCTAAACGATTAGCGTCTTACGCTGTACTAGGGCTTATTCTAAGCGATCCGTATACTAGAGGATACGAGATTGCCTAGACGGGTCTAGCCTATCCTATAGCCTCTACGCTATCCGAACGAGGGCGTTTTTACGCTAAACTAGGGTCTAATCGAAGACTATTATAGGCATAGAGACCCCGAGTAAATCTCCGATATAGTAAGTCGCCTTACTATCTATACGATAATTGCCGAATAGATCCGTACTAAGAGGTACTAGAGGTTTATAACTTTTCTAGGTTAGAGCGATATCTATATTCTAGGAGCTTCTATGTTATTATAGCTCTTTAAGTCGCCTCTTACGTAGGCTTCTTTTAGGCCTCTTACTAATATTTATAGTGCGTTAGTTCTCGCTTTAAGGCTACTATCTACCCTCTATACTTCTAGTCTCGGTATAAGAGAGAAGAGATAGCTCTACCTTCGGCTCTATTAATAGATAATAACTACTCTAACACTAACCCCCTAGGCAGGTATAAGAGTAGTCGCTATAGAACAAGACCTATTCGGAGAGTAATAGTCTTATAATACGTTAATTAAACAGTAGTAACGAGCTCAAAATAGTAGTCCTAAGACTAGGAGCCTATACTAGGACCGTGGGACATTAAGTTAATCAAGTAGAGTAAACATTGCTATCTTAGAAACGAGCTACTACCTTGCTTTTATACTAAAACTGCTAAGTACGGTATATAGGTAGGCCTTTGCCTTACTAATAGTTAGGTTAAATATAGATATTTAAATATAGTTCTAGATATCTAAGGTATCTATCTAAGGCTTAGTAAGAGATATATCTTACTTCTTCTTCTTCTCTTCTTAGATAACTAAGTTAATTAACTTTATATTTAGTTCCTAGTATATTACTACTATACTATATATATAAGATAGTTTAAGATTAATTCTCTATTCTTCTTTACTATACTATATCTTTCTAAATATTATATAGTATCTAACGCTCTCTATCTTTAATAGGTTATAAGCTTAGGTTTATATACTAAATAGAAGTAACCTATACTACTATAGGTTACTTATATCTCTTATAGTTTATAGAAAATATTTAGAGCCTAGAAGTTTCTCTAACTATATTACTAACGAAGCTAGTTTATACCTAGTAGTATATAAGTTAGTAAAGATCTCTATAAGATAGTAGTATATAACTACTTTATTAATACCTATCTAGTTCTCTACTAAAGTACCTAGTATTACTAGAGTTAGAAGAGCTACCTAGGTTTCCTACTACCTAGTAGTAGAAACTTAATAAAGAGAGAGAGATCTAAGTCTTAGTAATTTCTTCTATATAAGGAATCTCTATCTTTTAGAGCTAGCCTTTCTACTATAAGAAATTACTCTTCTCTAGAATTCTTAGCTAGTCTAAAGTATTCTATTAATTATTTATTCTATTTATCTATTTCTATAATAGACTAAGAGAATAAGAGAAGCTAAAGGATTCTAACTCTAGATAGAACTAACTAGAAGAAATAGTTTAGGCTATAGATAGATAAGCTAGAAGGAAAGAACTAGTTCTAGGTAATTAACTAACTAATTATAGAAGAGAACCTAGCTACTATACTCTAAAGCTCTTTCTCGAGATATAATAGTTAGCTCTAAACTCTAACTAAAGTACTTTCTAATCGAGTATTCTACTCTATCTTCTCTATTCTACCTCTTCTCTACGCGCTCTCTTCTACTTTATACTCTACGTTCTACTCTACTCTAAACTATTATACCTCTCCTCTACCTACTCTTTTCTACTTTATACTATATATTCTACTCTACTTTCTTTATTCTACCTCTTCTCTACGCGCTCTTTTCTATCTTATTCTCTATATTCTACTCTACTTTAAACTATTATATCTCTCCTCTATACGCTCTTTTCTATCTTACTCTCTATATTCTACTCTACTCTAAACTATTATATCTCTTCTCTACCTACTCTTTCCTACTTTACTTTACGTATTCTACTCTACTCTAAATTATTCTATCTCTCTTCTATATACTCTTTTCTACTTTACTCTATATATTCTACTCTACTCTAAATTATTCTATCTTTTCTTTATATATTTTTTTCTATTTTATTTACGTGTTCTACTCTACTTTATTCTATTCTACTTCTTTTTATACGCTTTTTCCTATTTTACTTTCTATATTCTACTCTACTCTAAACTATTATACCTCTCCTTTATCTACTTTTTCCTATCTTACTCTCTATATTCTACTCTACTTTAAACTATTATATCTCTCCTTTACCTACTCTTTCCTACTTTATACTATATATTCTACTCTACTTTCTCTATTCTATCTCTTCTCTATACGCTCTTTTCTATTTTATACTCTATATTCTACTTAACTCTAAACTATTATATCTCTTCTCTATCTACTTTTTTCTACTTTATTCTTCGCGTTCTACTCTACTCTAAACTATTATATCTCTCTTCTACCTACTCTTTTCTACTTTACTTTACGTATTCTACTCTACTCTAAACTATTATATCTTTTCTTTATATACTCTTTTCTATCTTATCTTCTATATTCTACTCTACTCTAAACTATTATACCTCTTCTCTACCTACTCTTTCCTACTTTATACTACGCGTTCTACTCTACCTTCTCTATTCTACCTCTTCTCTATATATTCTTTTCTACTTTATACTCTATATTCTACTCTACTCTATTCTATTCTACCTTTTCTCTATATACTCTTTCCTACTTCGCGCTACGCGTTCTACTCTACTCTCTTCTATTATACCTTTCTTTTATACGCTCTTTTCTACTTTATACTATATATTCTACTCTACTCTTAACTATTCTACCTCTTCTTAATCGCTCTTAACGTCTTCGACTATATTCTCTTACTTCGTACTATATACTCTTACTCTATACTACGTGTTCTTACTCTATACTATATACTCTTTTCTACTTTATACTATATATTCTACTCTACTCTTAACTATTCTACCTCTCTTCGATTACTTTTAATATCTTCGACTATATTCTTAAAGTATATCTTACTCTATACTACGCGTCCTTTCTTTATACTACGTGTCTTTACTCTATACTACGCGCTCTTAAGTTTATATAATTTTATCTCTCTCTATATAGGAAGTCGAGTATAATTAGTAGCTCTAGCGAAGTATATTAAGTACCTTATAGATATACTAGTAAGAGTTCTAATTTAAGCTATTATAGCTTAGAAAGCTCTATACTTACTTATACTACGCTTTTATATAGTAGGACTATAATAGACTTCTTAGAAATAGTTATACTACCTAAGCTTAAGTAGCTATATCTTAGATTATATTAGCTTAAATCTAAGTAGCTCTAGCGTTCCGATTATATCTATAGCTATACGTCTATAGATTAATTATAAAGATAATATAAGATAAAGACAGACCTATAGGATCGTAGAGAAGAGTACTTTTAAGTTATATTATTCTATATTAAGCCTAAGTAAAGCTTTAGTATAATCTACGCTAGACTCTAAGTTTCTACTACTTTAAGCCTATTAGTACTAGTTAAGCCTTATATTATAGGCCTATCTTTTAATTCCTAAAATTACTTAGGTTATCGCTATTAAAGACGCTCGTATAGTATCTAAAACTACCTAAGCTATTATCTAAGTCGCTTAGAATATTAATAAGATCTAATTCGATAGCCTCCTACTTAATAGTACTTTTATAGTTCTTAAGAGTTAGCGTCTTAAAGATATAGGCGTTCGTAATAGCTATTAAGTTTTAGTATAAGTTTAGAGCCTAATAGGTATTAGTAAATCGACCTACTAGAGAGAGAATCTTTCTTTAGAGTATCTCTTAGAGTCTTCTTTAGAGTACTAATAGTAGTAGATTTATAGATAGGTATCGACTAGCTATACTTACTAGTCTCGAGCTCCTCTTTAAGTACTATAGCCTTCTTCTTAATCTTATAGAAGTAGTTTTCGATTATATCTACCTCTAAGTTTAGCCGAGTCTTTAATATAAGTATAATTTAGGTCGAGCTCTTACTATTAGTCGTACTAAAATAGATAGCGACCTACTTATAGTCGATCTATTATATAATAAGTAAAACTAAGTAGAATAAGACGAGCCTTTTATACTAACCTTAATAGATCGCGATAATAGTAGCTACTATATACTACTATATTTCTTAACTATTCTAGTCGACTATAGATTCGCCTATACTATTAGTAGTACTTATTATTAATAGTAGATATAGATAGATATAAATACTTTATAGTACTATACTACTTACGTCTAATTAAGAGTAATCGAGAAGACTATATTTTAATTAGATTATTACTTTACGTTATTTCTAAGTAAGCTATCGTTAGGTCTATATTCGGTATCGTTCTAATTTATAGCTTCCTCTCTACTACTATAACTAAGATATAGTCGCGTTCGAACGTTAGCTTACGAAAGTAAATAAGGTTACTATTATAACTTTACGTAAGCTTTAAAGCTCTATATATCGTTAAGGAAGATAAGAGTTAATAGGCTAACGATACTCGATAGACGAGCGCTAGACTAGGTTCGTAGATAGAGGAGTAAAGGATATATCCTTATACTACGTACTCTTTCTCTCTACTTTCCGACTCTCTTTACTAGAATTTACTCTTTTACGCTTATCTATAAGTAGATACGTAGGCCTATATCTTCTTACCTATAACTCGTAAGCTAATTAGATATCTAGACTAGATAGTTCTCGTAGAGAGTCTAACTATAATTAGGCGCGGTTTAGAGTAACTATAAAAGGTTACTATATAAACTATAACTCTCTCCTCTACGCTATACTACTCTATCTATTAAACGTATTCCTATAAATCTTTTTATACTATTCTTATCGCTATCTTCTACGCTATCGATTCTACTATATACTATATCTATTTATCTATCCGATCGTCCTTAGACGTATACTATAGAAGATACTCTTCTTAATAGTATTAACGCGCTAATAATACCTCTACTCTCTTCTATTCTATTAGAATACTACTCTAAGTCGCCTTAAGCTCTAAATAGCCTACCGAGTACGAATATCGCTATATATTCGAGATACTCTATACGAAGTAGGACTAGAAAGAAGTAGTAGCTTCACGCCTATACGTAATAGATCGCTCTTTAGTATATACTAGATAGAACGTACTATAGTAGATATCGATAGTCTTACTTATAGTTTCGCCTACGAGAAGAGGCTTTACTCTATTCGATAGTAGTTAGCTTTATAGATTTAGTTCTATAAGAGCGATAGAGTCTAGCTACTATACCCTAGAGCTCTATAAAATTACTATACCTACGTAATATATCGCCTCTAATCGCTCGAATTCGTATACGAGTACTAGGTCTAACTTCTTAAAAGGATATTAAAGAGATCGCGTACCTCTTACTAAAACGATCTAGTTTAGATATACTAGAGAGAAAGTAATATATAGGAGTAGAGGTTAATAGGTTTAGTTCTATTACCTACTCGTAAGCTCTTATAGAGTCGACCTAGTCGTAGGTTCTATAGTAAAATATTATAAGTAAGTCCTCTACTATATCTCGTATAGTCGCTATATCTACTACTATTCTAGATTAATTATTATATATATTAGTATTCTCCTTATAGAGTTATTAGATCTTCTACTATCGCTATCGTTATATTTATTATTATTATAAGTATAGGACACTTCTATTTACTCTTAGCTACTAAGGAAAACGCTTTTCTAGTATCTTATACTTTCTTAGGAATCTACTACTAGTCTCTAAGCGCTTCGACTCTTATACGATCTTTATCGAACCTCGAAGATATACTCTACTTTAATATATTCTACCTTAACCTACTATCGGTCCTCTTAAAAGCGTCTACCTATACTAGGATTAATATTATTTCGCTCCTAGAGCGTCTAGAGAATATCTTTAGGTTTAGGCTTAGATATTCCTAGGTACTTCTTATTAAGAAATATATATCTCTATACTCTACGTATATAGAGCTCTTAAACATACTCTTCTATTTATCTCTACGACGTAGTATTATTATATAACTACGTCGCGTAGTCGGTAGCTTTTAGTATCGTAATCGGGTCTAAGTATAATAAAGAGTCTAGGTATAATAAAGAGCCCGGCTATAATAAATAGCCTAGCTATAATAAAGCGCTTAGCTATAATAAGAGGCCTAGCTATAATAAAGAGTCTAGCTATAATAAAGAGCCTAGCTATAATAAAGGAGCTCTAACTTATAAGAGCCTTTATTTAGAAGATAACCTCTAGTAGATTAGGAGAAGTAGAATACTTAGCTAGCTAGTAATTGAAACTCCTACTAGCTAGTAGAGTATTCTATATTCTTCTTAGTACTATAAGTAGCTATCCTATATACTTTAATTAGCCTCTAATACTACCTATACGCCTTCTATAGTAATAGTAAAATTCTCTTAAATCTAGCTATATCGCTACTTATATTTTCTCTTAAGAAGTTAAGATCGTATTCTAACTACTATCTTCGAGATATAATATTATTCTAATATACCTCTAAAACGTAGTTATCTATTATCTTCTAACGTCGTAGCTAAAGTAGTATATATACGTCGAGAGCGTAACTAAGAACGATAGCGATAGTTACGTTTATAGTATACTATATAGAATAGTACTTTAGCTATAACTACCTATTAGTAATAATAAGATAATCTTATTATCTACTATCTTAATATAATCGTAGAGTAACTAACTCCTACTCTATCGTCTCTCTAACTCTATATTCTAGATATTCTACTTCCTAACGATCTTAATAATATATAGCTTTTAGAAGACGCCCTTCCTATCGACGACTATAATAATCTCTATAATAGTAAAATATCTAATAAATATAGAGTAGATCTTTAGTCTAACTTACTAGAAGTACTAGACCTATCTATAGTAGACTCTTCTCTAAGAGATATCGAAGAACTCTTATATAGTCCGATTTCTATATCTAGTAGGGCTAGTAGTATACTACTAATTCGGGACCCTACTAATATATCTTCCTCTATAGACTCTCTATAGGTTCGAATAGCCGAGTTCGATAATACTATCGTAAGCTCTAGCGTCGTAAGCTCTAGCGACTAGTTACTAGAGAGTAGTAAAGCTATATATTATACCTATTCTATTAGTATACTAGATAGAGAGAATAAACTAGAAGACGAAAATATAGGAGACTATGTCGACGACTAGAACTACGTCGATAAATAGAATCGTACTAACGACTATAACTATACTAACGACTAGAATCGTACTAATAACTAAGACTACGCTAACGACTAGGACTATACTAACGACTAGAATCGCGCTAACGACTAGGACTAGCCTAATAGCCTAGGTTACTCTAACGACTAAGATACAACCTACTAACCTAATAATAAAGCTAGAAACTACGATCGGTTAGGTAGTAATAATAGTAAGAGTAGCGAAGTTAATAACGATAGCGATAGTAGTAACGTATTATAAGACCTAGCTACTATACTCTAAAGCTCTTCCTCGAGGTATAATAGTTAGCTCTAAACTCTAACTAAAGTACTTTCTAATCGAGTATTCTACTCTATCTTCTCTATTCTATCTCTTCTCTACGCGCTCTTTCCTACCTTACTTTCTACGTTCTATTCTACTCTAAACTATTATACCTCTTCTCTACGCGCTCTTTTCTATCTTACTTTTCGCGTTCTACTCTACTCTAAACTATTATACCTCTTCTCTATACGCTCTTTCCTATCTTACTTTTCGTATTCTACTCTACTCTAAACTATTATACCTCTTCTCTATACGCTCTTTTCTACCTTGCTCTTTACGTTCTACTCTACTCTAAACTATTATACCTCTTCTCTATATACTCTTTCCTATCTTACTTTTCGTATTCTACTCTACTCTAAACTATTATACCTCTTCTTTATACGCTCTTTTTTATCTTATCTTTTATATTCTACTCTACTCTAAATTATTCTATCTCTTCTCTACGCGCTCTTTTCTATCTTACTTTCTATATTCTACTCTACTCTAAACTATTATACCTCTTCTCTATACGCTCTTTCCTATCTTATTTTTTATATTCTACTCTACTCTAAATTATTTTACCTCTTTTCTATACGCTCTTTCCTATCTTACTCTCTATATTCTACTCTACTCTAAACTATTATACCTCTCCTCTATACGCTCTTTTCTACCTTACTTTTTACGTTCTACTCTATCTTAAACTATTATACCTCTTCTCTACCTACCCTTTTCTACCTTACTCTCTACGTTCTACTATACTCTAAATTATTCTATCTCTCCTCTATACGCTCTTTCCTACTTTACTCTACGCGTTCTACTCTACCTTATTCTATTCTATCTCTTTTTTATACGCTTTTTCCTATTTTACTCTACGTATTCTACTCTACTCTATTCTATTCTACCTCTCCTCTATACGCTTTTTTCTATCTTACTCTCTACGTTCTACTCTACTCTAAACTATTATACCTCTTCTCTACCTACTCTTTCCTACTTTATACTACGTATTCTACTCTATCTTCTCTATTCTACCTTTTCTTTATATACTCTTTTCTACTTTATACTACGCGTTCTACTCTACTCTAAACTATTCTACCTCTTCTCGATTATTCTTAACGCCTTCGACTATTTTCTCTTACTTTATACTATACGCTCTTACTCTATACTACGTGTCCTTACTCTATACTATACGCCCTTTTCTACTTTATACTACGCGTTCTACTCTACCCTTAATTACTCTATCTCTCTTCGATTACTCTTAACGCCTTCGACTATATCCTTAGAGTATATCTTACTCTATACTATACGTCCTTCCTTTCTACTACGTATCCTTACTCTATACTACGTACTCTTAAGTTTATATAACTTTATCTCTCTTTATATAAGAAGTCGAGTATAATTAGCGGCTCTAGTAAAGTATATTAAGTACCTAATAGATATACTAGTAGAGGTCCTAATTTAAGCTCTTATAGCTTTAGAAGCTCTATACTTACTTATACTACGCTTCTATATAGTAGGACTATAATAGACTTTTTAGAAATAGTTAAACTATCTAAGCTTAAGTAGCTATATCTTAGATTATATTAGCTTAAATCTAAGTAGCTCTAGCGTTCTAATTATACCTATAGCTATACGTCTATAGATTAATTATAAAGATAATATAAGACAAGAATAGACCTATAGAATTATAGAGAAGAGCACTTTTAAGTTATATTATTCTATATTAAGCTTAAGTAAAGCTTTAGTATAATCTACGCTAGACTCTAAGTCTCTACTACTTTAAGCCTATTAGTACTAGCTAGTTAAGCCTCGTATTATAGGCCTATTCCTTAATTCCTAAAATTACTTAGGTTGTCGCTATTAAAAACGCCTATATAGTATCTAAAACTACTTAAGCTATCGTCTAAGTCGCTTAGAGTATTAACGAGATCTAATTCGATAGCCTTCTACTTAATAGTACTTTTATAGTTCTTAGAAGTTAGCGTCTTAGAGATATAGGCGTTTATAATAGCTATTAAGTTTTAGTATAAGTTTAGAGCCTAATAGATAGTAGTAGGTCGACCTACTAGAGAGAGGATCCTTCTTTAGAGTGTCTCTTAGAGTCTTCTTTAGAGTATCGATAGTAGTAGATTTATAGATAGATGTCGACTAGCTACGCTTACTAGTCTCGAGCTCCTCTTTAAGTACTATAGCCTCCTTCTTAATCTTATAGAAGTAGTTCTCGATTATATCTGCCTCTAAGCTTATCTAAGTCCTTAGTACGAGCGTAATTTAGGTCGAGCTCTTACTATTAGTTATACTAAAATAGATAGCGACCTACTTATAGTCGATCTATTATATAATAAGTAAAACTAAGTAGGACGAGACGAGCCTCTTATACTAACCTTAACGCCTACTACGATAATAGTAGCTACTATACGCTACTATGTTTCTTAACTATTCTAATTAACTATAGATTCGCCTATACTATTAGTAGTACTCGTTATTAATAGTAGATATAGATAGGTATAAGTGCTTTATAGTACTATACTACTTACGTCTAATTAAGAGTAGTCGAGGAGACTATATTTTAATTAGATTATTACTTTACGTTATTTCTAAGTTAGCTATTATTAGGTCTACGTTTAGTATCGTTCTAATTTATAGCTTTCCTCCTACTACTATAACTAAGGTATAGTCGCGTTCGAACGTTAGCTTACGAAAGTAAACGAGGTTACTATTATAACTTCACGTAGGCTTTAAAGCTCTATACGTCGTTAAGAACGATAAGGGTCGATAGGCTAACGATACTCGATAGACGAGCGCTAGACTAGGTTCGTAGATAGAGGAGTAAAGGATATATCTCTATACTACGCGCTCTTCCTCTCTACTTTCCGACTCTCTTTACTAGAATTTGCCTTTTACGCTTATCTATAAGTAGATACGTAGGCCTATATCCTCCTACCTATAACTCGTAAGCTAATTAGATATCTAGACTAGGTAACTCTTATAGAGAGTCTAAGTATAATTAGGCATAGTTTAGATTAACTATAAAGAATTACTATATAAACTATTACTCTCCTCTCTATACTATACTACTCTATCTATTAAACATGTTTCTATAAATCTTTTTATACTATTCTTATTACTATCTTCTACGCTATCGATTCTACTAGCTACTATATCTATTTACCTATCTAATCGTCCTCGGACGCGTACTATAGACGATACTCTTCTCGACGATATTAACGCGCTAATAATACCTCTACTCTCTCCTATTCTATTCGAATACTACTCTAAGTCGCCTTAAGCTCTAAATAGCCTACTAAGTACGAATATCGCTACGTATTCGAGATACTCTATATAAAATAGGACTAGGAAGAAGTAGTAGCTTCACGCCTATACGTAATAGATCGCTCTTTAGTATATACTAGATAGAACGTACTATAGTAGATATCGATAGTCTTACTTATAGTTTCGCCTACGAGAAGAGGCTTTACTCTATTTAATTATAGTTAGCTTTATATATTTAGTTCTATAAGAGCGATAGAGTCTAGCTACTATACTCTAAAGCTCTATAAAATCATTACGTCTATATAATATATCGCTCCTAATCGCTCGAATTTATATATAAGTACTAGGTCTAACTTCTAAAAAGGATATTAAAGAGATCGCGTACCTCTTACTAAAACGATCTAGTTTAGATATACTAGAGAGAAAGTAATATATAGGAGTAGAGATTAATAGGTTTAGTTCTATTACTCGCTTATAGGCTCTCGTAGAGTCGACCTAGTCGTAGGTTCTATAGTAAAATATTATAAGTAAGTCCTCTACTATACCTCGTATAGTCGCTATATCTACTACTACTCTAGATTAATTATTATATATATTAGTATCCTCCTCGTAGAGTTATTAGATCCTCTACTATCGCTATCGTCGTATTTATTATTATTATAAGTACTAGACATCTCTATTTACTCTTAGCTACTAAGAAAAACGCTTTTCTAGTATCTCGTACCTTCTTAGGAATCTACTACTAGTCTCTAAACGCTTTAACTCTTATACGATCCTTATCGAACCTCGAAGATATACTCTACCTTAATATATTCTATCTTAACTTACTATCGGTCCTCTTAAAAGTGTCTACCTATACTAGAATTAATATTATTTCGCTCTTAGAGCGTCTTGAACTCGGCGTCGATATTCTACTATATTCGGACCTATGTTTACTTATAGAGGAGATTAGTAGATAATTCTATATAAAGATTAGTAGCGTAGTCTACTACGACTACTATATCTAGTATATACTTTTAGCTCTACTATACGAGCGTCGCGCTCGACTAACTAATTAGTTCTACTATCTACTATACTGTCTTATTACGCTTAGTACTATCTATATACTCGTAGATCGCTTCGATATCGATTAGAGTACTTATATTAATCTACTAGAGAAGAGGACTAGGTCTTGTCGCGTAGTAATAGTAGATAGCTCGTATAGTATTAGAGCTTGTCTAAGAGTAGAGATCCTTATAGATATAGTCGAAGACGAAACGATAGCCTAGGTAGAGTACGAATCTAATTAGATTAGGTACTAAGTAGTCTTCGAAGTAGCTAACTATATACGACGCGACTACTATAGCTACTTTCCTACTATTAAAATACTATAAGATCTCTATTTAGCCTACGACTATCGAGAAGTCTACCTATATAAATATTAGCTAGGGACTATTTAGGAAGTAGTACTAGAAGTACTCTTCTATAACTACGAGACTTACGAGCTCGCGATTAATAATAATAAGGTTATTAGAGCGCGAGTACTCTCGACGATTAGTTATAAGAGAAGAGTAGTACTACTCTCTAGCTTTATAACTATCTCTTCTACTCGTATATTAACCTACTCTTTAAAGTTATAATATACGTCGAGCTTACTAATCTCGAAACGGGTATAGTTATCTCGCGTCTCTTAGAACTAGCGATTAAAGTTCTAATATAGGTCGAGATACTTACTATTACGTACTAGACTATACTACTTAAGCTAGCTACTATAGTTACTAGGAGTCTAATAGACTCTCTCGTATAAAGTAGATACTATATTATAATCTTTAACGTTAGAAGATAGCTACTAGGAAGAGAAGGAGTTAAAGGCTTTAGTTAATATATAACGAAGTTCTAAGAAAGGAAGACGTATACAGAGTAGAGGATAGAAGACTATATCGTAAGTAGAAAGAAAGATCCTTTTTATATACGTAAGAGCTATATACTAATTAATAAATAGTAAGGAGATATACTAGTAAGGAAGCTACTACGTACTTAACTAGTACGTTTACGATAATATAACTACCTTACTTATACCTGTCTAGTAGGTAGGTAATATAGTAGAGAGCGTAGAGTCTTACTATAGAGTACGACTAACGACGAATCTCGTCGAGAGTAAATAATATATTATAGAGCCTATAACTATATATAGGCCTATATCGTAATTAGGAGGTCGTCTAGAAAGGATTCGTCTATTTACCTTCTTACTCGTCTAAACCTCTATATCTTCTTTCTCCTCCTATACGTATATATTAAGGCTTAGCGTAGTATAAACGCGTCTACTACTCGATTTCCTTACTCGCTCGTAGGTAGCCTTACTTCCTCGACGTACTTCTAAAACCTAAACTCGACCTCTAGACTACTCCTATCTATATAAAATAGGTTTATACGACTACTAATCTTATATATCTAATTAGTATCCTTATTAGATAGGTATTCTAATTAACCTCGTCTCGTATCTACTACCTTACGCGATAGTATCTTCTAACGAAGAGGTTCTTTAGTAAGCTATCTATAGATACCTATCTAGTCGTTTTTTAAGTATACGACGCGCTATAGAGGCGTACGATATACCTGATTCTACCTTCTATACGAGACTCTATAGCACGCTACTAAAGGCTAGTATACCTCCTATAAATAGAGCCTTTTCTCTAATAAAATACGAGATAGTTTATTAGAAGATTCTCGACCTAGATTTATATAGTTACTCGCCTATATAGGCTATCTTCTAAAGCTAGGCCTTCTTAATAACAAAGGTATAGAATATATAAGAGGTTCGTCTAAGATTAGCTTATTGCTTTATCTAGCGTTATCTAGGCTTAGAAACTCGATTATTATAGAGGTATTTAAACTAGAGAGCTCTAAATAAGGACCTAGAGGTTCTCTTAGAGTAGTTTCTACTCGTTTAGAACCTAATAACTAGCTATAGAATTACCTAGTACGACATTTATACCTTTAATAAGAATAGATCCTAGCTTAGATACTATTAGAATACTATTAGTATTACTACTACTAAGTATAGGTAACGACCTAAAGCCTTAGTTTCTAATTCTACGTAGTAGTAGATAGTTATCGCCTATATTAACGTAGAAGGCTAGTTAGTACCTCTATATATTATCTTCTCTAGTAAGGAAATAAACTAGGCCTAGTTCTACTATCTTCTACTAATATAGAAGCTAGGAGTTTATCTAAAAGGCTAGACTTCCTTCGATTATTTATTCTAGTAGATTTAGTACTTCGATAACTATACTAAGTATAGGACTATTAGTAAGAAGAGGCTACTAATCTAGAGGATGTCTTCGGGTTTAGGCTTAGATATTCCTATATACTTCTTATTAAGAAATATATATCTCTATACTCTACGTATATAGAGCTCTTAAACGTACTCTTCTATTTGTCTCTACGACGTAGTATTATTATATAACTATATCGCGTAGTCGGTAGCTTTTAGCGTCGTAATTAGGTCTAAGTATAATAAAGGGTCGATTACGCTCTAGAACAATATAGTAACGTCGTATACTAGATACTTCTTATTAAGAAATATATATCTCTATACTCTACGTATATAGAGCTCTTAAACGTACTCCTCTATTTGTCTCTACGACGTAGTATTATTATATAACTACGTCGCGTAGTCGGTAGCTTTTAGCGTCGTAATTAGGTCTAAGTATAATAAAGGGTCGATTACGCTCTAGAACAATATAGTAACGTCGTATACTAGATACTTCTTATTAAGAAATATATATCTCTATACTCTACGTATATAGAGCTCTTAAACGCACTCCTCTATTTATCTCTACGACGTAGTATTATTATATAACTACGTCGCGTAGTCGGTAGCTTTTAGCGTCGTAATTAGGTCCAAGTATAATAAAGGGTCGATTACGCTCTAGAACAATATAGTAACGTCGTATACTAGATACTTCTTATTAAGAAATATATATCTCTATACTCTACGTATATAGAGCTCTTAAACGTACTCCTCTATTTGTCTCTACGACGTAGTATTATTATATAACTACGTCGCGTAGTCGGTAGCTTTTAGCGTTATAATTAGGTCTAAGTATAATAAAGGGTCGATTACGCTCTAGAACAATATAGTAACGTCGTATACTAGATACTTTTTATTAAGAAATATATATCTCTATACTCTACGTATATAGAGCTCTTAAATATACTCTTCTATTTGTCTCTACGACGTAGTACTATTATATAACTACGTCGCGTAGTCGGTAGCTTTTAGTATCGTAATTAGGTCTAAGTATAATAAAGAGTCTAGGTATAATAAAGAGCCTAGCTATAATAAATAGCCTAGCTATAATAAAGCGCTTAGCTATAATAAGGGAGCTAGCTATAATAAAGGGTCTAGCTATAATAAAGGGCCTAGCTATAATAAAGAGGCTCTAACTCGTAAGAGCCTTTATTTAGAAGACGACCTCTAGTAGATTAGGAGAAGTAGAATACTTAGCTAGCTAGTAATTAAAACTCCTACTAGCTAGTAGAGTATTCTATATTCTTCTTAGTACTATAAGTAGCTACCCTATATACTTTAATTAGCCTCTAATACTACCTATACGCCTTCTATAGTAATAGTAAAATTCTCTTAAATCTAGCTATATCGCTATCTATATTTTCTTTTAAGAAGTTAAGGTCGTATCCTAACTACTACCTTCGAGATATAATATTATTCTAATATACCTCTAAAACGTAGTCGTCTATTATCTTCTAACGTCGTAGCTAAAGTAGTATATATACGTCGAGAGCGCGACTAGGAACGATAGCGATAGTCACGTTTATAGCGTACTATATAGAATAGTACTTTAGCCGTAACTACCTATTAGTAATAATAAGGTAATCTTATTATCTACTATCTTAATATAATCGTAGAGTAACTAACTCCTACTCTACTATCTCTCCGACTCTACGTTCTAGATATTCCGCTTCCTAACGATTCTAATAACGTGTAGCTTTTAGAAGGCGCCCTTCCTATCGACGACTATAATAATCTCTATAACGGTAAAATATCTAATAAATATAGAGTAGATCTTTAGTCTAACTTACTAGAAGTACTAGACCTATCTATAGTAGACTCTTCTCTAAGAGATATCGAAGAACTCTTATATAGTCCGATTTCTATATCTAGTAGGGCTAGTAGTATACTACTAACTTAGGACTCTACTAATATATCTTCCTCTATAGACTCCCTATAGGTTCGAATAGCTAAGTTCGATAATACTATCGTAAGCTCTAGCGTCGTAAGCCCTAGCGACTAGTTACTAGAGAGTAGTAAAGCTATATATTATACCTATTCTATTAGTATACTAGATAGAGAGAATAAACTAGAAGACGAAAATATAGGAGACTACGTCGACGACTAGGACTACGCCGATAAATAGAATCGTACTAACGACTATAACCGTACCGACGACTAGAATCGTACTAACGACTAGGACCGCGCTAACGACTAGGACCGTACTAACGACTAGAATCCTACTAACGACTAGGACCGGCCTAATAGCCTAGGTCGCCTCGACGACTAAGATACGACCTACTAACCTAATAACGAAGCTAGAAACTACGATCGGTTAGGTAGCGATAATAGTAAGAGTAGCGAAGTTAATAACGATAGCGATAGTAGTAACGTATTATAAGACCTATATAAGTATATAGCTAAGAAGCTATATTAGTAGTTATAAGGTAGATTTTATAGATATATATCGGACGATTATAAAATAGAGCGCCTTTAATATTTAGAGAAAGTAGGCGATATAGACTATTATTCGCTATTAGAAGCTTTTAGAAGCGCTCTATTCTCTTCTCTACTTAGAATACCGACGCGAATTATAGCCGACTATCTTCTACGTTATAACGCGCCTTAATAGAAGGAAATGTTTTATAGTATATCCTTATAGCTAAATAGAACAAGACCTCCTCTAAAGTATATATGCTTCTATAAAGAGTAGACCCTAGCTACTAAAGCTAATATCGCTTTCGATATCGACAGTTTCTTAGGATTTATATTATATCTTAGTTTCGTACGCTAGAGTATTTACTACTAGCCTATACTACTTTCAAAGTAGAATATTAGTATAGACCTTTATATCCGTACCGATTATTATACTAAGGATTAAGAAGCGGAATAACTACGATCGTAGTTAAATCTACTCTAGAATATTCTCTACTTCTATCTCGGAAGGATTAAAGAAACGATAGAGATATTAGTTTTTGTCCTCTTCCTATATATACCTACTACTACTAGGAAATTCATCTCGCTTACTAAGGAATAATATACCTACTAGCTAGATAGGATCTTCTACTCTACTATCTATATATTCTATAATACCTATTATACTTAATATCTTCTTACTACGTATCGATATACCTATATTAATAGTAAGGTATATTAGATCGAGGATCGCTTAGTTAGAGGAGTAGGATATAAAATATAGAGAGCGATTACCTATTATCTATATCTAGAATATCTTAGCGAGGTATAGAGTAAGATTCTTGAAATTATTAAGAAGGAAGCTAGACTTCGCGACTTCTAAGAGCTTTAACTATTCTATTTAGCTAAAGAGACGAAATTATAATTTAAGACAAGTCTTATATATCCTACGTTACTCTATATAATAGAGAACTTTAGAACGTATCTAGAGCGGGTTCTCGATTTTAACGTTATCTAACGCGAACGCCTATTTATTAATATTAGTAAAGAGATTTATACCTAATCCTACTAATTACTAGCCGATAACCGAGATCCTTACGACGAGTAAGTATATATCTATATATAGAAACGATACTATCTTAAGAAGTATCTCGAGTAGATATATAATAGAGAGCCGCCTTAGAGTAGATAGATATTCTATAAGTAGAATCTACTTTATAAGGCCTATAATCTTACAAGCCTTACTCTACGACGATCGAAACTCTTTAAAGGCGGACTTATCTACTCTTAGTTCTATAGTTCTATAAAGGAGGTTACTAATTCTTCGAAACTATATCCTTTCTCTAACGACGGATTAGAGAAACTTGTATTCGACCTAGTAATCCTTAAGGCTACTTAGAGCTAGGCTAAAGGCCGCTACTAAGACGTATATATAATTAAATAGTTATATCTATATAGTAAGCGCCGAGCCTACGTAGTACTTATAGACTCTTATAGAAAATTATTTAGACTATATAAGGAACACTATATTAGTTAGTTAACGTACTATTCGTTATAAACCCGGCTTACTAAAGAAGACTACGTAGAACTCGAGCTAATACTTAATAACTACCTATTATATATATAGCTAATTAGAACCGAAGAGTACTTATATTTTATATAGTAGAACTTAAATAAGTTTACTACTAGGTTCGAGGTCGTCTATACTCGCTATAGAATAGGTATTATTATATAGGAGCAAACTAAAATAATAGCTATGTTTCTCTACTATCTTCGATTCGTAGTTAGAGGAATAGAACTCTACTACGAATCGGCTCTCTAGTAGAGCTACTACGAACGTATAATAGAGACTAGAGATATAAAGAAGTAGATCAGACTTAGCTTTAGTAATACCCTACGTAAGTACGAGTACGCTTAGATAGAGCCTCGGTTCGACTAGATAGAACTCTAATTTCATACTAATATTATAGACTATATTCTTTTTAGTAATAGCGTCCTTCGTTATTAATACCTTCGATATAATAGCGAAGTCAACGCCTTCTTCGATCTTATAAGGCGTATAGATCTTGCCTATTAATAGCTTAGCGAATACTCCGAATACTAGCGTATTCGTAGTTAAATTATCCTTTAGCTAGTCTACCTAGTATTCGAGTAGTTCTATAAGAATGTCCTCGAAGTAGTTAAATACGAGATCAAACCTAGAATACGATAAACTACTCTAGAGAGCGAGCTTAGCTAGTCTATAGAATACTTCGAGGAGATTATAAACGATAAAATCTACCTTATTATAGGAAACCGTAGCGACTTCAAGCTTATATAGTCTCTAGTTAGCTTTCTATTCGACTTTAATAATAGTATTCGTTATAAGTATTAGGAAGTAAAGCTATATCGAGTTCTATATTAAAGGATATATACTAGTATATCGATACTCGATAATAGTACTACTCTTAGGTATAAGTTTTAGCGATATTTAAAAGGCTACCTATTAGACTACTACTAGATCTTACCTTATCCTATATATAAGGTTTTAATCTAAACTATAAAGTAGAGTTAGCGAATATAGTATTTAGTCGTCTACTAAGAGATATAGAGTACGCTAATATAGATATAGAGCTAGAAGAACTAGTAACCTAGTTAGCCTCTATTACGCCTAGAGTTTATAGACTAGTTAAGAGAAGAATAGGAAGGATAGCTACGTCTATATAGGCCTCTAGGTAGAGAAGAGTAAGTTAAAACTACTTGTCGAGGAATACCTTACTAGCTAGTAATTAGAATATAGACTTACTAGATACTTAGTATATACTTCTAGAAGAATATACCTTTAGAGAAAGATACTATTATAGAAATATACTACTAGAGGTACGTACCTTCGGAGGAATATACTACTAGCTAGTAATTAAAGATAACTAGAGCTAGTAAATATTTTAATACCTTAGGTATTATAAGCTTATATAATAATACCTAAGGTATTCCTACGTACGTACGAGAAGTAGAATTCTAGTTACTTCTAATAAGCTAAGCCTAATCCAGCTATTATAATCGATAGTTAGAGCTTAATAAAAGCTTATTTCTAATATATAAATCCGGATATAAGACGTATATTCCTCTACTACTACTAAATTTAGTAGTAATAAAGAGATTTCCTATCTTACTTATAGATTCCTTTACTTTCCTTTACTTACGCGTAATGTCGCTAGCTTATTTGTCGCGTATATATAGGTATATATACTATAAACGTCGCTTTATTTATACTAGCTTCTAATAATATTTAATAATCTATCTTCCTCTCTCTTCTTCTTCTTCTTCTTATCTCCGATATCTACCTCTACTTCCGCTTCTCTCTCTATCGCGTTACTAGCTAGTAATTTATTCCTCTATTTATTCGCTAGCTATATCTATACCTTCTCTAAGTATATTACTATCTAGTAAGTTATTTCCTATTTACTTAGAAGCTACTTAAAGCGAGCCTTAAAGATATATATAATAGTACCTTATAAGAGACAAGTTTCTAAGTCGGAACCTAATACCTTCTTAAATAAGAGAACTAAGGTCGGCGATACTATAGAGACCCTCGTAGAAGACCTACTCGACGCTCTATTACTATTCGCGACTCTAACTACGAAGAAGGCGTAGACTCTATATAAAAAGTAAGGACTAAATACTAAGGTCTTACGTAAGAGACTAGCTACTACTTCGCTTGATAATATCCTAAGCGTAATAGTTTCACGCGACGATTTAGCTAAGAGTAGAGTAGAGACGCGAGTAAACGACTTGACGAGTATCCTAGATTCAAGTATTCGACCTACTCCTACTATACTAACCTAGAGTATATTTACGTATAGTATTAAAGCTATATAGATTACGTAGAAAGACGATAACTTAGCTAGATATATAGAGCTTAATAGCCTAGATTAGTTCCTATTAGTATAGCGTATAGTTTTTCCTACTCTAAGAGAATACTATAAGTATTTTATAGTAAGAGTTACCTCTATATTCCCTAATATTACTTTAGTAGAACGTATTACGTAGTAGAATAAACTACTAGCTAGTAGTCTATATTATCGTATTACTAGCTAGTAGTATATTCTACTAGAGTAACTTATACTCTAATTCTAGTACTAATTTAACTATAGAATAATTTTAGATAGGAAGGCTTAGAGAGGTAAATACTAAGTATTCTCTCTCTAAATACCTATATCGATATTATTATAGAATCTAGAAAGAAGAGAGTCCTATTCGAGAAGGACCTAGAGACTACTAACTAGGACTATTTCGATAAGTTACTTCTCGATCCTCGCCTCTCTCTCTCTACTAGAGGTAGCTTCTTATACTATATAGTTATTATCGCGCTCTATACTATATATCTTATAAAGTAGGCTATCGATACCTACTAAGTAGATAAAGAATTATAGATAGAGTTATACCTACTCTCTATTTTCTATAGTATACCTATACTAGTAGAGAAGCTACTAGCTCTAATTATCTACCTTATAGACGAGTTCTCGTTATCTAGCGAGGATATCTTTTAGAGCTTCTATATTATCTATCTATTTATACGAAAGAAGAGCTATTAGATAGGAGACTAGAGCGCTAATACTAACTTGAAGATTAACTAGCCTAAGGCGATTACGCTAGTATACTATATTACCTCTAGTTCGATAGCTACTAACTCTATCGAGTAAGCTCGTCGATAAGCTAAAGGTCTTATAATACTAGCGGATATAGTATTTATAGAGATTAACGAAATCGCTAAGGATTTCGTATATACTAAAGAGTAGAACGATATAGGTACTACTATTACGGTATTCGATAGTATTAAGGTCGACGCTTCTACGATCGCTCTAGACCTAGATAACCTAAGCGACGAAGCTCGAATCTATATTATAGATATATTAAGTAAGGACGTCGAGTACTTATATAACGATATTAAGTATATAGATCGGCTTAGCTTTAAAACTATTCTCCTAATATCTTTAGTTAATAAGTAGCGACTCTTCTAAGAGGTATATATAGAATACTTAGACTCCGCTATACGAGTAGTCGACGGCTCTAATACTACTATCGATACCTAAATATTCGCTACTCTATACGCGACTATAAATACCTACTTAGTAATACTACTAATATAGAACGAGTCCGTCGCTATACTTAGGCTAAAGGTTATACTCTTAGAATCTAGAAATATAGACCCTATTACTAGCGAAAACTTCTAGGTCGAACTAGATAGGCTCCTACTTAAGCTCTAGTAACCTACTAGTATCGCCTAGCTAATAAAAATACTCTAATCGGAGATACGCTATACCGTCCTTAGAGATAATATTAGTCTTAGTAAGACTATCTAGGTACTATATATAGTTATCTATATAGCTAGAGAAATTAAGTAACGACGATAGTAGTAGAAAGGTAAGTCGGTTTATTAAAGAGTTATATAGAACGATCTACTAGCTAGTAGATAAGACGTCTACCTACTAGCTAGTAAATTATTCTATATCTATTACGTAATTTACTAATATTTCTAGACGCTATAGAAACGGCTATAGGAGACGCTACTAACGACAAGGCCGAATAGCTACTTACCGACTTTAAAGTTACTAACTCTAAGCCTCTCTACCGCTCTTATCTCGTTATCTATCTACTAAGTATACTCTAGGCTTAGATCGAGCCTATTACTAAGCTGTTTAACGACCCCTCTTCGACGAGATATATCCGCCTTATTATATTCTATAGCCTAGGTAGTAATACCGATAGAGTAGCTATAGTAGGATATACTAGTATCTCGAATACTAACCTAGACGGCCTAGAGATATACCTCTCGAATCTATTATTTAACGATCTACGTACTTCTTCTACTATTATCCTTAGTATATTCTAGTCGCTATAGAACAAGATTCTTAAGAAGGGCAAAATATATATACGCTATAACGTATCTAAGACGCTAGTCGCGGCGTAGGTTAATAACGACGACGATAGTTCTAACGTCGATAAGGAACTCGAAGTAGAACCTATAGTCCTCGAATTAGAGCTTAGCGATAGCGACGATAATAACGACGCTAAGACTATAGATTCTTCGCTATATACGTAGTCTATAGATAATAAGATCCTTCTCTATAATAAGTAGAGCTTTAGTATAATCTATATAGACGAGGCTTATTATCTAGGTAATCTATAGGCCTTCTAGACTAACGCCTTATATTAAATAGAACCTACTATAGAGTACGTGCTCGTTATAGTAACTATCTTCTATAATATAGTTAGTAATAGTATAGTATTATTTCGCTTTTTCTAGAAATCGCTATCTAAGGTCCTTCCTAAAGAGCTCTACGAAGGTCTAAATAGCCGTGACTATCGTTCGCTAAGCGACTCTTTCTATAAATAATATTAATATAACTACTTCGCTATCCTAACTATAGTCGATTCTAGCCTCCTAGGTAGTAGTATATCGACTAACTAGCTCTACCTCTTAGCTTTATAGCCTTGCTACTTCTTCGAATATACGTGGACAGGTAATATAAATATAGTCTTCGACCTCGTACTACTTACTCTAGGTCTTACCTAGTTACGCTAAGTTAAAGGTTAAAAGATTATTACTTATAAGTCGATAGTAGAATTAGATATAGAGATCCTCTCTATTACGACCGTCTACGTAGAGATACGTACTAATATAGTAGGTACTACTACGTACGAAGGTGTAGCTCGTAGCTACCTCGACGCTCTAGGCTAGAAGAGCCTTCTAGTATTCGATAAAGACGATAAGATAGGTCGTACGTCAAGTCTCTATCGACAACTAGTACTAACCTATAATAACCTAGTAAATATACGCTTACTAGACTACCGATACGATACTAGCGTAAAGTTAATTAATAGCCTATAAGTTAGTTCTATAGAGTAGTCTACTAGCTAGTAGTAGTAATATCTATCTACTAGCTAGTAGTATATTCCTTATATATATATATATATATAGTACTAATAATTACTATAGAGAAACTAGTAAGATCGATAGCTACTCCTTCTACTATATATTAATTAAGGCTAACTCTTAGGCTCCTCTTCTAAATACTCGTACTAGCTACCTAAGTTAGTACGTCCTACTATCGCCTAAGTACCGCGCCCTTATTAGCCTTCTTAAGAAGTATATTATCGAATAGGGCTAAGATATAATTATTTAGAGCTAGGAACTAATTAGTAATCTCCTCGCTAAGTTTACTTATCGACTCCTCTAGATCCTCTACTAAGTTATCTACGCTAGTATTAAGAATCACGCTCGTATATTAGCCGAGCGCTTCTTTAATAATAGTAAGGTAAAGGTAATAATCCTATCTTTACGCTCTATAGTAGAGTTTTTAAACTTATAGCGAGATAGTAACGTCTAACTCGTAATAGACTACGTTAGCCTCTACGCTCTAATCTAAATAATAGGCTACTAAAATCGTATAGGCTAGACTAAAGCTATAAGAGTCCTAGTCCTCCTTATCGATAAGATAATCGACTAGTACCTTTAAGCGAAGTATTAGAAACGCTTTATTAAGTAAGTAATCGCTAATATAATAGTACTAAAGGATCTTCTAGATACTATCCTTAAGGATAGCCTATTCTAGTCTAAAAACGCTAAGGGTAGATTACTCGAGGCTAGTATATAGTCCTCTAGATCTCGAGAAACTAATATAACTAATTAGGTAATAGAAGTTTTCGCTAATAGCTTAATACGATTAATGTTTAGTATTCGCTCCTCTCGTATAAGTTAAGAATAGTCTAATATACGAGACTTACGAGCTAAGAACCTATTACTATAGGAGTAACTATTCTATTTTACTTATAGTAATCTCGTCGCTTAAGAGCTTTTAGGCTAACTAGAATCTAAAGAATAGAAAAGTAGCAAATTAGCCTCTAACTAAGTCTATCTAGATAACCGAGACTAGATAACTATCGTCCGCTCTATAGTAACTAGTAATAGGCGTAAGTAGTAGTTCTAACCTAGTATACTATTAGTTATAGATACGAAGAATATTATTAGATATATCTTTAGTACTACTAACTACGTCCTCGAAACCGATACTACTAAGATTACGTACCTTAATCGAATAGGTAAGTACCGCTTTAAGTAGAAGTTCTTACTAGCTAGTAAGACACTTCTCTAAATAACTTATAGCTTAGTATCTACTAATTTAATCCTATAGAGGTAATCGTAGCTACTATACGATTAGTAAAGTAACTATCGACGTATATCTACGTAGCCTACGACTAGTTACTCGAAGAAGATTCCTAGAAAGTAGTAGAAGATCTAATAGACTTAGAGGAAATTTCTAATAACGAGCCTACTTTAAAGAAAGAAGAAGTCGCTAACCTACTTATCGATATACGTAAAGATAGTATCGCTATAGCCTTAGGTACTATACTAGCGAAATTAGTAGCTATTAGCGAGACCTCTAGTAACGGCGATATATAGGAAGACGAGAGTAAGTAAGAAGATAGAAGTAAGTAAGAAGAAAGGAGTAAGTAAGAAAAAGAGGATAAGTAGAAGATAAGTATTCTACTTATAAGATAAGAAAGTAGTCTACTACCTAGTAGAGTATTCTACTTTTAGAGAGAGTTAATATACTAATATCGTATAGGGCCTAGAGGCTAAGTCTACTAAGGATACTATAGACGATATATAGGTAGTATAGATAAAATCTACTACTATCTAGGCCTACCTCGAAGGCGTCTTAGTAAAGAACCTTACTATATTCTATACTACTCGTTTTAGTAAAGTTAATAGAGAGCGTCGGGTTAAGGCTTTATTAGTCGAGGATATATATTCGCTATAGGAAGTACTACCTACTTAGAAGAGGTCGGTAATAGCTAACGAACTTCTTAAGCTTAATCTTAAGTAGAGGTAAGTACTACCTACTAATAAGAGGCTAGTAGTTACTAGTAGATCTCTAGCGCTCCCTATAAGTAGAGTATAGTACTTTATAGATATATTACGTCTACCTACGATAATAGTTATACTTCGATACTTGTTCCTTCTTAGAGTTAGAGCGAAGCTTTAACCTATTCGACCTAATCGTCTCTTATATCCTTAGGGTTACGTATATCGAGCTCGCTTAGGGTTAGAGTAACCCGCGATAACCCGTGATAACCTACGATAACCCGACAACCGATAACCGACCAGATCGAGCTTAGGGTTATAAGAGGAGAGGGGTTAGAGTAGAAGGTCAGGCGGCGGGCTCGGGGGGTTAGGGTTAGGGTTAGGGTTAGGGTTAGGGTTAGGGTTAGGGTTAGGGTTAGGGTTAGGGTTAGGGTTAGGGTTAGGGTTAGGGTTAGGGTTAGGGTTAGGGTTAGGGTTAGGGTTAGGGTTAGGGTTAGGGTTAGGGTT